>OZ023314.1:30267755-31015633 GCA_964007375.1 Ophion obscuratus
GGACTCGGCGATATCCACGCGGAATAAATTGATTCGGAAGAAACAGGGGGAGGGAGGACAGAACGTTGAGCCATTATACCCGAGCCTCTGCTCGACATACTCCATCCAAGTCCGAAGCAATTAACACGACGGGTCTCGTGGGTAATCCCCCGACGGGGATCCATCCGTCCCGCGGCGGCTAAACTCTTCGATTATTTTTCAAAGACGTCGCTTTGTTGTTTCTTTCTTCTCTTTCTTTTTTTCGCGTCCTTGAGAATGATTTTATTCCTCGCACAATCGTCGGAGACTGATGCGAATAATTCGGTGAATCGACTCTTTGTGCGAGCGTTATAATTGTTATCAAAAGTTTTTATTTCATGTAATAATTGTTATTGTTATTTGATGGAAGAATCATTATTGTGGTAAAGAATTTTTCTTATGTGAAAGAGTTATTATTGTGGCGAACAATTGTTATTATATGATCTTGAAGTTTGCATCGTTGGAAACCAACGAATTGTTTGTTTTTCTTTGATAACATTTTTTATACCGCTTTACGCTATGAAAATCATTCAAACGATTTTATGCATTTTTTTTCAAGTTTTACCACGTTAACTGGCCAAAAAAGTTTTGAATAATAATACAAATAAAGAAATAAACAATAAATTTTACACACAATTCATACATAGTCTTGCCAAGTTTGAGTTTTTTTCTTCATTGACAGATATTGATAAATAATGAAGTTATTATTATTAAAGAGCTTGGGCTACTGTGACAACCCGAAAAGGGGGGTTATTAAAAAAAAATTTAAGAAATAAGAATTACATGTAAAATAATAATAATAATAATAAAAGAAGTTATAGACAATTTCGTGAAGGACCTTTGGACGTGAAGAGCTCAACGGTGTACTTGATTTTGGGCACCTGAATAATCTGAAACAAAAAAAAAACGAGTTTTCTTTCTTGGAATAGATAATATTGGCTAACACTTGACCGAGTTTTTTTTTCTTGTTATCGCGTTTCAATCATGAAAAGATTTTTTAAAATTTTTTCCGATCTTCCGAGGGAAAATGATATGGTTATTGTTAATAACTAATGAAAAAAAGACTAGACTAAACTACTAGACTATACTAGAACAAGACTAAACTACTATCATACTGAATGAGTGTACCAAATTTCATGTCAATATGTTCATTGGATGTCGAGAAATCGTGCTCAAAAAAGGATGTTTAGGCGAGGAAAAAAATGTTGATTTGCATGATTTTTTCAACGGAAAGATTTCTTTACCATTTTTGAGACTTACTGAGGGTATGTTTAGTACAGTAGAGCGTCGATTATCCGAATCAATTGGGACCGGGCGCCTTTCGGATGATCGAAAATTCGGATAACCGAACAGCAATATTCTGTGGGCGAAAAACAACACTGATTCTTTCAATATGATAAAATATATATATTGAAAATACGATGAACATTAATATGTTAATAATACAAGTACATTTTCGGTGAATTGCAAATAAGCAGTTTATCATTTAATGATATAGAACGAAGTTAAATATGTATTAAAAAATAATCAACATTCGTATATCTTTGAGTTCTTATCTATTGTTTTTCGAAAAAGTAGACGATTTGATGTCGTCGAAAAAGACGATATCAAATGATGATTTTTCGAAAAAGTTGACGTTTCAGATAAACCAAATGGCCATTCGGATATTTGACGTTTCGGATAACCGACGTTCGGATAATCGACGCTCTACTGTACTACCGAAACATACCCTAAGTCTGAAAAATGTTGAGTAGGGTATGTTTAGAAGTACTAAAACATACCCTAGGAAAAAACAGCTGATTTTCATGATTTTGTTTTAAAAGGAAAGATTTCTCTACCATTTTTGATACTCAGGCTTTGTTTTTTCATTAACACTCATACGCAGAATATGAACCAAGGAAAAGTGAAAAATGTTGAAAATCGATTAAATGGTACTTCATGGAATTTTGCAATAAAAAATGTAATTTTCAAAAACATTTACGATCATGTTTTAGATACTAAGGTCAAAAAGATTTATACCAAATGTCATCAGAATTGGTTGATTAAGTTCTTGGCTATACGTCACGCCATTTTTAAAGATTAATAAAATAGCAGTAATAAAACATACCCTGAGTCACAAAAATGATGAATAAATCTTTCTTTTAAAAAAAATCATCTAACTCAGCAAATGTCTTCCTCGCTTAAGGTATCGTCTTTCTTAAGAGGGAATGACACCTTATCGCGGTCGGTATGGTAGAACAAAAACTAGATTGGCTTATGATAAGCCAATCTACATTTTTTTCCCTCAAATTCGGAAAATTTGAGGGGAAGACAGCTGTTCGTCTATCTATTTGACGTCGTTTGGCAAAGTTTCGACGGGATCTGAAGAGCAGTTTTCGAGATTTTTGGGAATCTATAATTGTTCTACCATACCGACCGCGATGAGGAGAAGACCCCTCTTAAGGGGTCTTCTCGCTTTCAACGCTAAGAAGTCTATTTTCATGAATTTTTTTGATAGGTTTATATTATAGATATTATAAAAGTTGTTACACTTAATAAATACACTTTCGAAATACATTTTTTTAAATGTTCAGTATTTATGTAACCAAAACAAACTTTAAACGCGTTTTTCTCTAAACAACGTTTTTCGACGGCCTGTTGATATAATCTTTGAAACTACTGAACCGATCTTTATGAAATTTTAACCACGTATTCTTTACAATTATAGCTATAGCGCATATCAAGGATTTTTCGAAATTTTGATATTTACTATTTTTTTTTTTTTCCCAAAAACGGTAAAAAGGCACGTTTATTCGCAAAATGTCCGCCATTTTGTTACTTTTGTATACATAAAAAAATCGTATGCTACGTGATAGAGCCATTAACATACTCAATCTAAAAACCCTCGATTTATTTATTTCGGATGATCCATCTCCGAGATTTCATCAACAGTGCAAACCTACAATTTTTTTAAGACATTTTTTTTACTACCATTTTCATCTATAAATAGTGACGTAAAGAAATTAAAAAAAAAAAATCAATTGCATTTATCAAGTGTAATAACTTTTGAACCAATACTATAATATAATCCTATCAAATAATTGATGATAATAGCCTTTTTTAACGTCTAAAGTGAGAAGACCCCTGAAAGTTTGACCAGCAGTTATATCGTTGTAATCATAAGTTTGCCTTCGAACTTTGCTGACGAACGAGCGTTCTTCATTTCCACCTAGCCTAACTTCTCAAAGTAAGCATCATATGTGACTGTTGTTATACGAAATAATTGTTTTCACACAGAAATTATCGCTTTTGTTCTACTATTATTCTTATGTCACCCCCTATCATACCCCTCATTAACATTATTATTGTCGCAACTGTTATAATCGTCATTCCACATATAAAAAACGATCCCTCAGACTCGAATCGCGAAAGAATTTTTCCACCTAACGTTATCAGTTTCCCTTTAGCTTCGCTATCGTCACAGGTCTCTCCCCGAAAGATGAGCCTCGATATATCGATCCCATGCCCGTGTGCATGTTTATGCACGTGCATACATCGTGGCCGAAGAAACGAGATTTCGTTTCACTGAGGAGAGTTTCAACACGCGACGTTGTACAGATTGCATTTCAGAAACGCAATTGTTCTCTGGGCGGTGAATAGAACATTCAGGGCGCTGAACGTACGTAAACATCGTTTTGAGAATCGTTCCGTAACGAAAAACATTGGTTAGTTTGAAAGAGAAAAAAAAAAGTAAACATTAAGGACCGTCTTCAAAATACCCAAATGTCCTGCAAGCCAACGTTACATACCTATAGAACGAAAGAACAAGTGACGTGTATGTATAACGTAGCTAAATAAGATTACTAACGATCGCGTCTGCTATTGTGTTCCATACTATAAAAACAAGCGCGACGACAACGACAATGGTCTCCGAACAAAATTAACCTTCGTCTCTGCGTGGGTATATATGTGTGTGGGCACACACACACACACACACACACACACACACACACACACACATATATATATATATATATATATATAGATATATATATATAAATAGGTCCATAATCATTGCTGCCAAAGCGATCGGGACGAGCGACACATAGACATCGTGTACAATGAAAACAACACTCCACGTGTGCACGCAAATTCCACCTTGCAACCCAGCGAGCCAGCAGTCACGTGGGTGTTTAAAAATATTTTACCAAATCAGCTGATCGATCTATATAGACATACATACAGGGTGCCCTGTTACGAATGGATAATCCTGCACCTGTCGATAGGTCAGATAGTGTCCTACTATATGCTGGAATTTCAGTTTAGTAAAAGGCCCACGGTTTTCGAGACTGAGCTTTATGTAATTTTTAAAAAACCATCTGCTCTTCGTCTTTCTCATGCGATTTCTACAAATGATATGAATCGACTATAACTAAGCAACTTTTTGAAGTAATTGGCACGACATGCGTAGTAAATTTTTTTCACACCGTAGGCTATCAAAGTCAGATGTTCGAATTGGTTTGTATGATAATTCTGCATAAGATCTTTTTTTTCATAAAGTTTCCGTAGCATTTAAGGTTAAAAAGGAGACTTTTCTGGATGAAACAAATAACCGAGAGTATTAAAAAAACGGATAAAAAAGTTATCATTTGTAGAAATGGAATGCGAAAAACTAAACGCCGATGATTTTTATCTCGAAAATTGTGGGACTTTTAGTAAACTGAAATTGCAGTGTGTGTGTGCGTGTGTGTGAAATTTCACCTAAATGAAATTTTGAAAATCCGTCTTTTGGTTTTCGACGGATTCCTGCGGACGCATTTCGAAAACATTCTCCGAAAACTTCAAGTCGATCCTAAATCCTTCTAAATTTGGGGCGTTATGGGCGTTTATAGGTAGCTTCCGCGAACCGGCGAACTTTGAACCCGTCTTTCTCAAATGGCTTTTTCGAAATAGGCGAGCACGATATCTCAAACATCATTGCACCGGTCAACTTTAAATTTTACAAGCTTCTTCAAGATGGCAAGAAGCAGTGCTTGAACGAAGCAATTTTTTTGTTCGATGCATATTTTTTTTTTATCAATGGAAATAGGGCGTTCTTTTTCACCGAAAATCGATACATTCACTTTGGACCGCGGCCATTTTTTTTAGAAAACAATATTTTATTGAATCATCCGTCCAAGCATTAGATAATTTCATGTAGAAACAGAATGCGTTTGATCTTTTTATCACGGATCATTTGTTTCCGAGCAGCAGTGATCAACGTGAAGAACGTTTTTCCAACGACGATCTGCACAAGCCTTTTTATCTACCTCATTTATTGATATTATGAATATGAACCTTTAATATTAATACCAATCAATACCATTTAATATTAATACCAAAATTGTAAAAGGTACATTAAAACATATTCTTTTATGTAAAAAAAAATTGAAAACCTGCATCCGTTAACGAGAAAAAATCCCGCAAATCCCTCTTTTTTCCGGCCTCGAGCTAGGTGTAATTCGTTAAGGGGTTAGGCTACTGTGACAGTTTGAAAATCAGGGTTATTTACAAAATCAAATTTGAAGGCATCTGTAAAATGATTGAAAAATCTTTTGAACATTCATTTGTACGTACATTAACATAGTTGTGTACCAAATTCATAATTTTTTCAAAACGATCAAACTAGGTATAAACAATCTCGCGCAGGACTTTTGAACGTGAGGAGTTCAACGGTGTACTTGATTTTGGCTACCCGGTTGATGTAAAAAAAAAATGAGTTTCTTTTTCTCAAAACAGATAATATTGCCTAAGACTTGAAAAAATTCATATTTTTTGTCGATTTTTCGAGAAAAAAAGACATCATTGTTAATAACTAATGAAAAAAAATGTTAAGAAGAAAAACGTCGGTCAGGGCTAACCTACCGTTACACTAAATAAGTGTACAAAATTTCAAGTGAATTCGTTCATTAGATGTCGAGAAATCGCGTACACCATTTTGAAAACACACACTTTCGAGAAAAACGATATTAAAGTTTTACTAGCGGTTCTATCGTTGTAATCATAAGTTTCCCTTCAATCTGCGATTTTTGTATCGTATAGTTGGACCTTTCTCTTCAATTTGAGTTGCCTCAAGAGACTATTGATTTGAAAAAATATTTTCAGCCTAACCCCTTAAGTCGGGAGCCTGAATTAGAAGGTTCAAAGATGCGTTTTTTCAGTAATTTTTTTTGGAAGGGAAAAACAAGTGCGCCCAGTGAACATTGAGATATCTTTTCATGTATATTTGAAATGTATAAAAATTTGTTTGCAACATGAAAAAAATAAATGACTGCAGATTTATCAGCCCATTCCATGTACGTCTTGCCACTGCAGTCCCTAATCGGCGGGAAAGATGCAGCTCGTAATTCTCGACAGAAACAAAAAAAAAAACAATAAAATGTTCAACTGTCATATATTTTTCTTCTGGGTGATTTAAGAAAAAAGCTGAAAAAATCGTGAACTTATATCTTTTCTCAGGTTTGAAAAAAATGTGTTTAAAAAAACACTTTAACGTGCTATAAAAATTATTTAAAAATACTTTTTTAACGATTTTTTAATTCACTTAAAGAGATTTTCATACTGAAGAAAATAAACTTTGGTTTGATTCAATAGGTCTTTTGGTTTTTTTGCTATCACGCTCGCCAATTTGGAAAAATCGTAAAAATGAAAAATGGAGAAAAGGCGCTTCAAAGTTTCCAATAGGACGAAATATCAATATCAAATATCAATCGCTTCTCTGCTTTTGACCTTGTATCTTCGAAAATATTTCGATTGGCCTTTGTAACTTTGTAAATATATTCTCGGATAGTTTATCTATCGATTTAAGCAATTTAAAAAAAAAACGATTTTTCGGACCTTCTAATTCAGGCTCCGGCCTTAACGCCTTATATACGCGATTTCGCCGATTTTCGAAGGTACTTTTCTAGACGCGGTTAAAAAAAAATGACGCATATATTGACAACATTTTATTTACAGATCATTTATTCACATGGTTAAGTATATGTAAAAAAAAATCAGAAATATTAACAAATGGCCGAGATATAACATAATGAAGCAATATATTCAGTGTGAACCAACAATATTTTTTTTTCAATTATAATAAAAATCCGAAATTGAACTTTTTTTTTACTCAATTTTCTGTCGGTATTTTATTTTTTATATTTCTATATTTTTGTGTCATTGAAATTTTTGTTTCTGTGGTTCAAACAATAGGTGATGATACTAAGAATATGTTGTAAAAATTTCAAAGCGATCTAAACCTTCGTTCTAGTGTTAGAACTTTCACAAGGTTAAAAAAAGTGAATCGTGGAAAAACGGCTTTGATGTCGGCGGTCGGGCGCGCCGCGCGGTATCTATTATAAATGCAATCTTACCTTATATTTGGAATTTTTCAATTTTGTAAAGCTTAAAATATTCATAACCGTTCAGGCTAATTGAATAAAAAATAATTTTAAAAAGAAAAATTTTGAAATTTTCTATTAGTGTCGGTTATAAATACATATATACACTACAATGGCTAAATAAAGTAAGTTCATTTTGTCCCGTATTGCGTGTAGTATGCCGCTATATGAATATGTATTAGGTGTACAAATAAGTTTTAGGACAGTTTTCAAAAAATTCAAGATTAATTAAAAAAGAAGTAAAACACAGTTATTCATCGAAGTATTCTCCATCGCACTGAATGACCTGCAGCCATCTCTCAGGTAACTCGCGGATTCCTTTCGCAAAGAAACTTTCGTCTTGCGAGGTGAGAAATTTAGCAACCCATTTTTCCACTTCTTCAAATATTTTGAATCGCACGTCAGACAAATCGTTCTGCATTTTCCGGAATAAATGATAATCGGTCTGGTGAATACGCCGGGTGTGGTACAGCTTCCCATCCAAGCGCTAGTAACGTATCCTTGACCGGTTTACCCACATGAGGCCGCGCGTTGTCATGGAGCAGTTTTACTGGACGTTTTCCTTTACCAGAAAATGGACGTTTCTTCTCAATTTCTTGATTCACTTGCATCAATTGATGACAATAGCGATCGGTAGTAACTGTTTGACCAGGTTTGAGAAGTTCATAATACAGTACGCTTTTCATATCCCACCATATGCACAGCATGACTTTGTTACAATGAACATTGCGCTTTGGCGTGGATGTTGTCGGCTCGCCGGGGTCAACCCAATGATATTTGCGTTTCGGATTATCAAAATAAATCCACTTTTCATCGCCGGTTACAATTTTCCACAAGAAAGACTTTCTATGTTGCTTGTTGTAAAGACTCACACAAATGTTAAGACGGCTGTTTTTATTTTCTTGAGTCAGAAAGTGTGGTACTCACTTTGTTCCTTTTCGAATCTTACCCATTGCTTTTAAACGATAAGAAACAGTTAGTTGAGTTACTCCAAGCTGTTCCGAAAGTTGTTTCTCCGTCTGACAAGAGTTTTCATCCAGCAACGCTTGCAGTTCCTGATCGTCCACCTTTACAGGAGGCCCCGTGCGTTCACGGTCACTAACGTCGAAATCACCTTCTTTGAATCGCTTATACCAATACTCACATGTACTTTTAGATACAATGTTGTCTCCAAGAACAGAACATATCGATTCACACGCTTTCCTAACACTTTTTCCTTGATGGAATTCATAGCGAATGCAGTGTCTAATAAATAGCTTATCGGTTTGCATGTTTAATTTACAGAATTTATAGGTTATGTTTATGACTCCTTTACGTTTCGATACTACATATTAAGCGCCATCTATGATAAGTGAGCGGGACCTTTGAATTAATTTAGAATAGCTGTTATGATACAAAATCGAAGTGTCCTAAAACTTATTTGTACACCTAATATATTGAACAACCGTTCATTGAGAATTACAGAAATTGCATTTATCTCTCGATCGATGAACGTGCACATAATAAGAAAAGAAAAGAACAAGTGGGGGATATGAATTTCTCGCGACCGCTTTTGTCGCTATCAGGAGGAATATCGATATCAATTCGTGACGAGGATTTCTCAAATTTGTCATTCGTGGTGTCGGACGTACGGTGGCACCGAAGTGAGAGACCTGATCAATAACCGGGTTAATCCCGATCGACGCTAGTCCTTGAAAGCTGCGCGCCAGTTTTACCGTCTCTTCGCATTCTTCACGCCTGCCAATTTCACCAATCTTTTTTTTCGTGAGGATATTAAAATTCTTCGCGGTCGATACAATGCCGCTCCATACGAAAGGCGTGCTCTCTCTTTCGTGAAATTAAAAAAAAAACTGCCGGAAAATCAAATACTTGGTGTTACTGAAGAAAATCGCTCTTATCGTCTGTAAAAGACATTTTGTTGTAGGTGCTCTTATTTAAAAAGGGGAAAAACTGATATTTAAAGAGCAAGTTGCTTGGGTGTCTTTTTCAATTGACTGATAGGCCTCGGTTCCGTAAACAAAAATTGTATGATGCCTGCACGTTTTTTGATCTTGGCCCAAAGAAAATTTCGTTTTTCCTCGCATTACGCTATTGCATTCATACAAAAAAAAATCAGTCTTTTTATTTTTCATTACTATATTTCGAGATGAAAAATAATACTCGAACGAATTAGAATATGTAAGTTTCGAACGTGCCTAAATTCATTCTGTTAACAATTCTAACCGAGTCAATCGACATTCAGCACACATTATTTATGGTAGGAATTTTTTTCTCTTTTAATATTCTATAAAAAAAATACCATCTATCAAAAAGAAGTATATTATATTTTAAAAATCCTATTCGATTTTTATTTTCATCAAATGTCATTTGCAAAAAATGTTCCTTAAAAAGACTTCGATTATTTAGAGAGTATGAATTATTTTCAATATTCTATCAAAAAAATGTTATTCGAATTTTTAATGAATATCATTGATTTATGATATTCGATCGGAAAAAATCCATACGATTTTTTTGAGAATATTATTCCCTAAAAATATTCTTTAAAAAAATCCTTTTTCATTGAATGTAACGTTCTGTTTTGAATGCCATTAAAAAATGGTCCAGAGCGTCGGGTTTTTTTTTACGGGATTGTAATACTTGTACGAGAGAAGGGACCGCAAAGTATAACAAGAGATCGTATTGTTATTTCGACTGTACGGATCGGAGTTTGAATCACGGGGCGGGACGGTTATGCACACTCGCGTAGCTCTCTGTTCGTCACGTTTTTCTCTGTCGTCGTCACTGCACGTACGCATCTGTACGGGCGCTCGCGCTTATGTAGCCCTGAGCCGGTCTCTGACACCCTTTTTCTCGGCACTCGGAACACCGCCGAGCCTAGAGAGACGAACGATCAGAAGAAATACACGAGAACGCGCGACACAGTATTATTAGCAAATGGCTCGTGGTCAGCATCTTGCATTACCCCCCCCCCTCCTCTCTCTCTCTCTCTCTCTCTCTCTCTCTCTTTGGTACAAATTATTTGGGTACAACTCTCTCGCGAGTGTAATATCTGCGCGGTTGTAATACCAAAAAATCGATTTTTCGAAAACTCACTTCTATCGCTGTAATGAGCTTACCTTTAATCCGCGATTCCTCCATCATACGTTGGACCTTCCTCTTCAATGACGTTGAAGTTTGCATCGTTGGAACGTGACGAAAATGATTTTTTATATTTCTCACATTTCCTTTAGCAGATTTAGGCTACGAAAATTACGCAAACTTTTAAAGGATTCTTATTCAGCGATTAACGACTTAAATCTGCAATATTTGTGGATAGTAATGAAAGTAAAAAAGAGACAAAAATCGTTGCCTTCCAACGATGCAAGCTTCAACGCCATGATTACACATACGTACACATGCTCACGTACGTCTGCACGATGGAGCGCGCTCGCGGAAAATTTAGCGCTCGACCGGTAAGACCCAACGGTTAACGCAGATCATTGAACAAGAGGTGCGCGACTCTGAGTAGCGACGTTGCTCGTCCATCGAGCAGCGTGGAACGAAAGAGCGTATGAGCCAAGAAATTACAACGTGTACAGTTGACCGGGTTACGCCCGTTCGTTTGGCAAGGTGACGCCAATAAATACGTATTTACGAGATCCAGTAAAATTGCAACATCGCGCTGCGAATCCACAGGGCGCCGTAGCGTTTTCTCAAGGTAAACGAAACGTGGAATGTCCGTTGGTATGCACGCTCGATGGCTCTCGCTTCCACAACTCCCTCTTTCTCTCTAGTTCTCTCGTGTTTCGCGTGGCATTTCCGAGGCACGAGGAGAAAGATGGAGAAGGGCAACTGGTTCTACCGCACCCCGCTTCTCATTCTTATTCTTCTGCTTCTTCCTTCTCTTCGCGTCGAAATCGCCCCCCCCCCCCGGCCACGCTCAGTCGTCGAGTCGATGTGGCGAACTTCACGGCAATTCTGGCCGACTAGTGCGTGCAGCGCCGAGTCCATGGCCCTCTCGCGGCACTGCGCATGCAATGCCGCAATGAAATCGACCAACGAACGCACACAGATGTACATAAATATATCGCGGCCTCGAGGAGCTTCTCTTCCTCCGATATATTTATACGGCGCCTCTTCGTCCTTCGCGCGTATCGCGCCACACCAGTGTCTTTCCCTAGATCAATCTTCGTATTTCTATTCTCTTCGGTTGTGACGAGAAACGAGGGAAAATGCGCGCGTCGGTGTCGCGCCGGACGGGCGAAAGAGAGCAAGCCCTGGCAACGCTCTTTGGAATTTGCGGCACGAGTCGAAAGGCGCGTGAATGCTCCGGTCGATATCGCTCGCGGAAATATTAGCCGCGGTCAATGACGCTCACGCGACGAGAAATACATTCTCCGCCTGCTTCTCACGAAGTTCCAATATATGTCACGAAGAAAACGAATCGGTTGGGAGGATTTCTTAACTTCTAACTCTGACCTGTACGTGGCGCTACTTGCCGTCTGAGAATATTATGCTTCGCCGGCGCGACGCCCGCAAGCGCAAGGCACACATATCGCATTTGGAGGTTAATATTTTGTTTTTACCGTTCTTGTATAAATAAAAGGGCCAACCGCGTGGCGGGATTACTCATTCGGTAATATCCAGCAAGTGTATTGTACCCGGTTGCACCTCAGGGTACCCTTCTCGGCCGGAAAAAGTGCAGTTCTGTTTTTCATATGTACCTCTGCGATTGTTGGCATCATCATAATTTGATTAATTCTGGTATCGTAATGAAAATGTTATGTGTTTTGGCGGGTTATATACCGGCCGTCCCATTTTTATTTGCATCTGATTTATCTCTAAAAATACTGCTCCGATCAAATATTGAGTATAATATAAATTTTAGGACTCAGAGAGGAACGTTCAAAGAAATATATTTTTCGGTCCAAAATTCAAAATAATGATGTTGAAATGGCCGATGTTTTAAAAAAAATGGGAACGTGACTTTTTGCAGTGCAAAATTGATCCGGCCAAAACTAACATCATTTGTAGGCATTTTTTTATAAGGTTTATAATTTTCGGGTTAGAACACCATTTTTTCACTATTTTTGCGTTATCCAGGATGCACCACGAGGAGGCAAAGTCTTTCACATCCCTAGTGTAAGTGTGCGTGTGTGTGTGTGTGTGTGGGTGTGAGTTTGTTTGCGTTTGTTTGGGTTGTCGAAGAAACCCAAACAACCTCATACCCACACACACACGCAAACTTACACTTACTAGGGATGTAAAGACTTTAGCTCTTCGTGGTGCATTCTGGATGGCGCTAAAATAGTGAAAAATTATGTTCTAACCTAAAAATTCTGAACGTTATAAAAAAAATCCTACAAAAGTTGTTAGTTTCGGCCTGACAAATTTTTCGGTGAAAAAAATCATGTTCCCATTTTCTTTAAACACGTCGGCCGTTTTGACGTCGTAATTTTGAATTTTGGACCAAAACATTTTTTTTTAACGTCCCCCTTTGAACCTCATAAATTTTATTACACTAAATATTTGATAGGAGCAGTATTTTTCGAGATAAATCAGGCGTAAGATTCAAATGGGGCACCCATTACACACACGCACGCGCACACACACACACACACACACACACACACACAGATACATACACATATACATATATGCATATATGGCTGCAGCGCGCGGGCGTGCAGGTTTCTTATGTGATAGTAGCGCTACGAATGGCAGAGTGTGATACTAATAAATCCGGACATTTCGCATAGCGAAAATACCGGGCGGTGTCATGTCCCTGGTTTGGAGGTTAGGTTGCGCCGCGGCAAACTCGCACGCGCACCATCTTTCGCACAGGGCGCTTGTCGCGCGACGACCTTTCGGCGAACTAAAGCCGGCTTCACACTATGCGGTTCTACCGGAGCAATTTGCCGGATCTATAGAGTAATATAAGTCTTAAACTATGCATACATTATATTTTCGGCAAAAACGCTCCGACAGAACAGCATAGTGTGGACGCAGCCCGACGCGGGAGAAAAATCACTGCAAGAATTCGAAGAATTCTCAAGTTGTGACGCGGAAACGGAGTCGATTGGTGGCGAAACATTTCGTATTCCTCGATTACGATTACGATAACTGAAAACGACGAAAAACCGAAATTGCCTCCCGTATCGTTCGTCAAACTCGAACGGATAAACGTCGAGAGTGGTACGATAATCGCGGCGGATTATCGGTGAAGATTTCCTACCGATCCGCGCGCGAGCTGATCATCGATTTCGTATCCCCTATTGGGTTAAAAAGAAAATAGACTCTTCCAGTGCCGGTTTTCCCAAGCTCATCTCGTTATTTATCAGTATGACCTTATGCACGGTTGACGCCTCTCGAGCGCGATAGCGAGAAAAAGGGGGGGGGCAGGCGCTCGCTTGTATTTATCCGCTTGGTCCACGCCACCGCCCCCCCCCCCCTCTTTTTGAATCTGTTATCTTTGGTCGTCAGCAAGCGGGACCGTTCGGCTACAGTAGGAAGGACACTTTTTGAAACAGAAATAAAAATAATTCTGGCGATGTTTCGAGAATACCCGGTTGAGAAAATGCTTTGTATACGATCTTCGAATGATCCGTGGAGAAAGGACTGTCGGGAATTTCAACGAAAATGGCGTCTAGCTGAAAAGTAAACCGACCATCGTTATGACGATTTTTTGGCAACATTCGCAAGCAGGGACGAAAATTGTCCTCGGGCAATGATATTATCCGTGCACACATGACCTACAGTAGGGCAGATGAGAGAGAGAGAGAGAGAGAGAGAGGGAGGGAGGGAGGGAGGGGGAGAGAGAGAGATGAAGCGGGAACGAGCTAACCGGAAGCAACGTCCGGTCTCGTATCGCCAGTGACTAATTTTACTCGAGCATTATCTCCCTCTTGTTCACTCCAATACTCGTCACTTTTTCCTCACTGTACTATTGATGCACGGAGGAAAAATGAAAATAAACCGGAGATACAAACGGAGGTCAAGAAGACGCGAGATCAGTCGTGGCATCTGCAGGAAAAGATTTTTAACCGCAAACATACCGCCGCGTCACGCGCTTGTGGTTTTTGTTTTTCTGAATCGGTAAACGCACGCTAAATGGGTCGAAAGAGTTTTTGAGTGTCTCATTTCTAGTGGCCCACCAGATATATATGTATATTTGTTGCAACGTGGCGAGGATATAGGCTATCCTGACAGGTTTGGTAAGCGGCCTAGCGTAGACAAGTGGTTAAAGCGCTCGACTGGCAATCGAAAGGCCCGGGTTCGAATCCCGGCTCAGACCCGCCCTAGCTTTTTTTCGGATTGTTCTCTTCAGTTTTTCCCGGGGTTGTTGATATATTAATAAGCATTTGCGACATATATATATCGGATGGGTCACACTAGAAATGAGAATACGGTGTTGTTAGTGCATGCGAGTTTAGTTCTCATTCAATAGCAATACGTACATGTTCGAGTTGTTAAGTGGGGTAGTGTCATTTCGAAAAAGTAACGAATTTGACTTTTTCCAAACTACACATAGAATCCAAACTACACGTAGAATCCAAACTACACGTAGAATATCTTACTGTTTAAACGTTAGTAAGCTGATTGACAGTAAGTTTTAGAGCGATCTTGGTGGTAGCAAACTTTCAGCTGGGCTTGCCCGGGGCATATGCCAACACTAACATCCGAAATACGGTCCAGCAACGTCGTTTGGCGAGCACAACCAATCCCTTAAAGAACACACTACTTATTATTGTTGTCGATAGTGCAGTCCTCGCAACTCGTGTTGTGTACAAATCGAAGATTTAATCACATGGAAAATCGGCTGCTTAGAGAGAACGATTTCTAAAGACTAAAGTGTTAAAAAAGCAGCCATGGAGCGCGCATCGTTCGCAGCGTTGTCAAGTCATCCGCACCAACTCATTCGGCCAATCATGTTTCATCGCGTATTTCATACTCTGGGCACTGATAAATTGAAAAGTTTAGCGTTAGAAGTGATCTTCTTTTTCATGATAACCGTAAAACATCCATTTATCATTCCACCGTTCTTCACGAGCTTCCGTCTCTCCATTTGTTCATTATCAACGGAAATATGATGTTCTCCGGGACTTGTCCTATGGCAGCGTGTATTAGAAATGCCATTTTCACGGGCGAATATCTCGATAACGAGGTGATCAATGTATTTCAAATTTCACAAACGTATGCAGGATACCCCGGACAACATTAGTATTAAGAGGGGAAATATCTTTAGGCGAGGAAAGAATTGCTGATTTTCATGATTTTTTTAAAGAAAATATTTCTTCTTCATTTTGGAGACTTAGGATATGTCTTATTACTACTTTTGGCTGTTACATAGTATTTTTATTAAATGCCAAAAATTGCGGAGGTGTGACATGGTCTTCTAAACGGGTTGCGGCGGATGTTGTCAGACGGCGAAATGTGAGAAATGTTGTAAATCGATGAAATGGTAGAAACAAAAAGATTGAATTTTCTAAAACAATGGCATCATTTTGCAATAAAAAAACATCTTTTTTTTATTCAAAAAAACATTTAGTGTCATGTTTTAGACAATAAGGTTGGAAAGATTTATAACCAATTTCTATGTAACTACTATGTAACAGCCAAAGTAAAGGGTGTCTCAAAACGACCTGACATTTTAAATTGGGCGCCATTTTTTTGTAGCGATCATAGAGTACTATTCTTCGACAACTGGCATGAGGAAGTACTGAGGTTTAGTCATGGAGAATTACACGATCGAGCAACGCATAGAAATTGTTATTCGCTGCATTGTTACTGCATAGTTATTGCAGACGAAGTTTCATGGTCGCGTTATCGCGCGCCGTGGCGGTGTGAATTGGCCTCCAAGATCTTGCGATTGGACGCCATTGTACTTATTTCTTTGAGGTTTTCTGAAAGGAAAAGTGTATGCCAATGATTCACAGAGCATTCCGGAGCTCAAGGAAGCAATTGGACGCACCATTAATGAAATTAGTCCGCAATTATGTCAAAATGTTATTGAAAATTTCGTCAAAAGAGTGAACTTTTGCAAACAGGGACGAGGCGGCCATTTATCGGACATTGTGTTCCACACATAACCTCTGTTTGTACCTTATATTAAAATAAAAATATTCGTACTGTTCAAATAAATAATACGTTTCATTAACCCTTGTTACACTTCTGTAGAATGTAACAGCGACAAAATTGTTATAGAAAATCAACTATTGAATATTTTTACTTGGAAATTTTGTCACATCTAAGGAGTTCAGTTGAAAAGGCTATGCAGGTTATTTAGCTAAAAATAAAAATCGACTACATCTAAAAATAATCTATAATAATAATCTATAATAATAATCTATAATATAATAATAATCTATAAAATAATAATCTATAATAATAATAATAATACAATCTAAAAATAAAAATCGAATACATCTTCGCATAAGAAAAAAATAAGTGGGTGAAGTGTTTCGAACCCCACAGTGGCAAGTAAGGGTTGATGAATGAAAATGTCAGGTCATTTTGAAACACCCTTCAGCAATAAAACATACCCTAAGTCTCAAAAGTGGTGAAGAAGTCTTATCTTTGAAAAAAAATCTTGAAAATCCCCCCAAAATTACAAAAATCCCAGTCCCACAGCCCCTCGCATTTGCTATCTTAAGGCCTTAGGCCACAGTAACGGGTATAAAATCATGTGCGAATTTAACAATTTATAAAATTAATTACACATCTATTTAGTATGAATATCAAATTGTTAGAAAAAAATATATATATTTTTTCGATGTGCAAAATGGCTGACTACTAATATTTTCTTTTGTTATCTTTTTTTGAGGCGCTCCGCGGCGTGACATTAGCATCCACAATTTTTTACCTAGAACAAAAAACAGAAAATCTCGTCAATCTACATTAGAATACCTAGAGAAGTACTACGTACGGAATTTAAAAAATATTGATTTATTCAAAAGTTGTAGGTATTTGAACTTAAGAAATTAATTTTCAGTAAAAAATTTCGTTTTAACTGCTCATAAACTGCTCATAAAATGAAAAGTTTTCCATTAATTAGAAATTCCGTACGTACGTCTCTGCGAAATGCAATTAGGAACATAACTTTTAAAGGCCATAGCCGGGTAAGTAGGGAAAAATTGCGCCCGCATTTTTTCCAGCGAAATTTGGAGTATATTCTGAGGTATAAAAAAAGCAAATTTTCTGGAAAATTTCATGCCCGTCAACGCAATGGTTTTAAAAAAATGATTTTTTTTTAAATATCAGAAAAAATTCCGGAAACGGTACAGTGGATCGATTTGATTTTTTTTGGTACTTATTCCGATCAAACGTGTTACGAAATAAAATTATAGAACATCTTGCGAAAGATTAAGGTTTGAAAAAAAAATAATTTTCCTTGTTTTATTATTTTTTTACTATAATCCACTTGGGGTACAATAGCGAAATTTTTTTTATATAATCTTTGGGTACCTTATTAGATTATATAATTTTTTCAAAATGATCGGTTTAGTACGCCACAGTGAAAAAAAAAGAAACACACTTTATTGATATATTTTAGTTATATAACTAAATTTAGATATATAACTAAAGTTATATAAAGATATATAACTTTAGTTATATATCTAAAAAAAATTTAGATATATAACTAAAATATATCAATAAAGTCTGTTTCTTTTTTTTTCACTGTGGCGTACCAAACCAATCATTTTGAAAAAATTATATAATCTAATAAGGTGCCCAAAGATTATATGAAAAAAATTTCGTTATTGTACCCCAAGTGAATTATAGTAAAAAAAATAAAACAAGGAACATTATTTTTTTTAAACCTTAATCTCTCGCAAGATGTTCTATAATTTTATTTCGTAACACGTTTGATCGTAACAAGTACCAAGAAAAAATCGAATCGATCCACTGAAGCGTTTCCGGAATTTTTATTTTTTTTATTAAAAAAAAATTCATTTTTCCAAAACCATTACGTTGACGGGGATGAAATTTTCAGAATTTTTTTTTTTTTATACCCCAGAATATACTCCTAATGTCGCTGGAGAAAATGCGGGGGCAATTTTTTTCCTACTTATCCGGCTATGGCCTTTGAAGTAAGTCGAGTGAAAATTGTTGAAGTTATTTGTCACGCCAATTGGAAAAAAGCTTTTTCGAGAAGTTTCGAGTAGTCGGCCATTTTGTACATTGAAAAAAAATGTATATTTTCTAATAACTTGATATTCATACTAAATAGATGTGTAATTAATTTTATGAGTAAATCACTTTTTCATACGAAAAAAGATGATTAAATTCGCACATGATTTCATACACGTTACTGTGGCCTAAGGCCTTAAAAGACGAGTACAAATCGGATCAATATGCATTCACGATGTTTCGTACCCGCGATTGACAAGAGATCGCGAATGAGTAAAAAGGTGTCCAACGACAAAAGAATCAGGCATTAATCGGTGGTCAATGTGTTTGAACAGGGTACAAACGGACCGCGTCCAACGTACACCGGCGCGAACAACGGTAGCGCCGGTAGCGCCGGTGCAGGCGGGGGTGGTGTCGGCGTGGGTGTGGGACCGAGCGCCGGCGGTCACGGGCTGAAGGGTGGCGCCGGTGGTGGACCGAGAGGAGGTAATCCGGTGCAGTATCGGGCTAGCGGTGCTGCCGGCACGGCATGGGGTGCGGCACCGTCCCACGCGGCAGCGGCCGCCGCCGCCGCCGGTTATCCACCGTACACGAGGTATCCTAGCGCTGCTGCGGCTGCGGCAGTGGTAGCGGCACAGATGCCAGTCGGGGCTCAGCAACTTCCGCCCACGACGAATCCTTACGCGGCGACTGCCTACGCTCAGCATGCCTCGGTAAGTCGGAACATCGATTTTTTGCCTTCTCACTTTCCTTCAGTGCAAGATTCCCTGATGGTTCTTTTTGTTCTACCCGAGAATTCGGTCGGTATTTTCGCGGCTTTTCACCGGAAGTGGGCGTAAAAACAATAGCTCCGAAACATTTGTTTCTTCGAACTCAAATCTGTTTTTTTTTTCAAACCAAGTTCTTTCAGTTTGGAAATTTTGTCCCGAGTAACGTCGCATTTTGCAAAAACTGCGGAAAAAAGAAATGAGTAAACATTCTTCGGACACCAATCGGAGGTAAATATCAACACTTTCGAGTCCCTTTTAGAAGAAATTTCTATTGCAGCTGCCCGAAAATAAAACGCAGTCGCAATAGAAATTTGTAATAAAATAAAATAAAGTAGGTAATAAAATCGAAAATAAAAACAACCGCTAAAGTAGTAAAATCGAAAATAAAAACAACCGCTTTCAAGGTCACCCTGCGAGTGCAAAAGTACCGGCAAATAAGACAAAAAATCATAGCCGATACTGTTTTTTTTTGTTTTTTGAGTATTACCCGTTTTTTGGCCTGTAACTTTCGGTCCCGATCGAAAATTCGCCAAGTTCATTCCCACTTTTTAACGGTTAAGGGGTTAGGCCACAGTAACGGGTATAAAATCATGTGCGAATTTAACAATTTTTTTTCGTATGAAGAAGTCAATCACTCATAAAATTAATTACACATCTATTTAGTATGAACATCAAGCTGTTAGAAAAAATATATATATTTTTTTTCGATGTACAAAATGGCCGACTACTCGAAACTTGTCGAAACAGCTTTTTTCCAATTGGCGTGACAAATAACTTCAACAATTTTCACTCGATTTACTTCAAATTTAAAAGCTATGTTCCTAATTGCATTTCGCAGAGACGTACGTACGGAATTTCTAATTAATGGAAAACTTTTCATTTTATGGGCAGTTTATGAGCAGTTATAACGAAATTTTTCACTGAAAATTCATTTCTTAAGTTCAAATACCTACAACTTTTGAATAAAACAATATTTTTTCAATTCCTCACGTACTTCTCTAGGTATTCTAATGTAGATTGACGAGAATTTTTGTTTTTTTGTTCTGGACAAAAAATTGTGGATGCTAAATGTCACAACGCGGAGCGCCTAAAGCAAAGATAACAAAAGAATATATTAGTAGTCGGCCATTTTGTACATCGAATATATATATATACATTTTCTAACAGCTTGATATTCATACTAAATAGATGTGTGATTAACGGCAGGGTAAAGTTAATTCGGCGAAAAAAGGCATGTTTTAAGATTTTTTTTTGGCGTAACGAATAGTGTTTGTTTATTGAAAAATTTACATATAATAAAGTAACATTTGAACAACATTCTCCTAAATTTGCATTGCAAAATATTCAAAATTGAGCGAGTGAAAATTAAACCCCGGAGGCGCCTCGAAAAAAAGTTGGTTTGCGGTGTGCACCATAACTCGCAACAGAATCATTTGAAACAAAAAAAATCAAAATGCATTTGTTAAAGGAGATGTTTCTCGAGGTAATGACGGGAGGATTTTTTTTTTTTCGATTTTTCGATTTTTCGTAGCACTTGGGAGCCAAAAACCCGATTTTCGCTAAAAAAATCGGCTAATTTGTTGTTGAAAAATTAGTAATTATTAAAAAAAAAAACAAAAAAGCTCTCGACAATACCTGGTGAATTATGTGAAGAAGTACTGTGCAAAATTTCAAAGCGATTGGTCCAGTAGATTTTGAGTTATCGTGCACACGGACTTCAAATATGACAAGTCTCAGAAAAACGGTTTGAAAAACGCAGAAGAGAAGAGAACGGCATGGAGCAATAGACGCTCAAATACTCATAACTTCGTCAATTTTACTCCGATCGAGTTGAAATTTTAACACAATATTCTTGATATATTATGCATTCATTTAAAAAATGAAAAAAAAAATGAAAAAAAAATTTTCATACTTTACCCCGCCCTTAATTTTATGAGTCAATCACTTTTTCATACGAAAAAAAATTGTTAAATTCGCACATGATTTTATACTCGTTACTATGGCCTAACGCCTTAAGGGCATGTACAAGGTCAACATAACCTCACAAATTTTTCAACCCTTTTTTCTCATAGATGGTTGATTTTTTAGGAAAAACAAAGCATCAGGCTCTAGAGAATTCCCTGACGTAGAGCTTGATGATTTCCTTTTGCCCTAAATATTATTCATCTCTGAGAAATCTCTGTTCGAAAATTTCATCTATCTCTCTCGCACTCATATGTCACATGGTACATCGTCTACTTCGCCTTAAGGGGCCAGTCCACTTTGGAGCCACGAAAAAAGGCTATTTTCGCAATTCTTTTGAGGATTTTATAAAAGATATGAATGTAAAAGTTGTTGGGCTTGATGAATAAAGTCTCGAAATACATTTTAAAAAACATTCAATTCATTTTTAAGTACAAAAACTGTAGTTCACAATCACAACTCGGCAACGGCTTGTCTGAAACAAAAAAATCAAAGTCCATTAGACTCAGTGTGACACCAGCTGCAAAATGACCCTCGGATATAAAGTTTTGTCAAAAAATTAAAAAATAACAGATGAAAAACGAAAAAGCGTTTTTTCGCAGTTTTTCGCAAAAAAAAGAGTAAAAATCAAAATTTCATAACCATCGAGGGTCTCTCCTCTTTACTCTTTTTTTTCAAGAGTAAAAATCAAAGAGTAAAAATCAAAGAGTCAAAATCAAAGAGTCAAATCAAAGAGAAAAAAATCAGAGTCAAAAATCAAAAAATCAAAGAGTAAAAATAAAAAATCAAAATTCAATTCAAAGAGTAAAAATCAAAATTCAAAGAGTAAAAATCAAAATTTCATAACCATCATGTTTACAATATGTGGTTCACATTTCAAGAGAATCGGTCTATTAGTTTTAGAGATACGATGGAGCTAGATTTCGAAAACGTTTCGAGAAAAACGTGTTTGAATTTTATACTATGAAAAAACTCTAACCTAAACTCAATCGGCAATTCCTGCACCTATTTTGACACAATATTTCCGAATGTATGTACTTTCGAAAACAGTAAAAAAAAAAAGATCGATTTTTTGAAATTTTCAAAGTGGACTGGCCCCTTAATTTGTCCGTTCCGTACACGTCGAAAAGATGAAAACTCACGTGTGTCCGGCTTCCGGAAGCACGCTTGTGAATTTCGCGTCTTCGCCCGTAAAGCCTCACTTCCGCACGTTACGGGGCAATCGATCGGGAGGAGAACGATAAGCAGCCACGAGAGCGCGTCGCTCTCTCTCTCTCTCGTTTCCCTCTTCGATCTTGTTGAAAAGAAAAATGGTCGTTTCAATGTTGCAGTATGGCGGACAGAGAGTGCCGACTGCGTCATCGCCCGCCAACACTCACAGCAGCTCGAGCAGCGCTACCGGAAGTCAGAGCGGCACGATGAGCACGAGCCTCAGCAACAACGCTATGCAGGGACAGCAGCCCGAGCAACTCTCAAAAACGAATCTTTACATACGCGGCCTCGATCAAAAAACAACCGACAAGGATCTCGTCAACATGTGTTCTCAGTGAGTTCCAATCGACGTTTTAACGGTCTTCGTTTTTTTCCTTCTTTTTTTTCGTGTACCCAGCGGGGTTTGTTTGGGTCTTTAGGCGTAATGTCGGACAATAATCGCGAGGGAACGCGAATTATCGATTGTCTCTTTTGTTCTTTCAGATACGGAACTATTACATCGACCAAGGCCATTCTGGACAAAAATACAAATAAATGTAAAGGTACTTAGTTGAATTCAACACTTTTTAGTTTTATGCCTGACGTTTGTCGTAGTGCGAGCTTCTCTTGTTTTAACCCTTGAATTGACGAGAGCGAGGAAAAAAGGAGAGGGATAAACAATTGCGCCTGTTTTTTTTTTTTTGCAAATTTGCATCGAGCTTCGTTGGAATGCAATGGAAATTCTTTTATTTTTACCAATTGCGCATTTTCGTTGGCGAATTTGCAACGCGAAAATAAATAATTTTTGTGAGTAATTTGCGGTGAAACATTTTCAATGTTAATATTGACGATTTGAATATGATGGAACGTTTTTTTTTGCGATCTTTATTCGTGGTCGACAAGCTCTGAGTTTGCTGATTTTGGATAATGATAATAAGGATTTAAATGTAGCCAAAGGGGAATTGGAGTAGCTAAACATTTTTTTTCACGGTCATTATTGGAGGTTGACAAGCTCTGTATTTGCAATGGACTTTGGAATAATAAAAATAACGAATAAAAAATAACGAAAGGGAGCTTTGATTGCGTTTCAACGATGCTTCAGGACTTTGTACTCTTTTCGTTTGGAACGTCGCGCTTGTGGTACTGAATTTCCGACACGCATTGTTATTATTATTCCTTATTCGTTATTGATCTCGTGTTGCATTCTGCTCGTAAAATCGTCCGTACACGTACACACGGAGATGCGCAAAATGCCAAAATTCTTCTACCTCACGTTATCGAGAAAAACACAATCGTCAATACCACTGAGTTGCTTTTCGATTTTCGCCTACTCGCAGAGGAAGCGTGGTGTAAAAAAATCAGTAAACTTGCTCGTATCGTCAGCTTTCGGAGCGAAGCAAATCAACGAGAAAACAATTTCGCAAGGTTCTAACTTGCACTTGTTTATTTTGTACGAGCAAATCTAACGATATTTTCTCACATCAATTGTATCATTATGCTTCCCCTTAAATTGCAAATTATTCAAAAAAACTGCTAACGCTCTCAATGGATAAACGTTCGCTCCCATTCCCACTGTCGATTAAATCACTAATTTTTTTTCTACGATACTGTACTTAGGTGCAAACAAATTATTCATGTCAAGTCCCGAGAAAGTTGCACTGTAAAAATGTTTTATCGAAGAATCGGGATAAAATTTCGAAAAGGACATACCTCCGTTTAATTTGGAATTTTGTGTACTCGTGTATTTTTACTCGCTGATCACGAATATCATAGCGAAAACACCCGCTAATTTGATTTTCAAGGTCACAACTCACAAAAACTGATTTTTAAAAAGTTTTTCTATTTTATTGCAATGAATGTTGGTCTTAGAGAAAATTGTTTCCTACAAAAGTTGTCCTATAAAAAGCCTATAAAAAGACTGATCTTTTGTGGTTTATACATGTTTTGTCTAAAACCAATCTGTATCGAGAAAAATGGGGTAATGCTCCAAAAAGTATATTTTCCTAAACTGCATTAGTTTCGATATTATCTACTTACGTAATTTCACCGCAGGAAGGTTGCAGTTTGATCTTTAACACTATACGCATACCAAAACAGCAAACCCAAATAACACACAACTCAACAAACAAATTCAAACAACAAACAACGAACAATACACAACAAACAAACCCAAACAACGAACAACACGCAATAAACAATCCCGAACAACGAGTAACACACAACAAACAGAACCCGAACAACGAACAATATAACAAATAAACACAAACATCGAATAACACACAACAAACAAATCTAAACAACGAACAGCACACCACAAACAAACCCAATCAACGAACAACACAAAACAAAAAAATCTAGACAACGAACAGCACACCACAAACAAACCCAATCAACGAACAACACACAACAAACAAATCCAAACAGCGAACAACACAATAAACAAGACAAACTAACACACAACTAAACAAACAAACTCAAACAGCGAACAACACACAACAAAAACAAATCCAAACAACACAATAAACAAACCAAACTAACACACAACTAAACAAACGAACCCAAACAACGAACAACACACAACACAACAAACAAACTAAACTAACACACAACTGAACAAACAAACCAAAACAACGAACAACACACAGCAAACAATAAAGAAACCCAACTAACACACAACTAAACACACAAATCCAAACAGCAAACAACACACAACAAACAAATCCAAACGAACTCCAAACTTCCCGTGGTAAGGTGCGTAAGTAGATAATATCGATACTAATGGAGTTTTTTTTAGCAAGTTGTACTTATCGGAGCATAATCCTATTTTTCTCGAAACAACATTGGTTTAGGCTAAAACTGTATAGAACATAAAAGGTCAAGCTTTTCATAGGCTACACCTTTTGTGGGAAACATTTTTTTCTAAGATCAACATTTATTGAAATAAAGTGGAAAAACTTTTGGCAAATCAGCTTTTGTGAGTGCTGACCTTAAAAAGAAAAGGCTCGAGTATTTTCACTATCATATTCGTAATCAGCGGGTCAAAATACACGGGTACACGAAACTCCAAATTAATCGGAGGTATGTTCTTTTCTGAACTACACCCAAAATGTTAAGCCCCTTAAACATTTGAACCGTTCCACCAACGTTCCCACAACTTAATCTGAACGTTAGAACGTTTCTCCATTATTGCACGAATATGTAAACAAAATGTAAAGTTCGTGACAAACAATGCCATTTTTTGGCCGTTCAACCCCCTTAAAATCGAGATCCAACCACCGATTTTCGGCTAATTGGGTCGCGGCCTTTTCGCTGTAAAAAATAAAAACTGTAACTTACTGTTTTTATCCACCTCACTTTACCCGCGGCTAGCCGGAAGTTCATCTCGCAATGCTCCTGACAATCTTCATTGTGCCCATCTCCGTGCGCATACATTTCGCATATTTCGAGACCAATTTTATTTTTCTTTCCTTTTTTATCCTTATTTTTTTCTCTTCTTTACTTTCTCAATTCCGTATTCCACCTGTTTACGAGCATACACGGGCGGAGCAACGAGATTGGCCGGTGCGGGCGGCTCATCTCGTTGTCCGCACGGCATCGATGAATAAAGATGACGGCAGATCGTGGTTGATGACAGGATATTCGTTGTGTTTCAGGTTATGGCTTTGTAGACTTTGAGTCACCGGTGGCGGCTGAGGGTGCTGTGAAAGCACTGGTCGCCAAGGGCATCCAAGCACAGATGGCGAAAGTGGGTATCTGGTTGCATCGTAGACTGGCCAGTGTACGTTGGTTGTGCATGCAAGTACAGTAATACCAGAGTAACAGTAAACCTTTCTCTCTCTTTCTCTCTCTCTCTCACTTTCTCTCTCTCTCTCTCTCTCTCTCTCTCTCTCTCTCTCTCTCTCTCTCTCTCTCTCTCTCTCTCTCTCTCTCTCTCTGTCTATATCTACATACATACGTGGGTACGAATATATATGTATATACATACATTGCAGGAAGGTGATTTTGAACACCTTCGATTTCGACGGCCATCCTGATAGACGGCACATTCGCAACATTACGAACGTCTCGATATCTTTAAAAAAAACGTGATGTTGAAGGTTGGATGGTTGGAACGCAAAGAAAGTTAATTATTCTTTTACTGCTCACACTTTTTTCGCCGTTCTAGGCTACGGAAATCACCCAAACGGTTGTACTTATCTTCACTAGAAATCCACGACCGGAATCGATTAAAAAAAAATTGGGCAGCTCTTTAGATAAGTGACTTTCCCGAAAAATGAGTTTGGGTTTACTTGGGTTGAACCCAAACAAACTCATTTTTGGAAAACGTCACTTATCTGAAGAATTGTTAAAAATTGTAGATCACGACAAAAATTAAGAAATGAAAAAGAAAAATTGAAAAGAACTTTCGTTGCGTTCCAACGATGCAAACATCAATGTCTGGGAATTAGGCTACTGTGACGAGCAGAAAATAAGGGTTGTTTAGAAAAAATGATTTTCAAGGAATAAGGAAGATTTAAAAATCGTTCGGACAATCATTTTTATGTACATTAACAAAGTTGCGTACCAAATTCCATAGAAACGCATTAATAATTAAAATAAGTTATAAACAATCTCGTGAAGGAACTTTGAACGTGAGGGGCTCAACGGTGAATTTGATTTTGGCCATTCGGTTGATCTGAAAGACAAAAATAAGTTTTTTCTGAAAATAAATAATCTTAACTAAGACCGAGCTTTCTTTTGTTATCGTTTTTTATTCAGTGAGCAAAAAAACGAAATTAAATTTTTTTTCAACGGTTCGACGAAAAATGACATAAATAAATAATGAAAAAAAAATGTTGAGAAGAAAAACGTCGATCAAGAGTAAACTACTATTACACTGAATGAGTGAATAATTTTTTTAGGAAAATGACATTATTGTCAATAACGAATGAAAAAAAAATGTTAAGAAAAACGTAACGTGTACCTACTTGATTTTGGCCACTCGGTTGACCTGAAACAAAAAAGAACGAGTTTATTTCTGAAAATAAATAATCTTGGCTGAGACTTAAACGAGCTTTTTTATCGTTTTTTATTCAGTCAGGAAAAAAGAAATCTTAATTTTTTTCTTCAACTTTTCGAGGAAAAAGGACATTATTATTAATAAATAATGAAAAAAAAATGTTAAGAAAACAAACGTCCGTCAAGACTAAACTACTGTTACACTGAATGAGTGTACCAACATTTTCGAGGAAAAATGACTTTATTGTTAATAACTAATGAAAAAAAATGTTAAGAAGAAAAACGTAAGGGGCTCAACGGTGTACCGACTTGATTTTGGCCACTCGATTGATCCGAAACAAAAAAGAACGAGTTTATTTCTGAAAATAAATTATCTTGGCTAAGACTTGAACGAGCTTTTTTTGTTAACGTTTTTTATTCAGTTAGCAAAAAAAAATCTTATTTTGTTTCTTCCACTTTTCGAGGAAAAATGACATTAATAAATAATGAAGAAAAAAATGTTAAGAAGAAAAACGTCGATCAAGACTAAACTACTGTTACACTGAGTAAGTGTACCAACATTTTCGAGGAAAATTGACTTTATTGACTTTAAAAAGAACGAGTTTATTTCTGAAAATAAATAATCTTGGCCAAGACTTGAACGAGCTTTTTTGTAATCGATTTTATTTAATCAAAAAAAATCTTACATTTTTTTCTTCAACTTTTCGAGAAAAAATGAAATTATTAATAAATCATGAAAAAAAAAATGTTAAGAAGAAAAACGTCGGTCAAGGCTAAACTACTATTACACTGAATGAGTATACCAAATTTCAATTCAATCCGTTCACTAAATATCGAGAAATCGTGTACACCGTTTTGAAAAACGTAGTTTCGAGAAAAACGCGTTCAAAGTTTTCCCAGCATTGCCATCGTTGTAATGACAAGTTTACCTTTAATCTGTCATTTCTGCACCATATATTCGACCTTCCTATTCAATTTGAGACGAACGACCGGTCGTCATTTTCACAGTAGCCTAACCCCTTAAAAATATGAGCTCGCATCGTTGGAACGCAACGAAAGTTAATTTTTCTTCCATTACTCACAATTTTTTTTTCGCCGTTTTCGGGTACGAAAATCACCCAAACGGTTTTCCTTATATTCACGAGGTATCCACGAAAATGATCGATTTCAAAAATTATAGATTACGATAAAAATGGAGGGACGAAAAAAATTGAGAAGAACGTTCGTTGCATTTGAACGATGCAAACGTCAACGCCATTGAAGAAACACCTTTGGAGAATTGTCAAGTTCACGTACTGCCCTGACAAACGAAATCAACGATTCGTTTTCAAAAGATGCAATGACGTTGAAGTTTGCATCGTTGCAGAGCAACGAAAATTATTTTTTGTTCTACTTTCCAAATTTCCTTTGGCAAATTCAAGCTACAAAAATCACGCAAACTTTTCTTTGGGATTCTTACTCAGCGATCAACAACCTAGATCTGCAAAAATATATTTTTGGGTAATGATTGAAGTGATAAAGAAAAAATATTGCCTGCCAACGATGCAAACTTCACCCCCCCCCATAAGATGAAAGGATTGCTGTAAAAAAACGAACCAGGTTCGAAATGTCCTTTCTGCACATATACGTATATATATATGTGTATGCACATGTATAAACATACATAAATATGACCATCTCTATCTCTGTCTCTCTTTCTCTTTCTCTCTCTATCGTCAATCTCTCCTATCGACTTCAACACTTCCACTTCTCTCTCTCCCTCTCTCTCTGTCTCTGTCTCTGTCTCTGTCTCTGTCTCTGTCACTTCTTCATTTTTATGTCTCTCCCACAATTTTTTGTTTCTTTTATTTTCGTCGTTGTCCCCCTTTTCCTCCTAGGCCCACGACTCCCCGTAGCGTTGGAGGCAGCATTCCATAGGGAAAGAAAAAAAAAAAGAAAGAAGAAAAGACGGAATCATAGTTAGCCACGACCGGATGCATATCGGCAGGCTATATAGACCCTCCCTCTCTATCTCTCTCACTCTCGAGGGCTTATACTCCTTTAGACGCTGCCCATTAGCCGAGAGTGGCGAGCACTGTGCCTCTTACGATCGCGCGAACGGAATTTCCGAGTATCCAGTTGCAAGTTTCTCCCGGTTCGATCCCGTCGTCGTTCGTGCTGCTGCGGAAAACTAGTCCAGTAAAAGAGACGAAAACCCAGCACCTTTGAGCGTAGAATTAGAATTCTTAACTTAACGCCTTGGGCCACAGTAACGAGTATGAAATCATGTGCGAGTTGAACATTTTTCTTTTTCGTATGAAAAATTGATTCACTCACAAAATTAATTACACATCTATTTAGTATGAATACCAAGCAGTTAGAAATATATATATTTTTTTTCGATGCACAAAATGGCCGCCTAATATTTTCTTTTGTTATCTTTTTTTAGACGCTCCTCGGCGTGACATTTGGCATCCACAATTTTTTACCTAGAACAAAAAACAAAAATTCTCGTCAATCTACATTAGAATACCTAGAGAAGTACGTACGGGATTTAAAAAATATTGTTTTATTCAAAAGTTGTAGGTATTTTAACTTGAGAAATGAATTTTCAGTGAAAAATTTCGTTATAATTGCCCATAAACTGCTCATAAAATGAAAAGTTTTCGATTGATCAGAAATTCCGTACGTACTTCTCTGCGAAATGCAATTAGGAACATAACTTTTAAATTTGAAGTAAATCGAGTGAAAATTGTTGAAGTTATTTGTCGCGCCAATTGGAGAAAAGCTGTTTCGAGAAGTTTCGAGTAGTCGGCCATTTTGTACATCGAAAAAAAAAATATATTTTTTCTAACAGCTTGATATTCATACTAAATAGATGTGTAATTAATTTTATGAGTGAATTACTTTTTCATACGAAAAAAAAATTGTTAAATTCGCACATGGTTTATACCCGTTACTGTGGCCTGAGGCCTTAACCTAGATGGTTGCATACTGAAAGTAAGCCCAATGAAATTTTGCCCCTCGACTCGCCCCACCCCTAAGAAATAGGGGTTGGAAACTTGAAAATCGCCGTATCTCGATAATTAATAGCGCGATCGAAAAATGTTTCAAACAAAAGTTGCTTGGAATGACAAAATACGTATAAAGTTATGTGACGTCCAATCCCCTATCTTTGAAAATAGCAAATATTTTTGAAAAAAATCGGGTTTGATAGTGCTTTCGCGTTTTTTTTACGTATAACTTTATACGTATTTTATTATTCCGAACAACTTTTGTTTGAAACATTTTTCGATCGGGCTATTAATTATCGGGATAGGGCGATTTTTAAGTTTTCAACCCTTATTTTTTAGGGTTGGGGCGAGTCGAGGGGCAACATTTCACTGGGGTTACTTACAGTATGTTACTAGCTAGCTTCGGTAAAAAATTCTAATTCTACGCTAAAAAGTGCTGGGTTTTCGTCTATTTTACTTGATTAAACCGAGCTGCAAGCAGCTTTTGTGTTTCTCCGCGTTGCTCACGCGCGAATAACGCTATAATGTTTATGTGCGGTATCGCGATCCGCACGTTTCCAAATCCCTGCAATGTTACATCGATCCTTGGTGGCCCGAGGTGAGCGCGTCCAAATTGCCCTCTCGTGGCCCAATTACCGATCGTACCGAGAAGAAGAATGATTGATGCACAATACGCTGCGAGAAGGGATCCTGAGTGGCCAGGAGAGACCATGGAGGTCCATTTAACGCGGTGGATAACATCCCTCCATTCTTCCCACCCTTCGACCCTTAATTTTGTTCGTGTTGTATTTTTGTCCCTGAGACAGAGGTACATTCTACAAGAAGGATTAAGGCGGGATGTACATTTACAACGATCAAAAAATCGATTTCTTCTTTTCCTTTAAACGATAGAACTATATAGGAGGCATTCCACGTCACTTCAGCCAGTTAAAAAAAATCCACAAATAATTTTGAAAAATCGCGTTACTTTATTGAAAAATATTCACCGAGTGTCGAAATTTTTTAAAAATTTCTGACTTTTTTTCTCGTTGATTATCATTTTTTAACATTTTTCCATTCAAATGGCTGTATCTTTGGCAGGATTTGACGTATTTACATTCGTAAAAAACGAAAAAGTGCGTCTTCTAGCCGCCCAGAAAAAAAATAATTTAGATTTTATTGAGCAAGTCGAACATCCGTTTCAGGGCAAAATATTCAAAAATATGTTTTTTTTTTTCTTAAGGAAAGACACTCGTTTTTTTTTTAATTTCCCCGAATTGTGAATATGAAAAATCGATGACATAATATATGTCCATATATTACGTCATCGATTTTTGCTGATTTTCGACCCCCCCCCCCCTACAATCATCCTATCGTCATTTCCTAAAGACCCCCCCCCCTCTCGCAAAATTGACGTCATTACCAGTTTGGCAAAATTAAAACATTTGCGGATTTGAGAAAAATTGGGTAACATTAAAACATTTTGTTATAGAATCATCTTTTATTATTTTGTACTTTGGCAATGTTTATTAATATAATAATATTATTCTTCCCTATTCTTTAGTTTTCTTTGGATAGCTCCCACATTTTGTTATAGAATCATCTTTTATTATTTTGTACTTTGGCAATTTTCATTAATATAATAATATTATTCTTCTGTATTCTTTAGTTTTCTTTGGATAGCTCCCACGGAGTTTTCACCCATTCTTGCATATCCTGGATCACGGGTAATATCTCCGTATCCTCCCCATATTCATTTTGGCTCGATCGAACTATTTTCATAGGTACGCTGTTATTTGAAGTTCTCGAATATAATGTAGACAAACCTTATGTAATAAATAAATAAATAATGAGTTCAATAATTAATACCATTAGGTACTTGCAAAATATTTTTCATCACTCATGCGGGGAAACCACTCTAGTTGTACAATATACTATTGTACATTTTGAAGTAACTGGTATCACAAGAATGACGTCAATTTCGAAACGCCCCCCCCCCCCCCCTCATCCGTCATTTACCGTCATCCGCAGACGAACCCCCCCCCCCTATTTTAAAATGACGTAATTTATGGACGGCCCCAAAACGGATTTTTGGTATTTTTTATATTATGGGATTCCTAAACACCGTGAAGTAACAGCTATTTTTATTTTTGTTATTTTTTTAATTAATATTCGATTCAAGAGTGTGGGGCACTTCAAGACTCCAATACATATGACATATATATCATATGTATTTTAAAAACCTGGTAAACATACAGCGAGTGCTCCACACTCTTCAATCGAATATTAATTAGAAAAATAAAAATAGCTGTTACTTCACGGTGTTTAGGAATCCCATAATATAAAAAATACCAAAAATCCGTTTTTCGTATTCACAATTCGGGGAAATTCTTAAAAATAAAATAACGAGTGTCTTTCCTTGAGAAAATAATATTTTTGCATATTTTGCCCTGAAACGGACGTTCGACTTGCTCAATAGAATCTAAATTATTTTTTTTTTCGGGAAGGCTATGAAAAGACGCACGTTTTCGTTTTTTACGAATGTAAATACGTCAAATCCTGCCTAAGATACGGCCATTTGAATGGAAAATTATTAAAAATGGTAATCAACGAGAAAAAACGTCAGAAATTTTTAAAAAATGTCGACACTCGGTGAATATTTTTCAATAAAGTAACTCGATTTTTCAAAATTATTCGTGATTTTTTTTTACTGGCTGAAGTGACTTGGAATGCCTCATATACTATTAAAGTATACCTAAAGTTTGATAATTGTAGAAGAATTACTTCTTTGTTTAAAAAATCCCACAATATTGCTTATTTTTTCCTGTCCGTATATCCCGCCTTAATAGATTACACCGGTCCAATTGATGACTATTCGTAGCCGCTTCTCGAAAAATGTTTTCGTAGCCACGAGCGGAAGACATTGGGCTTCTGGGGTCTTCGATGACCCCACGCGTTCAGTGAAACGATGAAAACGCGAAATAATTCGTGGAAGTAGCAGCCATTGAGTACTTTCGAGTAACGTCGTCGCGGTCGCTTCACGGCAATTAGTTTCGAGGGCAAAATAATAAAAGATTCGCAATTTGACGAAGTTCTTTCTGTTACGTTTTTCGACATATCGAGAGTTTTTTTAATTTTATTTGAGTTAGGAAGGTCACTGTGGCTGGCTGAAATAGGTCGTTTTTCCGATTTTTTTTTGTCCACGAGATTATTTATTTGGCATTCGGAAAAAAGAATATGTTATTAAGCATAGATTGAACTTATTTCGGGTAAATTTGTGTTTAAAATGGATAATAAAAAATGAACGTTATTGGGGTATAATGGAACGTCTGTATGAAAAATGTCGTCCAACGGCCGGATCGATAACTCGACAATAGTTGGTCTGAAATATAAAAATAAAAAAGTTTTATAATCTATATAAATGTGGTTCTCGTTGTACTTAGGCGTTTTTTCGAGAGAAAAAAATCCCGAAATGGAAGGTGTTAAAAAAAAGTATAATTTTGGAGAAATTTTACTCATATTCGGAGACTTAAAAAATAAGAAAATTAAATAAAAGTCTACATACAACGATAACTACTGCAATTACGGAATTTTTTACATTTTCAAAATTGAAAATCGTATAATTATGGCTAGAATTATAATTCCGGCCAGGTCGATAAAAATTGCGCTATACCTGCCCTCACTGAATCGTCCGTAGTCTGGTCAATTTTCAACATTTTAACTTGAATTTTTTTTTACACGTTCTTGAATACGTATACTTACAAGGAACATCCCTCAGGTGACGCCCTTCGATTTTGTTGAAATTTGGATATGTTATAAAGTACCGAAAAGTAAGCGATACTTTTTTTTCGGCTGAAAATCCGGTTTAAGGGTTGAAACGCACCCTCAAAAATGGGGATGTTTTTCGTTTTTCGTCGATAACGTTTTAACGGTACGAGATATTAAAAAATTTCAAATTGCAACAATGTTTCTTTTTTTGTGCACTATACATTGGAGATGAGAACGATAACGTTATCGACGAAAAACGAAAAACACCCCTATTTTCGAGGGGTCGTTTCACCCCTTAAAACCGTTTTTGCGCCGATAAAAAAAATACGTTTCGCTCACTTTTCGGTGCTTTATAAGAGCGGGGTAAAGTATTCAATTTTTTTAGATTTTTTAAATGAATGCATAATATATCAAGAATATTATGTTAAAATTTCAAGTCGATCGGAGTAAAATTGACGAAGTTATGAGTATTTGAGCGTCTATTGCTCCATGCCGTTCTCTTCTCTTCTGCGTTTTTCAAACCGTTTTTCTGAGACTTGTCATATTTGAAGTCCGTGTGCACGATAACTCAAAATCTACTGGACCAATCGCTTTGAAATTTTGCACAGTACTTCTTCACATAATTCACCAGGTATTGTCGAGAGCTTTTTTGTTTTTTTAAATAATTACTAATTTTGCAACAACAAATTATCTGATTTTTTTAGCGAAAATCGGGTTTTTGTCTCCCAAGTGCTACGAAAAATCGAAAAATCGAAGAAAAAAATCCTCCCGTCATTACCTCGAAAAACATCTCCTTTAACAAATGCATTTTGATTTTTTTGTTTCAAATGATTCTGTTGCGAGTTATGGTGCACACCGCGAACCAACTTTTTTTCGAGGCGCCTCCGGGGTTTAACTTTCACTCGCTCAATTTTGAATATTTTGCAATTCAAATTTAGGAGAATGTTGTTCAAATGTTACTTTATTATATGTAAATTTTTCAATAAACGAACACTATTCGTTACGTCAAAAAAAAATCTTAAAAACATGCCTTGTTTCGCCGAATTAACTTTACCCCGCCGTTATAACATATCCAAATTTCAACAAAATCGAAGGGTGCTACCTGAGGGTGCTCCTTGTTAGAACTGCAAAAAAATCGATTTCTTTTTTTGGTACCAACAGTCCAGACATCTGCGTGGAAAGTCTCGTAGTTGGTGCAAATTTGAGAAACGACTGTGCAAAAAAACTTGGTTGTATTTTTCATTGCGAATTTCGACGTGATCGGCTATTGGGCCACTTACCTTGAGCCTTGATCCACCCATTTTTGTTCCTGTCGCTGTTACTCGTTCGTGTTAACATTTTTTTTCGTATATATTCAGTCAATTATACGTTTGTCTATTGTACTACTGCTATTACTATTACTACAACTACTACTATCGTTACTACCACGACTACCACTACTCTCTTATGTACCTGTCAACCTGTCGATGCTTGCTGCTATACTTCGGCCACACAATGCTGATCCTGCTGTGTCACGCGCTCAAGTTCATATCTGATCAACTGCATACTCGGATACGTGCATATACGCGAAGAATACGTACACTTTCGGCGAAAAGTTTGAGCACACCTTTCGCGGTTCGTCGACCATAAATGATAACGACAGTCAGGATAAAAAAAGAATCGAAAATATCTTCCTCCTTCACGTTCTACTCCGTTTAATTTTTTTGTTCGAACTTCTTTCCTTGTCGATGTCATCATTTTAATCCTACAATGTTAAAAATACTTGAACTGTAACGATTTGAAAAATTTACTTTTCGCGAGTCGTCGAGCAGAAACAGTCGTGATAACGAAATTTCGAAAATATCTTCCTTTTTCGAACTTTACTCCGTTTAATTTGTTTTTTTTTCGAACTTTTTCTTTCTCAATGTATTTATTTTAATCCTACAATTATCGGAATCAGCACATTTTCCAAAAACTGCACTACTTTCGAGAAAGCTGAATAACTTTTCGCGAAAAATATTTGACCATTTTTAAAAGACAAAATGGAAGTCGATTTCCGCGCTTTCCAGTCCCTCCAAAGACAAATTCCTATCCAAATTTCCCGTAAAATGACACGGGTGTTTATAAAAGCATGAAAATCGCAAAGAAGTACCGTGTTAAAAAAATACTTGAACTGTAACGAGTAAAAAAATTTACTTTTCGCGAGTCGTCGAGCAGAAACAGTCGTGATAACGAAATTTCGAAAATATCTTCCTTTTTCGAACTTTACTCTGTTTAATTTGTTTTTTTTTCGAACTTTTTCTTTCTCAATGTATTTATTTTAATCCTACAATTTTCGGACTCAGCACATTTTCCAAAAACTGCACTACCTTTCGAGAAAGCTGAATAACTTTTCGTGAAAAATATTTGACCATTTTTAAAAGACAATATTGAAGTCGATTTTCGCGCTTTCCAATCCCTCTAAAGACAAATTCCTATCCAAATTTCCCATAAAATGACACGGGTGTTTATAAAAGCATGAAAATCACAAAAAAGTATCGTGTTAAAAAAATACTTGAACTGTGACGAGTAAAAAAATTTACTTTTCGCGAGTCGTCGACCAGACACAGTCGTGATAACGAAATTTCGAAAATATCTTCCTTTTTCGGACTCTACTCTGTTTAATTTGTTTTTTTTCGAACTTTTTCTTTCTCAATGTATTTATTTTAATCCCACAATTATCGGAATCAGCACATTTTCCAAAAACTGCACTACTTTCGAGAAAGCTGAATAACTTTTCGCGAAAAATATTTGACCATTTTTAAAAGACGAAATTGAAGTCAATTTCAGCGCACTCAAGTCCCTCTGGAAATAAATTACTATCCAAAATTCCCCAAAAATGACATGGATTTTTACGAGAGAATAAAAATCCCAAAAAAGAGAACCGTGTGCAACAAAAACATTTCTGTAATGAGTAAAAAAAATGTATCCATCTTTCAAATACTACCTCAGGAATTTTTTTTGCGCAGTTTTTTCAACATCGGCTTCTTTCGGTCCCGTTCGAGAATTCGAAAAGCGTGTCCACACTTTTCGCCGCTACTGTGTATCGCGAAACGCAGTCACGAAGCTCCAATATTTTTTTAACGACTCTCTATCTCGCGGCACCGAAGCTCAAATGTAATCTCTCTTTTTCTCTCTCTATCCGTTCAATTTCGTTTCCGTTGGCATCCTCGCCGGGCGCGTTTTTGTCCCTGTCCCGAAACTGGCGGATCTCGCGTTTGCACAACCGGATGCAGCACCGTGCTCTCGATGCACGAGATGTATAGCGCGCGCGATAAAATTTCCGAACTTTTTCGCTTATCCGCAGCGAGCGAAGCGTCAGGACAGGATCCCGTCGAAGCGGCGTCGAAGTTTAAATCGTTGGGGCTTTTTCCAAATTCTTTTTTACTCTTTTTTTTATATATTTTTTTTTATCGCGCTAAAGCTTTCTATTTACATGCTCACGTTCTCCAATCAGACCTTCAAAATCCATTTGTCACTTTCGCGAGGCTGCATGTACAAAAAAAAACGAGCAATTATAAACCAAAATCATTTTCATTGCATTCCAACGATGGAGGCTTCGACATCGTCGCGTTGAAGTATGGCAGCGCATATGCACACGTTACACACACCTACGATATTCTAGAATAGTAGCTCGTTCGTTATACGAAAACGTTTTTTTTTTTTTTTTCGTCATTAAGGGATGATACCTTTAGGTGAGAACAAAATTGCTGATTTGCATGATTTTATTTAAAGGAAAAATTTATTTAACATTTTTTAGACTTAGGGTATGTTTTATTACTACTTTTGCCTGGTGCATGGTTTTTTTTATAATTAAAGACGGCGTGACACGTAGCTGCGGTGGAATTAATCTGAAAGAAAACCAACAAAGGTTTTTCTTTCATTAACACTCGTACGCAGAATATGAACCAAGAAAAAGTGAGAAATGTTGAAAATCGATAAAATGGCACGCTTTGAAACAAAAAAATTAAATTTTTTGCAAAAAAGCCACGTTTTGCAATTAAAAATTTGCTTTTTTGTTTCAATTTTCAACAACATTTAGGGTCAAGTTTTAGACAATAAGGTTAGAAAGATTTATACCAAATTTCATCAGAATCGGTCGATTAGTTTTTTAGCTATACGTCATGCCAATTTTGGAAATGCAGTTTAGAAGCCCGTGCGATACCTCCGCCACTTGTAAAGATTAATGAATAAAAAATTACCATGGAATAGCCCAAAGTAAAGGGTGTCTAAAAATAAACGGTACTCTTTGGAACAAAAAGATTGAATTTTTCGAAAAAAAAGCCTACGTTTTGCAATAAAAAGATGCTTTTTAAAAAAATTCCAAAACCATTGGGGTTCGTGTTTTAGACAATAAGGTTAGAAAGATTTATGCCAAGTTTCATTAGAATTGGTCGATTAGTTTTTTAGCTATACTTCACGCCAGTTTTGAAAATGCAGTTCAGAAGACCTTGCCATACTTCCGCCATTCTTAACCCTTCGAGTGCACACTGGGTCGTTTTGACCCAGTGATTTTTTTCGTGTAAGTACGTATCTTGCAACTCAAGCCCCACTTTGAACGAATGTTTCGGCATGAAATTTTCGTTTTCGTCAAAGAATAAATTTAGGGCCACAAAATATGGATAATTTACTACAAAAACGTCTCTACAAAAAAAAATCATTTTTACCGGAATACAACGATTTGAAAAATGCCTTGGGACAGATTGACTCAATATGCATTTACAGGTTAACGGCGGAGGTGTGCACTCGAAGGGTTATATATTAATTTTTTTTAAACCGTATAACAGCCCAAAGTAGTAATAACACATACCCTAGGTCTAAAAAATGGTCAAGAAATATTTCCTTCTTAAAAAAAATCATGAATATCAGCAATTTTTTTCCTTGCTTAACGGCGGGATAAAGTTAATTCGGCGAAAAAAAGGCATGTTTTTAAGATTTTTTTTTGGCGTAACGAATAGTGTTCGTTCATTGAAAAATTTACATATAATAAAGTAACATTTGAACAACATTATCCTAAATTTGCATTGCAAAATATTCAAAATTGAGCGAGTGAAAATTAAACCCCGGAGGCGCCTCGAAAAAAAGTTGGTTTGCGGTGTGCACCATAACTCGCAACAGAATCATTTGAAACAAAAAAATGAAAATGCATTTGGAGATGTTTGGAGATTTGGATGTTTGGATGATTTGGAGATAAAGGAGATGTTTCTCGAGGTAATGACGGGAGGATTTTTTTTTTCGATTTTTCGATTTTTCGTAGCACTTGGGAGCCAAAAACCCGATTTTCGCTAAAAAAGTCGGCTAATTTGTTGTTGAAAAATTAGTAATTATTTTTAAAAAAAAACAAAAAAGCGCTCGACAATACCTGGTGAATTATGTGAAGAAGTACTGTGCAAAATTTTAAAGCGATTGGTCCAGTAGATTTTGAGTTATCGTGCACACGGACTTCAAATATGACAAGTCTGAGAAAAACGGTTTGAAAAACGCAGAAGAGAAGAGAACGGCATGGAGCAATAGACGCTCAAATACTCATAACTTCGTCAATTTTACTCCGATCGACTTGAAATTTTTACACAATATTCTTGATATATTATGCATTCATTTAAAAAATTTAAAAAAATGAAAAAAAAAATTAATATTTTACCCCGCCCTTAAAGATATCTCTCTCCCCTTAATTAAATATCATCCATGTATACTGTGTACATAGAGTCATATGTATATGATCGTGCAAAAATTTTCCTCGACATTATAGTCCGCGGCGTTACGTCCCGAGGAAGTCGTACGAGCGCCAAAGTCGTGCTCGTTTCGCTGTAACCAAGGAAATTAGAGAAGATTTCACAATGGCATGAACGTGTAACTTTTTTTTTGTCGTTTTTTTTTCTGTCTTTTTAGTTACGTGTTTCTCTAGCTCAAGTTCTTTTTTTTCCAAAGATTATTGAAAAAAAAAGTTTCGTGCTCATTATTGTCTCCAATAATTATTACGAGAATAAAACTGGAAAAATAGATTAACTTGTGGCACAAGTCGACTAGCACTAAATAGTTCCTCCAACCCCAGACGCGATATTACTATTATTATTATTATTTTTGTTTTCTTTACGAGCCTCGACATCTAATCCGCATTATTTTTATTATTACTAACACTGTCGTCTGCTATTTAAAATTCTCGACATCTAACTGGCATTATTATTATATTGAGATACACTTAAGGCGTTACATCTAAGTAGAAAAATGTTGGAACTTTTTTTTATTGGCTTAAAGTATTTATAAACATTGCAAGAATGATATACAAAAGGAATTACAGAGAAAAAAAGGTTTAAATATTTTTAAAGCTCCTACAAAAAATATCCAACTAATATACTTTCTTTTTTGTTCACGTGAAGATATGACCAATAACATCCTTGAATATTATTATACTCTTACGTATCCATCCACCCGAAAAAAATCGCGAAAATCACTTAATTTTGGACCTTTACAGTGGTGCAAACCCTCGAAAGCGTTTTTTTTTCTCGAAACCACGTTTTTAAAATCGGGAGAACGCATAATTCGGGCAGCTTTCATCCGATTGACTTGAAATTCGAACTATAATTTCTTAGATAGATTCTCCAAAGAAGTACACACGATTTTTACGATTCACGAACAATTCTCGTTTTTATCAACAAATTAAGACCGATTTTTCAGCGAACCAAACAATATATTTAAAATGTTGCCATCTTGTGAAAAAAAACAATATTTTTTAATAATCGTGTGTACTTCCCTAGAAAAACTAATGTGGAAGAAGAAAAAAAAAATTCTTTCGGTCCAAGTGCTAATCCATAAAAATATTGCGTCCCCCACAGAGCGGTTAGAAAAGTCCTCTTTTTTTACCATTTTGTATTTTTCTTCATACCCTTTTTTTGTTCACGTCACACACGAAGAATAAACCTTTCAAACTCCATAATAAATGCATTTCTGGTACTCTGAAAAAACCCCAAAAAGTTGTATTATTCTGTCAGCCACATAGATGTAACGCCTTAAGGAATGTGAAACCTTAAAAGCACGGGGTTGAAGACAACCAGAAATTGACAGCCAAGAGGCGATGACGATCGCATGTGACGCTATTATAAAAATGAAATTGACTGAATACGTATTCATCATCCTACTTGATACACAATAATAACATGTAAACGACTCACGCACCGATGATAATATCGCACTCGTTTCCCACATGGGGCGGAGGCCGAGCGGTGTCTCTGTCGAGTGTTTTTTAAAAAATAAGAACAGTTCGAATATTAAACATCGTGATATTTCGAAGGTACCAATGATCTCGTATTTCGGTGCATACCAATACAAACAAAAGGGAGGGCGAAAAAAAACAATAATAATGACGTTTAAATAATAAAAAAATGTATACTGTTTTACGATACGAAAATGCCAACAGCCCGGCTTATACCATAATATTTTCATTATTTATTCTTTTTGTGTTAATGCATTCGCAAGATTGAAGTAAATTGTCGTAAAGTATAAGTATATTCAAGTAATTGTAGACGTGATTGAAACTCAAAGATATATATATATATATATATATATATATATATATATATAACTTTACTATAGATATGATAAAGCGACATGGTGGATCTCAAAATATGCCTGAAGGGATGCCCGCATTGTATGTGGCGATTCGATTGCTCGATTTTTTCAAAATTCTCTTCGCTGCTGAACATTTTTTAAAGACAAGAGTGCGCTTGCAACTTTATAATTGCACAGAAATTGATAAATGAGGTCTTTCACTTACCACAAAATATGACACAAGCTACAGCCTTTCTCTCTTTATCTATCTGGCTCTTTCTCTCTCTCTCTCTCTCTCTCTCTCTCTCTCTCTCTCTCTCTCTCTCTCTCTCTCTCTCTCTCCTTCTCTTTCTCTTTCTCTCTGTCTCGCTGTTATTTGCAGTACATGATTGTGTGTATTTGCTCATCGTTATACTTCATGAATCGCGTTTTTTCCATTCATAAATCGGCATACTATACGTAGCCGATACTTCTTTTTTTTCAGTCTTCATTATCATTATTTTGATTTTGTACTTCACGAATTGAGAAGGAAGCCGTAATGTTACTGCGTGGCAATAAATGAAGCTTGTACTGTGCTTGTTGTCCCGTGCTGTATAATTCGAGTGCGCAGCTTTGTCTTTTTAGCCTGCAAAAGTCACAAATCTAGCATCTGCATAACGGAGAGACATACCTGCTAATTATTCCATTGGAACGTGAAATGGAAGAATATATATATATATTTTTTAATGATAAAACGAGCACGATAAGCGCGTACAGTGCGTAGGATTTTTTTTGTTTTCTCGTCATTCGCGATGGAACGTCCAACACGAAGAAATATGGGGGAAAGACACGAAACGCAATCTCCGAAGTAGAGAGAGAAAATTTCGAGAGCCACCATTTGAGAATGTGGTAAACGTAATGATGCCATGAAGCATGCCGAAGTCTATACAAAACATTTGAGATTTGACGTACTACAAACGAAAGAAGAAAAAAAAAGTTCGTGTCGTTTGTTTTTATCGATCGATTATTTTGCTCCCCAATTACGCATACATTTTACTCTCATTTAGTCGATAAGTAGACACCTGGATAAAAAAAAATCCGAACGTTAGTTTCATTCGATAAATGTAAAAAAGAAATATTTTCGATAATTGTGTGAACGAATACGATATCCACGTCGCTCCATTCTGAATGTTGGATAAGGTTCCGAAAACCCCGAACCTCAGGTCGAGCTGAAATTTTGCACAAACCTTTCTATCAATATTTGAAGACAACCCCTAATGGGATTTTTTGCGACCCACAATAATTTTCGAGATATTGAATTTCAAAGTTTTTTTTAAGGGGCTGTACCAGTGTGAACGCTGAAAATTTCGGTGATTTTCGGGAATTTTTTGGAAGAAAAGTACTCTATTAAATGTTTCGGAAAATTAAGAATATATTTGGCTATATTTGACCTATATTACATAACTTTTTCATAGAAAAATATTGAAATCCAAGCGACTCATGCCCTACCTTCGGAGGCGCAAAAAAAGTTCCTCCACTGCTGACATGATTCCGGCCGATTGAGTAGCTGAAACCGAAAAAGGAAAAAATGTCGTTAAACTGGAAGATATTTCCTGTACAATGACGTAGGATTTTCGAAAAATATCAAAATCTAACAAAATGGCGTAGTTATGAAAAAAAAGTCTGTTTTCTTGCCTATAAAATGGTCGTTTTTTTCAATGCCCAATGGTCAATTTTCATCCAGTCAAAAATATCTTACGTCATTGTAGAGTAAATATATTCAAGAGTACTCAGTTCAAATTTCAAGTCAATCGGATAATTGCTCTTTGAGTTACAATGTCAGCAAATTTGAAAAACTTCATTTCGAGAAAAACGCGTTTAAGTGCGGGGTAAAGTATTTAAATTTTTTTTTCATTTTTTAAAAAAATTTTAAATCAATGCATAATATATCAAGAATATTGTGTTAAAATTTCAAGTCGATCGGAGTAAAATTGACGAAGTTATGAGTATTTGAGCGTCTATTGCTCCATGCCGTTCTCTTCTCTTCTGCGTTTTTCAAACCGTTTTTCTGAGACTTGTCATATTTGAAGTCCGTGTGCACGATAACTCAAAATCTACTGGACCAATCGCTTTGAAATTTTGCACAGTACTTCTTCACATAATTCACCAGGTATTGTCGAGAACTTTTTTGTTTTTTTTTAAATAATTACTAATTTTTCAACAACAAATTAGCCGATTTTTTTTAGCGAAAATCGGGTTTTTGGCTCCCAAGTGCTACGAAAAATCGAAAAATCGAAAAAAAAAATCCTCCCGTCATTACCTCGAGAAACATCTCCTTTAACAAATGCATTTTGATTTTTTTGTTTCAAATGATTCTGTTGCGAGTTATGGTGCACACCGCAAACCAACTTTTTTTCGAGGCGCCTCCGGGGTTTAATTTTCACTCGCTCAATTTTGACTATTTTGCAACGCAAATTTAGGAGAATGTTGTTCAAATGTTACTTTATTATATGTAAATTTTTCAATAAACGAACACTATTCGTTACGCCAAAAAAAAAATCTTAAAAACATGCCTTTTTTCGCCGAATTAACTTTACCCCGCCGTTAAAGATTTAACTATCGATTTTTGCAAGATACAATGATTAGAGATACGGCCTTGAAATTTTTACGGGATATTCTTAAAAGTATAAACTGTCGAAAAAGGCAAAAAAAATCGATTTTTTTAAAGTGTCACACTAGTATAGCCCCTTAAACACGCGCTGAGTATATATATGCCTGCTACGTCTCTGTTCACACCTATACATGTTGTCGCATTCTCCTTTTTGTCCAAGCAAAAATACCCGAATAAACCCAAACCCAACAACTATTGCGCGTCGCCAAAAATCCCTTTAGGGGTTGGCTTAAGAGATAACACCACTCTAGCGGCAAAAAATGAGGCCTAACTTTGACAATTTATTTTGGGAGTATGACAAAACAAATGGGATTTCTTTTGAGAGAATTTATTTAACACATATTAAAGTATTAAAAAAAGGTTATTATAATTTTCGGACAAAATGGTGGCGACAGAGTCCATCTTGAAAAACGTGTTTTTGACAAATAGCTTCACGGAAGAACGGTTTTCTCGTAAAGTATAAGACCTGGGCTAAAAACAAAAAAAAATATAATCTATGTATCATTAGCTATGGGACTACGTAGGGATTTTTTTATCAAATTTTGAAAAAAATGATGCTCTTTGAAAGAAATAAATCGATTTTTTGGCCAAAAATAAGCAGTAAATTGTTTATACAAAAGTTTACATTTGATTTTTAAAAAAAACGGCTACGTACTCCCATAGAGAATGTAATTGTGAAGCTACTATCAAAATTTCAAATCGATCCATGCAAAGGTGTTAGAGTAATCCGTCCTCCTAGTTTGAAAAAAGCGGTTTCGAGAAAAACGCGTTTAAAGTTGGACGAGGCGCCTGAAAGAAGTCCGAGGCGCTGCGGCAAAATCGATAATTGAACCAAAAAGAAAATCGCTATAGAACCAATTGCATATTGTTCTTATGACCAAAGTAATTTGTGAGCAACAAAAACGATTTTTGCAAAATCCTAGAGTGGTGTTATGCCTTAATATTGATATTCTTCGTAAGAAAACGGAAATATACAATTTCTTTATAACATCTAATTTTATTGAAAAGTTTAAGTTTTATTGAATATTTTTAAATTGGGTTAACTTTTTTTTTCGTGATTTTCTTGAATGAAACCTGTCGAGGTAGTTACGCATCAAACTCCAAACGTAATCAGCTGTCATGTCTGTGTCCCATCTTCCCTGACAACTATCTTCCATGATTTTTTAGGCTTGGTAGAAGCGTTCTCCTTGCTCTTCACTAAGGAAGCCAAGTTTCACAGAAGACAAGTTTACACGCAATCAAAAAACGGCTACCCACTCCCATAGAGAATGTCATCGTGAAGCTACTATCAAAATTTAAAATCGATCCACGCAAAGGTGTCAGAGTAATCCGTCCTCCCAGTTTGGAAAAAGTGATTTCGCGAAAAACGCGTTCAAAGTTGTACGAGCACGTAAATCCTTGTAATTTTTGTTTACCTTTAAGGCGTTAAGCCACAGCAACGGGTATAAAACCATGTGCGAATTTAACCATTTTGTTCGTATGAAAAAGTGATTCACTCATAAAATTAATTACACATCTATTCTATATGAATATCAAGCTGTTAGCATTTTTTTTTCGATGTACAAAATGGCCGACTACTCATATTTTCTTTTGTTATCTTTTTTTCATAGGCGCCTCTCGGCGTCACATTAATTAAGCGTCCACAATTTTTTACCTAGAACAAAAAACAAAAATTCTCGTCAATCTACATTAGAATACCTAGAGAAGTACGTACGGAGTTTAAAAAATATTGTTTTATTCAAAAGTTGTAGGTATTTGAACTGAAAAAAGGAATTTTCAGTGAAATATTTCGTTATAACTGCTCATAAACTGCTCATAAATTGAAAAGTTTTCGATTAATCAGAAATTCCGTACGTACTTCTCTGCGAAATGCAATTGGGAACATAACTTTTAAATTTGAAGTAAATCGAGTGAAAATTGTTGACGTCATTTGTCACGCCAATTGGAAAAAAGCTGTTTCGAGAAGTTTCGAGTAGTCGGCCATTTTGTACATCGAAAAAAAAAATATTTTCTAGCAGCTTGATATTCATACTAAATAGATATGTAATTAATTTTATGAGTGAATCACTTTTTCATGCGAAAAAAAATTGTTAAATTCGCACATTATTTTATACCCGTTACTGTGGTCTAACCCCTTAATCCGCGATGCCTGCACCATACGAGAGCATATTTTGTTTACCTTCAATCTGTGATGCCTGCACCATAAGGGATAACACCATCCTAGAGTGGTGTTCCCCCTTAAAATGTTAAAAGGGAGGTCTGTGCAAAATGTCAGCTCGATCGAAGGTTGTAGATTTTCGGATCCTTACGCTGGATGCTCAACGATCACTCATTGAACAATTCCTCCCATTGGCATAAATCACGATTCTTCGTGTTTTGCAGTCTGATCTGTATGGCATATTCATCACACACTGACTAACGAAACGACTTGTTTTTCCACGATCCTCGATTTATTTTGCATTGGAGAAAAAAAAACCTTAGAGCCATTTGGTGAATAGTAGAATTTAAAAAAAAAACAAAAAAACTGTGAGTCAATATCTGACTTGAGACACACTTCTCTTTCTCTATCTCTGCCTCTCTTTCCGTCTATCTCTGTCTCTCTCTCCCACTCTCTCTCTATCTCTATCTCTCTCTCTTACTCTCCGTCTCACTTTCTCTCGCTCTATCGATATTCCACATCCATGTAACCGCGCGATTCAACTCGACCGTCAATTCTTCCTGTAAAAGATGCAAAGTCCCAAATACTCGCGGCAATGAAGAAGAAATTCTCGGATAACTCGGGCAATTATCCAGGACCGAACGGGCTCTGCCAAGAATCGAGTTTGCAAAATAATGAAAAAAAAAATTGTACAGCCCGGTTGAATCGCGTGGGCGACGAAACACCGAACACTAGAAGGAAAAAAAATTCAAGACGAGGTCTCTCTACTATATATATTTTTTTTTGAAATATATTTCCGGTGCGCCAAGTATGACGGTGTGATTGCATAGTTTTCTTACTCGTTCCCTCAGCAACAGGAGCAGGATCCGACCAACTTGTACATCGCGAATCTACCGGTCAACTTCAAGGAGAACGACGTCGAGGGTCTTCTAGCTCAGCACGGCCAGGTCGTCTCGACGAGAATACTCCGCGACACAATGGGACAGAGTAAAGGAGTCGGATTCGCCAGGTAAATCGATCTTTTTTTTTCTTTCTCTTTCACGAAATCTTCGCACTTTTACGTATCGATGGAAAGAAAATTGCCCAGGTGATTGGTGCGATTATAATTAACGGGAGATTCCCTGCACCGTTTTAGGATGGAGTCGAAGGAGAAGTGCGAGCAGATCATCCAGATGTTCAACGGCAAGGCGCTACAGGGGGCCAAGGACGCGCTCCTCGTCAAATTCGCCGACGGTGGAAACAAGAAAAAGTCACTTTACAAGAGTACAATATGGAGAGAAACTGGCGATGTGAGTCGCGCTTTTTGTTCGTCGTTTTAACACGATCGGCTCATTCGAAGGATTCCAATGTTCGAAATTTTGGCGTTTCGCGCTTTGATGTTGCAGAACATGACACTCAATTATGATCCGAGCGGAGCAGGACAGAACGGCGTGCCGACGGCTCACATGCTCCCGGCTGGAACTCTCGCTCAGTACAGTCGCCATTACGGCCAGGCGGTTCCCGGATATAGCGTGCCCGGGGCACCTTGGGTCACTCCCTATCTCGTGCAGACCGGACCACCGCACATGCAACAGGTTGATGTGAGTCTTGTTTCTCACTTTTCGTATAATTTCCCCGTTTTCACTCAAATCGAACGATTTCATTCGATTGTGGTCAAAATATGGAGTTTGAGGGTGAATGGGAGTCTTACGGATATACTGTCATGCCGATAAAACAATTTCAGTTATCAAATCATCAGTAATTTACGTATCGTGGGTTCGGGTTACTTTGATCAATTGTGAAATGAAAATCAATATATTTCGTTAAATATGGCAAAAAAAAATTTTTTTATGAGAATACCAACTTTTATTGGTCTTTTTATCTTCCAAATTACAATTTAAAATATTCAAAAATAAATGAGAAAAAAAAGGATTCGTCGTGATCACAATTATACTGAGGTTGGGCTTACTTTGATAACAGTCTTTTTCTTAAGCTCTTAGGCCACAGTAACGGGTGTAAAATCATGTGCAAATTTAACCATTTTTTTCGTATGAAAATGTGATTCACTCGTTAAATTAATTACGCATCTATTTATTATGAATATCAAGCTGTTAGAAAATATATTTGTTTTTTTCGATGCACAAAATGGCCGACTACTAATATGTTCTTTTGTTATCTTATTTAGGCGCTCCGCGGCGTGACATTTAGCATCCACAATTTTTTACCTAGAACAAAAAACAAAAATTCTCGTCAATCTACATTAGAATACCTAGAGAAGTACGCACGGAATTTAAAAAATATTGTTTTATTCAAATTTGTAGGTATTTGAACTTAAGAAATGAATTTTCAGTGAAAAATTTCGTTACAACTGCTCATAAACGGCTCATAAAATGAAAAGTTTTCGATTAATCAGAAATTCTGTACGTAATTCTCTGCGAAATGCAATTTGGAACATAACTTTTAAATTTGAAGTAAATCGAGTGAAAATTGTTGAAGTTATTTGTCACGCCAATTAGAAAAAAGCTGTTTCGAGAAGTTTCGAGTAGTCGGCCATTTTGTAGACCGAAAAAAAAATATATATATTTTCTAACAGCTTGATATTCATACTAAATAGATGTGTAAATAATTTTATGAGTGAATCATTTTTTCATACGAAAAAAAATTCGTTAAATTCGCACATGATTTTATATCCGTTACTGTGGCCTAAGGCCTTAATGAGAATCGAAAGTAACCTCATAAAGAAGCATTTTTCATGGAGGTTCATAAGCCCAAAGGAGAATTTATTGTTTTCGGAATATTTTGATCGAACAAATATTACACCTTTACTTTTCGAAATCAACTTTATTGATAAAATAAACTTCGAAACATAAAAAATCTAGCAAAAACAATTTCTAACACTTATGTCTACCTAGGTATCTAAATCACAAAACGAGATCACATTCGTTTCATTAGGAACATGTTTCACTTAAGCTAGGTCACGTACCAAATCACACTAATTGTAAGACAAAAAATATCAAATATCAATTTGATATTTTTTGTCTTACAATTAGTGTGATTTTGGTACAGAATTGCAGAATTGTCGGTTAAGAAATGTTCCTACCGAACACAGTAGGAACGTTTTTTAACCTACAATTGAAACGTACAATTAAAAAAATGTATCAAAAGACGAAAATCCCTGAGAATACTCCGAGACTAGCAATAAAGATAATTAGTGGGGTGAAATTGATCCTTGATCAAGGTTACCCCATGGAAATGATCAAAGCTACCCCAACGAAACAACTATCGCCCATAAAATATTTTTTTGAGGTTACGCCACACAACAAAGCACAATGGTGTGGTTTAATAAACATCTGACAAGGTGATTGTTACCAAAAACATGCCATTGCAACACGCAGCTTGTTATTTTTTAAGTTATTCGAGCATAAAAAATAGTTTAAATACATTACTTACGGTTTTTATATTTTTACGGTCACTTAAGGGATAACACCACTCTAGCGGCAGAAAGTAAGGCCTTACCTTGACAATTTATTTTGGGAGTGTGAAAAAAGGAATAGGATTTCTTTTGAGAGAATTTATTTAACACATATTAAGGGGCTATACCAGTGTGAACGCTGAAAATTTGGGTGATTTTCGGGAATTTTTTGGAAGAAAAGTATTCAATCAAATATTTCGGAAAATCAAGAATATATTTGGCTTCATTTGACCTATATTACATAATTTTTTTATAGAAAAATATTGAAATCCAAGCGACTTATGCGCGGCGTTCGGAGGCGCAAAAAAAAAGTTCCTCCACTGCTGACATGATTCCGGCCGATTGAGTAGCTGAAACCGAAAAAGGAAAAAAAGTCGTTAAACTGGAAGGTATTTCCTGTACAATGACGTAGGATTTTCGAAAAATATCAAAATCTAACAAAATGGCGTGGTTATGAAAAAAAGTATGTTTTCTTGCCTATAAAATGGTCATTTTTTTCAATGCCAAATCGTCAATTTTCATTCAATCAAAAATATCCTACGTCATTGTAGAGTAAATATATTCAAGAGTACTTAGTTCAAAATTCAATTCAATCGGATAATTGCTCTTTGAGTTACAATGTCAGCAAATTTAAAAAATCTCATTTCGAGAAAAACGCGTTTAAAGGTTTAACTATCAATTTTTGCAAGATAAAATGATATTGATACAAATGATATAAATGATATAAATGATAAAGATATTCTTGAAAATATAAACTGTCGAAAAAACCAAAAAAATCGATTTTTTTAAAGTGTCACAGTGGTATAGCCCCTTAAAGTATTCAAAAAAAATTATTTTAATTTTCATAGGAAAAGGCGGCGACAGAGCCCACCTTGAAAAACATGTTTTTTTTAAAATAGCTCTACGGGCGGACGGTTTTCTCGTAAAGTATAAGACTTGGAACAAAAACCAAAAAATTTATAATCTATACGTTATTAGCTATGGGCCTACGTAGGAATTTTTATTATCAAATTTTGAAAAAATGGCGCACTTTGAAAGAAATAAATCGATTTTTTGCCCAAAAAACAAGCAGTAAATTGTTTATAAAAAAAAAGTTTACATTTAATCAAAAAACGGCTACGTACTCCCATAGAGAATGTCATTGTGATGCTACTTTCAAAATTGCAAATCGATCCATGTAAAGGCGTTCGAGTAATCCGTCCTCCCAGTTTGAAAGAAAGTGGTTTCGAGAAAAACGCGTTTAAGGAGTTTCAGTACAAAAGTCAAAGTGTTAACAAAATTGATCAAATTTAGTGATAATGTTCTTCAACATTAAGTGCGAAAACACAATTTTTTTCAAAATTTTCGTCTACTTAGTTATCGAGTAATTAAGCATTAAATCAGATTTCTTATGCCCGCAATGTATACCTATATATATGGAAACGCTATGCTTATACACGTGAAATTTAGTGTTAACTTACTCGACAACTGTGCAGAAGAAAAATCTGAAAAAATTTGTATTGTCAAATTTGGCATTAAAGAATATGTTCACCAAATTTTATAAAATTCGGAACTTTTTGAAATTTTGTATGTTTTTAACATGGTTTAGCATGACAACATTGTATCGCCCGTGCCGAAACTCCTTAAAGTTGTACGAGGCGCCTGAAAGAAGACAGACATTCAGGCTTGCTGACCGTGAAAAAAAAACTCACCTTCGCGTTCCGAAACTTCGTTATTTGAATTTAAAAACAAAACGAAGTTTTTATCAAAGTAACCCCAATCCACGGTACGAGATAAAGTTTTTTTGGAAAAAAAACGCGAGCTTTTGGACCTATATTATCAGGAAAACAAGACTACATTGTTTCTTTGAAATTTCGATACGCAGATGATGCCAACGGCCGATCCTAGCAATACACCGTACAGTATGATTCCCCAAATCACCACTCAAATGTCTACTCTGCATCTTGGCACCGGTTCCGTAAGTTCACCCGCCAAATACTCGGCCAAAACAAATGCCCGAGCCTACCTCGGGGAAGGAAAAAGAAACAGCAGTAAAATTCAATATTTGTTTCTCTTTCCGCGTTTAGTACATCGCGGCGAGCCCGCATCCGTATCCTTACACGCCGTATCCGGCACAAGGTATGATCCACACCCTGACGCTTGGAGATTCGGAGCAAACAAGTAACGCAGCATCACCGGACGACTCTTATCAACAGTACCAGGCACAGCAGCCCAAGTAGGCCACAGTTCTATAGGTTAGATTGAGCATAGTTTATTAGATAAGCGGGCTGTCATTTTTCGTGTTCGAAACCCCAAGCGGGACTAAAAATAATTGCCAAAATCCCACCACAGCTTCGCGCGTAACGTGATCTTTTTTTGTTCCTATTGTGTTTCAGGTACGACTATGCCGAGGGTTACATAAGTTAGGAGAGGCATACCCGTCGTAACGAAGGGGTGTTTACGCATTGACGAAAAAGAAAGAAAAAAAAACGATAAGGACGAGGAACGATTAATAATAAAATGATAGAAAGTGCGAAATTCAGAGAGCGAATGAGCGAACGAGCGAGAGAGAGAGAGAGAGAGAGAAAAAAAACATTAGGAATAAAGAGAGAACGTTCAGAATTCTTCCCCGCGTGACTATAAGAAACGTAATGAAAAAAGCAAAAAAAAATACCAACGGCTTGGATGAGGAAGCGGATGCCAGCGGTGGAGAGTGGAAGTTATAAGATGAGAAAAGGAAATGAAACGCGAAAAAAAATTATTGACTTGCCAGCCATCTTTTATACATTTTATCCTCCAAGATAAGATAGGGTGAAAGTAGTTGAATATTTTGCAACGAGTAGATAATGATCTTCGGCGTAAATGCGGCGAGTGTTTTTTAGGAGAGAGAGAGAGAGAGAGAGAGAGAGAGAGGGAGGGGCGCGGGCTCGCGGGAGAGCGAGGGAGCTTTGTGAACGTTTGCGAATTCACGATAGATGAAAATAAAATGGAAAAAGAAAAAAAAATACAATGAAAACAGAGAGAGAAAATCCGTGATTGACACCACGAGAGATTTTTATCAAGGAGAACGGGGGTGGTGCGCGACGTTCGCGAGGCCTGGTCTCGCGGGAGCCAACGACGATAGGCTTCCAGGATAAATTTAGGTATTACACTTACTAAGATTGACGCGACTAAGAGACAGAAGCGTCGGAAATCCGAACGCTTGAAAGTGTGAATAAATATTTTAACAGAAAGAAAGAGAGATTAAAAGTGAGAGAGAGCGAGAGAGAGAGAGCGAGAGAGAGAGAGAGAGAGAGAGAGAGAGAGAGAGAAAATGAAAACTTATTAAGAGGAAACACAAACAAAAGTAACAAATATTAAAGATGATGAAAGAAAACTGTGCTCTGCTCAGAATTATCCATGCGTAAAATGAAAAGAATTCTTCCCAAGGAACGTTTAGAGGAGTTACCCAGGCGAGAGACGTCGACGAGGATACGTTTCCGTAAACTTGGACAGCTTGGTGTGGATCGATTGATCTTGGAACGTGCGTCGACGCAACTTTTCTCTTCCTCGTTGCCCTCTGTCGTCGTCATCGTCGTCATAGTCGTCGTCGTCGTCGTCGTCCGCCATTCGACTCGTCGTAATTATTATGATTAACGGATGGAAGAATGATGCAGGGGTTTTGGTGATCAAGGGAAGTAGCGAGGAAACGAAACGAAACGCCAAATCCGAACAATTTTCGACGCTAGGTGAAAAAGTTGACAATTCAGTCTGAATGTCCGAGGAAAAGAATGAACGCGGCGAAAGAGCAAAGGAGGAAAACGAAAGAACGTTAGAATATTTTCAAGAAACCAACAAACGTGTATGTACCCGAGAGTAACGAGGAAACTTTTGAATTTTCACACAGACACATTCCAAAAAGAAAGAAAAACCCTGGGGCCGAATCCACGCGATCCATTTGCCTATTCCACGACGATTTGTAATCCAATAATAATTATTAAACGTTAAAACGCGTTTCGTTCACTTTTTACGAATATTGAAGGAGAAGAAAAAACAAAGAAACGAAAATAAGAGAGTTAGAAAGAGAGAGAGAGAGAGAGAGAGAGAGAGAGAGAGAGAGAGAGAGAGAGAGAGAGAGAGAGAGAGAGGGAGAGACACACACACGTACACACATACGAAAATAGACGACAGAGAAAACCAGCAAGACACGAGAGAGTATAAGACGAGAGTGGAGGAACAAAAAAGAACATAGTGTCGCGAACGATAATGTATTTTATGATATGAAAAGAAAACAAAAAGCTTTATTTCGCGACTAGAAAGAAATCTTACACGAGATATATAAAAATTAATGTGTATCGAATAATAATTGTACGGAGACACAAGAACTAAGAGACGGAAAGAATCGGGGACGAAAGAAGGGGATAACGAAAAATCACGAAGTTTAAGATGAAAACAAACAAACAAAGAAAAGAAGATGAAGAAAACATAGTACTCTCTAGAGCATTGATTATATATTTATGAGTACGGTTATACTGCGAACGCGAATCGAGATATCAGTTTTAATTGTACAGTGAATACAGATATTTTTTTTAGAATTGTGCCTTTTCCGACAGATCCGCCAGACAATGGGATGTGCTGGGAGATAAGAGAGAAGAAAAAAATACGAAAAGAAGTAAACAACAAATAAATGAAGAAGAAGAAATAAGAAAAGAAGTAAACGTAATTGTAATATATTTTTACGGTCGGCGTGTAAACCGCGCGAAACTTGAGCCAAATTTTGATCTTCTAGTTGAAGCGGGAGGGTTTGAAGAAGTGGAAGAAAAGAAGAAAAAAATATTCGATTGTTTTTGTCCGTTCTCTTTGTAGCCATTTTGTATCGACCACTTGTACGATTTTGTAAAATTCGGTTATATATATATATATATATATATATATATATATATATATGTGTGAATTTCGATAGATTTTGTATGTGTATAGTCGCCACCAACGGGATTGTGCGGGATAAAGTAAATAGTTGTTCGGAACGGTGCAAGAATCGATGGTCCCTGTTTGTGAAATCAGAGGTTTGTTTGTTTTTTCTTTCATATCCGACGAAACTTTGGGTGGGTTTGTGTGTTAAATCGCAATTGATCGAGGGAGCCTGACAAGCGCGAAGCGGCGTAGACGTTAAATTAAACGAGAAAAGAAAGAGGAGAATATACACGAAAGGACCGTTAGATGCAATTTTTCACACGTCACAGACATTCTTATCACCTGGCATCAGGGCACAATAGGGTAACGAAAGAACAACCGAGAAATTTAGGGCGAATCATCCGTACACACGTAACACGAAATCGTGCACAATACGAACAATTCACACGACACACAAATCGAGTTTCGTCGATTGAGAACCGAGAGTTTGCTAACGCGATAATAGCTAGACTATAAATTAATATATTGACGAGAACGCATACTGGGATCGTTTCAATTAATAGAGATCGAGTCACGGGAATATACACAGACGTTTTTGGTGGAAGGCCTCCTGCGAGAACAAAATTCGTATATCATTGAAGCAAAGGAAACAAAAAAAAACGGATAAACTTCCGGAAAGCCGTTACCCCCGATTTGGCTGAAATTTTGCACAGATGTTGCACTTAATGTATAGAGAGACATTCCCCAAAGGGATCTTCGGCGCATTCCAATAGGTCACGAGAAATCGAATTTTAAAGTTTATTTTTTAGCCCGCACGAGTATTTCTGTATCGCTCGCCACGACCGATCGATATCCCCCCATTCCTCCGACTTCACTGGTAGCTAGCGAGCCGCGCTTGCCTCTGCAAGTATATCTATATTGCTGGGGTAAACCAAACACACATAAACGAAGAAACCTAAACCTACAAACAAACAAACCCAAACAAACAAACAAAAACGAACAAACCCAAAAAAACAACAAAAACCCCCAACAAATTCGATATCTCGTAAACTATCAGAATGCGCCAAAAATCCCTTTAGGGCATGTCTTTATATGTTAAATGGAACAACTGTGCAAAATTTCACGTCGATCGGAGGTAACAGCTATTCGGAAGCACAGCCAAAAAAAAACCGACACACGTAAAAACTCCACCGTCTCTTCCATCCTCCTCCGCTTACGTATTCCCATTCCGTATAACTGCGTAGCCCCGATTCGACAAACGATTCGAAAGAAATGACAAAAACGAAGACGCACGAGAGCACTGAGCGAATGAGCGAGAAAAAAAGTGAACGATGGATTCGTAAATGTCCAATTAGAGAAAGACGGAGATGGAGAGAAAGTAAGTTGTGACAAGTTGAAATGTCTTTTGCGGAGTGATTGTGAAATAATGAAGAGAGAGAGAGAGAGAGAAAGAAAGAGAAAAAATGAAAAAAACAAAAGCTTTCTACCAAATAAATGCGAGCTCCGTTAGGGGACGGGGAATATAAGAAAAACAGAGAGAAAAAAAGGAGCTCGGGTCGACACGAGTGGGGGTGGACAGGTAGTTAGGTAGACTCTAGAACGAAAACAAACAAAAAAAAAGAACGGCGACTTGTAGCTATTATTATAATATTACAATAATAGTATACTGTATTATTATAATTAACAATTACTATTATTGAAAGCGTCATCTAAAGTATGAAAGATTTTTACACTGTTGAAACTTGAAGTAAATAATATATTTAGTTTATTTTGGTACATCACAATTTGATGACGAGAGAGAACGAGAGCGAGCGAGAGAAAGCGAAAATGGAGCTATCGGAGTCAGATATCGCGTCACACAGGGACGGAGTTAGCAGAAAATACTACGTACGGAGAGGGTGAGAGGAGGAAAACAAAAATAAGATGTCTAATTAGAGCGCTAGGACGAACTATTTTTTAAGAGGCCGATTATTAAAACTCGATTCGTAAAAGCGACAAATGTCCGTGCTTGCGTGAACTCTTGGTGTGATAAATGCTGCATCGATAACCGAGGGTCACGAGAGGTCCTAGTTTGAGAAGTGAAAACTCGCACGGTGGCCGCGAGCTAATTTGTTTTGTTTTTCCTCGTCTCTCCGCGTGCATGAAACTTTTCACCGGGGGGAGAGAGGCGTGTTCGAAGAACGGAGGGAAGAGCCGAGGAAGAAGAAATCACATGTGATCCCTAGTGAATTTTTCAAATTATACTAAAAAAATAGAGACTCGTACCAAGGAAGGCGAAACAAAAAGAAGTAATATTAACTGTGACGACCAAACACGCGGCGGCGACCAAGTGCAAATTGTCGAGCCATCGCAGACACGGGCGTGTAATCATTCGGAATTGTGCGACCGACGAGAAATCACGACGCGAGAATCCTTGATAACCAAATAAGAAAAATGGCGAAAAAAGCGTAGGGAAGAAAAGCAAGAATTGCGAGTGTTTGAAAACGAAGGATATAGAAATTATTGTACAGGGATGGAATTGGAAGGGACACGAGGAGACACAACGAGAAGACTGCACGTATTATGATGCAAGCTGAAGAACATTTGAGGAGACACTGCGTAGCGTTAAGAGAGCGACGAGGAGGAAGAAACGAGCGAAAGACGAGATGAAATGGGAAAAAATACAATGTTGAAGGAACATTTGCGTAGCTAGGTAGCGTTATGGCACTTAAGATTTAAGAATGTAGCGAGTACGCTCGAGTTAGCGATTAACGAAAGAATGACGAGAAAAATAAAAAAAAAAAACCTTTAAGGATTAAGTAACTAAGGATAAGGATAGGTTAGACGTAGACATTAGGCGTATCAGTTAGAATACGACTGCCTCTTCGTGAAAACAAAAAGAAACGAGGGATAAAGGAAGAAGAAATCCTTGAATACCATCCTTCCTCATCCCAACCCACATGCTGAGAAGCCGGGTCGAGATGTTTTTTTTTTTTTTTTTTTTTCATACGACCCTTCAGTCCACGCACCTCGCACCCGTCAAGACTGACCGGCTGTTCATACTAACGATTGACAAATTGTACACGTATATAAATGACGCGGATGTCTGTAAAAAAAAAAAAAAAGAAATCGTAGGAAACTAAAATAAGAAATCACGTATTTTAAGATCGAGGAATGGTTTTTCCGGCGTGCCGGAAGTTTCGATTCACGCAAGATTCCGATTCTCGTGAGTTACATACCTTTACATTTTTTTAAATACTTACAAAACAAAGGTGTTGGACATAACGAAGGGGACGAAAAATCGGAAACTATCTCGCGTCCGATAAATACGTATAAACGTGTACAAGGAAGAAAATCGAACTGCAAAAAATATGACATTATAACGCTAATGTAATATAAAGAAAAACATAGTTAAGTGAAGTTTGCTTGCTGCGCACCGCGGGTCGAGTGTGCTTGGGCTGGCCGGGAAACACGAAACAACACAAACACACACAGATAGACAGAAAATGAAAACACGAATGTTGGTTTGAAACAAAAAAAAAACGTGAAATGAAGGACGAAAATAAAAAAAACCCCCTTCGATTCCGAAGAAGCGTAAACGCGCTTTTTTACTATTGTAAGAGGTAAAAGCTGGAGATGAAAAAAGCAAAACTAAAAAAAAAGCGAGAACAAGCGTGCCGCAAGCTCCGTAAAGCTGAAGAAAAAAAAGAGAAAGTGCGCGGCCACGTGTGTGCGTGTTTGTGTACAGGATAAAGATGAACGAAAGAAAAAAAAACAGAAAACGTGCTTTTCGAAGGTATGAGTGATGAGTTTGCGTGAGAGAGAAAGAGAGAGAAAGTATGCGTGAGACTTAGAATTCGTAGCCACACATTTTTGTAGTTCTTAGATGTCGAACAGACTAGAGCAAGTCCGTAGGATAATCTTGTAGTTTTTTTGATGATAAGATTAAGTGATTAAGAAGAAGAAAAAAAAACAAGAAAAAAGAAATTAACATACATTTAAGGAAATAAGGAAACAAATGTAGGGGGTTTTTAAGAAATAACTTTTAAGAGCGCAGATACAGAGACGTGTGTACGAAAGATGGGTGATTCAAATTACGATTTATGATGATTATGATGAATTATCGGCTTAAGAACGCGGCGAACTCCTACAATCGTTCCTTACCGATTCCTCGACGGGACACGACGAGGGGAACGGAATAGAAGCAAACGAAGACACACGATGATTACGAAATGGTGAAGACGACGATGAAGAAGTTTACGGGAGATTCGCCGTCGGCAAACTCCGACTTGTACAGTCCTTGCAGTCGACAAGGTTCTTTATGTCATTGTTTTACTTTGTTGAACAAGAATGTGTGCATGTGCGCGCGCGCCCGGGTGTGCTAGAGCCAGAGAGAAGAAGAAATGCAAAAGAGAATGAGAACGAGCGCATTAGATTTAATTAATTAGCAAAAAAAAGCACGAGATCGGATCGATAATCTCGATGGTTATTTTTCTTTTTCTTCGAACCACTTACCTCCCCAAAAATCCTCTACGCGATAATATGGCATATATATATATATATAATTCTTTTATTTCCATTGTAATTATATTTTCTTCGTCGTTTTGCGGTCCGTGTTGCCGAATGTCAAGCCGAAAATCAACGCGTCCCCGCGAGCGAGATAAATTAATTTTGGAAAACAAAAACGCGCAACGGGATCCACGAGTCTACCGGAAGGGTAGAAGAAAAGAGAAGGAGACGTTCGAAGCGACACACGCAGACTGGACGACGATTCACCCAGGCATATATATACCGGACGTTTTAGATCTTAGGTTAGCTTCAAATGCGACGAGGGAAAGACCGCGACACAAGACAAAAACGTGAGAATAAGAAAGGGGGAACGAGAAAGGGCGCGATACGGCGAGACTGTAGCGAAAGAAGAAATAATTGAAACTCTAGAGGGTAAGACGGTAACGTCGTAATTAAGATAGGAAGACTCTTAGTAGTCGATAGGTGCTGTAACGAGAATATTGAAGAATGAAAAATTCAACACAATAACGACTTGGACGATTCTAGAGAAACAGTGAGATTAACGAAGGAAAAGAAACACTTGAGACAAGCTGCAAACAAAGTTATTTAAAAACAAAATAAAACAACGGTCAGGATTAGATTTTTCATGAAACTCGAATAAGGACAGGGCATAAGCCATTTGAAAAAGAAAAGTGCCCTTAGTTTATTTTCAATTCTTTGAAGAATAAAATAAAAAATAAGAGAAAAAAAAACGGACGACGAGGAAAGAAAACGCTAGTCTTTCTGTGTGAGATAAATTCCTTGTTTGAGATGAGATTCCGCGAGAGTTTAGATAGGGTCTTTTTAAAAACCGGCATGTACAGCTCGGCTGAAAAACGCGAGGAATACGAGATACAGACGAGTACACGGGCACGTTTATCTTGAGAAGATACGAGGGGGGGGATTAACAACGCGCTGTCGACCGATCGTCGTAAGAATGGACGACGATAGACGTGTTCGTCGACCAAAAGTATCGCTGCTGATCTATGCCTAAAATAAAACGAGAAACACTTGAGCGCGTCTCGAGGGAGCGAGCGAAAGAGCGAAAGAACGAACGTGAGCGTGAGATAAAGAAATAAACTGTTAATGTAAAATTGCACACTGCGGGTGCAACCGGCTCTGTACGTAATGCGAATTTCGAGCTTTTTGTACGAGAGCATACGCACCGAGGACGAAGAAAAAAGAGAAACGATGAAGCAAAGGAGAAACAGTCTTAGAATTACTTACGACTATGGTTTGGTATAATTGAAAAATGAAGAGACAAAAAGTAATCAAATTCCTGATCATTATCATCCCTTATTTTCAATAAAATAAAAGATCTGTTTTTTGGGGACGTCGTAGTTGAGCTCGTTGTATTTATCATCGTCGCGTTGATTTTCTGGTTTTTTTTTTCCTCGTTTTGTTTTCACTTTCGTGTCGAAGAGGCTTTTTGTAGCGGTTAGAGGGCCGCTATTTCATCGCTACGGAGAAGAACAAAGCTGACGGTCGAAGCTTATATATTATTAAAAAAATATTTGATATTACAGTGTCTATGAACCGTGGCGACGTTTCAACGCAACGCGTGCTTCGACTTGAATATTCTGACGGTATTGTCGGCTCCTCCGGACACCATGAGCTTCGGATTCGACCAATTGCTACTTAGCACTTTGTCCTCGTGGCCCGTGAGGTCGTACAGCGGAGCTTTTGGACTGAAAAATAATCGAGGGTCGATTTTTGTTACAAACACGAAAAGAAATTATTTTTTAATGGACATTTATATAAACCATAATTGAACTTTTGAAATATATATTTATTTTTTCGAACTCTAATCTGCTTAATTTGTCTACATTGAATTTTCGTCCATCTCAATTTTGTTATCTTAAATCACAGGTCTCGAATGACGAGTTTTTTTTTGGTAATTCTTTAGATAAGCGACTTTTCCGAAAAATGAGCTTAACATTTTTTGCGATTTTCTCATTTATTGGGTTATAAATTATGATATTCAGTCGGGGCAAGCTGAAATTCACCTTCTCATGAAAAGTTATGGGGTTTTCAAGTTTGTTGTGTTGTTGAGTTTGTTTGGCTTTGTTTGGGTTAAAGTATGGATAAAAGTTATGGGGTTTTGAAGTTCGCGGAAATACGTGCTAAAATAGGGCATTTTTGAACATTTCGATGCCTATATTGGGTTTGTTTGGGTCAATATATGGGGTTTTTTAAGGCGAGAAATCCCTTTAGAATTTTCAAAAAATCGATTCTTTTTTAAACATATTTCGAAAGTATGATACCCAAAGAATATACTGGCCAAAGAAAAACTCGAAATATTAAATATTTGCGGAGTTCGTTCGGACCGCATGCGGTCACATGTTGAAAATTTAAACGCGATTATCTCGAAACTACTTTTTCAAAAAGTGCTCGTGTTGTAGCTCAAAAAGTTATCGACCGATTTGGATGAAATTTTGAGAGGTTACTCTCAGTAATATCATCGAAAGGATATACCTAAAGTTTGAAAGGTAGCGTGTAAATAAATAATTTTTTTGGGGTCAAATATGTCGAAAAAATGGTCGAAAACTCGAACTTTGGAGTAAAAAGGCTCCCAAATTTTCAATTTTGCACTTTTTCATCATTTTTTAGGTATATCAGTAAACGAATGACACTTATTAAATCTTTTTCAAATCAACAGAAAAATAGTGACAACTGCAGCACTTTTCGATGGCGCGGAAAACAGGTGCCCGAAGACCCTTAATAACGCCGCCATTTTGTTGGTCATACCAAAAAAAAATTCTAAAACTTGACAGTTATAATAAACTCATGTCCAAATTTGAAAAAGATCAGATTATTTTATCCCCTCTAAAAAAATTCCCGAAAAATACCTATTTTCCACGCCCCTAAAGGGATTTCTCGCCTTAAGTTAGCGGAAACACGTGATAAAATAGCGAATTTTTCAATATTTCGACGCCTATATTGGATTTGTTTGGGAACAACAATTTTTTCGGAATAGTCACTTAACTAAATTATCGTTTTTATAACTGTACTACTTTACAAAAATTCGAACCTGACGGGAGAAAGGTTGAAAAAAATGTTTGGCTCAAATTGGAGGATAATTTCGCCCCTTTAGAATTTCTCGATAAAATTTCTGTTGCCATTTTCCAAAAACTAAAACGCGAGTCTATGAGAGTCGGAAAATTGCGAATTATGTACAAGGTCACCTAGTCATTAAAAAAAATGGAGTAGAGGATAAAAAATATGCATACTGGAGCTTTTTTTGTTTATCTTTCAAAAAGTATCCCGAACAACCCTTTGCGCCTTTTTTCGGCTGAGATCTGCAACTTTTCTTCCCGATCTGTATATGTTTGTATGGTTTACCTTCGCGTGTCCCAGAGTTTGACGTTATTGTCGTAAGCCCCGGACATAAAAAGACGCTCGTCGGTCGTTGACCACCGCACAGTTTGCACCCACTGGGTATGCGAAGTAAACATGGCTTTGACGACGGAGCCCTCTGTGAAGAATTTTCAAAGCATTATCGTACTTTTTTTTTTATCGGAATGGAATGGAAAGATAAAATATGAAGCCGAGACAAATCTTCCATACCCATCGATCTTGGATCGTAGAGCCTCACGTGACGATCTGCCGATCCGGTAACGACCGCGCGCGACAGACGTGAGTAATCGATGTCGAAGAAACTCTTATTTCCGGGTATCTCGTGTTTCATACCGCCCAATTCCGTGTCCCAGATCTTCAGTGTGTGGTCCCACGAGGACGTGATAATTTCGGCATTGTCCGACCACACAACGCCGCTTATAGCTTCCTTGTGGCCCTTCATCGTTTTCTTTGGCGTCTGTGAATTCGAGAGCATGTATTTTCATCGTCTCGTCCATCGGTCTTCTGCTCAAATCTTTGTTTTATTTTGTTACGAACGAAAAATTAGCAAGCGAGACTTCAAACACATTTTTCTCAAATATTGTTTCTTCAAATATTCCTTCACGATGGATTTGTTGGAATTTTTCATTTTTATCTGACGAAATTTTTACGCTACATTCTTTCGAATGTTTTCGGAAAAAGTACCAAAGATTTTTGCGAAATAGTTGAAGAATCTTTTTGCCATTAACATTTTCGTAAAATATTATTGCCGAAAAATGCAAATGTGCCTCGTTTCTGGCGAAATTAATATTTATAAAAAATGGTTACTTTAACGTATATCTACAATAAGGTGTTAAGGGGAGGTTCCTGAGTAAACGGCGAGAAAAACAGGTAAACTTCGGGAATTTTTATCTCAAAAAGTAATGTTTCGATTGGATCCGGGTTTTTTTAACTGGAAAATATGTACGTTGAGGTATGTTTGGGAATTTTTTAAAAATAAATTCGTTGGCTGGAAGCGATTCAAACGCGATTATCTCGAAACATAGTTTTCAAAGTCGGTGCCAGATGTATCGCGAAAACGGCTTGTTCGATTTTATCCAAATTTGGATACAATATTCTTCGATAGTTTATCTCGTTCGCCACGTAGGATTTTTTTGAAATTTTCATTTTTGACGGAATTGCGACCGTTTTATCTTAACATTCGTTTTTCGTTCGCAATTTCCGATAATTTTGGATTGCATACGCATTGCATAAAAAAGCAATGGTTCAATCAAATTAAAAACCCCTATGTGGCAAACGAGAAGAACTGTCGAAGAATATTGTATCCAAATTTGGACAAAATCGGACAAGCCGTTTTCGAGATACATCTGGCACCGACTTTGAAAACTATGTTTGGAGATAATCGCATTTGAATCGCTTCCAGCCAACGAATTTATTTTTAAAAATTCCTCAACATACCTCAATGTACATATTTTCCAATCGATTTCCAATCGAAACATTAGTTTTTGAGATAAAAATTCCCGAAGTTTACCTGTTTTTCTCGGCATTTACTCAGGTACCTCCCCTTAATGGGTCCTTCTGTATCATTGGTGAATTACCGTGGCGATTAATCAAAATAAATCACAATCAATTATTATACCCAACGATAAACTGGGAATAAAAAATTTCGTTTAAATTTGGTAGATTTCGACATTTTTACATTTTCTCTGAAATGTCGCGGCTACGAAAATTCTGCCAGTCACATTTTTACAAGTTTCATCATACATATTTTCTTTAAACATTCGGTGAGCCCCTGTTTTTATTGTCGTTACGGAATCTTCATAATTGTTTACACGCGTAAGTAGTTTATATCAGGCATCTAAAGTTATTTGGTGTATGAATTATTGAGTAGAAACGTGGCCCGCGTGTTATCTCTATAAAGTGCCGTATAAATGAGACCATTTTGATGGTCGTAATTTTTCGTTAAAATTTCGTCAACTTGGCTTGAAATTTTACGAATATACTTGGGATGTATGTTTAATTCATTATAGAGGAAAATCGGTTGATTGCTAAATATTCAGATTCGTGAAAGGAATACTTTAAGAAGCGCTTCGGTATTATTCTCGCGGTTGATCCGAAAAAATTGATAAAAGTCTACTGGTGTGCCGCCATTGTGTATTGTAAAAAATCTTCAAAAATGTTTTTACACTTCTCTTTATGTATATTTTGAGGATTCGGTTATACATTTTTACTAAAGTTGATAAACTTTTTAAAAATCAACTTCAAAGTACCCATATCAGTTTTCAGCCGAACACGTTAGCGTTACCTTCTGATCTGGGTCTAAGTAAACAGGAAAAAAATCAGTACATCAAAAATCAAGATTGAGTTCTACGATCTAATAATGTACTGATAATAAAATAACTTTCTGTATAATTCGTTTTGCGTTATTCATCTCGATAATTTTCTCTCAGTATTGCAATCTTTGGAACCGGCATAGCAAAATACATTTTTTTCGATACCCCAGCCACATTTTACGAGAATTACTCAGCCTCTAGGCTACGTCATTATTTTTCATTCAAGTCTCCACGATGACAGTTGAAAATTCAAGTTCGAAAGGACCGGAGTCTCACCCGTGTCTTGCCGTGTTCCGATTTCGACCTTTTCGAAGCCGATTCGCCGTCGTCATTCTCATCGTGGGTCGCTGGAACAAACGAAAATGGCAACTTAACGGGCTACATCTACTTAGGTGGTTGAAAAAATAGCATTTTCGAAAACATTTTTATGCGATAGTATCACCTTTTTGGCTATATTCCCTTAAAATGTCATTAAAATATTCCTGAAATTGAATGAGCAGCTTCTAACAGTAGGCTGGGCGAGCGCCGTACCGTACTTCGAACTTCAAACGCTTTTTTCTCGAAACGTCATTTTCAAAGTCGGTGGACATGAAATCTCGAGAACGACTCGATGAATTGTTTCCAAATTTACAGGAGATACGATGAGAAACATTTAAAGATCGTTGACGATTTCACTATTTTCAAATCGATCTTCATTTTTAAATATTTACGTAAAAATAACGACGTTTTTCATAGATTTTGTCTGCTCGAGTGTCAATTCGTCGCCACGTTGGTAAAAAAAGTAATTTTAGAAATCGACTTTTGTTGTTATTCTGTATTTTTTGCTGATTTTTTTAGGTTCGAAATTTATGTACTTTTGCGTAAAAAAAATTAGTTTCTTTTTGACAAAACCGTTTTCTAGAAAAGGAATTCGGAAATTGGCCATTTTTTTCGGGCCTCTGAGTTATATGTGGCCCCTTAAGGCAAAGTGGAAGATATACCACGTGACATATGCGTGCGAGAGAGATAGCTGAACTTTTCGAACAGAGATTACTGAGAGATGAATAAAATTTAGGGCAAAAGGAAATCATCAAGCTCTGCATCAGGGGATTCTCCAGAGCCTAAAGGCCTGCATAGACTACGACACTTATGGCGACACAAATGTCTGACACTAATGTCCGTTCTGTTCACACATAAGACGGTTTCGGTGTCCCAGAAAGTGTCTGTACTGTGATGTCGCTACACAAGTGTCTCAGGCGTTCACACACAAAACTACTGACACAGCTGCAGAACCCGCTCGGATGCCATGGAGAAACGCCGTGCGGCGGCAGCCGTAATTTCGTGCGCTGTTATTAAGGGGCTATACCAGTGCGACACTTTAAAAAGATCGATTTTTTTGGCCTTTTTCGACAGTTTATTCTTTCAAGAATATCATTATCATTTAAATTATATATGTCAATATCATTTTATCTTGCAAAAATCGATAGTTAAATCTCTAAACGCATTTTTCTCGAAATGAGATTTTTCAAATATGCTGACAGTGTAACTCAAAGAGATCCGATTGACTTGAAATTTGAACTGAGTACTCTTGAACATATTTACTCTACAATGACGTAGGATATTTTTGATTGGATGAAAATTGACGATTTGGCATTGAAAAAAACGACCACTTTATAGGCAAGAAAAGAGACTTTTTTCATAACTACGCTATTTTGTTAGATTTTGATATTTTTCAAAAATCCTACGTTATTGTACAGGAAATACCTTCTAGTTTAACGACCTTTTTTTCCTTTTTCGGTTTCGGCTACTCAATCAGCCGGAATCATGTCAGCAGTGGAGGAACTTTTTTTTGCGCCTGCGAAGGCAGCGCATTAGTCGCTTGGATCTCAATATTTACCTATGAAAAAATTATTTAATATAGGTCAAATATATTTTTAATTTTCCGAAAGATTTAATTGAGTACTTTTCGTCCAAAAAGTCCTGAAAATCACCCAAATTTCCAGCGTTCACACTGGTATAGCCCCTTAAGCTGTGTTCTTAAATTATGAATTTTTCTGCCAACTTTAGCCGATATTGTGCCAAACTGTTCTGCCAAGCATTGAAGTGCTGCCTGTTTTTTTACTCTATTTTTTATAATCAGCACAACATATTTGCCCAAGTTCAGGCAGTCCTTCCACAAAAAATATCAAATTTTTAATGCTCTCCTTGCTCCACGTTATGGCCATTTTGATTTAACGCGGGTCGCGAGTGTCTGGATAATTTCGCGCCGGTTCGAAAACTTGGACACTGCCGCAGACACTCCGACACAACCTGTTCACACGGCGCTCGACGCGACACCGAGCGAGATGTCGCAATAAATGTCCCGAGATCAGACAGTGGTGTTCACACACAGACACTCGATGTATACATTGAGTGTATACACCAAAGTGTCGTAGTGTAAACCTACCTTAATGCTTTCTTTTTCGCAAAAAATTTAACCATCTATGAGAAAATTGGGTTGGAAAATTGTGAGGTTACGTTGACCTTGTACATTCCCTTAAACGTAGCGATTGATTCTCATGTTCGACTCTCCTTCGAGTCGCGTGAATCTACTCACAAGTTGACCAGATCTTGATCATAGTGTCCCAAGAACCCGTTGCCATCGTCGAGCCATCGTAACTAACTCCGACAGCCTCCAAACTCTGCGAATGGCCTTTGCACACGTGTATACAGTCTACCGAATTATTGGCTATGCTCCAATTCCATATAATCGCTGTTTGATCCTGCGACGCACTGACGAACCTTCCCATCTCGAGGTCCAGGGATATCCAAGCTACGGCTTTTATGGGCGACGTGTGGCCGGGTATCGTGAGGTGATGTTTTCCCCTCGAGGTCCACAGGTGCAAAGTATTGTCGTAGCAGCCCGTCAGGATCCTATGGTACAAATTCGCACGTAATTCGCACTCTAATACCGAAAATGTTAAGAACTGTCGATAGGAGAGGCATTCGTGGAGTTTCGCTACATCAGAAAGAACGGTTCGGATAACGTTGAAGTTTGCACCATTGGAATGCCACGAAAATTAATTATTTTCATCACGTTTTTATTAACTCGCTTTCTCGTCTGTCTGTTTGTTCGGAACAAATTTTGCAACCGATTTTAAACTTCCGGATGAGCTAGAGACTCAAAACTTTGAACATAGCTCAGATCCGGTTGACAGACAAATAAGCAGACAGGAAAGTATGTCACGGAGAGAGAAAAGAAGAAAAAAATGGTGAAAAACATAAATAAAGGAATAAAAAATATAATTTAGTGAGACAAAATTTTGAAAAAATTATAATGATATTAATAGTAAATAGTGCATTAGTGACAATTTCTACGATGGTCAAAGAGACAGCCCCTAAGGCAAGCAATGCGTAGAGAAGGAGAAGCAAAATTTCACACACACAAGACTAAAAAGCAAAAAATAAAAGTATTTAAATTTAAAAAAAAATTTAACCACGTTTTTAAAGCGGACTAAAAAGTATAAAATAATTTCTCCTAGCCCCATACAGATTTATAACCCAGTACAGATTGTCCAGAAAATTTGTGATTGTGAATTTTTAATAGCTATGAAAAAACTTGTAAGATTTGAAACAAAAAACGTGGGGCGCCTGCAATAGATGGAGTTTAGGGATAAGAGTGTGGGGAGTAGCTGTCGTTGAGAAAACTCAAACAACAGTTCATATCGTTTGCAGTGAAGTAAAATTGTTAGTGACTCGGGTGAACTATTCATGTATAAATTATCTATTGCATGCCTCCCACGTTTTTCGTTTTAAATCTTACAAGTATTTTCACAGCTATTGAAAATTCACGATCACAAATTTTCAGGACATGCAAATCTGTATCGGGCTAGGAGAAATTATTTTATACTATTTACTCCATTTTAACAACGTGATAAAATTTGTTTTTCTTAAATTGAAATTATTTTTTAATTGCTCATGCCGATTTAGGCTTTGAAAGACACTCAATCAATTTCGCACATTGTTATTAGAGATTTATGACCTCAGTTTGTAAAAAAAGGCTTGGGCAATGATAAAGATGAATTGTCCCCACTTCCGGCACATTGGTGCACTGAAAAATTAAACTTCCGTGAGAGGTTGAGAAACGCCACTATGCGTGCGGAGTCTCTGATGACCCCATTTTGTTAATATAACATTTCCATGGCCAAAAAAAAATTTTTAAACCATACAATAAAAATTGTGATTTTCATTCATCGTTGAAAAATTCAATTCGTTGTTTGAAAAAAACGTTAGTGACCGACTGGTAAAAATAAATATTGTAACGACGACAGCTAAAATATAGGGTCTCCAGAAATCCTGCGACCCTAACGAAGAACCGACGAATCTAACCATTTTTCGCAAACTGCTACCGCGGAAACCCAGTCGTCGTGTATGAGACAGTCTTGCGGTTCCGGCGGAGGATGTTTCTCCAGATATTCAACATCGACTACTTCCTCCGTCGACAATCCTCGTTCGCTTATGTGCTCCAACAAAGAGGTTCTCAAAAATTCTCTACACACGAGAAAATCGAATTCCGTCTGTTGCGTGATGATCTCCGACTCTGGAATGAGATCGAACGACGATTAGAGCGGCGATTTCAAGGCAGCAACATTTCTGTGAGCCTGAAAACGCGGAATTACCTTTGAGCAGTTCGTGTACCAGTGAATTGAGTTCCGTCGGAATTATCGCGGCGGGAACGGAGAGCGGAAAGTCCGGTACGGCATAGCTGCGAAATTTCGATATTTGTCAATGCTTTCACGAAAACGTACCTTGTGTCACACAAATAATAACCTAAATATCGATTTTCTACTTTACGGAAATTAACTCACTGCAGTTGTTTCGTCACGAAACGTATTTGTATCTGCGGTGCATCACTGTCGATACTTTTACCCGCCATCGCTAATTATTCACTGTATTATTTGGTTCAACAATAAACCAACAAAGATCGAAAAATTGCGGTGAAATAATGTGTACTTGTGTGTCGAAAACGAGCACACACGAGGTAGCTTGTATGATCGCTTGGGATTCAAACTACTGGTCGGTAAGGAAGATTCCTCGTTTGCCGATCGGGAGGGGTTCGCAACGCGGGTTCCGTACTCTGCGACAGCGATCGCGACGCGTTTCGAAACATAACCTCAAAAGTCGTTGGGAAAAACGTACTCCGAAAGACAATTGTGAAAGTGGGAATAAACATTGCCAAGCTGTTGAAAACACAAAATTGTCTCTCTTTTAGATTCAATCGACGACGAACGCATAAAATATGGAAACTGTTCCCAAAGACTTGCGCGGCTTGCGGGCTTGCTTAGTGTGTTCATTGATAAAGGTAAAAATAAACAATAATTCTTTCGACTTGAAGTATCGTGGAAAATGGATGAATTATGTTTGATCGATGTATTTGTCCTTTCGCAGACTTTTGATCAATTCGAATTTGACGGCTGTGACAATTGCGACGAATTCCTGCGAATGAAAAACAACAAGGACAACGTATTCGACTGCACTAGCTCGAACTTTGATGGGTAAATGTTCAACCTACTATATATCCTAGTTTCAAAACCTTCGGCGTAGCCAGGAAGCGACACGAGTGGGCATACCCCCCCCCCCCTAGAAAAAAGTTTAACTACAATAATGAAAATCAAATAATCGATTAATTTTATTTGTCTCATCCTAGCGAGCGTAAAAAAATAACTTAATCAAACTTGAACTATTTGCTTCGTCGTAATTTTACAACTTGTATAAAAGTAGCTAATTCATTACCTAAATGAAATAGATATTCAAAATTCATAACTAAGTGAACTATGGGCAAAAGAAATACATTAGATTTGGGAGCTGATAGACAACCAGGAGAATATTGGAAGTTGGGACATTCTTATCTCCAATGTATAGTACACGAAATAAGAAACATTGTTGCAATTTGAAATTTTTTTATATCTCGTACCATTAAAACGTTATCGACGAAAAACGCTACCCCAATTTTCGAGGGTGCATTTCAACCCTTAGAAATCGGATTCCGCAGATATAAAGAAATACGTGTCGCCTATTTTTACCCATTCTACAAGCATGCCAAATTTAATCGAAATAGGAGAGATCGACCTTGCAACCTTTCTTTGTAATTAATAGATAATACTGTATACTGAGAATTTACCGTTAGCTCAGGCAGTTGATGCATTTTTTAAACTGAATATGAAGAACGCCAAGAATTTCATCAATAATTATTTTCAAATCTCAATTATTGATACGTCAGCCCAGAAGCTGAAGCGATGGTCATAAAAAACACACTTTCATTTGAGAACAATGAAATAAATGCTGGAAATTTAAGAAAGCATATTAAGGAGTACTGCCCTAACTTATATAAACTTTTCCAAGCAGCAATACTATTCCCAGTGAGCTCCGCCAGCTGTGGGAGGAGTTTTAATGCTGTGAAGCGGACAAAAACGTGGCTTAGAAGCGCAATGCTTCAAGAATGATTCTCTCATATGTCACTGCTCACCAGAGATAATGACATTGTTAAAAAAAGATTCCAACTGAAAAAGTTGGGCCGATTTGCAGAAAAAAATGGACAGCTAAGAATTATTTAATTGAGTGCGTACTGAAAGTTAAGTTGGACGTCTGGTAGCTGGAATAAATAATGAAGAAAAGTTAGTTGGTTATTTTTGAAGATATCGCCAAAGTTTGATATTAATGTTAACATGTTAACATTAATATCAAACTCTGGCGATACCTTGAAAAATAATCAACTAATTTTTCGTTATTTTTTAATGCTTTAAATCCATTATTTAATCCTTAAAATCATTTAAATTTAAATTTCATTTCATTTCATTTTAAAGTGTGATTAAAGCTTTATATTTTATGTGTGGTACCTGATTATCGCCTATTATGTAAATTTCATTTTTAGAAAAGATGATTGCCAACGAAACCACTTTTTTGTCAGGCCAATCCACCCTAGATTCCTCTGCCTAAAAAAATCCTGGCTACGCCAATGTTCAAAACACCACTGTATTGCTCTGGGTAAAGCAATCCCAGCTTTGATTAATTTGCAAAAAAATCTTGAAACGCTTTCTTCTACGACGAATTCCAGCATGATCGCCGTTATGAGCCCCGAGGACAGCTGGGTGTGCAAATGGCAGAGGATAAGTGAGTAAAACACGTTTCTCAACTGGTATAACGTTTATTAGATTCGAGAACAAGAGAAGATGGCAGGGAGAGGGAGATTCCGGAAACAGTCGATATATATATATAACTTCTTTGTGTCTTCTCCTTCAGATCGTTTCTGCAAGGGCGTCTACGCCATATCGGTTTCGGGACGTTTGCCCGCCGGTGTCATCAGAGAAATGAAGAGTAGAGGAATCGTGTACAGGCCACGCGACACCAGCCAGCGATAAATACATTTACATATTACGGTCCATATCCGAGCTAGTTACTCTATCACGTTAATTCGATTAATTAATTAATAATTGTAATAATTCTGTGTCGGTGATGCGATAACGGGGCGCACGATGGAACGGACGGTACGCGTGACGTTTTTTCTTCTTCCACGAATGAATGAGAATTAAATTGAACGAGATGAGAAATTCCGAAATTGTGCGCTACGAGAATCAACGGACGCTACGTTCTCCAATTTGATTCACGATCAGATCTAATTGTTGCCCGTGGCGGTAATTGGCATGGAATGCGAGACAAACGAGGCCGAGGGATAACGCAACGTCGGGAGATTGTGATTGACACAATTGAGCCACAAATTGGCACAGGTGACGTGATAATTGTTGTCGTTGTAGACGATCCTTCCGCTCGTCACAACGGTGAGACAGAGGGCACAGCAAGCCGAACTCTCGCCCTGATGCAACGGCCAAACCGGTAGCTCCGTCACGATCTAAATAACCGATCATTGTCAAATACGTCAATTGGAAAATGCGTTAGAGAGGCTCGATTCGTCGAAGCGTACCGGAATATTCGCGTAAAATGGTTCCATCTCGGCCCAAATCCTGTCAATGTCCATCAACAGATCGTCGAAGCCCATTATGTTGATGTCCATTTCCTTGTGAGAAAAATTTACCCTTCTGCAGACCGCTGCAACTTCCGCCAAATCTGCGCAACGAATTTACATTTGTCTCGTTATTCTTGAATCTTTGCCACAAGGCCTTAGGCCACAGTAACGGGTATAAAATCATGTGCGAATTTAACCATTTTTTCGTATGAAAAAGTGATTCGCTCGTAAAATTAATAACACATCTATTTAGTATGAATATCAAGCTGTTAGAAAAAATATATATATATTTTTTTCGATGTACAAAAAGTACTAATATTAACTATATAAAAGTACTAATAAACTACTAATATTTTCTTTTGTTATCTTTTGTTTAGGCGCTCCGCAGCGTGACATTTAGCATCCACAATTTTTTACCTAGAACAAAAAACAAAAATTCTTGTCAATCTACATTAGAATACCTAGAGAAGTAGGTACGGAATTTAAAAAATATTGTTTCGTTCAAAAATTGTAGGTATTTGAACTTAAGAAATGAATTTTCAGTGAAAAATTCCGTTACAACTGCTCATAAACTGCTCATAAAATGAAAAGTTTTCGATTAATCAGAAATTCCGTACGTACTTCTCTGCGAAATGCAATTAGGAGCATAACTTTTAAATTTGAAGTAAATCGAGTGAAAATTGTTGAAGTTATTTGTCGCGCCGATTGGAAAAAAACTGTTTCGAGAAGTTTCGAGTAGTCGGCCATTTTGTACATCGAAAAAATATATATACTTTTTCTAACAGCTTGATATTCATACTAAATAGATGTGCAATTAATTTTATGAGTGAATCACTTTTTTATACGAAAAAAATTGTTCAATTCGCCATGATTTTATACCCGTTACTGTGGCCTAAGGTTTTAACGAGTATTCGACTTTTTGCGAGCGCCGTACTTACTGCAGAGAAAATTGTAACCCTGGGCCGATGCAAGTACTTCCTGAAGAACAACGTCGGATGTTATACTGCCAAATACATTGGCTGCCGTTTGGAGAAGATTAACGCAGCTCTCCATGTATTGTTTCCATTCCCAATAAATTAGCTACGATGCACAAAAAACAATGAGAAATTAAATCATTTTTTGCTAAGGGTATCCTTCCGTCGATTGCCTTCATACTTTCGTTCTACATCTCAAGAATTTTGGGTACAAAATTCAAAACGAAATTTTGAATCGTAGATACAGTCGCATAAGTTGATTAGCATCGACGCAAATTGGTTATAAAATATCTTTCAACCGGTTAGTCAGAAAATAACTTTTTTCAAACTGTGAACACTGTGAAATTGTGAACACTGTGAAAAATTTGGTAGCTTCTAATACTTTTATGGGAAGATACCCTTAATGGCTATTATATGGTTTACGTAGGAAGAGAACCTGATGCATATTTTCCGTCTGTTGCTCGTCGTCAGCGCTCGGTGATAGAAAAGATTTGAGATCGAGGCTCGGCACCGAATTGGATCTCGTCATTACGCCGACAGTTCCATTCCCCAGGTCTATGCTGTTCACGGATATCGCGTCTTCCTTCGGGATCACCTTTTCTGCAATTTCAGCACAAAAATAAATCTTGTTTCTAAGCGTAAACGAGTTAAGGGGCTATACCAGTGTGACACTTTCAAAAAATCGATTTTTTTTGCCTGTTTCGACAGTTTATACTTTCAAGAATATCATTACCATTTATATCATTTATATCAATATCATTTTATCTTGCAAAAATCGATAGTTAAATCTTTAAACGCGTTTTTCTCGAAATGAGATTTTTCACATTTGCTGACATTGTAACTCAAGGAGTAATTATCCGATTGACTTGAAATTTGAACTGAGTATTCTGGAATATATTTACTCTGCAATGACGTAGGATATTTTGGATTGGATGAAAATTGACGATTTGGCATTGAAAAAAACGACCATTTTATAGGCAAGAAAACAGACTTTTTTCATAACTACGCCATTTTGTTAGATTTTGATTTTTTTCGAAAATCCTACGTCATTGTACAGGAAATATCTTCCAGTTTAACGACATTTTTTTCATTTTCGGTTTCAGCTACCCAATCGGCCAGAGTGATGTCAGCAGTGGAGGAACTTTTTTTTTGCGCCTCCGAAGGCAGCGCACAAGTCGCTTGGAACTCAAAATTTTTCTATGAAAAAATTATGTAATATAGGTCAAATATAGCCAAATATATTCTTAATTTTTCGAAACATTTAATTGAATACTTTTCTTCCAAAAAATTTCCGAAAATCACCCAAATTTTCAGCGATCATCCCTTAAGGGGTTACCCCCACTTGCGATTTTTAAAAAATCGATTTTTTAATTGCATTTTTTTGAAGTATCTGAGAATATGTCCTGAAAATTTCAAGTCGATCCGAACAAAATTGACTGAGATATGAGCGTTGAAAGAGAAGAATCCGTTGTGTAAACGACCGGAAATTGAAACTTTAAACGCGTTTTTCTCAAAATGGCATTTCTGAAGTCGGTAACCAAGATTACTCGAACACTAATGAACCGATCTTCTTGAAATTTTGCAGGCTTATTTAATACATAAAAATGTAGTCTTTAATCGTTCGATTTTTTTTTCGTTAAAATCGAACCATTAACTTTGATTATCCGCCATTTTGTGAAAAATGAATATTTTTTAAAATCCTTCGATTAAAGACTAGTTTATACTTATATTTGACTAAATCCATCCGCATTTTTTTCAGATGATCCACTTCGCCGCAATGTTGGTCACCGCAAACCGTGTATATAAAAACATTATTTCATTGACGGCCATTTGCCACTAAACAATGTAATATTTTTCAATAAAAAAATTACTGAAAGTTCTTCAAGATGTGTTCTTTAAGATGGTATATTGATCGATTAAAAAAGTTTTGTAGTTTTCTCTAAAGAAATTCATGAAAAAGGCCTTTTTTGCGCTACAAGTGGGGGTAACGCCTTAACGGGCTGCATCTACCTAGGTGGGTCAAAAAATTGTATTTTCAGAAAATATTTTTATTTGATAGTATCACGTTTAAGCTATATCCCTTGAAAATTTCATTTATATATTCCTAAAATGTAATGAGCTATGGCTTCTAACAGTCGGCCGGGCGAGCGGTAGCAGCACCATACTTCAAACTTTGAACGCGTTTTTCTCGAAACACTGTTTTCAAAGTCCGTGGACATGATATCTCGAGAACCACTTGATGGATTGTTTCCAAATTTACAGGAGATTTATTTATTTTTCAATAGTTAGGTAAAAATCACGACTTTTGTTCGTAGATTTTGTATGCTCGATAACCGTTGAAAATCGACGACCGTTAACGAATCGTATTTATTGTTAACTTGAATAACTCGTTTGGTTTTTAAATTTCCGATGGACCTTAACCTGGTAACCACCGCCAAACGTCGCGAAAAAAAATTCATCTACCAGCGGTCAGGTTTTTGTTGTTTTTCCGTATACTTTTGTGATTTTTTTTAAGGCTCTCAATACATGTTTTCCCTTGTGCTTGCACCTCTGCTCTTGTTTCCTTGTATATTTTCCTTATTGTATGCAATATTCTTCCTTCTGTGCCCTTCTCTTTTAATTTTATAATCATTCTTTCCCTCAATACTCTATCAAAGACAGCTTTAAGGAGAGATATACACCTAGATGGTCAAGGTCGAAGATTTAGAAGCTATGAACATTCCGTCGACCGTAGAAGACCTACACTATAGGCCTGGTATCAATGATTCCATGTAAGTTGACAAATTTCATGATTTATTCATTCCCAACTTTTCAAACGCGTTTTTCTCAAAACCACGTTCTTCAAATCGGTACCCAAAATTTCTCGAAAACCAATGGGCCGATTGCCTTGAGGTTTTTTGTGGTTATTCTATACACCATTATCTAGTACTTGTAATAGGATTTTTTTTCCGTTTCTTAGTTTTTGTTTTATAGGCAAAATAATAACTAAGTTTTGGCCCAAACATCACTATTTATGTTCAAACGTCCGCCATTTTGTCATAAATCGATATTTTCAAAATCGGCTATGACAAGTACTAGATTATAGTATCTAATTTAATAATCTTTTTGGTTTTTTTTCAGATGATTTTTTAAGAAACGCCAGTGGGTACCGTATACGCAGATTTTCTTACGACGCTCCAAGGATCATACAAAATCCTTGTATATTTTTGATATTTTTAAACAAAGAAAATTAAACATATTTTTGAATGTATATCCTTTTAGATAATTAAAACCCCAATCCAAAATGCCAAATAGTTTTCCTTGAAAAAATTCACATAAATGACCTTTTTTTCTGCTCCTAGGTGTATATCTACCCTTAAAGTCCACAAACGCTACATAGAAATTCCCTCCTTTCGTCTTCAGTTGCTTATCAATAACTGCATTCAACGTAAATATCTGGTCTCTCGTTCCTCTTCCTTTTCTGGATCCTGCCTGACTTTCCCTCAATTTTTTGTTCTTCTCTATCCACTTGCTTAACCTCTCTGTCATCATTTTCGTTAACAATTTATATCCCACACCCAATAATGATACGCCCCTATAATTTTCGGCTTTGTCCTTTTCCCCTTCCTTGTATATTTGCAAGATTTTTGCCGTTTTCCACCCTTTCGCAATTTCTTCTCCCAGCCATATTTTATTTAATGCCTTTCTCATTTCTTCCCTTTGCGCCTTTGGTAGCGTCTTAAAAAACTCCGCACTAATTCTATCTTCACCCGCCGCTTTTCTACTTCCCAATTTTTTCAACGCCTCTTCAATTTCTTTTTTATTGAATTCCTCATAGTTCCTTTTTTGTGAATTCCTCATAATTCCTTTATTGAATTCCTCATAGTTCCTTTTTATTGAATTCCTCATAATTCCTTTTTTCTTCTCTTTCTTCGACACCTATTTCTTCCTTCTCTATCCCAAACCCTTTTTCGTTCCGCTCCCACTTCCTCTTCCGTCCGTGCATAGTATTTGATTTTACCTGCTTCAACGACTCCATCGTACTTTTCTTCCAATGGGTGGCCATTGGGATTCGGCTCAATCTCAAGATTGCCCAATGCTTCGCCGACCGCGTCCAAATTCGGCGAGACCTCGGCTTTGGCTGTGGGCGCGGATCGGAATCGGTCAAAATCTCCGAACAAATCGCTCGCATCGCCGAATCCGAAGGTCGTGGAAGTACCGACTGAGGATGTCACGGATGATTCCGGCTGTTGGGCGGATACGAAATCACCGAAATCGTCGGATTGTGGAAAAGCGCCGACAGGCGCGATAGCCTCGCCATGAGGAATTGAATCCACGGTATTCGGCTCCTCGACGAGAACTCTGAGAGCGCTGTACTTGTCCTCGACTTGCTGAAGATTCATCAGATCCAGCGGTGAACTTTCGGTGGCCCTGGAAGATGACGCAGCGACGAATTTGGCGGATAGCTGCCTCGAGGGAGCCTCGGCTTTGTCGATAACGCCGGAGCCAACCGATTCCTTTATCTGCTTTGGCGGCTCGCTGTTTCTGATGACCGTGTCCTTGAGAATGACCGTTTTCGCCTGATTCTTCACAGCGCATTTCGGAAAAATCTCTCCCAAACGTTCCGCGCTCTGAAGTAGTTCCTTGCCGGCGCTAAGGGCGAGCGTGACGGTCATTTGTTCCGCCGCGGACGGAAGGACTCTGGCTGAGCCGTGAAGCTTACTGCCGGCGCTGCTGGCGGATGAGCCTTTCCTCTGCTTGTCGCTCGTTTTCTTCACGCCGAGATTGTGATTGGCCAGTCTACTGCCGATGGCGGAGCCCTGCTTGGTGTCCCACATCGGAACGCCAGGCGTCGTTTGTGGAACAGCTGGCGGGGCACTCTGAAAATCCGAGAAATCGTCATTCGAATCCGCCGATGACGAGGAGTGGGACGTTCTTCTGTCCGACCGTGCAGGGCTGGCTCCTTGCGTCTGGGCCGTGACGTCGATGGTCGTTTTCGCAGCTGGTATCTTGGAATCGATCTTCGTCTCTCCCACATGAGAGTGATTGAGCACCAGGCCAGGAATGGCGGTTGCGGAAGCCGCGGAACTAGCTTTGAACGCCGATCTGCCTTGGATCTCGTGTTTTCCGGCAAAACCATCGTTGCGCGCAGATGCGTCTTGGTGGGGAGAAATTTGAGGTGCGTTTGGATAGATAAGGGCCAAATTGAGCCTCGGCTCGGGTGGACCCGGCAGCAGATGAAGAACTTCCAAATTCGTGAAGGGATAAGACGTCTGGGCTACCGCCACCAATGCCAATACCACATAGAGCTCTTGTTCGGTCAATTTGCCGGCGTACTTTTGATTTGCCAGGCCCCATATGTAACCCAACACTTCGGTAGGCAATTGACTAGTCAAGAGGAGAGGGAAGACTTTTTTCGTGTCGACGAGGAGTTCGCTCCGGCCTGGGCCGATATGAGGCCTCTCCTCTCTGACAGCTTCCCATATAAGCCTGTAAGACGAGGGCAAAACGTTTGAATTGGACCACAACCAGTTCGGCAACTGCGAAACTCTCTTGTCCGCTACGCTTCGCGATTTGTTCATCGTCCCGCCTATCTACCTCCGAAGAGGTTAACTCCTCTTTTTACGCCGTTTGTTTACTTATACGCCTAAGTGTCAATCGTGACGAGCGAATAAATCGGTCCACTGATTCCCGAAGCCTCGTCCGCACGGATCACCAATGGCGTGCGTATCAAACACGTTATCAAACAACTGTCAGTGAATAACTCGTATGCGTTTGCTCGATTGACTCCCGTAATTAGTGTAGATAAATGTCAAAACACTGTTACACTTGGTTAGTGACATTTTCGGTGCAGCGTCTTCCACGCGAACGGAGCAGACGATTTTTCATCGCTCGTTCATTTGCTCTCGTGTCTCTAGTTCGGGCACGTCGCCGCGTGGCGGCAGAACCACTCGGGTCGTTCGCCACAGCTGTTTTACCCAAAATGTCACCGAACTACGCCATCGCGCGATTCGATCGGAATTCTCAGCACCGCGTACTTATCTTCTTTTTTTAATACCTATCGTTATTCAACTCGGTGTAATGAGAATTTCGGCATCACTTGATTTTGCATGTCCGGGTCTGGTCGCCCTAGTGCAAATTTTTCTCCAAATTTTTCATAATTTCTCATATTTTAGTCATATTTGAGATTTTCGGAGGATAATGATTTAAAACAGATTCAAGTACTGGTCCACTTCGCAAAAACACATTTTTTTACTGAAAATTCATGATTTCTCTTTTTCCTATGACCTGAGTGAACGGCTGCGGAGATATTCGGAGAAAAGTTATAGATGAAAAGAAATGAGATTTTCGTAAAAAAAACTTATTATTATTTTTTCCCGGAAATTTCCCTTTTTCCTATGACCTGAGTGAACGGCTGCGGAGATATTCAGAGAAAATTTTAAGATGAAGAAAAATGAGATTTTCGTAAAAAAAACTTATTTTTTTCCGGAACTTTTTCTTTTTCCTATTGAGGGAACGGCTGCGGAGATATTCGGAGAAAAGTTATAGATGAAAAGCAAAAAACGCATTTTCGGTAAAAACAAAGTATTTTTCTATGTAAGAACAAAGAATCAAAGTATTTTTCTGAGAGAAACCATAAATAAAAATAGCAAAAGATTTTATTTAATAATTAAAATATTGTACTTTTTCTATTAATAAATATAACTGATAAACAGGTGATCATGCATTTTCATTCTGTTAGTTTGCGTTACTCGATAACCGGAGGAAGTTTCATTTTTTATCTACATTTTTTATTTCATATAATTTCCGAGATTTTCCTGTGATCGTAATTAAAATGATGAAATATTCGGAAAAATTCGGAGAAATTCGGAGAAACTCGGACGTTTGCGTAAAAATAATTGTCCGCAAAACTCCGAATTCTTCATATTTGTTCCAATTCATAGAAAAATTTTCCGGAAAAAATCGGAGTTTTTCGGAAAAAAATTTGCACTAGGGCGACGATTACGCGATGTAAGTTTACAAGAGAAAATGGGCACTCCGAGTCGACAAATTTGAAATAACGACGGGACAACGTTGGTCACTGTCGCTCGGCTACTTCCGGTTGCTTCAGTACTGCCACGACCCTGAGTGCTGCACAAGTGCAACGAAAAGAAAGTGGACTCTAATTACTACGAGAGACAAATGATGCACTGCTATCTATGTATTGGAGCGTTTATTTTTACCGTTACAATGTGCGCTAACGTGTCCACGAAACTCCGATAAGCGCGAGTCAGATCTTTTTTGAGATAGACACGGGAACGAGGTGAGTTGGATCCGGCGATCGTTGGTTCGTCGGAGAAAAAGTGGCGTGATCCTGGTTGTTTTCTGCTGTGATATCACAGTTATGCGTAAACGCGGTTATGTTACTTCGCGCGTTATAACAATTGCTTTGACAGATCGGACTTTAATCGATCATTGAGAATAAGAGGGGAATTTTCTTTTCCTCCAAACCTCCGATAGACGGGGTGAAAGTTTAATTTGGAAAAATAAACTCTTCGGTAGACGGTAACAATGGAGGAGCCGAGAATTCCAGCGAACATCTCTCACCAGTATCTTGTGGTCAACGACGATCAGGAGTCTTCGACGAATCCACAGCGAATAAAACCAACGGAGCCCAGCGAAAGGGTCATCAGTGCGAGAGAATGGGCCACTGTTCTCGTACTATGCTTTGTAAATCTCATAAATTATATGGACCGCACTACCATCGCTGGTTCGTCTCAAATTTCCATTTCTCCTTACTCGAAACTTCTCAATTTACAAAGTTGATTTTTGAAAGCTGAAGTGAAAACTCGACTGCCCAAGCAAGTCAATTGTAAAAGCGTAATTTCTCTTCATTTTGAAGGAACAAGCAAAACGATGAAAAAACGTTTGGCTATTCATTTGTATGTACATAAACAATGTTGTGTATATAATTATAAGTAAAAATATTAATAACTAAAGAAGTGATTAATATTTTAATAATCTTTAAGTTATTAAGGGAAGATATACACCTAGGAGCCGGAAAAAAGGCCATTTTTGTGAATTTTTACAAAGAAAAGTATTTGAAACTTCGGATTGGGATTTTAATTATCTAAAAGTATATACATTCAAAAATATGTTTAATTTGATTTTATATAAAAATATCAAAAATATACAAGGATATTGTATGATCCTTGGAGCGTCGTAATAAAACCTGCGTATACGGTACTCACTGGCATTACTTCAAAAATCATCTGAAAAAAAAACCAAAAAGATTATTAAATTAGATACTATAATCTAGTACTTGTCATAGTCGATTTTGAAAATATTGACTTATGACAAAATGGCGGTCGTTTGAACACAAATAGTGATTTTTGGGCCAAAAATTAGTTATTATTTTGCTTGTAAAACAAAAACTAAGAAACGGAAAAAAAAATCCTATGACAAGTACTAGATAACGGTGTATAGAATAACTACAAAAAACCTCGAGGCAATCGTTTCATTGGTTTTTGAGAAATTTTGAGTACCGATTTGAAAAACGTGGTTTTGAGAAAAACGCGTGTGAAAATTTGGGAATGAATAAATCATGAAATTTGTCAACTTACATGGAATCATCAATACCAGGCCCATAGTGTAGGTCTTCTACGGTTGACGGAATGTTCATAGCTTCTAAATCATTGACCTTGACCGTCTAGGTGTATATCTCTCCTTAAAGGCACCCAAACAGTTTCGTGAAGGTTCGCTGAACGCGAGGCCTTTAACGGTGTACTTCATTTCAACCAGCCAGTGGATCTGAAAAAAAACGAGTTTTTTTCTTTCAATAAATAATATTGGCTATGTCTCGAGCGAGCCAGTTTTTAGTTATCTTATTACAATCATTAAAAAAATCTGGATTTTTTTTTCGTTTCTCAGGTATTCTCACCGATATCAAGGACGACTTTGGTATCAACAATGAAAGCGGCGGCCTTCTACAAACTGCCTTCATAGTCAGCTATATGATATTTGCTCCGTTATTCGGATATCTCGGCGATCGTTACAACAGAAAGATAATCATGAGCTGCGGCGTGTTCCTTTGGTGCTTGACTACTCTGTTAGGATCTTACATGAAGGTGAATACTCTACAAGTGTTCTTCAGCTCGAGCGGGTACACGCAAGACAGTCCCATTCAAAAGCAAACATACATTCAATTTTTTAAATGAGTAATAACTTTGAAAAAGTAATCAACTTACCTACTTCCAAACTACATATGAGGCATTCGACGTCACTTCAGACAGTAAAAAAAAAATCGACTAATAATTTTGAAAGATCGAGTTACTTTATTGAAAAATGTTCACTGAGTGTCGACATTTTTTGAAAATTCCTGACGTTTCTTTTCGTTGATTACCATTTTTTAATATTTTCCCATTCAAATGACTGTATCTTTGGCAGAATTTGACGTATTTACATTCGTAAAAAACAAAAATGTGCGTCTTTTTCTAGCCTTCCAGATTTGTGAATAGGAAAAACGAATTTTTGGTATTTTTATATTATGGGATTCCTAAACACTGTGAAGTAACAGCTATTTATTTTATTTTTTATTTTTTAATTAATATTATATTGAAGAGTGTGGAGCACTCGCTGTATGTTTACCAGGTTTTTGAAATACATATGACATATATGTCATATGTATTGGAGCCTTGGAGTGCTCCACACTCTTCAATCGAATATTAATTAAAAAAAATTTTTAAATAAAAATAGCTGTTACTTCACGGTGTTTAGGAATCCCATAATATAAAAAATACCAAAAATCCGTTTTTCGTATTCACAATTCAGGGCCATTTAAAAAAATTAAATAACGAGTGTCTTTCCTTAAGAAGAAAAATATTTTTGCATATTTTGCTCTGAAACGGACGTTCGACTTGTTCAATAAAATCTAAATTAATTTTTTTCTGGAAGGCTATAAAAAGACGCACATTTTCAATTTTTACGAATGTAAATACGTCAAATCCTGCCAAAGATACAGCCATTTGAATGGGAAAATGTTAAAAAATGGTAATCAACGAGAAAAAACGTCACAATCTTTTAAAAAATGTCGACACTCGGTGAATATTTTTCAATAAGGTAACTCGATTTTTCAAAATTATTTGTGGATTTTTTTTACCGGCTGAAGTGACGTGGAATGCCTCATATGTAGAATATTTTACTATGCAAAAGTTAAAAATTGACATAGTAAATAAAATGATGATGAGTTTTAGAGCAGGCTTCTCGTCTGTGGTAGCAAACTTTTAGCAGGGTATGCCCGGGGCATAGCCAACACCTAGAAAGTTTGTGTAGGGGCATGTTCGCATAGCAATCTCCAAACATATGGTTCGTACATGTGCCAACGTCACTGCAATTTACAACTCGCGCAGTGTACAAAGCAGAGATTTAATAAAATGGAAAATCAGCTGCTCTATGAAGAACGATTTGTAAAGACTAAAGTTACAAAAAGGCAGTCGAAGGGACGTGCATCGTTCGCAGCTCTGCCAAGTCGTCTGCATCAATTCATTCAGCCGGTCACGTTTTATCATTTATTTCATACTGTGGCCACTCGTGAAAGGAAAAGTTTATGGTTAAAAATGATCATTTTTTGTCATAAGGACTGTAAAACATGCATCTCGCCTTCCATCTTTTTGAGGAGCTTCTGCCTCGTTATTTTTTCATTATCAACAGAAATATGATGTTTTCCGGGGCTCCTCCTTTGCAGCGCATGTTAGAAATGCCAATTTCCGGAGCGAATATCTCGCCAATGAGATAGTCGAAGTATTTCAAATATCACAAACGTATGCAGGATACCATGGACAACATTAGTATTAAATTACAAAACTTTCTACCTCCCAGCATTTTTTGCATGCATAATGCATAATGGGGGCATAATGAGGTCCTGTCGGAATCGTTGGTAAATTCGGTGACCCTTAATCAAAATAAGTCACAATCAATTGTTATACTTTTGTTTATGGACAAGAGCAAGAAGAATTATTTTATGAAAACAAAGATTATAATTCTTGGGTTAGAAATGTGACGTAAACTTGAAAAATATATTTCTAAAGAAAAAAATATTGTTTTGAACATTTTACAAAGCGTCAAATTTATGAGTGAACGAAGTAAAAAAAAAATTGGCGAAAATTGGAAATTTCGAAGCTCTTGAGCGACCACTAAATTACGACTGGCCGACTCGAGCTTTCGGGAGGTTAATTTAAAAATTATAAAGCGTGAAATTCGTGAGTGAGAAGTGGACAAAAAAAACCGTCTTTTTAATGAAATTTTTAATTTTTGGGAGGCTTGAGCGACCTCTAAATATTTTTTTACCACCCGCAGCTTCCGTGACAATTTTTTTTTTTTTTGGGTGAGGTACCTGCGCAATCGGCGAGAAAAACAGGTAAACTTGGGGAATTTTTATTTCAAAAACTAATATTTCGATTGGATCCAGGGTTTTTTTTTTATTACAAAATATGTACATTGAGGTATGTTTAGGAATTTTTTTAAATAAATTCGTTGACTGTAAGCGATTCAATCGCGATTATCTCGAAACATAGTTTTCGAAGTCGGCGCCAGACGCATCTCGAAAACGGCTTGTCCGATTTTGTCCAAATTTGGATACAATATTCTTCGATAGTTTTTCTCGTTCGCCACGTAAGATTTTTTTTTAATTTTCATTTTTGACGGAATTGCGACCGTTTTAATTTAACATTCGTTTTTCGTTCGCAATTTCCGACGATTTTGGATTGCATACACATTGCATAAAAAAGCAATGGTTCAATCAAATGAAAAACCCCTAAGTGGCGAACGAGAAAAACTATCGAAGAATATTGTATCCAAATTTGGACAAAATCGGACAAGCCGTTTTCGAGATACATCTGGCACCCACTTTGAAGACTATGTTACGAGATAATCGCGTTTGAATAGCTTCCAGTCAACGAATTTATTTTTAAAAATTCCTAAACATACCTCAATGGACATATTTTCCAATGAAAAAAACCCGGATCCAATCGAAACATTAGTTTTTGAGATAAAAATTCCCGAAGTTTACCCGTTTTTCTCGCCGTTTACTCAGGTACCTCCCCTTAAGAAGATAATTGGATGGCGAGAAAAAGGGCAAAAAAAGAGCTTACAGTTGTGCAACCCTAGTGTGCCGTTTATCTCAAGCATTTAGAGTTATTTAGTGTATAAATTATTAGATAGAATTGTAGCCAGCGTGTTACTCCATAAAGTGTCGTATAAATGAGACGATTTTTCAAGTCGTAATTTTTCGTTAAAATTTTGGTAACATGGCTTGACATGTTACCGAACTTTTGACGTTTTTTAAAGCAGTATACTGGAATGTACTTTTACTTGATTATAGACGAAAATTAGTTACTTGTTAAATATTGTAGTTCGTGAAGGGAATACCTTGAAAGCTGCTCTAATATGTTGAGAAAACTGTGGTTCTGGCTGCACATTATTGAAAGGATTTTCAGACCTGTTGTTCTTGTCACAGCGATCATTATTTAGCGACATACACATAACGTCACATTTTTCACCAATTCGAACAGTTTTGATCGGTCTGAAAAACAAAAAACAAATTCTTCCAGACTTTCGGATGGTTTTTGGCCTTCCGAACGCTAGTCGGAGTCGGCGAAGCCAGCTATTCGACGATAGCCCCGACGATAATCAGCGATTTGTTCGTCAAGGATACGAGATCGAAGATGCTCGCGCTGTTTTATTTTGCAATACCTGTGGGAAGGTTCGTACAGTGTTTCGACGAGACATTGGCAAGAAATGACTCGGCAATTTGCCGTCATTGGTCCATCGACGTTATCAGTGACGCTGTGACTCTCTTTGCAGCGGTCTTGGATACATAACCGGTGGTGAAACGGCGCGCATGACGGGCATGTGGCAATGGGGACTGAGGATAACACCTGCCCTCGGGGTGCTCGCCATTTTTCTCATCCTCTTCGTCGTGAAGGACCCGGTGAGAGGCGAAAAAGAGGGAGGCTCCAACATAGCGAGTACAACGTGGGGCGACGATGTTAAGGCGTTAATGAAGAAGTACGTACCAACGGAGATACCGTTTGAAAATGAAAATAATTTTGAAAGGACGTACGAATGTTTCGATGCGATGCTAATGTGGCGATAGAAATTTGATGCATCATTAACGTTTGTTCTACGCCTGCATGCGAAATATGGCATTAATTGACCTACCCAGTGGAGATTTTAAACACTTTCAATTAACACTAATAATTCTATAAAGGGTAAAGAATGTTTCAGAGTTTTTGAGCTGGTCGTTTGTGTATAACAAAAACTTTTTGACAAATTTCACGATAATTCACTACACAATTGTAGTGTAATTAATTGTAACGTACTGAAATTCTATTTTCTCGTTTGGCTCACTCATACATTTTCATTAAACTGTATTGCAACGTTGAGACAACGAAACGTGAGGCTGATCTACATATTATGCCAGTTACGACTGAATTTACTTAAGGGGTCTTCTCAATTTAGACGCTAAAAAGGGTATTTTCATGCATTTTTTTGATATGTTTATATTATAAATATTGATATAAAACTTGTCACACTTAAGGGGCCGGTCCACTTTGAAGCCACGAACAAAGGCTATTTTCGCGATTTTTTTTGAGAATGTTATAAAAGATATGAATATAAAAGTTGTTGGACTTGATAAATAAAGTCTTGAAATACATTTTAAAAAATGTTTAATTCATTTTTATTTATTTTTAAGTACAAAATCTATAATTTAACGTAACGCCTCAAAAATCGGTGGCCTAGGCAGCTCCATCACAACACGGCAACGGCTTGTCTGAAACGAAAAAATCAAAGTCCATTAGATTCAGTATGACACCGGCTACAAAATGACCCTCGGATATAAAGTTTTATCAAAAAATAAAAAAATGGCAGATGAAAAACGAAAAAAGTAAAAAAAAACGCATCTTTGTCGCAGTTTTTCGCAAAAAAATAGTAAAAATCAAAATTTTTAAACCATCGAGGGACATCTTGTTGCGAATCATGTTTACAATATGTGGTTCAAATTTCAAGAGAATCGGTTTATTAGTTTTAGAGATACGATGGAGCTAGATTTTGAAAACGTTGTTTCGAGAAAAACGCGTTTGAAGTTTCTACTATGAAAAACTCTTACCTAAACTCAATTGGTAATTCCTGCACCGTACAAAATCCCTTCTGATTGCTCATCATCGTCGATTTTTTCAAGTCTTGCTTGCTTTCGATTTTTTGAAATTTTCAAAGTGGACTGGCCCCTTAATAAATACCCTTTCGAAATACATTTAAAAAATTATTTTTGTTACTTTTGCATATATCAAAAATCGTATGATATGTGCAAAGCCGTTAACATACTGAATCTAAAACCGTTTGATTTATTGTTTTGAATGATCCATCTTCGAGATTTCATCAACAGCGCAGACCTACAATTTTTTTAGGACATTTTTTTAACTACCATTTTCGTCTATTAATAGTATCTTAAATGAATGAAATTTAAAAAAAAAATGTATTTCGAAAGTGCATTTATTAAGTGTAACAACTTTTATATCAATATCTATAATATAAACGTATCAAAAAAATCACGAACATAGCCTTTTTTAGAGTCTAAAGTGAGAAGACCCTTTAAAGAGGAGATGCCTTGAGGCGAGGAAAAAAATGCTGATTTTCATGATTTTTTTTAGAGGAAAGATTTCTCCATCATTTTGTCGACTTAGGGTATGTTTTACGACTACTTGTGGCTGTTACGTGGTATTTTTAAAAATTATTAATCTTTGAAAATGACGGAGGTATGGCACGGTCTACTAAACGAGTTGCGGCGGATGTTGTCGGCGTGACACGTAGCGTCGGCAGGATTGATCTGACAAAAACCAACGGAGATTTTTCTTTCATTTAGGCAGGATTTAGCCGAGAAAAAATTGAGCACTTTTGCGGGATTTTTTAAACTAAAAAATAATTATTTTACAGTTATCAAACTGCAGGCATACTTTGATAATCTATTTAAGTATACAAAACTATTTAAGTATATATAAAACTATACTATTTAAGTATACAAAAGCGTGCACTCGAGCTTTCCGTAGACCTTGATTTGCAAAAAAATTCAGACGTTTTTGCAGTAAGAATATGTATAGTTTCTATTTGACGGTAATTAAAATGCAAATGAAGAGAATGGCACGCATTTACACAAAAAAATCAACACTTCACGCAACATTTCTGTAAAATTTGGATTGAAAAAGTAGTTTTTCAAAAACAATTCTCGTCAAATAGAAGGTAGCAACATTATCAATATTTCTACCAAGTTTCAACTCAATAGGTTTGATAGTTTTTGAGTAACCCTGCACGCCAATTTTGATAATGCAATTTTGGGAAAAACGCGTTTGAAGTTTACGCCCGCCCTGAACCTGGGCGGTGAGGCACAACGTTGACGGGCTCTAACGCTTGAAGTTTTTCGAATTTTGCTTTGACACTTTGCGAAAATATTCTAGACATATAGTTCTATCGTATGAAGAAAAAACAAATAAATCGATTTTTTTATCTTTGTAAATTTATAACCCGCCTTAACACTCGTAGGCAGGATATGAACCAAGAAAAAGTGAGAAATGTTTAGAATCGATGAAATGGTACACCTTGAAACAAAAAGATTGAATTTTCTAAAAAAAAATGGTTACATTTTGCTATGAAAAATACTTTTCTTATTTTTAGAAACATTGAGGGTCATGTTTTAGACAAGAAGGTTAAAAAGATTTATAGGAAATTTCATCAGAAACGATCGATTAGTTTTTTAGCTATACGTCACGCCAGATTTGAAAATGCAGTTTAGAAGACCGTGCTATACCTCCGGCATTTTTAAAGATTAACCCCTCGCGGCCGCACGGGGTCCAGGGGACCCCACGCGCGACTTTGAGGCAAAATTACTATACGTTGTAGACGGCCAAGGGGGCTGCCTGCCTTGTAAGGATGCTTTGGAGTGTCCTTTGTAAGTACCGATTAGGGTCCGATGATTCGCGACAGCAGTTCCGGTAGTCGATACAAAACAAATGGGAGGGGGTTGGGGTCATTTCGACCCCCATATGACCTGCGCGTATATTTTTCCATAAAAAGGCGGTATTTCTTTTTGTTTTCTTCGTGGGTTCACTCTACGTAATGTAAGCATGAATATGAGAGGTAACAGACATTTTATATCAAGTTTATATAAACTACTCCGAAATATGTATTCTTTGCGACGTCCGTCTACGTCATTTAAAGCTCATTACAATACTACTTGGAAAACCATAAAACCATTTAGAATGTGCGACAAGCACAGAGTTTTCATCTGTGTTGACTGTGAAAAAAGTCTGTGAATTAACTTGATTTATTTACAATTTTTTAATTTGAAATAAAAATTTACTATATTTAAAAAAAAATCTTTTATATATATTGTGTTTACAATGATCTCATCATTTGTCGAGGCGCTGTTGCAAATAAATTGCTATTTTTTTTTAGGATTATGGTTCTTTTTTTTTACTGCGAAATGGGTCCTTTTCAAATGTCCTAATAAATAGCTTTTTTGAGACGCCCACTGTGAAGCAATTTTTTCCCCTTAAACTATAATAACTTAAGAGTATGACCCTAAATTTTCTTTTTAATTGAAAATTGCAAGAGTTATGATTTTTTATGTGAAAATTTGTTCTTTTCACGCATTGATCCCTTGCTGATTTTTTTTCCGTCATTTTAATGGTCGATTGCAACATTATACTGACAATGCCACGTTCTAGAAGATTTAAACTAACACCCTGAATTTTTATAAGCCATTCGGAACAATAAAATGTGGCAATCGTTTAAGGGGAGGTATACACCTAGGAGCCGGAAAAAAGGTCATATATGTGAATTTTTTCAAGGAAAACTATTTGAAATTTCGGATTGGGGTTTTAATTATCTAAAAGTATATACATTCAAAAATGTGTTTAATTTTCTTTATTTGAAAATATCAAAAATATACAAGGATATTGTATGATCCTTGGAGCGTCGTAAAAAATCTGGGTATACGGTACCCACTGACGTTTTTTCAAAAATCATCTGAAAAAAAAAACCAAAAAGATTATTAAATTAGATACTATAATTTAGTACTTGTCATAGCCGATTTTGAAAATATCGATTTATGACAAAATGGCCGACGTTTGAACATAAATAGTGATTTTTGGGCCAAAAATTAGTTATTATTTTGCCTATAAAACAAAAACTAAGCAACGGAAAAAAAATCCTATGACAAGCACTAGATAATGGTGTATAGAATAATCACAAAAAACCTCAAGGCAATCGGTTCATTGGTTTTCGAGAAATTTTGGGTACCGATTTGAAAAACGTGGTTTTGAGAAAAACGCGTTTGAAAATTTGGGAATGAATAAATCATGAAATTTGTCAACTTACATGGAATCATCGATACCAGGCCCATCGTGTAGGTCTTCTACGGTCGACGGAATGTTCATAGCTTCTAAATCCGCGACCTCGACCATCTAGGTGTATATCTCCCCTTAAACATGGCTGGGGTCATCGGACTCCATGTGACCAACTGAGTTGCTGGCCGAGGGTGTGATCTCGAAGGGTTGATAAGATTAATAAGAATTTTCAAGATTACAATATCAGTAACAGCCAAAAGTAGTAATAAAACATACCCTATGTCTTAAAAATGGTGAAGAAATCTTTGCTTTGAAATAAAAATCATGAAAATCGGCCATTTTTTCCTCGCCTAAAGGCATCTCCTCTCCTCAACTACTAGGACGTATATGGAATCATTACAAATGTCCGCCATTTTTGCCTTTGCATCTTCCAAACATTCTCATGGAATTATTATGTTATTGCAGTCCCAGCTTCGTACTGTCCACGATAGGATTCACGTGCGTCGCTTTCGTAGCCGGAGCTTTGGCCTGGTGGGGACCGACATTCCTGCTCCTTGGCTTGAACCTTCAGTCCAATGGAGAAAAACTCGACATAAACGAGTACGCGCCCCTTCAACCTTCCACAGTCTGCGATGCAATACGAATATACAACGCGACGACGACTAATTTTATATTGCTTTCAGCGTTTCCTACAAATTCGGTTTAATAGCGATGCTCGCGGGCTTGATCGGTGTACCACTCGGCTCGATAATGGCACAAAAGCTTCGTGTCCGTTGGCATCAAGCGGATCCGCTCATATGCGCCGTCGGTCTTCTCGTGAGTGCTCCACTGATATTCGTCGCGATCATCGTCGTCAGCAGTCACGCAACCGCTTGTTACACGCTCATATTCTTCAGCCAATTGGCCCTGAATCTCAATTGGTCCATCGTCGCCGACATGTTGCTGGTGAGAGCCCCGCGAATACACGCGGAAAAGTACACAAACTCTATTTGCTCGATCAAGCTCGAAAAATTCTTGTATTGAGACTTACTTTTGGAATTTCACAAAAATTTATCGCGAAATCGATTAAAATTTCGCTTCCGTATGTAGGTCATTGATGAAATTCGATTTGCTAATCTTAAAATCAAACGAGGCGAATCCCGATAAAATGCATTCCATCGATAAGATTGAGGTGCATTTTCTTTTCAGTACGTCGTCATTCCCACGAGAAGATCCACCGCCGAGGCTTTTCAGATATTGGTCGCTCACGCTTTCGGTGACGCGGGTAGTCCTTATCTCATAGGCGTGGTGAGTATAGCGCAAAGAATTCGATTTTGTAACAGCTATTTGTGAGGCACTTTTACTCGGTCGGTTTGAAATATTCCAATCACAAGATTCTTACCAAAGATAGGTTTCTTTCTGCTCACGATCAATTTGTCGCTAACTCGATTTGGCGGCCGACCACTTTATCCTGGAGAAACTGAATCTGGTCCATTGAAGCTCGGAAATTGAGACTCGAAAAAATCGACCCTAAATATTTTAAACACTGGTCATCTTTTGCTCAATACATTCGTGCCTCAAATATCTTAAACTTTAAGGGGTTTGGCTACTGTGACGACCAGAAAATCAGGGTTATTTGAAAAAAATAATTTTCAAGGAATAACAATATAAATTTAATATTAAATTAATAAATAAAATAAAAATGATAGTAAGATGATGGAAAAATCGTTTGGACATGTATTTGTATGTAACAAATCTGGAAAGATGAGTTTTTTTTCTCTTAAAATAGATAATATTGGCCAAGCGCCATTTTTTGTTATGGTGTTAGATAATATCGGCCCCGAGCCATTTTTTAGTTATGGCGTTTCAATATTTAAAACAAAATGTCGATTTTTTTTCGATTTTCCGAGGTTATTAACATTATTGTTAATAACCTTTTTGGTTATAACATTATTGTTATTTTCGAGTTATTAACATTATTGTTAATAAGTAATGAAGCAATGTTAAGAAGAAAAACGTTGGTCACGAGTAAACTACTATTATGTACACTGAACAAGTGCACCAAATTTCAAGTCAATCCCTTCATTAGATGTCAAGAAATCGTGTACACCGTTTTGAAAAACAAAGTTTCAAGAAAAACGCGTTCAAAGTTTTACTAGCCGTTCTATCGTTGTTTTCCTTTAATCTGCGATTCCTACACCATATGTTGGGCCGTCTCCTCCAGTTTGAGTTGCCTCAAGCGACGAACGATTTTTTTAAACTTTCACAGTAGCCTAACCGCTTAATTATTTTTAACTTTGACATGAATTGTCATGCGTGATTAGATTTATTGTTTAAATATTTTTATCGTAGCTATTAATATTGTTCTTGTAAATACTCAACTATTTATTTGTTACTGATTGTACGTAAACTTAAATATCCCATTACCAAAATCTAAATAATTTATATTTCAAAGTTACAAATTGGAGTTATTGCTAATGGAAATATGACCTTGGAAAAAGATTGTATACTTTTAATCAGTGTGGTGTACATTACTTGATGATACAATTTGAAGAAACAATTATTTTCGCAATATATCGACAAATTTTCTTGGAGATTTACTTTTACTAGTTCGATTAAGGCCTTAGGCCACAGTAACGGGTATAAAATCATGTGCGAATTTAACAATTTTATTTAGTATGAATATCAAGCTGTTAGAAAATATATATATATTTTTTTTTCGATGTACAAGATGGCCGACTACTAATATTTTCTTTTGTTATCTTTTTTTTAGGCACTTCGCGGTGTGACATTTAGCATCTACAATTTTTTACCTAGAACAAAAAACAAAAATTCTCGTCAATCTACATTAGAATACCTAGAGAAGTACGTACGGAATTTAAAAAAGATTGTTTTATTCAAAAGTTGTAGGTATTGGGACTTAAGAAATGAATTTTCAGTGAAAAATTTCGTCATAACTGCTCATAAACTGCTGATAAAATGAAAAGTTTTCGATTGATCAGAAATTCCGTACGTACTTCTCTGCGAAATGCAATTAGGAACATAACTTTTGAATTTGAAGTAAATCGAATGAAAATTGTTGGTTATTTGTCACGCCAATTGGAAAAAAGCTGTTTCGAGAAATTTCGAGTAGTCGGCCATTTTGTAAATCGAAAAAAAATTCTAACAGCTTGATATTCATACTAAATAGATGTGTAATTAATTTTATGAGTGAATGACTATTTCGTACGATTTTTTTTGGTTAAATTCGCACATGATTTTATACCCGTTACTCTGGCCTAAGGCCTTAAGCCGAGGTTGAATGTATTGCAGGTGCTTCTTATCTTATGTTCAATTGAATTTCCCTACATTGAAATGGTCAAGATCAGTGTGTAAGGTTGAATTGGCACGGCGAAAATTTCTCCTAACTCTGCCCTATACCGTGCAGAGCAATTAAAAAAGAGTCATTTGAAGAAAAAAGAAGCTAGACATGAAAATGCCCAAGTGAATGTTCGTAGTTTAATAATGTCTGGGTCAATTAGGTATCGGAGGGGCTGAAGCGGGTTTTGTCGAAGTCATCCACAGCGATCGGAGCGGCCGACGTGGCCAACGTTACCGTCGACGATCCCTTGATCGAGTTTCGTTCGTTGCAATACGCTCTATTCCTCACGGTATTCGTGGAGATATTCGGCGGTTTATTTTTCTTCATGACCGCCCTTCACATACAAAAGGACAAGGCGCTGGTCGATCTCGCCATAGCAGGTAGGTTGTAGAAAAAAAAAGAAACTGAAAACGCAAACGATGTCTACCAACGAATCGGCTTCATATGACTTGTATATCCTCATGACGATTTTCCTCTGTCCTATACGCGAGTTCAACGACCTTAACCGAGTTATCACAGCCCTTTCGAACATTTTTTCCGCCGAAGCGTTGGAATATCAAATAAAACGTTTCCGGCCGACGTACCGACCTGGAAAATACAGCCGAAAGCAAAAATACAAATGCAGCTGTTATTACGATTGTATATTTCTCTGCACAGTGCATGAGTTGCTATCGAGTTTGGAGTTAGAACCACAGATATTGGGAGCCGACGTAAGGTAGCGTACCCACAAAAGAAAACGACATCCTTGTAGGATTAACACGTTAAGCGCCATTGTGGTCGTACCCGTGTCTTCGTTCAAATTAATCTCAACGTCCAAGTAATTCGTGCACTGCAAGTCATTGAGTATTCGTTATACTTACGCGAGTAGCGGATAACCTTTGCTTCGTATTTCTTTCTTTTATTTAATATTGCAGAACCAAATGATGGCGTTTAACTTGTTAAACAAGGAGAGACAGAGCCCACGTCCATTAGAGCACGATCTTTGACTCCGCAATATCCGCAGTATTTAAAGCTTTATTTTATGTTCCAGCGACTGAATTATCTTCGCGTTGCGATTCTAACGAAAAATTATTAGCGAACCGACAAATCCTCGTCCCGTCACGTTTCGCTCCCACTGACACCAACGAAATGGTGCTTAACGTGTTGAAAAATATCCTAATCTCATTATTAGGTAGAACCTTGCTATATTTTGTTTTCCTCCTCTGTATACATACAATTTCAACCCGCCGTACTTCACGAATTTTGCACATTTCGTCCAGCAGTATGAATCTCGTTTTTTTTATCGTCCCTCTAATATTCCCGTTTAAGGGGCCAGTCCACGTTGGAGCCACGAAAAAAGGCTATTTTCCCGATATTTTTTGAGGATTTTATAAAAGATATGAATATAACAGTTGTTGGGCTTGATAAATCAAGTCTTGAAATACATTTTTTTAAATTTAAATTTATTTTTATTCATTTTGAAGTACAAAAATAGTTTAACGCAACGCCTCAAAAATAGGTGGGCTAGGTAGCTCCATCACAACTCGGCAACGGCTTGTCTGAAACAAAAAAATCAAAGTCCATTAGATTCGGTACGACACCAGCTACAAAATGACCCTCGGATATGAAGTTTTATCAAAAAATAAAAAAATGGCACATGAAAAACGAAAATAGTAAAAAAACGCGTTTTTTTCGCAGTTTTTCGCAAAAAAAAGAGTAAAAATAAAAATTTTAAAACCACCGAAGGTTGCTTTCGACGGTTTTAAAGGTCTTGCTTTCGATTTTTTAAAATTTTCAAAGTGGACTGGCCTTTTGACACGTACGATCGCCGAGCACACACGAAATCCTCGTCTCGATGATCGCTTGCACAGTTGCTTGCACAATCGAACCTGTAGATATATTCACTTAAAATGTTTTTTTTTTTACCTCACATACAGCATGATCGTAATAGAATAACAGCTTGTAGTCGTGACGTTTTTGGAGCGCAACTTTTATGGGATTCGTACGATAATGCGATATAATTTTTTTTCTTCTTCAATGACTATTGTTATTCGATTATACGTAATTGTACGAGGCACCTTTGACCTCGAAATTCGTTACGAAATGTGCTCGAGACGTTCATGTAGCGGCGGTGCAAATACATTTTTGTTTTGTTTACGATTACCACTATCGCTCATTGCACGTAAACATATTTGTTTATAATTTCCGAATATCTTTCTTGCAGACAAATATCTAGATACTAAGCATAATGGGCAAGCAGAATCAACGCATTTATAGATCACCAGTGGGCCCCACCTGATAGTGTGCTGTATACCTGGTACTTTTCATTTATATTTATTTTCATGATTTCATCGTGACAACAACAAGAAAACGAAACAAAACACCAACACCCAATGCACCCACACACGAATTATCATTCGTCAATCATCTCTGTTCGTGTATTTTACTTTCCATTTTCGCTGCTTGATGCTCATGCCGCTTTTAACGCTGAATAATTGTAGTGCATCGTTTTGACGCTTTATTTATATTCGTAGATAATTAAACACGATAATAATGTCGGTTGAGGAATTATAATATTGCGACAGCCCGAAAGAGTATCTAATTTTCCGACGAGGCTTGTAAAAACAACTAATCATCCGGTCAATTTGCGGCTCTGCACGGTTTGCAAGATACAAATGGTAAAAAACGACGACGATTGAAACGTCTTGACAATACCGCCGTGAGAGGGCGCCGAGCTGCTGGACCTTTTTCAGAGGCCTGAACGAATGTATAGAATAATTTTTGTTTTAGTCATCTCAAACCAAACAGCATAGTTTTTATAATTTAATGCACTCTTCTAACCATTGGAGGAGTCGCTAAAGAATTTTGTTTAACTTTGTGATTGTGAGAATTTTTCGAATTGAGGGGTTTCATCGATGCTTAGGTAAAGAAGTATATTTAATAAAAAGAAACAATTTTTTGTTCCAAATAAGTAGAAAAATAGGTACTTTGTACAACGTTCGAACCTCTGAAAAAAGGACCGGCAACTATGTGCCCGCTCCCGACGACATTTATGATAATGTCGTAATTATTATAATCACTTGCTATATTTTTCCATATAGCTAAATCGCAAATTGATCGAATGTTTAATTTTTTTGCAAACCGAGTTCGAATTATAAAATGCTACATCTACCTAGAGGGCCGAAAAAATGGCCAAATACCGATTTTTTTTCGGGGACACGGTTGATGGAAAAGAAACGAGATTTTTAACACAATGGTACATGTATTGAGAGGCCCAAAAAAATCACCAAAAGATACAGAATAACAACAAAAACATGGTCGCCGGCAGATGATGACATTTGTTTCGCGACGTTTGGTGGTGGACACTTTCCAGCTTAAACAACCTAAAAACCAAACGGGTTATTCGAGTTAACGATAAATACGAGCCATAGATGATCGTCGATTTTTTTAAACCATTCTTTTTTAACAAAATGGCGGCGAATTATAACTCGAGCATAGAAAATCTATGAAAAAAACTTGTAATTTTTACGTAACTATCAATCCTTCCTTGACACACTTATATTTGGACATGGCTTTGATACACTGGGTCAATTTGACCCGGATATTACTTCATCCACCTGCCCTTAAACCTTTGGTCGGTTTTTATTGAAAAAATACCGAGATACACTTTAAACATTTCTTAATATGTCTGCATAATTGAAATTTGGGAAGTATAAAATTGAATTGTAAAAAATGATTGACAACTTTCAGTTTTAGGAAAGTGAGCATTTTATTTCAAATTCGTCCGGGTCAAGATGGAGTGTTTCCAAATTTACAGGAGATACGATAAGAAACATTTGAAGGTCGTTGACGATCTCACTTTTTCAATATCGATATTCATTTTTCGACCCTTGACCCAAACACTCACAAGGTTTAACCCAAACACTCCCAACGTGTCAAGGAAGGGTTAAAAAATGGATGTCGATATTGAAAAAGTGAGAAAGTTTCTCGTCGTATCTTCTGTAAATTTGGAAATCCTCCATGAAGTGGTTCTCGAGATATCATGTCCACGGACATTGAAAACAGTGTTTCGAGAAAACGCGTTTAAGGCCTTAGGCCACAGTAACGGGTATAAAATCATGTGCGAATTTAACAATTTTTTTTCGTATGAAAAAGTGATTTACTCATAACATTAATTACACGTCTATTTAGTATGAATATCAAGCTGTTAGAAAAAATATATATTTTTGTTTTTTCGATGTACAAAATGGCCGACTACTCGAAACTTCTCGAAACAGCTTTTTTTTTCAATTGGCGTGTGACAAATAACCAACAATTTTCACTCGATTTACTTCAAATTAAAAAGTTACTATCCTTACTAAAGCTACTATCACAGTAGATTAACCGCTCAATTATTTTTAACTTCAACATGAATTGTTATGCGTGATTAGATTGATTGTTAAAATATTCGTATCGTAGCTATTAATATTGTTCTTATAAACGCTCAACTATTTATTTGTTACTGATTTTCACGTAAACTTAAATATCCCATTACCAAAATCTAAATAATTTATATTTCAAAGTTACAAATCGGAGTTATTGCCAATGGAAATGTGACCTTGAAAAAAGATTGTATACTTTTAATCAGTGTGGTGTACATTACTTGATGATACAATTTGAAGAAACAATTATTTTCGCAATATATTGACAAATTTTCTTGGAGATTTACTTTTACTGGTTCGATTAAGGCCTTAGGCCACAGTAACGGGTATAAAATCAGGTGCGAATTTAACAATTTTTTTCGTATGGAAAAGTGATTCACTCGTAAAATTAATTACACATCTATATCTATCAAGCTGTTAGAATTTACATTGTTGTACAAAATGGCCGACCACCCGAAACTTCTCGAAACAGCTTTTTTCCGATTGGCATGACAAATAACTTCAACAATTTTCAGTCGATATACTTCAAATTTAAAAGTTATGCTCCTAATTGCATTTCGCAGAGAAGTACGTACGGAATTTCTGATTAATCGAAAACTTTTCATTTTACGAGCAGTTTATCAGCAGTTATAACGAAATTTTTCACTGAAAATTCATTTCTTAAGTTCAAGAACCTACAACATTTGAATAAAACAATATTTTTTAAATTCCGTACGTACTTCTCTAGGTATTCTAATGTAGATTGACGAGAATTTTTGTTTTTTGTTCTAGGTAAACAATTGTGGATGCTAAATGTCACGCTGCGGAGCGCCTAAAAAAAGAAAATATTAGTAGTCGGCCATTTTGTACATCGAAAAAAAATATGTATATTTTCTAACAGCTGATAGTTTCTTTTTTTAGATATTCTAACAGCTTGAAAAATATGTATATTTTCTAACAGCTTTTCTAACAGCTTCATACTAAATAGATGTATAATTAATATCATGAGTGAATCACTTTTTCATGCCCGTTACTGTGGCCTAAGGCCTTAAAGTTCGAAGTATGGTGCTGCTACGGCTCGCCTGGCCGACTGTGAGAAGCTTTAAATCATTCAATTTTAGGAATGTTTAAATAAAATGTTCAGGGAACATAGCCAAAAGGTGATACTATCAAAAATATTTTTAGAAAATGCAATTTTCCTGACCCACCTAGGCAGGTGTAGCCCGTTAAAGCTTTTACGGGTCGTCACAGTACCCTTATCCCTCGGTCTTGAGCCTGTCGCAAAGTCGCACCCCGATTGTCACGAATACAATGATTCGAAAATGCCGTGATTATACGGTCGATAGCATCAGATTTTCTACAGTTTGCCCATTACGATTCATCGACTTGCACATAATTTTCCCCACGCGGACCCAGCGTTTAATTGCTATGAACAAACATTTCCTTTTTTTCAACCTGGTTCCATATCTATTTACGAAAATTCCCATTGTGCAATCGATGACTTAGGCAAAGGGCAATTCCTCGCTACACAGCATTTATCTCTGCCTCTCTCTGTCTCTGTCACTACGCGTAGTCCAATACTGCGTGATACTCGAACTGTTGTTAACTACGTAGTATCAAATTGTGTATTTTTTTGTTGTTATCGGTTGAGGGGGACGAAGAAGAATAAGGGGGCCGAGATGTCCGAGTGCGGAATCGAGCGAGCTCGCGGCAGGCCTCGCATTCGTCACGAATATTCGCGTTAATATCGTCCAACTGTTATTTTCAGACGCAATCGAGTCGGACACGTCGAGGATCATCGAGGAAGAAGCCGAGGGTCTTGATTCGCAAGATTCTCTGATCAAGCCGGACTGATGAAGATCCACGAGGGAAATTGTCAATCGACAATCTCGAAAATCGAACAATCGCCGGTATGTACAATCCGTCCGTAAGACTTCGATCGATCAGTCGAAGCTTGACGCGACACCGATCGTTGGTGAACGTTGGAAAAAGAAGCAAAGCGAATTCATCCGACATCGGATACGTGACGAGGAAGTCTGACAAAATTTGACTCGCTTGCCTGTAACATAGAAACGGATAATTCGCAATCTGTTGAGTGCTGTAAAATATTTATACATATATGAACATTATATATTTTTTTATTGGTTGAGGCCCGATAGTGCGATAGGCGGGAATTCATTGATATTCGTAAGGCTCGATCGACTAACTCTCCGATTGCGATTGCTTTCGTTGAACGCGGATACGGGGAGCTTTTCGTCGAATTTCGGGAACGTTGATACAATGTTCTCTTTTAGTTAGTATGAATCGGCAGCTGAAGGTCTCGATAATCTCGAATTAAATGTTCACTTTTGTTTTGTTCTTCTCTCTTTCTTTTTTCGAAGCACGCGACTGTGAAAAATGGTTCGTTACCGATCAGCGTATTTTCGTGCAAGTCCTTTAGTCAAAGAAGAGACGTTTCTAGTAACAGATATCACAAATTCGATCTCTGGGGGGATACCTTAGATAAGATTGTTCTGTATATCTCCATCGATGTAAATAATTCGTTGAAATTTGGTTGAGGGATAGTGAAAAAGTGAGGATTGTTTCCAGAATGTCTCGAATGACTGTCACATTATGACGATGAAGTTTCCATCACTGGAATGCAACGAAAGTGATTTTTTTATATTCCCACATTTCCCGTAGCAGATTCAAGCTACGCAGTCATGCAAACATTTTTTAGGCTTTTTATTTAGCGATCGAGAATTTGGATCTGGATTATTATTATTATAAAAGCACCGATGTGTTGGTCTAGTGGTTAGCGTACCTGCCCCTGAAATCAACACATCGGGAGGTCGCGGGTTCGAATCACCGTCTCGTAGTTTCGGCGAGAAATAAAAACACAGGCGTGACGTAGCTCCAGTTCTACACAGATGCCGCGCACACGGACCGGTACGTGTGTTGTGTGTCGGATGTGTATGGCTGTAGCCTGTGAGCTATTTCTCGACGAAACGCGACTAGCTCCGAGGCTGGGAAGCGAACTCGTGACCGGCTGTATTGGTATAGGTTTTCCGCAGTTTCCCTATACTCATGACAAAAAAAAAACAAAAAAAAACAAAAAAAACAAAAAAAAACGTCATGGTGAATGCGATACAGAGGGGGAAGTCGGCTGCGGCCGCAAGGTGGGGATCGATTAAGGGATGTGGATTGGAGAAAATGGTGGGAAATGTAAAAAGGGGGAAAATCCCTGCACATGGAGGCTAAAATTGGCGCAGCGTTCGCCGTAGCAGATACAATTTATTATTATAAAAGCAATGAATTTGAAAGAATTTTCGTTGCATTCCAACGATGGCAAACTTTGACTCCTTTTTAAATTTGGTTCGAATCGTCGAGAGTATTCTCGACTCGCGCAATTTTATCGAACTCGCCACTGAACATATCTCATCCCGGCATTATTAGATATCGGAATATACCAAAATACGCAAAAGCAATTTTATTTCGTCATTCGTTAAATTAAAATAACACATCACGTGCAAACGAATTTGCACGATCTTTTGTTCCTTCACTGAATTGTGTCAAATCGAACATATTAATCCACGAGGATTGTTAAGGCTCGTAGGGAGCGAGATATAATAAACGTCAAATAACGTAATAACCAGAGGCGTTAGAAACGCAGTTTTATTTTTGTAGCGTGAAGGCATTACGGATGATATTCGTTTCTACTGATTTGTACATATATTTGGGCCATGTACCGAATAAATTTATTCTAATTTATAATGTTCCTTCGTATGGCCTGGCAAACTTTTACGACCCCATCCCTTTAATCTTCACCGCATACTTACATTAGCCCTTTTCAGTTCGTTAGAGAACCTTTAGAGTGCTGTACAAAACAACTTGTTTTCTAATGCACTAGCTTATCGCATTTCCAGGAGGCTACAGTCGGTACAGGCGGCTACATTTTGACTGAATTTCAGTTGCGTTACTGTTGGAAGCAGAGGAAAATTGCCTCCCTGTCAGTAATCAGCGCGGGTGAGCGGTAACCCATCGAAGTATTGGCTCAGGTCTAGAGCGAGATTTTTGACGTCATTTTTGGGTTGGAATAACTTCTAAACCGTTGAAGTTGTCTTGATTAAATTTTACATATGTATTTATTGTTCCTTTGAGAATGCGTCTACATTTTTGTAAAAATTATTTTAAATATTTTCATGTAGTTTTTTATTTTTTTACAACATGGTCCGCCGAAAACCGCCTCAATCGGCGCCCACTCTGGGTGATGTTGTATGCATCTGCAAAAAAAATCTCAATCTGTATGAGTATTCCGAGCACCGGTAGCAGAATTAGTACTTAAAAAAATTGTGTTACTAAAGGGCGGCCTGTTAAACTTTGATCAATGATATTTCATACATTTTTGGGTACTCGACGAGTTATAAAATGTGGGCAAAATTATTGTTCGACTGAATTCTGCTATCAGTCCTCAGAAAGAGGCTGCCGAAGGTATGTGCAAAATTTGATCTCGGTCGGTCAATCAGTTATCGAGATATCGTGGGCGACGATTTGAAAAACATGGTTCTGAGATAAACACGTTCAAAGTTTTGATACCGTTAGATGAAGTTTGCGCGCGGCTTGCTTATAATTTCTATTACTCTGCTAATTTTTGAAATATCAATAAACGGTTTTTACGAGCGTATTAAGAAAGGTCTAAGGAATAATAAAATAAAGAAAAAAAAATCGATTGTGTCAAATATGTAGACCAGACTACTGCCTTAAGTAAGGCCTTACTTAAGGCAGTAGTATGCGGCGACATTTAGCATCCGCAATTTTTTACCTAGAACAAAAAACAAAAATTCTCGTCAATCTACATGAGAATACCTGGAGAAGTACGTAAGGAATTTAAAAAATATTGTTTTATTCAAAAGTTGCAGGTATTTGAACTTTAGAAATGAATTTTCAGTGAAAAATTTCGTTATCACTGCTCATAAACTGCTCATAAAATGAAAAGTTTTCGATTAATCATAAATTCCGTACGTACTTCTCTGCGAAATGCGATTAGGAACATAACTTTTAAATTTGAAGTAAATCGAGTGAAAATTGTTGAAGTTATTTGTCACGCCAATTGGAAAAAAAAGCTGTTTCGAGAAGGTTCGAGTAGTTCGCCATTGTGTACATCGAAAAAAAATATATATATTTTCTAACAGGTTGATATTCATACTAAATAGATGTGTAATTCATTTTATAAGTGAATCACTTTTTCATACGAAAGACAAATTGTTGAATTCGCACATGATTTTATACCCGTTACTGTGGCCTAACGCCTCACCGGTCGATGTGCTGAATAAATTACAGATTTCCTTTTTTCGCGACACGAGTGCGTTAATAAAAATTCGAATTTCGCGGTTGCGCCCTGTACCGGAAACAGGTCACGACCGCAGCGCTGCGCGCGCATCCGTAACTTTAAAGCACGAACTGCAGCGGGTGTGGTCAGGGGAAGGAAGAATTCCGCGCTTTAACATACTCCGCGTTTGCTAAAATGATGCTAGAAAAATAAAGATGGTTTCGGACAAGACAAAAGGCGGGAAGAAACCGAGATAAAGCACGTGGCGTCCACAATGCCTTCAGTTGTGCTGTCCAGTCACGTGCTGGCTCTACTAGTAAGAGATAGAAGATTCGTTCTCGTCTTGTGCGACTAGCGTATGTTTCCGTCGGTTCTTCCGCGTTGTGGCGCTAGTTTCCACTGGTACACGAGGAGAGGGCGCCACATACCCTTGCTTCTCGCTCGTCTTATTTACGGCGTCCTGTTCTAACCAAACGAACCCAAGCAAGCCGCATCGAGCATCGTCCCGAGCTCCGACGACTAAAACAATATCGTAAAAAGAGTATCGTGCGTGAATAGTCGAAAATGTCAACGGACTTTTACATAAGATACTACGTGGGCCACAAGGGAAAATTCGGCCACGAGTTTTTGGAATTCGAGTTCAGGCCCGATGGCAAATTGCGCTACGCCAACAATTCCAACTACAAGAACGACACGATGATCCGGAAAGAGGCTTACGTGCATCAGTGCGTAATGGAGGAGCTGAAGAGAATCATACAAGACTCGGAGATATTGCAGGAGGACGACTCGCTCTGGCCACAGCCCGATCGCGTCGGCCGCCAGGAACTTGAGATCGTGATCGGCGACGAGCACATATCGTTCACAACCTCCAAAACGGGATCTCTACTGGACGTCAATCAGTCTCGCGATCCCGAGGGGCTCCGATGCTTCTACTATCTCGTCCAGGACCTCAAATGCCTAGTCTTCTCCCTCATCGGACTACACTTCAAGATTATACCCATCTAAATTCCATATTTGTGAAATTGTTTTCCCATCGAACTGCGAAATTTCGCCGCCTGTGTACATAGACCATTCTGAAACAAAGTTGACTTCGAGCATAATTCTTTGCATCCTGGACTATTGTTTGAAAAAAATGATCCCCCCCATTTATTCCCAAATAAATGCGAATTGATAATTACGCCTTGTTGCATTACTAAATATTTTATGTATGCGGTGTGAGTTTGACAATTTGCTAGCTGAAGACTTATTTTCTCAACAAAAAAGCTGCCGCCATGTTGCAGTTTGGACGCATAGGAGAATTTTTAAATAAAAAAAAAAAATTGCTGAATCTTCAAATTCGAATTTTAGCAAGTTTTTCGATGGTTTCAAGAGTCGACAGCGATATAATTCAAGGTTAATCACAACGGCAAATTTGAAGGTTATGTTTCGCGGCCTAACCTGCTCGATTCCAACCAAACCTGACAATCTGTCAGTTTGACAATTCTATTTTGGCGTGATTGTGAATCTGACATTGCGTGACGCGGTACCGCCGTCGAGGGGGACACGGCGAAAAACAAAATACGTTTTCATTAATACATTAGCGATTGGGTTGCGACGGTTCAACAATAAAATCACCTTAGCATAAATTTGTGAATCAAATGAGATGAAAATAAACGAGAAGAATATGGTGGCATTCGCCACATCGCCGACACCGATTGATCGGGAGGGTTGGCTCAACAAGCGTAGCGAAGTCAATCGAGGATATCAGAGACGATGGTTCGTCCTCAAGGGTAACATACTGTTTTATTTCGATCGTCGCGGTGACAAGGAGCCAGTCGGAATGATCGTCCTCGAGGGATGCACGATCGAGCTCGCCGAGGACGAGGAACACTTTGCCTTCAAAATCGTCTTTCACGGGCCCAACAACAGAAGTTATTCGCTCGGAGCCGAGTCCCAGGTAGGCTCTCGTCGATATCGGTGCGTGCTTCGTTTCCAAGCCAATAATCTCGCATTTTTCACACCGTAAGGAATCCATGGAACAATGGATGAAGGCACTGGCGTGCGCCAGTTACGACTACATGAAACTCATGGTCGCTGAGCTTCAGCGCCAGCTAGACGCTGCCGAGGAAGAAACGGCCGCCGTTACTCCGCCTCTGGAATCGCCTAAACCGCCGCCAAGGACCAGACATAATCCTTTTAACAGACCAGAGCCGCATCAGCGTTCTCAGAGCGTCAGATCGGCGCCTGGAAGAACGGAAAATATGCCCAGAACGAGGGTAACGTTCAGGGAACTTCACACGTCTTACGGCAGAAAAATTCTGGCTGATTTGATGGAATGGAGGCGCACCAAGCGAAGCATCGACGCTCCTTTGATTACTCTATGAACAATGCGCTCTTTCCTGCATTCGCGGACTGTACATACTGGCCAAAAAAACGAATTCACGTTACTCTCCGTTATTTCAACCGCGACGTTGTACACTTTGCGTTTTATCGATAAAAAGACTCGCTGATCTTCCTTGTAAAGTAAATACCATTCATGCATACCGGTTCTTGTATTTTCCATCACAGACTGACTGGAGACCATCGTGCGGTCCTCACGCGTATTGCATTCTTTAGTAGGCGTGTGGGGTCTCTGAAGACTCGGGATCTATCATTTTCATCACTACGGCAATAATTTTATCGAAAATCGGCTCCCACTTGCAATGGAATTGAAACGTGTAACATTTGATCCTTATCCCAGGAGGTGTGCACGATAATAATTGTCCGTGTAAACTCTTAAGGGGATATATAGACCTAGGAGCCGGAAAAAAGGGCATTTTTGTGAATTTTTTCAAGGAAAACTATTTGAAATTTCGGATTGGGGTTTTAATTATCTAAAAGTATATGCATTCAAAAATGTGTTTAATTTTCTTTATTTAAAAATAAAAAATATACAAGGATATTGTATGATCGTTGGAGCGTCGTAAAAAAATCTGCATATACGGTACCCACGGGCGTTTCTTCAAAAATCATCTGAAAAAAGAAACCAAAAAGATTATTAAATTAGACACTATAATCTAGTGCTTGTGATAGCCGATTTTGACAATATCGATTTATGGCAAAATGGCGGACGTTTGAACATAAATAGTGATTTTTGGGCCAAAAATTACTTATTATTTTGCCTATAAAACAAAAACTAAGTAACGGAAAAAAAATCCTATGACAAGTACTAGATAATGGTGTATAGAATAACCACAAAAAACCTTAAGGCAATCGGTTCATTGGTTTTCGAGAAATTTTGGGTACCGATTTGAAAAACGTGGTTTTGAGAAAAACGCGTTTGAAAATTTGGGAATGAACAAATCATGAAATTTGTCAACTTACATGGAATCATCGATACCAGGCGCATAATGTAGGTCTTCCACGGTCGACGAAATGTTCATAGCTTCTGAATCGATTTTTTCGACCATCTAGGTGTATATCTCCCCTTAAATTCATTTCAAGAAAAGGCTTGAGACAGCTGATTTATTTAATTCTGTCATGTGAAAGGCAAGGACACTAAGGATAAATATTGGGAAACGTGGAAAATTTAAATTGCACGGTAAAATTGGTTCTTTGAGGAATCGACTAAGGCATCTGACGAAAATGAGACTGCAATCACTCGAAGTTCAATTTGTGTATATACCCATTTACAATGAATGACGGTTAACTATTTTTCAGAAATAAATCCACCGGTGATACTATGTGTAGTTGAGTCGACTTTACAGTGGGAATGATATAAAAGTGTGAGAAATTATTAAAAACGATCAATAAGTACTCTCGTTCGAGTAGAAGTGGTTTTTTCACCCGTAGAAAAGAAACTAGTAGTGAGTTTTCGCCGTTTCCGCCGACTTTACTCCGTTGGTGGAAATTTCTTTCCTCATCATAGCCGAAATGAAAAAGTCTCATAATGAGGGATGCAAGAGTATCGCGAATTGAACAAGTCGGCATGAGCTTGGGGTCGATGTTTGATATTTTTTTTCTGATGAGAGTATTCATACATAGCCTCACACAATTGATACATAGCCTAACCAGGATTAAGTTTTTTTCTATTGAAAAATATTGATAAATAATGAAGTTGTAATTATTTAAACGGAGTGCCGTCGTTGCTATGTGGCCAATCGATGTGTGTAGTTCTGACAACCAGGGTCACCTAAAATGAAAAATACAAAAAGGTACTTTTAGTATAATAATAAAACTTTAGTGTAACCGGACACTTGTGAAATTTTGGAAATTGTGACAATGGGAAGTTGCCGAAAAAAGTGCGATCTTCGACAAAAAAATAACTAATGATTTGTTTTAACCAAACGATAAACATATCAAAAAATCATCCGGGCATACGATAGACAATATTATGAACTATGCTTTTTCTAAATTTGAAGTGAATCGGATGAATACATTTTGAGATTGGACTTATACTATATTATAAAATTCTTTCGAGAAAAACAAAAAGTAAAAAGCGTAAATCGCAGTTGTCGATCTGACTCTTTACAAAAATCGTCAAAAGTCGGTACATTTTTGAAAATTTTAAAAAACCTCCGTTGCACATCAAAGGTAAGGGGCAGTCCACTTTGGAGCCACGAAAAAAGGCTATTTTCGCGATTTTTTAAAAAGATTTTATAAAAGATACGAATATAAAAGTTGTTGGGCTTGATAAATAATGTCTTGAAATACATTTAAAACAAATTTAAATCATTTTTATTTATTTTTAAGTACAAAAACTATAGTTTAACGTAACGTCTCAAAATAGGTGGGGTAGGTAGCTCCATCACAACTCGGCAACGGCTTGTCTGAAACAAAAAAAATCAAAGTCCATAAGATTCAGTATGACACCGGCTACAAACCGACCCTCGGAGATAAAGTTTCAGCAAAAAATAAAAAAGTGGCAGATGAAAAACGAAAACAGTATTAAAAAGGCGCGTTTTTTTGCAGTTTTTCGCAAAAAAAGTAAAAATCAAAATTTTAAAACCATCGACGGTCATCTCGTTGTGAATCATGTTTAAAATATGTGGTTCAAATTTCAAGAGAATTGGTTTATTAATTTTAGAGATACGATGGAACTACATTTTGAAAACTTTGTTTCGAGAAAAACGCGTTTGAAGTTTGTACTATGAAAAACTCTTACCTAAACTGCATCGGCAATTCCTGCACTGTACAAAATCCTTTCTGATTGCTCATCATCGTCGATTTCTGTTTGCTTTTTTTTTTTTAATTTTTAAAGTGGACTGGCCCCTTAAGACCCCAGGCTATAAATCTGCGAATAAAAAATAATATTTTTGGAATGTAAGATCCCTCAAGGTCTTACAATTCTTTGGGGCCGTACGTAAATAATGTAACGCAATTGGGAGGTGGGAGGGGAGGGGGGAGTTTTGCGTTACGTCACGATTCTAAAACCGCCAGAAATAGCAAAATTTCTGTATGTTCAAGTTTTTAATTTAAACCTCGCGTGAAATTTAAGTTAAGGGGGAAAGTCACTGTGCAAGAACTTGCACAGTAGCTTTCCCACATCCCCCAAGCAACATTTGAAGGTTTTTGTTTATTATAATTCTTGAAAGTACATGTATTGAAAAATATGTTGGCAAGATTTTTATTCACAAGCCCGAAAATTGACGGAGTTATAGTCACCTCAGTGAGAACAGGTAGCGCGACCGGTTAGTGGCCTCCGTCCCTACAGGTGTGGCATCATTTACAATAGATAAAGTACAGGCTCTTATTATTTTGTGAACTATCACGAAGATGAAGAACCGTCATATCGCCCGCCACTAGATACTTCAATGTAAGTATCAATATTCTAGAAAAAAACGTAACTTTATATCAAGAAACACGAAACGAAAACTTTGAACGCGTTTTTATCGAAATTAGTTTTTTCGACCTTGTCCGAGCGAATATTTAAAAACTTATCAACCGATTTTCAATTTTTTAAAAACATTTTTTTAATCGCAGTGACTAAGGTTGTACGTATGCGCGTTTTGAACATTTGATAATTACTATGTTTAAAGACTGCTTGAATGCAGAAAAAGGGCCTTGAAAATAGAAAAAAATGTCCAAACTGTCGACATTTTGTAAAAAAAAAACCAAAATAAAAAACGGCTACGCATAACGATAGCTATATTTGTATAGATGTCGATAAATTGTTGATTTTTAATTTACAGATAACCTTCCATAAAGATATCGATGGGACAATGAAGAGAATTTTTTTTCCTCGTCAAATCAAGGCATATATCTCGGTTAATTTTCAAGATTTTGTCATAAAAATTGGTATAAAATTATATGAATATATATAATTCATAAAATGAGTATGAACCCGATCCTTCCATAATTCGTTATGTCTATGAAAAGATTCGCGATTATTGACAACACGTAAGGTAAATGTCCCAATTATTGAACAGGTCCCAATTATTGAACACTATCTTGTATTCTAATTATTTCTCATTCACCTGCATGCATTTACTTATTTATAAAATTTCATTACATATATGGAACTTTTAGCTATCGAAATGTTACCTTACTAGTGCAAAAAAAGCTTTAATTAATAGAGAAAAAAATTATTTAATCAGCAACGGTGACTCGTTTTGACGTCTTGTGGTAACTGCTTATCGTTTTTGCTAAGACGCGCCGCTTCATGCGTAAGGGCATAAAAAATTCAAAAACTGTCGCATCTCAAAAAGTGAAGGCGTTTCAGGTTCCTCAGAAAATTTCTTACAAATTACAATTTTTATGAAAAAACTTTATTTAATTATTTGTTAAAAAATACGGTGTTCGATCATTGGGACATAGAAAATGCAGTGTGTCCCAATTATTGAACACTCGAATTCTCCAAGTTGGCGTCATTAAACCCATCAAAACATCGAGACAGTTAACGTGTGACAAATCGTGTGAATCGGATTTATTCAAACAAAAACTGTAAGTTCCTGAATAAACTTACCTTTATTCTTTTAATAATAACTCTAAGATCGTCAAATATATTTTTCATTTGTATTTTTGTGCAATAAACATAAAAAGGAAAGTAAAAAGAGAATATAACCTAAATGTAACCTAAAAATACGAATTTACTGTTCAATATTTTTTGCTCTCCGATATTTCAGGGAGCCAAGCTGCGACAAAATCAAACAAAAACAGAATATGAAAACGAGGAAGCTGAAAAGAAAAATAAAATAAAGTTCGAGTTGAAAAGCAAAAATAAACCAAATGCGAATGAACCAAAAACCTGTCAAAAGAGACTAAATATATATTTTTGTATTTTTACATGATTAACAAAAGATTATTTAAGTGTTTCATTTTGCTTTTATTTCTCAATATTGTACCCAAAATAATATTTTTAGAACGGAAAAAGAATTCTCGAGAGTGTTCAATAACTGGGACATTTGCATTCTTCACATTGTTATTCTTTTTTTTCATTTGAAATCATTTAAAAATAATTTAAACGGTGATTTTTCGAAAGTAAAAATATCAAAGTATCATTTGAACCTGAAAGCGATGGTTTTTTCTTGATTTTATATTTTTTTCTCACCGAATTCAATCCCCCAGATCCTTAGCTGTTCAATAATTGGGACATTTACCTTACCCGTTACTTAATGGAATAGGGGGGGTTCTGGCCAAGCGTTACAGTTCCGTTACGTGGGGGGTCATAAATTGGGAAATTTTGCGTTACGTAATTTGTGTACGCCCCTTTATGCGGTCAGATAGTCAGAAAAAATGCCACACGCTTAGAACAAACAAACTAACGTATCAAATTTTTCTCGCCTCGGCAACATTTCCGCGAGACTCCCATTCATAAGCCTCGGTCAAATGTGCCGAACAGAGGCATTCGCACCACGCGTCCATAATTTCCCGCCAACGATTAAAAATCCACCCGCAAAAGCGCGGCTCGCCTCACCGCCGGACTTTACCGACCGCGTCGCATGTAGAGCGCGATTCCCCGTGGGAAAGCGCGCGAGTGTCTTCTCTCCCCGGAGATTGTCGCGCGAGCGCGTGAAAAACTCGGGGACGTCCCACGAGACGGTGCTGCACCCTCGAGTCCCGTCGAAGCTAAACGATAGCGTTCTTATCAACGGAGCGGGCGGGGGGGGGGGGCTCGAAACGCAGCGCCCAGCAGGGTAGATAGAAGCGGGGAAAATATCGAGGGATGCCGGTGGTGTTCGAGAGCGTCGCACTGCACAGAGAAAAGAGATGTTCAGCGGCTCGACGTCCGGAATCGCATCGATGATCCCCACGCGACATTAATGTCGCGCGCGTAGTCGCGTCGGTGCACTTTGGCGGGAAGGATATATATCGGAAGGCAAGAGAAAAGGAAGGAAGAGATTCGCTCGAAAACGCAGGGGTAAGGGAGCGTGGGGGTCTATAGACTCTCGATCAGTCAACGCGTCGCTCTCGAGAGGGGCAGATGCGATCTTACGAGATTATCATAATGCGGTTTTACCCGCGCGAATCTCGCCAGCAGCGACACACGAGTCGCGCGTAAATTCCAATCGGGGAAAATCAAATCGAATTCTACAAAAAGAAAAACGATAAGGACCGTAGTCCTTGTCCGAATAAAATTGACAATGAAGTTCTCGAGGCTCGCGAGCGACGCTCTTCTGTCTCTGATAATCGTCGTGTTTACGAGATCGCGAACGAGCGAAATAACGATAAACGCGGAACTGTCGGTCGACTCGCAGCGCCCGTGCTCCAAGTCCCTAGCGGTGCACATACGCGACGAGGAAGTCGAGCATATTTACCCAAACGGTACGTTGCTTCACGATGCCATGTATTATCCCCTGAAATGGTACTGGCGCGAGGACAACGTTATTTACGCCTGTTTGTGCGAGGTAACGCCGAATTGTGTGCGAAAGTGTTGTCTGGGCGATCAAGTTTTGGCGGGTAAATCGAAACTCGAGTGCGTCGATGTGACGCGAAATCGGACGATACCCGACATCGCGCTTGAGCGAGGACAGCTCGCCGAAGAGATCAGCAACATCAGTCGACTCGAGGATCGCTTCGTTCTCTTGAAGAACGGCCATCGATGTCCCACGGGAACTTACAAACTCGAGCCCGAACATTTTCCCGAGGATCAATTCGTCCTACAATCGAACGGTACCCTCTCAACGGGCAACAAAATTTTACCCCAGTGGAAATATTGCATCGACATTCGGGAGAATTTCGTCGGTCTCGAAGTTCTCGTTTGCGCCGATCCCGAAGTACCCGAGCTCGTGGTCGGCGGCATTATTTATCCTTTCGGTATCACCATATCCATACCTTTTCTTCTCGCCACCCTCGTCGTTTACGCCATCATTCCCGAGCTCAAGAATCTCTATGGCATGACCCTCATGTGCTACGTCGGATGTCTCGTCGTCGCCTACAGCTTTCTCGCCTCCGAACGATTTGTTTATTCCGGTCATCCCCTTTGCGTCGCGATCGGTGAGTACTTGTTATAAACGGTGGATCAAAATGACCTGACATTTTAAATCGCGTGCCATTTTCTTTGCGGCGAACACAGAGTACTAATATTTGACAACTGGCATCAGGAAGTATTGAGGTTTAGTCATGGAGAATTACACGATCGAGCAACGCATAGAAATTGTTATTTGTTGTGTTCTTACTGCATAGTTATTGCTGACGAAGTTTTGTGGTCGTGTTGTCTCGGGACGCGGCGATGTGAATTGGCCACCAAGAACGTGCGATTTGACGCCATTGGACTTCTTTCTTTTAGTACAGTCGTGCTGTCGCCGAAAAACCCCGAAGTCGGAAAAGATAGGCTAATTTTTTGACAGGTGATTTTGTAGGTGCCGCGGGTGCTAAATTCAAGTTTGCCTAAAAATCGGCGTGTAGGTTTTTTTAGGGGATGAAAGGGGATGGGGTGGATTAATGCGAAACTGCAACCCTTACGAGGTCGGCGCCGTGAGACGAAATGTGCAGAAAAATCCAGGCTTTAGTTTTGTCCACAGCGCCGAAGTCGTGGACGTTCATTTTGGGGGTGAAAAAGTGGGGTGAAATAAAAAAAATCAGTTTTAATTCAATAGCTGTTTAGCAAAAATTCGTACACTTTTTGTTCAAATGGGAACGTTGTAGCCCTTGAAAAGACGCGTCGATCAAGTATTTGATCATCTCTCTCCGATAATATCTTCACCCTCAAAAGAATTGTTGAAGAATTAACAACAAAAAATTGTTTATTGAATAACTCAAAAACAATCGGTTTTTTGGGTATGGTTCTAATGTACGAAATGTAGAGAATAATTTTCTCTATATTTTCGTTTCTACGGACAACCCTTGAATTTTGATTTTCCAACCACCCTCGGAGGTTGGAAATTCAAAATGAAATTCTGGGAAAACCATTGGCCGCACGAATTCGGCGCTGTGGAAGAATTTGTAGCTTGAACCCTCAGCTACATTTTTGTCTACAGCGCCAAACTCGTGTCTCTTTATTTTCGGTCAATAGTTGTCCCGGAATTTCATTTTGAATTTTCAACCCCTGAGAGGGGTTCGAAAAAGCAAAATTCAAGAGTGGTTCATAGAAACGAAAATATAGAGAAAATTATTCTCTACATTTCGTACATTTCAACCATCCCCGAAAAATCGATTGTTTTTGAGTTATTAAATAAACAATTTTTTGAACAATTCTTTTTGGCTGAAGATATTGTCAAAGAGGGTTTATCAAATACCCGATCGACGCGTATTTTCAAGGGCTACAACGTTCACATTTGAACAAAAATTGTACGCATTTTTCCTAAAGAGTTATCGAATAGAAACAGATTTTTCAAAATTTCCCCCCATTTTTTACCCCCAAAATGAACTTTCACGACTTCGGCGCTGTGGACAAAAATAAAACCCGGATTTTTATGAACATTTTGTCTTCCGACGTCGACCTCGTGGGGACGTAGTTTGCCATGAATGCACCCCTATCCTCTTAAAAAACCCTAGACCCCGATTGGTATCCAAACTTGATTTTAGAACCCGCGGCACCTACAATATCGCCTGTCAAAAAATTAACCTTCTTCTAATTTTTTCCGATTCCAATATACAGCACGACTGTACTATGTCCCGGAATTTGATATTAAATTTTCAACCCCTGAGAGGGGTTCGAAAAAGCAAAATTCAAGAGTGGTCCATAGGAACGAAAATATAGAGAAAATTATTCTCTACATTTCGTACATTTCAACCATCCCCGAAAAATCGATTTTTTTTAGTTATTCAATAAACAATTTCTTTTTTATACTTCAACTTTTGGGCTGAAGATATTTTCAGGGAGGGTTGATCAAATACCCGATCGACGCGTCTTTTCAAGGGCTACAATGTTCCCATTTGAACAAAAATTGTATGAATTTTTCCTAAAGAGTTATCGAATGAAAACTGATTTTTTTAAATTTCACCCCACTTTTTCACCCCCAAAATGAACTTCCACGACTTCGGCGCTGTGGACAAAAGTAAAGCCCGGATTTTTCTGAACATTTTGTCTCCCGGCGCCGACCTCGTGGGGGTTTTAGTTTGGCATTAATCCATTCCCATCCCCTTTCATCCCCTGAAAAAAACCTACACCCCGATTTTTAGGCAAACTTGGATTTAGCACCCGCGGCACCTACAAAATCACCTGTCTAAAAACCAGCCTTCTAATTTTTTCCTATTCCAATATACAGCACGACTGTACTATTTGGGGTTTTCGTAAAGGAAAAGTGTATGCCAATGATCCTCAGACCATTCCGGAGCTCGAGGAGGCAATTGAACGCACCATTAAGGTAGTCCTATCGCCAGTCTTCAATCCATAGGATTTTCATAATTTTTTTTGAGCTTCACTAAATATATTAATAATCGTCTCTGTAAAATTTCGGGGTTGGTTATCGACCTAATTACACAGAAAAAAAATATTAAAATTGCGTGTTTTTGTGAAGGAATTCCGAGACGACATACAAAAACCCAATTTCCTGTCGCTACAAAAGCGTATATATCAGTAGAAATCCGTCAGACTCTTAAAAATTATTAAATTTACAAACTTAACACTTGTAGTAAGCCAATGCTCCCAGAAAAAAATACGCTTATTTACCTAATTTTTATGGTGAGATTGAAGTTTTTTCATCGTTGGAATGCAACGAAAATGATTATTTTTCAATTACTCAAATTTCTTTTGGCAAATCTTCGTCACGAAAAACCGTCAATCATTTTTTAAATCGCCTAGTTTATGATCTAGAATTTCAATTTGCAAAGGGAGACTTTGTAAAACAATAAAAATAGGGGATATAAGAATGCAAAAAAGAATTTTCGTTGCATTCCCACTTCAAGACCATCATATTTTTATGTAATATCAAGTTTTATTTGAACTTCCGGTATTGGATTTATTACCACTTGCTACAATAAAGAGACGTGACAGCAAGGCAATGATTCAAATTTCCATGCATATTTCATTTTTAACCGAAATATTTCGCCGACCCAAATTTTCAACGCTTTTTACCAGTCGTGGCCCGAATACAATGCTTTATATTTCCCGCAACTGACATTGTTTTGGCAGAACAACGTTGAAACGCATGGAGGTTAAACTCACCTGGTTGAGTAAAAAGAGACGGAGATAGGATCAATGTTGCCAAATATCAAACTTAGAAATACTGCGCGAATCTTTGGAATAACTATTTTTTCATTTTTCCAATTAAATGTGGACATTAAATAAACAGTTTACAGATGGAAAATGTTAGTTATTACAGTTTTTTTCAAATGTCAAAGATATAAATTGTACAAGTCTCAAGTATGAACAGTGGTATGACTAGTGTGAAGCGATAGGACTACCTTGATGAAATTAGTCCGCAATGATGCCAAAATGTCATTGGAAATTTCGTCAAAAGAGTGAACGTTTGCAAACAAGGACGAGGCGACCATTTGTCGGTTTTGGTGTTCTACACATAACCTCGATGTTTGTACCTTATATCAAAATAAAAATATTCGCTCTTCTTAAATAAATAATACGTTTTATTAATAAATTAAAATGTCAGGTCATTTTGAGACACCCTTTACTTACCATCGTTCCTATCAATTTTATCGTTACCGTAGATATCATTATCATAACTGCGATTACCATTAATGCCACTTATATCAATACTCTCCGATGCTACAACCCGTGCAGAAATTTCTTGAAGCGTTCCCACATACTACCACATCCCTATACGCTGACAGAAAAATTCTATTGATATTAACTAACTGCGTCTCTTGATTTTTTTTACTCGAATTAACTAGATTTTTCGTGAAATACATTTTTTTCCTATTGCAATTCATTGTTGGAATTATTTATTTTAAATGTATTTATTTATTCAAATAAAAATTTATTTAATATCGTCTAATAACTAAATTTTTTATTTAATCCCAATAAATCTGTGATTCGGTTTTATCTGTTCAAAAAACAATTTAGTTGAATTCACTAAATGTATCTATTTAATTTTTTTTCATTTGAATTAAATACAATTTTCGTAGCGCTTATGTGATAAGTAAACGGCCCTGTTTACTGTTTCTGACCCTGTCCCAGATTATGACCCCGGCGGCAAAGTCTTTTGACTGCCATAAATATAGTTTTTGTCGAATAATAATTAAATTATCGGCTAATTAAAGAACGTTTTCCACTTTTAATTATTGGACAAACACACTTTTTTTTAATGAAATATTTTATAACAGAAATTGACCAGTGAACAGTGTAACACGCGTCTCAGTGGCTCCGCAGCGGCCGTGCTAGACGCTGATAGCAAGTGCGACGATCTATGTAAATCGGAAATTTGTTCGTCCTGTAAGTATAAAACGACATAAAAATGGTATCGACATATTCAGCAAGAACCAGACTGTCGATGAGATAAAAAATAATTTAACTTTTGGTGAGATATTTGGTTAAATCCGCGGTGTCAATAACTACGTCACATAATTGAGGCTATTTTGCAGTTGTCGACCCTTGACTTGTCACCTGCTGCGTCAAACCATTTTTTGTTTATTTATTCTAATTTGCCGTGACATAAGAAATTAATTAAATTATTAACAATGATTGAATTACTAATTATTATTAAATTATTAACAAATTATTAAAATTTGTGGAAATCTAGGATTCAAAATATTTTCTTACCTAATGCTGCTGATATTTTTTTGCGTTGTTTAATGTTTGTAATATATTCGTTAATAATTGTGAATGTTGATAGGCAGAAAAAAAGTTTATCCCTCAAGACTGCGTCGAAGATATAATAGTTGTGCACTAATTGATTGTTTTTTACTGTTTATATATATATGTGTGTCCGTCAAATTACATATATTTTCATTTAACCCATTTTCATGGGGATATTCGAAAGGGTCAGGAAGTGGGTACGCTTAGGTGTCATGAGTTGTGCCAAGGGGGTCATAAATCGGGTACACGTAGGGGTCACAAACTACGACATGGATGTTTCTCTAATATCAAGAACCCCAGCAGCAGAGAAGCGATATTAAAACAATTATTATATTAATAAATATTAATTATTTCACTTGTTCAATAGGTGAATTTCATTCAAGGGGCCTTAATGCACGTGTTAAAACCTTTACTTTTCATTTTAGCTATATCGCGCGTCAATCCGCGTCGCAGTAAAAATCCGACACCGCTGTTCTTGAAGTGTCAGTAACTGGGCCGTTTACCTTACCACAAATAATTATAGGAATTTATTTGGTCTCTTATGCCATTTCTACGACCAAGATGTTACAAGCACTTGGTAGCATCGGGGCAGCGTGCGTAGCCATAGGTAGGTATGTCCTAGGTTCGATTTCGTATAGGCGAAGAATTTTCTTCGAAAAAAATCACAGAAGGCCAGGGAATGACGAATTACGATACAAAATCATTGTGGTAAAACTCTCAATTGAGTGTTTCATTTCAATTTCAATTTAGGAAATATTTTATGCATATAATACACTTGGAATTACAGTGTATATGGTCAGCAAATAAAGATATATTCCAATCGAATCTTTATTGATTCAATTTGAATATATTTAATAGTTAACACATCGTCTGTAAACCGGGGTCGTTCGTGTCCGGGCGAAAACGACACCGGTTTGTACCTTTAAGGGGGGAGGGCGGGCGCTCCTCACTATCCATAAAAAAAGTTGTGTAGGAGAGGGAACTGACGCCCAATTTTCAAACCATTTGTACCTTCCAGGCAGTAACAGTGAACGCACGAACTTGGCAGTGGACAAGAATGACCCCCGTTTACGGACGGCGTACGTAACACAGGTTATTTCGTGACCCTTTTTTTATATTTCAAATCAGTGGGTATTCAATATGCTTACTGAATTTTTTGGATTTTTTTGTACAATAAACAAACAAATGGAGCAGCGGTCAGATGTCGCGGTAACGCGTACTGTGTAACAAGGGCAAAACACCGATAAACCTGAAATAATTGAGTTCTACAACCAAACGAAATGTGGAACGGATATTTTCGACCAATTATGCGGGAATTATACGTGGGCCCGTATAACAAACCGCTGGCCCATGCGCATTGTTTTGGGCATGTTGGACCAGGCCGCCGTAAATTCCAACATTCTGTACAATTTCTTGCCGCAAAACAAACTGCAAAATCGCCGAGAATTCCTAAAAAATCTCGCGCTATCACTGATAAAACCGCATTTGCAAGAGCGCATAAATCAACCCGGGTTGCACCGTTCTTTAACTACCGCGATCAGAGCGGTCTTGTCGGCGGGCGAGGTCAGAGCAAGACCACCGGTAGGATCCGACAAACTGCAAAAAAGAAAGTGGTGCTTTTATTGTAATCATGAAAGCGATCGCAAGACGCAGTATTGCTGTGTAAAGTGTAGGAATCCCGTCTGCGAAAACCATCGCCTCGTTTGCTGTGCACACTGTTTGGAATAATCCGCTCATGTGCCGCCATTTTTTTCCCCAAATAGTTGTAAGATAGTTGTAAGATAGTTGTAAGATCATTGTAAAAGCTAGTAAAAACAAAAAAACCGTATTTTTGCTAATAAAATGCGTGAAAAGCAATGCATCGTACATGATTTATTGCCTGTTTTCATGTCCAAAACTTAAGCAATCAGCTTTAAACAAACGGAATAACATATTTTTTTCCTTAAAGCTACACTATTCCCCTTCAATTTGCTTCTTTTTTTTGCGCTATCTCCATTTCTCTCTGAGTTGCAATATTTTTCGTAATTGAATTTTTTTTCCCGATTCATTCATTTGTTCAACAAAAAATATATGCAACAATTAAATGAACGGGAATTTTACGATTGATCCTTCATAATGAATGTTGGGAACAATAGCATGAATTTTTCCAGAATTTTTTGAATGCATTAAGGGGGTGAAAATACGGCAGGACGCGAAAGACCCCCGTTTACAGACGGAGTGTGCCGAAAATACCATTACAGACGAAGTATTAAAAAGAATAGCTGAAACAAATAAAAAAATATCTTTGAAACAAATAAGATCGTAGTAGGTCGAGAGACAAGAAAAAAATCTATTTGATTTAACACTTTCAATACGGCGAAAAAATCAGTTGAGTGCGCCGCAGTTTGGTAAAGTAGTTATTTCTCCCCCAAGTGATTATTACGATGAAATAACTTTTCTGTCTGAAAGTCTGAAGGTCTAAGAGACGCATAAACGATCCCATAACGACGCATCAACGACAAGAATAATGTTACAAGCTTCATTGATGGGACATATTTCTCCAGACTGAGACAGCATATGCCCCGTCAGGTGTGAAAGGGTTAAGGGGTCTTCTCACTTTAGACGCTAAAAAAGGCTATTTTCATGCATTTTTTTTGATAGATTTATGTTATAGATATTGATATAAAATTTGTTACACTTAATAAATACACTTTCGAAATACATTAAAAAATGTATTTATGCAGCCCAAACAAACTTTAAACGCGTTTTTCTCGAAACAACGTTTTTCAACGGCTTGTTGATAAAATCTTCAAAATTACTCAACCTATCCTTATGAAATTTTAACCACATATTCTTTACAACTATAGCCGTAGTGCAAATCAACGTTTAACATTTTTTTTTATATTTACTATTTTTTTGCCAAAATCGGTGAAATAAACACGTTTTTTGTTTGTTTGTTGAAAACTGTCCACCATTTCGTTATTTTTGCATATATCAAAAATCGTATGGTATGCGCTATAGCCATTAACATACTGAATCTAAAACCGTTTGATTTTTTTGTTTCTGATGATCCATCTCCGAGGTTTCATCGACAGCGCAGACCTACAATTATTTTAGAACATCTTTTTAACTACCATTTTCATCTTTAAATAGTGACTTAAATAATTTTTTTTGTAAATGCGTTTCGAAAGTACATTTATTAAGTGTGACGACTTTTATATCAATATCTATAATATAAACCCATGAAAATAGGCTTCTTTAGCGTCTAAAGTGAGAAGACCCTTTAAATAGATCCTATTTAAATTTAATATTTTTTTAGGTAGTGTAATAACATCGGATTCTATTGGATAATGTGGGAATCCTTAAAGATTCGTATAGGGATCCCATGCGATAATCCATTGATTCCCTATCAGAGAGTAGGGACAATAATCCAATCGTACCCCTACGACAATGTCTGCATGGGAACCTGAGGCATTTTTGTATACTCGACATTTGTAAATGTTAGCCCGATAGAAACGGAACCAAGAATTTTCATGAAGTGGAGCGAATCTGTACCGAAACTAGCTCGCGGACTTTGGGAAAACTCGTTCGGGTGGCTAAATAATCAGGCAGATTTCTACGAACTGCTATAATCTACCGACTATAAAATAAATCTGTGGAGCACGTTTACGAATAAAACGAGAAAACGATTTACGGGGCAGTAATGCATGCATGACTCTGTGTGTAATCCTTCCATCCCTTAACGAGCGATGCTCCGTCTCCCTATTATTATTACCATTACTTTTACTATATTGTTAGTATTGTTACTAAAATATACACCTCAAGTATACAAAAATAAGACACATGGCGCTAATAACAATAGCAATAATATTAAAAATAATAACGGTAAAATGATGATGAAGTTGATGATTATTATAACAATAATATTAATTATGATAATAATAGTGGAATGATGAACGCAATGAAAATCAATTCCTTTCAATAATTGAACTTTTTTTACTGTGAAAATCACTCGTACATTTTTACGTATTCTTATTAGGGATTTACGACCTCAATTGGCAAAAAAGACGGTTTTGAATAAGCAAAAAAATGAAGAATCGTTGCATTCCGAAGATGCAAACTTCAACGTCATGTCGGAGTTCGGCTCCTGTGGTCGTTCGAGTTGACGGCTTACACCTAGAAGAATACTTTGAAAATACGGACTGTCTCCACGTCCGGATATCGGACGAATAAGCGTAAGGTATTCGTCCGTAGAGCGGCTCAGTTCACGCCGTATTTCCAGTAGACGTACATATTATTCTCATTCACGTCAGCTAGTATCCGGACGAATAACATATATATAATCGTCCGGATAGAATGTGTTAAATTGTTAAACAATCTATCCGGTCGATTAACTTACACGTATTCGACCGAATAAAATTTTTCCAATTTTGTTTGAGTTTGTATAGGTTTGATTGTTTGGGACGTTGTACAGCGTGAACTGCGTGAACTGAGTTGCCATCCAGGCGAATAACATACTCTTATTCGTCCGATGACCCAACGGCTAGCCGCAGCGTTGAAAATATCAATTTTTCAATTTCGATAGTTCCTTAAAATATAACGTTTTAAAAAATTCTGTGAAAATTTCTAATCGATGCGTGGAAATTCGCGGGGGTTATTGGCGTTTATGGTGTCGAAGTTTGCATCGTTGGAACGCAACGAAAGTTTCGTTTTACATTTTATTTTCCATATTTTTATTGTTATAGGTGAATTTTTTGATAGATTCATAATAAAGGTCGCTATATGAATATGTCTTAAAAAATAATTGAAGAACTTTTGTCGGTGAAATGTTCCAACTGAAATTAAATTCGTTGCAGTCCAACGATGCAAATTTCAGCATCGTTGGCGTTTATAGATAAGTTCCCCGAACCGTCGAACTTATTGTTGTAAATACTTGAGAAAAATGTCGGTGCATCAGAGAACGCGAAGAGTATGGGATCCATTAGTACGGGTTTTCCACAGTTTCCCTGTGCCTTCGGCAAATGTGGTATAGCGTACCTTAAGACGGCTGTAAACGCAACGGAAGTGAGGTTAGATTCGCGAAGTGCGGGTGGAGAGTTATATAAAAGAGTTTGATTGGGAAGGGCAATACGTAAAAGTCCGCAAGGGTATACGTTGGGACTCAGAAAATCAAAATTAAAATATAAATAATAATAATAGTAAAATGATTATGATGGCGATCACTATTATAACAGTAATATTAATTATAATAATAGGAAAATGATTATGATGCTGATGATTACTATAACAATAATATCAATTATAAAGATAGGAAAGCTATTATGATAAAGGTTGTTATTGTTATCGTTATTATTATCGAATCTATCTTCGTTTTATTATTAGTATTATTATTGTTGTGGCTGTAATTGTAATTTTGACTACTATTCAATAATAGTAGTCAAAGAACGATGAGGTAATTTACGTTTGCCATGGTTACATCGTTACTACTATTACGAAAACAAAAATAATAGTTCTTATTGTATGCATTCTTATTACATCTATAAACGGTAATAAATATATACCCTTGGTATTGTAATAACACTATAATATTCTTTTTTACCCAGGGTGTGAAAAACCTGTTGGCAGCTACCTTGGAGAATCCGCCCTCCAAGGTTATGCGAGGATGCCTGGAAAGGCGACCCGCTAAAAACACACCCCGTTCCTTTGCAAGCACTAATTCGGGATCGATTATCACATTACCTCAGACTAGGCTCTCTTTCTTTGCCTCAAGGGCTCATTATTTGCTTTTATGCAGAGTTTCTATCTTCTATGTCTAGGTCCCCCTTTTTTCTCGTTGAATCTTTTCGGCGTGTACCGCTACAAGATTCCAGTCCTCTTCCTGACCCAGCAAAATCTCTGCTGCCGTGTCTGGTGACTAAGGCCTATCTTTTCCCCTAAAATTCACCTGTCTGCTTCTTATTTTTCGCAGAACACTAATAATAATAATTTGTCCATAATTATAAAATTTTATTGCTCCGTGCAACGCACTTCTTCGGTTTGCACTCGGAAACTTTCACCTACTCCGGTGGATTAGGGCCGACATTAGTTATCAGTATTATAATCTTTACTACTATTACATCTATAAACGAATATGCAATGAATTCCAAAAAATCATTTGCGTCAAGTGGTCTATTTTCACGTTTTTTCTATCTTGAGAAAAAAAAGGTTTCAAAAGATTTCAATGGACATTTTTTTTATTTTCGAGTAAACCGATAGTGACTCCGGTACAACCGACAAAAAACATGTTAACACCTTGACTGTGAGTGACACGCAAAGGGGCAAAAAAAGCCGTGCCATTTTTGTGTCATGACACGTATAGGGGCATTTAAAAAACAACCTATTTCTACTGCATCGATTCGATTGTAATTTGGTACATCATGGTTTTTGGGGTCGCTGAATTTGAATTTGACATCAGATTTCCAAAATTCAAAATGGCGGATTCAATATGGCGGACGCAAATTCGAAAAATGGTTCCATTTCGACAAACGTGAGTACCTCATGGTTTTCGGCGTCGCTGAATTCGGATTTGAAATCAGATTGTCAAAATTCTCTAGATGTTTATGGTCGCGAATTTTGAATTTGGATCCTGACTCCAAGTATGTGAAGCTCGGATACAATATAATGAATAAAAATTTGGCAAATCATGTATGACAAACTATTCATAATAACAAATTTAAAAGAATACTTTTTTGGTGTTATATCCCACTCTTAGCCGAACCCAGAGTCACCATAAGGTATTCACTTTCGCTATATTGGATCCGTCACTTTGAATTTTGGAAATCTGATATCAAATTCGAAGTCAGCGACCCCAAAAACCTTTATACTGAGACTTTAAAGCAAATCTATGAAAAAAATTTCCAATACAAAAATAGCATGAAAATCTCATTTTCACCTCACTGCGAAAGGGAGTTAAGTACGAACCCATACATTTTATGTTTAACACATTACTCTAGTCTAGGGGCCTATATTGCGGGCTTGACAAAAAAAATTCTATCCATTTTCTCGCAGTCTTTTTATTGACGTTTTAAGGACTGACAAAAAAAATGTTGTGGAAAATTGAAAAATTGATGGGCCTGTAAATAAGGGCGCGAAAAAAGGGTTGAAGCAGTTGACATGATTTTCAAGTTCCTATTCACTGAAATCGAAATAAAACCAATTTCCATTATGAATAAGAATGTGATTATGGCAAATACTAAAGAGAAAAAAACGTCTGAAAAAAAGTTAATTTTTCGCCCCTTGTTATCAAAGTTTTTCATTTTCTTAAATGGTAATAATAATAATTTCCCAATGCCTAAGGGGCGATAAAGGGATGTATACTGAAGGTCCATGACAAATTTGAAGTCAATCGGTTGAATAGAATTCGAGATTTTATGGCAAACAGGTTAAAAAAAGTAGTTTCGAGAAAAAACGCGTTGAAAGTTTTGAGCACAATTTCAGTCAACCGCAACTATCTAAGTGGTATCATGGCATCTTATACTTACGCTATATTAATCGGCTATTCCTACCTCGTAAAGTGTGCCTTCCTCGACTTCGAAATGATGATTTTCTCAAGCTGGTTCTTCTCTGCGAGCAGTTCCAGCTTCCTTATAAGTTTCTGAGATTCGTAGCTCCAACCGGTCGATCCTATTCTGGTCCCGTTTGTTGGCATAAATATTGGGCACTTCGGAACTTCCTTTTGGGGGACATATTCTTAACCCTTCGACTGCACACTGGGTCGTTTTGACCCCATTTCTTTTTCAACGGACTATCGCAAAACGGGGTAACCTATTCGGCCGCAGTGCGGCGATCGAATGTTTCCCCACTCCTGCTCTATAGGTGGACACGCGGCCCCCATCCCACATACTGCCCGTGTACTAAGAGGACAGCTGTCGAAAAAGGATCTGGGGTCGAGTCGACCCCGTTTATGCAGTAGTGCGGTGAAAGTGAACATTTTATTGGTGAAATTTGATGTTTTAGTACTACATGTAAGTGAGTTACGATAGGAAATGCTCATAGATATTTTTTATTTTGCGCTACTATAATAAATTGTGTATTTAGAACGCCGATCATAAAAATAAAAGCAAGTGTCCCTTATGCAGGAGGGCTATGTGCAACGAGCACCAAATGTATAATACTTATACGTCGATTGCGGTAAACGTGAATAATAATAAGTCATTGAAGTAAAAAAATGCGGAAAATCTACGTTTTCAACAATTTCGAAAATGCTCAAATTCAAACCTCCGAATAAATATACTTTTGGGAAAGAAGGTTGACACTGTATTTCTGTTCGTATCTACAACCCTAAACCTCCTGCTTTTAAAACATCAAAGGATTTTTTTTTATATTTTGGAAAAAAAGTCATGTTTTTTTTCATGCAAGTACGTATTTTTCAACGCAGCTACCACTTTGAACGAATGTTTGAGGCTTTAATTTTTGTTTTCAACAAAAAACGTCTCTACAAAAAAAAATGCATATTTAGCGAAATACAAAGATGCGAAAAACGTTTGGGGTCCGATCGACCCCATATGCAGTCCGCGGTTCCAGGCGGAAGTATGCACTCGAAGGGTTAAGAGAATACTTCAAGATGACAAAAAAACGATTTCTTTCAAATTTCTAGACTAGCATTCTGCCTTAAGGGTCTATACCAGTGTGACACTTTAAAAAAATCGGTTCTTTGGCCTTTTTCGACAGTTTATACTTTCAAGAATATCATTATCAGATAGTTAAATATTTTAACGCGTTTTTCTCGAAATGAGATTTTTCAAATTTGCTGACATTGTAACTCGAATAGCAATTATCCGATTTACTTGAAATTTGAACTGAGTACTCTCGAATATATTTACTCTACAATAACGTAGGATATTTTTGATTGGATGAAAATTGACGATTTGGCATTGAAAAAAACGACCATTTTATAGGAAAGAAAACAGACTTTTTTTCAAAACTACGCCATTTTTTTAGATTTTGATATTTTTCGAAAATCCTACGTCATTGTACAGGAAATACCTTCCAGTTTAACGACATTTTTTCCTTTTTCGGTTTCAGCTACTCAATCGGCCGAAATCATGTCAGCAGTGGAGGAACTTTTTTTTTGGCGCCTCCGAAGGCAGCGCATAAGTCGCTTGGATCTCAATATTTTTCTATGAAAAAATTATGTAATATAGGTCAAATATAGCCAAATATATTCTCAATTTCCCAAAACATTTACTTGAGTACTTTTCTTCCAAAAAATTCCCGAAAGTCACCAAAATTTTAAGTGTTCACACTGGTATAGCCCCTTAAATGAACATGAGTGTACATCGTTCGGTCTGCCGCTTCCATTTAGACCGTCTTGTAATATTATTTTCAGATGTTGACATTTTTCTTTACTCGTCGCCGACAATTGCCCAAGAGGCGAGGCAAAAATCTGCGGAATCCTCGGAGTGTCGAGAGCTCCCAAATGGGCAATTTTTTTCCCCTTGCTGTGCCTCTCTTCGTCTCTCTCGTTTGCTCTCTCTCTCTCTCTCCCTCTACGTCTCTGACTCAAAGCATCGAAATATTTTGGCTCGTTATTTTTTTGCTGTGCGATGCTATAAAACGCAACAACCACAAAGCGCGTCGAAGACGACCGCACGTATTTGCCTCGGCGTTTTCCATGTTTGCGCACATAGCTACGCGCCCAACTCATCGTCGCGAGACAGCGAGAGGGAGAGAGAGTCATGACGTACGTGGGACAAACGATGGGACCTCTCTTTAAGGAAAATGTTCCAAGTTGCACGCGCACTGAGTTGTCCGCGGTATAAACGGTGACCGGGATTCTGCGATCGATGTATCCTCAAATTGCAGGGTGCTCGCGTGCAGCGGCGTCGCACGGAAGGACGCACGAAGAAGAACGAGAAGTGAAAGGAGAGGAAATGAGGCGCGTGTTCGAGGAGGGTCGAACCTTTCACCTTTGAACATTGAAGGCGGAGATTCCTTTAGGCAACCGAAAATAAGCGAATTTTCAATTCAATTTTTCGTCCCAAAACTATTTATTCAACATAATTAAATTTTACTTAATTTATTAAATTTGATTAAATTGATTAAATAATTAAACATAAATAAAATTTGAGATATTCAACATCTTTTAATTTTTAAAAGAATTCTTTTTCCTTTAATATTTAAGAATATTGTTACAGAGACGTTTGCCACCTAAGTTGTTGCACGGCGTAAAACCTAGCGTCTGGTGCATTGATCTGAGACATCAGAGCCAAAAAGTTTTAGATTGCTAATACCCACACGCTCTGTGTGAACCTAAAAATCCAAAGAAAACGGAAAGTTTGAAAAGTGGCACGTGTTCCAAACAATGTCCTATTTTTCATGAAATTTTTACTATGGTATTCGGTAATGAAACAGTACTTTTTGATAATCACTTTTGAGGATCTTTAAGTTCACATAGATGGTAATTATGTTATCTGAAAGCGTGCAAAATTTGAAAATGATCGATTCGATGGTTTTTGAGCTTTCTTGTACGAGGTTAAGCGGTTAGCCTGCGTTGGCGACTAGAGAATCTGGGTTATTAAAAAAAATTTGAACGCATAAGTAGATTGAAAAATTGTGTGTACATTTATTTGTCTGTACATTAACAAATTTGTGTACCAAATTTCGTTTAAAACATATTCATAACTAAAGAAGTTATGACCAATCTCGTGCAGGACCTTTGAACGTGAGGGCCTCAATGGTGTATTTGATTTTAGTCACCCAGTTGATTTGAAGAAAAAACAACTTTTTTCTTAAAATAGATAATATTGTCTAAGACTTGACCGAGTTTTTTCCTTTTCATGTTTCAATCGTAAAAAAAAAAAAAAATTCCGATTTTTCGAGGAAAATTGACATTGTCATTGTTAATAACTAACGAAAAAGAATGTCAAGAAAAAAACGCCGATCAAGACTAAATTATTATTACACTGAATAAGTGTACCAAATGAGAAGAGTATGTGGCTTCCGGATGGAGGCCGTGTTGAGGATCAGCGTTGTGCCGACGTTTCGCAAACGTTACAGTCTGCATCATCAGGGCTGAGAGCTCCGATACTGAAGCTCTCGTGTCTCAGGTATTCCTTATATAGTTGCAGTCATCGTTCTGGATCGCTGCACCAGCCAATCAGATGTTTTAATTGATCAGCTGGTCAATTAAAACAGAGATGGAGGATATCACGTCAATCCTATTTGGCACACCGTCCTCCCGGTTTTTTAATTGACCAGCTGATCAATTAAAACATCTGATTGGCTGGTGCAGCGATCCAGAACGATGACTGCAACTATATAAGGAATACCTGAGACACGAGAGCTTCAGTATCGGAGCTCTCAGCCCTGATGATGCAGACTGTAACGTTTGCGAAACGTCGGCACAACGCTGATCCTCAACACGGCCTCCATCCGGAAGCCACATACTCTTCTCATTACATAAAGAGCCGTGAAAGCCTTAAAACTAAAAGTGTACCAAATTTCGAGTGAATCCGTTCATTAGACGTCGAGAAATCATGAACAAAGTTTTGAAAAATATAGTTTTGAGAAAAACGCGTTTAAAGGTTCAATAGCAGTTTTATCGTTGTAATAATAAGTTTACCCTCAATATGCAATTCCTGCTTCAAATGTTGAAGCTTCCTCTTCAATTTAAGATGCCTCAAGCGACGAACGAGCTTTCGTCATTTTCGGAGTAGTCCATCCCCTTAAGCTTGGGAAGAAGTTCGATTTTTGGCAAAAAATAGATCTTGATAATTTGTTATCATCCGAGATAAGATGTTAACTATGCTTTATCCGAATTTGGAGTGAACCGAACAATAGATTTTGAGACTTACACTGTTTCGTAAAACATAGTTTCGAAAAAACGCATAACTTGGTCAATTTTGGGATTTTTTCCGAAATATTTGTTTCAAATTGACTCTAAGATCTCGGGCTATAAAACTATGTAATAAAATCATCTCGTTTTCTGAATATCAAGCTTACTCAGACCCCTTAACGGAGTTGAATTAAAAATATTAATTCGAAGATCTCACAAATTGTACCAAGTCGCTCTGGTTTAACCGCCCTCACCATCATTTACTATAAGTGATAGAAATTGAACTTTTATTGGGCGTATTTCGAAACAGAACTTTTATTAGACGCCTCGGAAGAAAAAAATCAGTACCCTGTAACATTAAGACGGGATGACACCTCATCACGGTCGGTATGGTAGAACAATTATAGATACCCAAAAATCTCTGTAACGGCTCTTCAGATCCCGTCGAAACTTTGCCAAATAACGTCAAATAGATAGACGAACAGCTGTCTGCCCCTCAAATTTTCTGAATTTGAGAAAAAAACGTAGATTTGTTTTTCAAATTCAGAAAATTTGAAGGGCAGACAGCTGTTCGTCTAACTATTTGACGTCGTTTGGCAAAGTTTCGACGGGATCTGAAGAGCCGTTTCAGAGATTTTTGGGTATCTATAATTGTTCTACCATACCGACCGCGATGAGGTGTCATTCCGTCTTAATAGAAAAAAATGTAGATCCTCGTTGATGCGTTTGCAGCATGAGATCATGGAAACTGAACGTCGTTAAAGTACGCGATCACTTGTGGTGTAAATAGCGTCAGTCCTTTGTAGACGAGGCAACACGCCCGAATATTTATGCCACTGAAGACAAATGTTAATGAATAAATCAATATGTACGTTCCGAGGTATATAGACCTAGAGTATGGCGCGTTGAAAGGTCTCACGTCGTGAAGTTCTTAGAACTTCGATCGTGTCGTTTAACTCCATTCGTGTACCGCATATATACATACACACTTATTTAAAAGTATTTATAAACGCATGTATATGCATATGCATACACGCACACCCACACGACCGATGGATAATATAAAGATACACTTAACAAATGTCTCGAAATTTCAAAAATTATGCAAATGGCAAGCTGTAGAAAAAAAGTCCGATTTTTTACAAAAAAAAAACAACTTGAATAATTTTTTATTGACTTATGGATAGACATGTCGAAAAATCGTCTGGTCATCGATAAAAAATGTTATAAACTATGCTCTGTCCGATTTTGAAGTGAAACGGACGAATATATTAGTAGTAGTAATTTTATTTCCGAGGTACACTTTTTCGGGTTTTTACAACACAGTACCTCCCCTACAAGATTATAATACAACACAATATCGTTTCTTTTTCTTCCTTACATTATTTGCTTCATATCACTCGCTCAGCCATTTTCACATATTGGCACACTTCTTGCACCAGCCCTCCGTTTAATAGGTGCTCTGTTTTCACTTTTTAAGTTTTCCCCTGCACTGCGACTCACCCATAGCGTCAGCTCATCTACCACTTCTTTTTTTTATCTCTTCCTTTATTTTTTCCCATTCACATATGCGTACCAGGGTCTCTACTTGTGTCCGACATGCCCGACAGTTTGTATCTGCATACAATGCAAGAAAAAATTAATTTACATAAGATCTATTTAAATCAAATAGGTTTTTTCCTTGTCTCACGGCCTACTACGATCTTATTTGTTTCGAAGATATTTTTTTATTTGTTTCAGCTATTCTTTTCAAATATTAAATATATTCAAATTGAATAAATAAAGATCCGATTCAAATAAATCTTGATTTGCTTACAATATACACTGTAAATCCAAGTTTACTATATTTTACGATATTTCATAAATCCATAATGAAATGAACCACTTCATTGAGAGTTTTACCACAATAATTTTGTATCGTAATTCGTCATTCCGTGGCCTTCTGAAATGATTTTTTTAAAGAAAATATTTCGCCTATGTGCAATCAAACCTAGAACCTACCTACCTATAGCTACGCACGCTACCCCCATGCTACCGACTGCTAGCAACAACTTGGTCGCAGAAATGGCATAAGAGACCAAACGAATTCCTATAAGTATTTGTTGTATCACATAAACTATATCTACTTGTTAATATCATTGCGATAATTAGAGTTTTATCGAATAACATGCTATAGATTTTTCAAATACAACCTCCTCTCTTTCCACCTTCTCTACCCCCACCCCCTTTGATGTGTGTGTTGCAATAAAGACAGACCATTAGTTCGATCAAATAGAGAAATGGTTGACTCCACGAAAATTCTATTTTACTTAAATTAAAAGAAAAATTAAATAGATACATTTAGTGGATTCAACTAAATTGTTTTTTGAACAGATAAAAGCAAATCACAGATTTATCAGGATTGAATCAAATATTTAGTCATAAGACGATATTCAACAGATTTTGGTTTGAATAAATAAATGAATTGAAAATAAATAATTCAAATAATGTAATGCAATAGGGAACATTTGTGTTCACGAAAAATTCAGATAATTTAAATTTTTAGTAATCAAATAGACGCGGTTAGTTAATATCAATAAAAACAATTCTATCAGTGTAGCCCTTGTTACTTTTCTTTCCAACTTTTCGAAAGCTGATTCTTGCCCACACCTCCTTTGTTCCTCGTTTTATTTCCTTGTCCTTCCAATGATCTTCTATTCCTAAGTTCTCCTTCCTGCCTTTGGACCCGCTGCAGTACGTCGACTTCTCGATTTTGCTCCAGTCTTCCTGTAATTCATGGTCAATTTTTGTTTTGCTACCCCTTTTTATTGCCAGCTCTACTGCTCCCGTATCCTCGTCTCTTATTTTTATCCATATTTGCCCATCCCCCATTTCTTCCATCGCTTATTTGATTTCCTTTCCCCATTTTGTTCGATTTCCGTCCATAGTCCATCTAGCTTCCCTCCTCAGGCAAACCTTTGGCCATCTGTAATTTTCCATTTTCATTACTTCACCTATGTATCTCGCGGCTGTCTTCCATATTTCTATACTTATCCTCCGGCAGCCTACTTCTATCCAAACGGATGAATATATTTTAAGACACGACTTACACGGTTTCTAAAACGTAGTTTCGAGAAAATCGCAAAAGAAAAAGGGTAAATCGCAACGGGGCAATTCGCCGTAGTACAGTGCGCGATCTGAGACCCTTCACAAAAATCGTCATAACTCGGTCAATTTTTGGAGTATTTACAAAATCTTGTCTGCAAATTAACGTTAAGACCCTAGACTATGAAACTACAGTAGAACCTCGATTATCCGAACCTCGATCATCCGAACCCTCAATTATCCGAACGATGACTTAGTTTATCCGAACGATCAATTATCCAAACGTTGGCGCGAAAGATGCATTGTTGCTCGCTGCCATCGCCGTGAGCAACAATAAGCAACCCAACGCAACTTCTCTTTCTGAAACGGCTGCGAGACTTAGCCGCTCAAAAATGCGTTACAGCCGTTCGTCAATTAAAAATGAACGATTTTATAAAAAAAAATTAAAAAAAGCATTCGACTCTTTTCAGGTGTTTAAAATTCATACATATATATATTTTTTTTCAACGTGTATGTCTAATTTTAATATATATATATATATATATATATATACATATGTACTGTTTTTATGTAAAAAGGATTATGATTTCGTCCCAAAAAACCCACGTTTCGATTATCCGAACTAGCCTCGGTCCCAATTGGTTCGGATAATCGAGGTTCTACTGTATGCAATACAAGATCCCATCTTTGCAATTCCAAGCTTATGCAGACCGCTTATCATCATTCCCTTTATTCTGGTTCCTTTCTTACGCAAAATGGCTCGATGACTTGAATCCAACTAGCGTTCGCAGGGTGTCTACCGACCTGAAAAGTCATGAAAAATCTTAAATGTCATGAAATTACACTCGACTCTGAAAAAGTCATGAAATGTTATGAAAAATTACCAGTCTACCTGAATTATTATACTCTACTAAATTATCGTTGAGTCTATATTCAATATGAACTAACTTTGTAGTATTTGTCGACAGAGAAGCGAATATCGAATCGATAGAAAATAAAATCGAAGAAAGTACAAGAAAATGATGCGTTATCTCAACATATATTAGGTTTTCTTTGTCATTCGTGTAAAGCGACTAGATGATATTACTCAAAGTTCCTAAATATATGTAATATTTTTCTAGATGTTGCCAAAATTCTTTACAGCAATCTTGAAATTATGTTTGTCTCACATTTTTTACTACATATGGAATTGTACAGTTTGGTGACTTTTCGTTTATTCCGTATACTTTTTATTGGCATACAACACACATGTGCTTGAAAGAGCAAAATAAAAATATAAAGATTTAGAAAATCGGTCGCACTGTAGAGTCATTGAGTATACTTTTATGCCAGAAAGTCATACTAAGAGTCATGAAAAAATCCTCATTCCTTGCCTTAAAAATCCTTAAATGTCATACAATTTCAGTTCTGGTCAAAATTAGACACCCTGGTTCGTTATGCACTCTGTCCCTGTAAAAAATACACATCACAAGATAACTCGTCTTTATAAAGAACCTATGGATTTCGAATCGCTAGGTCCAATTTTTGGTGAAGCTTTTCCAGGGCTGTATTACATAGGAGGATGGTAAAACGCGTAACAATAGGTATGTAGCCCAACGGTGTCTTTATCGATGGTGCAGTTTTTCTTCGATGTCAGAATCAGGACCAATATTGGAAGTGAGACGAGTTTCACGTGTATTTTGATACTTGCTGAAATGTTGATCAAAGGTTTCTTTGCTTGAGACACTTGTTATAACAGTCTACGTCTTTAGAGAAAGAGGACGAAGCTTGGTGAGTACGATGCAAAACGGATGAAGAATCAGAGCTGGCCAGGGTTTGGGACAAGGTGTCTTCAGGTTTACACAAAGGAGAGGATCACGAGTACATTATGTCACTGATTTAATAACACGTACAATTATCGGTTACATTGACGTTACTTTTACTCGGATACGGATAACACTTGTGTTTGTTAATGTGACGGTGTAAATGTTGCAGCAGTCACTTTAGTTGCACTATAACGAGTTCTTAACGAAACTTGCGCGTGTTATCCTGTAGGTACCTATCGTACGAAGTACCACTAGCGTAGCAGCTATTGGTAAGCCTTCAAAGAGAGAACCTCTTCGTAACAGCAACTCTACAATTCTGACCTATAGGTCGTCGGTCCCTGCTACGCATATTCGTCAAAAAGCGATAGTGGGGCAAGGGTCTATGTGACTGCATTTTTAGAAATGCATCCGTGGGACCCATCGATAAGTATGTATTCCCACACAGTAATCTGACCCAGTCTGCAGTGTTTCAAGTGTTTTGGACGACGGACTCACGCCGAAGGCAAAGCGCAATAAAATGTAGTCTTATACAATATTTATGGGAACGTTGAGAGCTCGGCCACATATGCAAGCCGTGAAATATCGATACTTAATCCTAGACAACGTTTCTTCGCGCGTTGATCGCTTGGTCACGTACGCAAGCCATGAGACGTAGCGATTTATATCAACGTAACAACATATAAGCATATATTTTTATTTTTGATTCATATTTGTTCTTATTCTATGGATATGAGAATGAAGTGTTTGTTCTAATTAAAGGTATTTATGCGGTTAGCTTTAGGGGCCAGTCCACTTTGGAGCCACGAAAAAAGGCTATTTTCGCGAACCCCAAACAAACCCAAACAAACCCAAACAAAAACCATAGTTTAACCTAACGTATCAAAAAAAGGTGGACAGGTAGCTGCATTACAACTCGGCAACGGCTTGCCTGAAACAAAAAAATCAAAGTCCATTAGATTCAGTATGACACCAGCTATACAATGACCCTCGGATATAAAGTTTCATCAAAAAATGAAAAAATGGCAGATGAAAACCGAAAAAAGTTTTAAAAAACCCGTTTTTTACACAGTTTTTCGCAAAAAAAGAGTAAAAATCAAAATTTTAAAACCATCGAGGGTCATCTTGTTGCGAATCATGTTTACAATATGTGGTTCAAATTTCAAGAGAATCGGTTTATTAGTTTTAGAGATCGATGGAGCTAGAATTTGAAAATGTTGTTCCGAGAAAAACGCGTTTGAAGTTTAAACTATGAAAAACTTTTACCTAAACTCAATCGGCAATTCCTGCACCGTCCAAAATCCCTTCTGATCATAAGGGATTTTGTACGGTGATAATAAATAAAATATAAAGGATTAAGGATTTGAAGAATTTTGTACGGTGATAATAAATAAAATATAAAGGATTTTGTACGGTGATTATAAATAATATAAATAATAAAAAGAATAAAATCGAAAGCAAGCAAGACTTGAATTCGACGATGATGAGCAATCGCTCATCATCGTCGAAATCTTCAAGTCTTGCTTGCTTTCGATTTTTTTAAATTTTCAAAGTGGACGGCCCCTTGAAAGCTTTCTCCTCACGGAAAGATTTCGCGATGTATCTAACAGACCAATAACTTCGGATATTTTTTGTATCCGACACTTGTCATTTTCGTAATTCACGGCGGTGAGTTTTTTTTCCTTTCACCATTTCGATATATTACGATGTGTTACAATCATGCATAATTTCAATACACTTAAGTTGATGCGCTGCTAACGTCATTTTATCAGAATTAGGAAATGGTACTGCTCCATCTCTTCATTATTTAGTCATTAAAATTCGGATGTAAGATGCACCAGATCATTACCGTTTTAATTTTCAATGATTTATTGATCACAATCAAAATTTATTAAAGTACAATTAAAATGTAGATCGGTAACTTACCGGCTTATCTTTTAACTATATATGTATATGTATAGTTGAAGTGTAATTAAAAACAAGGAGTATCTTTCCCTCACCTTGGTGAACAAAGGTTATCGATATCCGAAGTCAAATAAAAAAATAAAAAACACGAATGCAAGAATATAGCAAACCATACAATTGAAATTGCGAAAGGGAAAAAATAACTCACCATTGCGAATTGGGAAACTGAAAACAGCGCACTGCCGATAACACGAGACTACGTTATTCTACCTTTTCAGTAATACGAATTAAAAATCCAAGTAGAAGACAGCCCAGGATCTTTCTTGATCTTAAATGAGATTGAAGTTTCCATCGATGGATCACAACGAAAATGAATACTTATGGATGTTTTAAAAATGTCTCTCGGCCAAATTTGCCTATAAAAAATTATTCAGTATTTTTGAAGACAGTTATTCAAAGATCTACAATATAAATATGTGAAAAAAGCTTTTTCATAATAATAAAAATGAAATAATGAGGACATAGAAAGCCTTATCTCCTCATTGTTTATTCATTGAAATTGAGATTAAATATGCATCAGTTTATTACTGGTTGACTTTTCAATTATTTATTGATCGTTAACTTACCAGCTTATCTTGTAATGTTGTGTAATTAAAGTTTAATTAAAAACCGGGATCATCTTGCCCTGACCTCGGTGAACAAAGGATATCGACATCGGCCGTCAAACTAAGCAGAAATATTTAAAAATGCACAATTATGGGGAATACTGCAATTGAAATTGCGAAAGGAAAAAAAGAACTTGCCATTGCGATTTGGGATCCTAGATAGACACATGTAGCTCATATTGCCATCATATGTAGATCTTCTATGAGGCATAGAAAATCACACAGCTATTAAAAAAATCACATCCTTATGAGTGCTTCCCTTTAAGTCATATTTGCATAACACGATGATTCACAATAACAAATCCAAATGAAGCGATGTTATTCTCAGGCGAGTATGCATGCAGTGAAATCATCAAAATCGGCTCACGAATATCCAACAATAAGTGACTGCATATGGAGCTCAAATGGGTATCACGGTGTGAATAAATTGTCGTGTGCCTATGGGGGCCTCATATTGGGGGCATGGCGTGACGTAACTATGTTGTGCTCATATGGAGCTCTTATAGGCGTCACGACGTGAAAAATTTAAAAATCCTAAAATTTTGATTAAAAAAAATGTGGTAGTTTTTTTGTTTCCATATGCTTTGTTTATGTTCCTGTCTCTATGATAGATGGATTAAAGTGTATCCTGCCTCGTTAAAGTGTTTACTTACCCTCAGTATTTGAACCTACGTCTTCTAATTCTAGAGCTGAGCGCGCTACCTACTTAGCCATTCTAACACTTGTGTAAACTTTCTTTGTGTCTTTGCCTATTTTTATCAATCTTGATTTTTATCAATATGCATATCGTCGTCATATTGCGTTCATCGAATCATGTATATTGCCGTTATAGAATGTATCACTGAAAAACACGCATATGCCCGAGTGGAAAACGTAACTCATGATTGCCTAGCCACAAGCTAGTAAAGTGATGTTTCTAATCGCCATTAGGTAGCCGTCTTAGCGATTGACTACCCAGCCTTGTAACGCTTTGGTCCTCTAGTAACTGAATACAAAAAGTTAGATGGTGACTAGATAGAAAGAAATATCCCAGGGCTGTATTATATTTCTGACCTAGCCATGACATAGTTTTTTCAGCTAGCGACTGGGAACAGAAAAATAGGTGGCGATTAAATTTAAAAAAATTTGCGGCTATATATTTATCTTTTCGTGCTTTTTTTCACATTATTTACATCATTGAACCCTTTTACGATATTTAAATTAGGGTTATGATACTTGCGCTGTTAATATATTAATGGTTCAATTTTAAATTATCTCAGACATACGCTTACGCCATAATGTGGTTTCGATCCCGGGACCTCTAGGTGATGAGTTGTGACGTAGTCCACTGAGCCAATTCTAGCCAATTCTACACAATGTAAGCCAATTCTACACAATGTAAGATTATTGAAAAATGGGTGGATTAACAAATGTAAATAACATTATCGAATCAATGACTCAATTGCGTTCGCAATGAGAGCGATAATCGCATAGAATTACATAACCTTAAATTGTATTTGTCCGATCATTTATTCCGGCCAGTGCGGCCACAGTTGGGAAGTGTTGGCTAGGTCATCGCGAGATACCGACTTTAGGATTTTATTCATTCGCAACGTCATCTGTAACTCAAATTGCTTAACCAACCATGAGCCAGTCGCTCGATGGAACTACACGGATTCACATAACCACACTTTGTAATTTGTGACCAAAATCAGCTGGGCAGTGACTAGCCAAGGGGCGCATAGCCGCAGTTAGCTAGTGTTGGCTAGGTCATGGCGTCATGCCCACTTGAGCATTTTTTTCTTTTGCAAAGCCATCCAAAACTCAAGTTAGCTAGCCAGCCATGAGTCATTCGCTCGATGGAACTACACGTAGTCACATAACCTTACTTTGTCATTTGTGACCAAGATCAGCTGGGCAGTGACTAGACAAGGGCTAGATAACAAAACATTCACAATTACTAGCTCAACAGTTCGAACAGTTCGTATGAGCTCAATTGGGCGAGCCAGTTACTAGGTAGTAACTCAGACAGGCTAGAACAATTTCTACTCGGGTGGCCGTTATATTGGACTCATGGGATGTATCACTGAGAAATATGCATACCGCCCGTCATGATGCGCTCATCGAATGTATCACTGATAAACATGCATATCGCCGTCATATTGCGCCCATCGAATGTATCACTCCGAAACATGCATATCGCCATCATATTGCTTGCATGGCATGTCTACAACCAGTGCTAACCCAGTGAATTCACCAACAAAAGTCATTGGATGATTTCCATATGACGTCAATCTGCAAATATTCATTGTAGTATTCAAATTTGCCGTCGTATGAGTTCATCTTGTAGTCAATAGATGATGTATTTTGAAACGGCAAATTTAAGTCACGATGTATCTCAAATTCATGATACTGAATAAGCGTTTCGGAGTGTCGGAATCATGAAATGTGTTCATCAAAGTAAACGAAATGGCGATCATGTTAAGAACCATTCGTGAGAACAACTAATGCTACCATAGTGAATACACGCCAAAATGTCGACACATGACTTTAAAATGACGTAAAAATTGTGAATATTAAGGGCCACAGTAACGGGTATAAAATCATGTGCGAATTTAACAATTTTTTTTTCGTATGAAAAAGTGACTCACTCATAAAATTAATTACACATCTATTTAGTATGAATATCAAGCTGTGAGAAAAAATATACATATATATTTTTTCGATGTACAAAATGGCCGACTACTAATATTTTCTTTTGTTATCTTTTTTTTAGGCGCTTCGAGGCGTGACATTCAGCATCCACAATTTTTTACCTAGAACAAAAAACAAAAATTCTAGTCAATTTACATTAGAATACCTAGAAAAGTACGTACGGAATTAAAAAAATATTGTTTTATTCAAAAGTTGTAGGTATTTGAACTTAAGAAATGAATTTTCAGTGAAAAATTTCGTTATAACTGCTCATAAACTGCTCATAAAATGAAAAGTTTTCGATTAATCAGAAATTCCGTACGTACTTCTCTGCGAAATGCAATTAGGAACATAACTGTTTGTTGAAGTTATTGTTACGCTAATTGAAAAAAAAGCTGCTTCGAGAAGTTTCGAGTAGTCGGCCATTTTGTACATCGTAAAAAAAATGCCCAATAGCTTGATATTCATACTAAATGGATGTGTAATTAATTTTATGAGTGAATTACTTTTTCATACCAAGAAAAATTGTTAAATTCGTATATGATTTGATACCCGTTACTGTGGCCTAAGGCCTTAATTGCGGACACTTGCGCACAGCGATATGAGTTCGACACGCTCTAAACGTACGATGAATCTGTAAACGACGTATTGAGATCCAAATGTTTTGTACATTCATGATACTAAATGAGTTCATGACTTTGCATCACGACACGTAGACAATATTCTAGAAAATTTGCTTCATCAATTGTATGCACAGCGTGATAATCATGACTGTCTATCTGGGAAACAAAAACGACCACCAATAGACCAAACAACTCCACCTTCCCATTAATACGAATTAAAAATCGAATAAGAAGACAGCTTCGAATTATTCTCTATCTTTATTTTTTTAAATCCCTATCATATGTTTCAAATTTCGATCTTATATGCAGACCCCTCAATATTTTTTCTCCGCTCTCCTTCCTTAATCTTCCCTTTCCCACCTTCTTCTTCCCCATCTTCCACTTTTCTCTCCATCTATCTACATAAACCCACACATGTATGCACGTATCCACGTAATTCGCCTGTACCACGCGAATTGACAATTTTCTCCTAAATTCGTGTTCCCTCTGCGGCTGTACAGTACATAATACTGCCCACAGGGAATGTTTTTCGGCCGCTGCTTACACGTAGCGACGTATTTCATGCCCTTGCGAATGAGATAACATGAGCGACACCGCCGTTCGTTCGTCGTGCTAAATAAGTAAAAGATGGTCGTCCATCTCACTTTAGGCTCATTAAGCCACTTGCGCCACGTGGGCAAGGCTCTGCTCAACAGCCCAAAGGCCCTAGGCCGTCTCAGCACCTCTCCCATGAGTGGCCCATGGCATCTCAATACGCGTCAAAGTATTCGGCTGTTCGGCCAACGAATATTGTTTTTCGTAAAACGCCATTCCGTCGGATAAATAAATAAATAGAAAATTAAATAAATAATTAACTAAACAAATGAATGAATAAATAAATAGATAAGTGAATAAATAAATGAACAAATCAACAAATAAAAAAAACAGATCGACAAGTGAATATATCAATAAATCAATTTCTTTTAATATCAATATTCGCGTGAAGAATTGCCTTATTTCTTCATTCATACGGAGCCCGAGGAGTCAGGGATAACGTTGCGAGATAAGAAAACGTTCGGAGGTAGATAAACTGCAAGTTCGTGAAACTTCCCCCTCCTTTCAACGCTCTTTATCCGAATGTATCACTATAATGCTTTTGTCTCCTCACATTAGTATCCACCTACTATAGAAACGATATCGTTTATCGGTTGTAGGCGGCCGCTCCCCGTACGAAATACTATCTAGAGCTCGTATTCTGAGGATGTCCAGATACCCGGACAATAATTATAAGCGTAATAATAATTATCGGTGAAACGATATGTTTATGGTGATTGTATATATGTGTGTGCGTGTGTGTGTGTCGAGATATGTAGGATAAACGAGGTTGCTCATCGTCGTCACGCGCGAACCAACCGATGATGGATACAGCTAGAGAGACGCCTCCTTTTTTTGAGCATTTCTCAGCGTGTGTCCGAGCGAAGGTCAGACCCGCGGTTCGAAACTTCCGTTGGCCGAATTGGACACTCGACACTATATGTGTATATATGGTGTCAAGTATTCACCATGGCTGATATATATACAGGGTGGCTCAGAAAATTACGTGCAAAAGGAATATCTAGATGCCTGGGTTCAATACTTATCCGAATCACCCCCCCCCCGTTCTACGATCTTTTTTTATTTTAGAGGAAAAAGCATTTTTTTTATTTTGCTCTTGCGTATGGACTTTTTTCGGGATTTTTTTATACTTCTGTTATCGTTATGGAGTGCGCCGTTAAGGGGGAGATCCCTTTTGGCAACCGAAAAGAAACGAAATTTCCAAAAAAAAAATTGTGTCGAAATGATTTATTCTATATAATTAAAACTTTACGTACATATTTAATAATTTATATAAAAATTTAAAAAAACTGATATTAAGCGATCAGAGTATCAGTAAAAATGCTCAAAAAGCATCTTTTAGTTTTCTGATTTTTTTTTAATATTTAAAAATGGCGGCCGTACAAAACGTGCTTCAGAGACGGCTGCCGCCTGAATTGTTCAACGGCGTAGAACTTAGTGTCATCAGAAACATCAGAACCAAGAAGTTTTAAATTTCTAAAACCCACATGCTATATGTAAACCTAATTTTTTTTGAAAATCATGATTAAAAACTACCGTTCCATTAACACATACTATGGTGAAATTTTTGGGACGTATAGGACATTTTTTCAAACACGCACTATTTTTTGAATTTTCACTTTTCCTTGGATTTTTCAGGTTCACATAGAGCGTGCGGGTCTGAAAAATCTAAAACCTCTTGACTCTGATGTTTCCGATCAATGCACAAGACGCTAGGCTGTACACCGTGAAACAACTCAGGCGGCAACCGTTTCTGAAGCAAGTCTCGTACAGTCGCCATTTTTAAATGTTAAAACAAATATATATTTTTCCGTCGTAAATTGAAAGATGTACTAATATGTGTATCAAATTGTGATTATTTAGAATAAATAGTTTCGACACGAAACTTTTCTGTAAATTTGCTTATTTTCGGCTGCCTGAAGGGACTCCTCGGTGAGCAATAAATAAATGACCAACTGAACTAACGCAAATGCCTTAGATTTCGGTCAAAAGTTGAAAAATCGGTTTGAGCGAGTCAGCCACTAAAGTTCACATGACAGAACAAAATACTTATACTAGTCTAAGTGCCTTCAAATAGCTTTTAAAAGCTTTCAGGAGTAAAGTACATACAAAAAAAAGAACAACAATAAAAAAACTATGCTACAGGCAAACTTGAAAAAAATGCTTACTTTCTCGAAAATTGAAAAAGAATCATGTTGAAGTTCGCATCGTCGGAATGCAACGAAAATAGACGCTCTTTAGTTATTCAATTTTTTGTTGGCCAATTTAGACTCTGAAAATTGCTCGAACCTTTCTTCGTATTCTTATTTGAAATTTACGACCATAATTTGCAAAAAAAAGGTTTTGAATGGTGATAAAAAATAAAGAAATAAAAAATGGAGAAAAAAATCGTTGCATTCCAACAATGCAAACTTCAACGCCATGAAAAAGATCGTTGAACATAGATTGGAGTGATTCGGATAGGTGTTGACACGAGGCATCTAGACTTTCCATTTGGACGTCACTTTTCGCGCCACCCTGTATGAGTATAGATAAATGGGGAGATGGTCGGAGACGCGGTAGGGACCAAAAAATTATGAAATCCTCAGCCGGAAATAAAGCTTTGATTCGACTCTTCGCGATTCAGTGTGGCGAGACTGATCAACCGAGTCGGACTCGGCAGTGCTCGGTTTTTATCTGATAATTAGTATGTGCGTGTGTGTGTAAATATAAATCATCTTGGAGATTTCGGTATCGGAAGTGCGAAAATAGTCTATATTGGAGTATCATGGCGTACGTTAGTTGCTACTTTGTCAGGGCAAACGGCCAAGTTTCCGTCAATGTTCTCAGACGTGTCTCTTGAAATTCATCGAAACCACGGAAATTTTAGTCAACGACGAGCACATCCGTGCGATCCGCTTCAATTCAATGGGCGCGATAGCGTGACGCGGTAATGAGCGTCGTCTCGTTTGCGCTCGAAGAAAGATTTTTGCGATATATATCTATAGCTTGCTCTTCTACTTCGTTTTTCCACTTCGTCTCATCCAGAATGTTTTTTGTTCTTTCGCTTTTTTTTTGTTCTTCGTTCTCGTTCGCTTCCTTATTTTATTGGAAAAATAGTTGAGAAGGGCTCTAGGGAGGAATAAAGCAAATGGACGAGTGGAAAATGCGATGGATGCTGAGAAAAGATATAGGGGAGCGAAAATAGCAGAAAATGGAAAAATGGAATGGACTATGAAGGAGAAGTAGAAAAAGGAGAATTAGAAAAAGTCATTAATCTTATTTTTTTTTCACTTCGTTCCCTCCTATTGGCCCATTTCCGGCTTTTGCCGGACATATTGACTTTGGACAAATTGACTCTTGGACAAATTGATTTGTGACACATGAACTCTAATAGATGGGACCAATAGGCCCGTCTATAGGGCCTATAGGATCCAGTTCCGGCTTTTGCCGGATACATTGGTAATGGACACATTGACTCTTGGACAAATTGATTTTGCGGCACATGAACCCTAATAGATGAGACCAATAGGCCCATCTATCGGGCCAATAGATGCCTATAGGGCCTAGAGGGCTTATAGGTGCCTATAGATGCCTATAGACCCATAGGTAATCTTTCGTTTTTCCTTTTTGTGGGACTTCCGCGTCTTTATTTTCTTCCGCTTTTCCGTCTTGTTTTTTCCTCCTCTTCATCTCTTGCCCCTCTCTTTCAGTTCAATATTTTACCTCGCGTTCTATTTTTTCTCGTATATTGCATGCTTTATTTGTTTGCTCTTCTCGATCTTTTTCCTATTTCGATTTTTATTTTCATTTGTCCTTTCTCTGTTTTTCTTTCTCATCGTTTTTGCGATATTTTGCTTCTTCTTCTTTTCCTTTTTCTTAACTTCCTTTTTTCTTCATATTTTTCCTATTCCGTTTTTCGACTTTCTTTTTTTCCGGCATAATCTTCTTCATCTTCTTTTGCTTAACTTTCTTTTTTCTCTTTTTTCATATTCCTCCAATTCTTCTCTTTCACCTTTTCCATCTTCCGGATCGTCCTCCTCTTTCCCATTTTTAAATCAATTTATATCGTCTCTTTTTAAATCTTTTTTTTGCGTTTTTCTTCCATTTTATCCTACCAATCATCCTCTTCTCCGGCTTTCCCTTTTTCCATCGTTCATCTTTTCCTTCTCTTTCTTTATTTCCTTCCTTGGCCTTTTCCATCTTGCCCTTCTCCGATCCATCTTTCAATCAACTGTCTTCTGCCTCTCCCTCTCTTTCACCTATTCATTTTCTTTTTGGCTTGCGATGCTTCAACCAGCACAGGCAATGCCTATTTTCCCTGAAGGCAGATCGATAAATTAATAAAGTTGATCCGCGGGAGTCCGGGCGACACATGATATCGATACGTGTGAGAAAAAATTCTCGCTCTCCCACTCTTTCTCGTCTCCCGCGGCTGTTCCATTTCACGCATCTATCGACAACCCGTGCAGAAATTGTCGTAGGGATCCAATTGGATTCCCATACTTGTTCCTACTTCCTGATAGCTATCTTATGGGTCATCGCATTGCATTCCTTATGCCAAAACGCCACGTTTGTACAGTGAATTCTAATCGGGATTCCCTATTGGAATTCAATGTATGAATCCAATTTAAATTCCGAAGTATTCCCACATTACCAAACAGAATCCGATACGATTCTTGATGGATTCCATCGCATTCCGGACGTTGATTTTTCTAAACAAAACACACATATATATATACAAAATACGTGGATTTAAAAAAAGTGTAAATCGCCAAAAAATGATATCTTAAAAATTGAAATGAATCACATAACTTAAAATCCACTTTAATTGTTGTTTTTTATTTATTTTACTGTCATTTGACATAATATCAACACACACGTACACGCTCGCGTCACCTGCTGATTATGTTTCAACACGCCGAGTTTGTTTCTCGTGACTTTTCACATATTTTCGGTTTGAGCGTGGTAAGAATTCTCAAACGGTGTTCATCGGAAGACAGTGTAGAATCCAAATGGATCCCAATGACTCCCAATCTGCGGCGTCCCTAAAAAATTCCCCATACCTATAGATGTGGGTGCATCTTGTGGCTTCCCAACAAATTTGTGCACGGGATCACGAAAGGGGAGATTTTCCTGAAAGAGCCAACAATTTCCGGTTGAAAACTACAAAAGAAAATTCTCAAACGACATCAATCGGGAAATAGCGCGTAATTCACTTGTATTCCAATGTAGACTCCCTACCAAATTCCCATATGGATGTGGTAGGATCTGGGGGCTTTCCAACAAATTTGTGTACGGCAAGCCTCTGCTGAAATCCTGCTCTTCTCGCGTTAACACATTTTTATCAACTGGGGCATCCTGCATTGTGTGGCGCGTAAGTGTGAGAATGTGGAGGATGTGACTCAATATTTATTCCCAAAGATAAGGCAGAGAAGTTCGGAAGTCTGCGCTGCCCAAAAAAACGTACGATCAATTTCTGGAAGAATCCCATTGTCGGCAGAATCCTCAGTTCACGATCATGGGCGTGTATGTCCGATCCAAATGTCACGTTCGTCCCAATCGACTCGCGTCGCTCCGATCAGTTCGTTACGTCACGCAAGAGGCCAATTCCTCAGCCAAGGAATTGCTGAGGAATTGCCGAGAATTGCAGCCACTGTACAAAGCTGCCGGTCCAAATACCTCCGATCGACAAAATCCCTCATCTTCGTCGAATTAATATTTGTTTCATCGCTAAACAATTAGCAGAGGCTTTTTCTCATTCCGACGAAGGTCTACCTCGGGCGTAATAGGGTATCTTACTATATGTAAGAAAAACACTACGAAGGTATAAATAAGGTAGTTTTCGCAATTAGCAATCGAATAATGTTGGTTTTCATTTATAAAAACACAAAATAAACTTTATAATTCAATTTTTTTTAAATATGCTTTTTCTATCTGTTCAACGCATATGCGAAACGGTAGCCGCCATAATGGATTCTGACGTGAGGTCATTGACATAGTGAACAAAGAAAGCGGTAGACGTATCACTCTCTAACCTGTGGAAGAAAGCGTCAACAACTATATATTCTCGTTTGTTACAGTTAATTGCACATTTTCAAATAGTTGTCTGTACTTCAAAGAAGAACAAATGAGTTTTTTTTCGGACTATGACTTTGGATCTCTTTTCCCAAGTTTTAACCAAGTCTTCCTAATGTTACATCAATTGACATTTTAATCTACAACTTTCCCGGTGCTTTAACACTAGTATTCTTACATTTAGGAACAACACACCAATCATAGGGATTGTAAATCACTTTTAACCCAAACAATTTACGTTTTCGCAATTGACGCAGCGGCGATGTTTACTATACAAGTTACGTTACGAACCGAAGCAGCATGGCGGCGAGCGTTTACGCGCGGAAATTTGAAACGTAAAATTTAAGGGGTTAGGCCACAGTAACGGGTATAAAATCATGTTCGAATTTAACAATTTTTTTTTCGTATGAAAAAGTGATTCACCCATAAAATTAATTACACATCTATTTAGTATGAATACCAAACTATTAAAAAAAAAATATATATATATATATATATGTGGTAACGTAAAGAAAAGAAGAAACGGAAAATATAGCGTGTTTTGTTATTGTTGATTTGAGCGAGCAAATGTGTGGTCAGCTGTGAAAAAGGAAATAAGATAGTTTAATGTCAGACGCCGTTGTAGAAACATCACTGATATAATAAACTTTTATTCAATTCGCATACCCTCGACTCTCTTTCACTTAGAGCAAATAAAATTTCCCTACATATATATTTTTTTCGATGTGCAAAATGGCCGACTACTAATATTTGATTTTGTTATCTTTTTTTAGACGCCCTGTGGCGTGATATTTAGCATCCACAATTGTTGACCTAGAACCAGAAACAAAAATTCTCGTCAATCTACATTAGAATACCTAGAGAAGTACGTACGGAATTAAAAAAATATTGTTTTATTCGAAAGTTGTAGGTATTTGAATGAATTTGCAGTGAAAAATTTCGTATAAAACTGCTCATAAAATGAAAAGTTTACGATTAATCAGAAATTCCGTGCGTACTTCTCTGCGAAATGCCATTAGGAACATAACTTTTAAATTTGAAGTAAATCGAGTGAAAATTGTTGAAGTTATTTGTCACGCCAATTGGAAAAAAGCTGTTTCGAGAAGAACGCGTTTAAAGTTTTAGGTACTCTATGGCCGTACCAGAGGTGGGCTTACGTTATACGCTCAAAGTCGGTGAAAAAGAAAAGTTCCTGCTATAAATCGAATAGCAACTTATTCTTATGACGATAAAGCACAGTTTTAATGAAAACAAAATCGATTTTTTGAAAATTCTACTGTGGCCTTGCCCCTTAAATACATTTTTATGGTACTTATCGATTTCATGAAATATAAATAAAAATTCTCGTAGTTCATTACCACCAAAGGATCAAATTGAGACACCTTTCGAAAAGTGTAACGCCTTGTGCACCTTGTGTAATGCCCTATTGTTACAAAAAAAACATCAGCGGATTCAAGGTCATGGTTGAGGAAGTCTCTCAAGAATTTCGGTCCAGCGTAAATACGCGCTCGATAAGATTTCAGAGATCAAGAGTGTTCGCTCTGAGAAAACCTTCGCGGAATAGGCTGGCGAAGCTATAAATTGGAGAGAGCGTCGGTCTCTTCGTCGATTAGTTCTGGAAGGTCTCGTACGAGAATTTCTAGTTCCCCCCACCCCCTCGCGCGCCCATTGGGCTCTTCGTGTCGGACACGTGCGTTCGTGTCGATTTTTCTCGTTGTGTGCCAATGAGGAGGATCAGCTCGTCGTCCCCGCCCGAGCAATAATTCTTCGAGACGTCCGCAGCCACCTTGACGCCGCGGATCTCTTGAGAGTCCGATAAAATTAATGCCGCCCCAGAACCCTCTCGACTTTATTAAACTGACGTAAACGTCTTTTTCCCCGATGTATAATAACGGAGGCTTGTCCGCAATACCGGCTTGTCACCCTCTCACGTTTCGCGCTATCGGCTCAAAATATCCAACTCGAACGAGCCAGTACGGAGTAGAAAGTTGCTCGGATCGGACTCGTCGTTTTTTCCTTTCCGCTCCCATCCGGACAGCGACGATAAGACGCACTCGGAGGTGTCAACCATCCTGGTGTGTGTTCCGGGCATGTCGGTTTTTCCTCTCGAGAATCTCACCGCGAACACTGAACTGCGCAAATCCAAATTCTGGTGGAAAAATATTTGAAAAGTAACGTGAAAGTGTGACATTTGAGAGATGTTGAAGTTTGCATCGATGGAATGCAACGAAAATCAATTTCTTTTAATAATTGAACTTTTTTTTACTGTGAACATCACTCATACGTTTTTACCTATTCTTATTAGAGATTTACGACTTCAATTGGCAAAAAGACGGCTTTGAATAAGCATAAAAATGAAGAATCAAAAAATGAACAAAAAATCGTTGCATTCCAACGATGCAAACTTCAACGTCATATATTCTGGAGAGGTTTTAATTTTGCGGTCCCCTTCGATGGGGGTGGCCCTTTCGATGTGGGACTTCGGTCGCTGAAAGCGACGAGCGATTTGAATCGCGAAGAACTTGAATCGATCATTTTTTACGTTGAGGGTCTGCATAATCTTGGGGCCCAGAGGACAGGTCGAGTTTCGATGTTTTTTTTCTGACGAGGGTATTGGGATGACGAGGTTGGGATTTTACAAACGATTGACGCGTAGTCTTGCCGAGAGTAGGAGTTTTTTAAATTGACTAATATTGATGAACAATCGAGTTATTATTATTTAAACAAAGGGCCGCCATTGCTGCATGGCCAATCGGTGTGTGTGGTGCTGGCAACTAGGGCCATCTGAAATGGAGGGACCGGGTTGAAATTCCGAACTTTGAATGATCAGAACGCTTAAAACTCCGATAGAATACTAGCCCGAAAGATTCGGAATTATGATCGTTCGGGGTAGAATTCTATCGCAGTTTTGAGCGTTCTGATCATTCAGAGTTCAGAATTTTACCTGAAAGACCAAAACTTCGAAAATGTGAACGGGGTCGGCTTGAAATTCCGAACTTTGAATGATCAGAACGCTCAAAACTCCGGAAGAATGCTACCCCGGATGATCAAAACTCCGAAAGAATTTTACTCGAAAGACCAAAACTCCGAAAATCTGAACACTGTCATAATAATTCGGCTATGGAAGTTTAAAAAGTTTCAAAATTTTCAATAAATCGACGAATTATTTCAAGATTTTTTGTTATTAAGGGGAGATATACACCTAGGAGCCGGAAAAAGGTCATTTTTGTGAATTTTTTCAAGGAAAACTATTTAAAATTTCGGATTCTAGTTTTAATTATCTAAAAGTATATACATTCAAAAATACGTTTAATTTTCTTTATTTAAAAATATCAAAAATATAAAAGGATATTGTATGATCCTTGGAGCGCCGTAAAAAAATCTGCGTATACGTACCCACTGGCGTTTCTTCAAAAATCATCTGAAAAAAAAACCAAGAAGATGATTAAATTAGATACTATAATCTAGTACTTGTCATAGCCGATTTTGAAAATATCGAATTATGTCAAAATGGCGGACGTTTGAACATAAATAGTGATTTTTGGGCCAAAAATTAGTTATTATTTTGCCTATTAAACAAAAATTAAGTAACGGAGAAAAAAAATCCTATGACAAGTACTAGACAATGGTGTATAGAATAACCACAAAAAACCTCAAGTTAATCGGTTCATTGGTTTTCGAGAAATTTTGGGTACCGATTTGAAAAACGTGGTTTTGAGAAAAACGCGTTTGAAAATTTGGGAATGAATAAATCATGAAATTTGTCAACTTAGGTGGAATCATCGATACCAGGCCCATAGTGTAGGTCTTCTACGGTCGACGGAATGTTCATAGCTTCTAAATCGATTTTTTCGACCATCTAGGTGTATAGCTCCCCATAAGAAGTGATTTTACGTCAATTTTGAAATTTGTCTAGACAATGTTATACGTTCTGCATCACTTACAGTCTACTGGGTAGACTTTCGCTGGCGTGATCTTGACGAACTTTGTAATTTCGGAACATTAAGGGTCTATACCAGTGTGAACGCTGAAAATTTGGGTTATTTTCGGGAATTTTTTGGAAGAAAAGTACTCAATTGAATGGTTCGGACAATTAAGAATATATTTGGCTATATTTAACCTATATTACATAATTTTTTCATAGAAAAATATTGAGATCCAAGCGACTTATACGCTGCCTTCGGAGGCGCCAAAAAAAAGTTCCTTCACTGCTGACATGATTCCGGCAGATTGAGTAGCTGAAACCGAAAAAAGAAAAAATGTTGTTAAACTGGAAGGTATTTCCTGTACAATGACGTGGGATTTTCGAAAAATATCAAAATCTAACAAAATGCCGTAGTTATGAAAAAAGTATGTTTTCGTGCCTATAAAATGGTCGTTTTTTTCAATGCCAAATCGTCAATTTTCATCCAATCAAAAATATCCTACGTCATTGCAGAATAAATATATTCAAGAGTACTCAGTTCAAATTTCGAGTCAATTGGCTCTTTGAGTTACAATGTCAGCAAATTTGAACAATCTCATTTCGAGAACAACGCATTTAAAGATTTAACTATCGCTCGAACCTTCGGGGAGTATTAGAGATATGGCCTTAAAATTTTTACACGATATTCTTGAAAGTTTAAACTGTCGAAAAAGGAAAACAAATCGATTTTTTGAAAGTGTCACACTGGTATAGTCCCTTAAAATTAGGAATTTTAAACCGTCGGCGCATTCAAAGTTCGGAATTTCAACCCGGCCCCCATGTCAAGGTCATGCCAGCGAAAGTCTACATAGTTGACTGTACATTATATAGAACGTGTAACATTGTCTGGATAAATTTCAAAATGGAGGTAAAATGGCTTCTTAATTTAAAAAATTCTGGCAATAATTCGTCGATTTATTGAAAGTTTTGAAACTTTTAAAACTTCCATAGCCGAAGTATTTTGACGGTGTTCAGATTTTCGGAGTTTTGATCTTCCGGGGTAGTATTCTTTCGGAGTTTTGAGCGTTCTGATCATTCAAAGTTCGGAATTTCAACCCGACCCCGAAATGGAAAATGAAGAATGTAATCTTAGTTCAATAATGAAACTTTCGTATGATCGGGTATGTTATTGAAATTTTGAAAATCAGTAAAAGAGCAAGCTGTAGAAAATAAACGTTCATCTTCGACGGGAAAAAGATAATTTGATAATTTATTATCAATGAATGCATACACATAAAAAATGGTATGATCATACGATAGAAAATGTTGTAAACTATGCTCTGTCAGAATTTGAAGTGAATCCGCCAAATAGATTTTGAGATGCGACTCACGCCGTTTTGTCAAAGACTTTCGAGAAAAATGCTAAAAAATAAAGCAAATCGCAGTGGGGCGGGTCGCCGTAGCTGACCCGTCACAAAAATCGTCATAACTCGATCAATTTTTGGTATTTTTACAAAATCTTTGTCGCAAATTAAAGTTAAGACCGTAGGCTATACAACTAAGCAATAAAAAGGTCCTATTTTTGAAGTTCCAAACTTATGCAGACCTCTTATCATTATTCACTCCATTCTGGTCGCGTTTTCCTCACGAAAATATTTCACGTTGTGCCAACAGGCCGATCACTTCGGGTACTTTCAGTATCCAACGCTTGTTATTTTCGTAATTCACGGCGCTGAGTTTCTTTCCTTTCACAATTTCAATATATTACGATAGGTTACATTCATGTGTTATTTTAATAAATTCGAGTCGATGCGCTGCTGACCTCAATTTGTCAAAGTTATTGAAGGAATAGATACCTTCAGGCGAGGAAAAAAATGCTGCTTTGCATGATTTTTTTTAAAGGAAATATTTCTTCACCATTCTTGAGACTTACGGTATGTTTGGTTACTACTTTTGGCTGTTACATGGTAACTTTTGTATTAATCTTCAAAAACGGCACGGTCTTCTAAACGGGTTGCGGCGGAAAAATGGCTACATTTAGCAATTGAAAACACTTATTTTTTAAATTTTCAAAGACATTTGAGGTCATGTTTTAGACCATAAGGTTAGAAATATTTAAACCAAATTTCATCAGAATCGTTCGATTACTTTTTTAGCTATACGTGACGCCAGTTTTGAAAATGCCTCCGCTATTTTTAAAGATTATTTTTTAAAAATGACCATTCAACAGCCAAAAGTAGTAATAAAACATACCTTGGGTCTCAAAAATGATAAAGAAATATTTCCTAAAAAAAATAATGTCAATCAGCAAATTTTTCCTTGCCTAAAGGTACCCCCCCCCCCCCCCCCGTCGCTCCACCTTGAAGGATACTGCTTTATCTTCTTATTATTTATTCGCTAAAATTCTGATTAAAAATACACCAGTTTATTACTGCGTTATTTTTTAATTATTCATTGACCAAAGTACAATTAAAATGGAAATCGGTAAGTTATTGGCACATCGTTTAATGATCCATTTTAAACTGTAATAAAAAACAGGCGAATCTTTCCATAACCTTAGTGAAGGAAGGTTATCGGCCTCCGTGGTCAAATTGAAGAATTAAAAAACCCAAATGCACGAATATAGCAAATCCTGCAATTGAAATTGCGAAAGGGAAAAAAATAACTCACAATTGCGAATTGGGAAACTAAAAACTGCGCACTGCCGATACCCCGAGACCACGAAACTCTATATTTTCAGTAATACGAATGGAGAATCGAATTAGAAGACAGACCAGGATCTTTCCCTATCTTTGATAAGTTTAAAGTTTGCATCCTTGGAACGTAACGGAAATGAATACTTATGGATTTCTTTTTATTTCTTCCGGCCAAGTTTGTCCATAAAAATGCCTCTATTCTTTTTTAAAACAATTATTCATAGATCTACACTATGAAAGGATTTTTTGGGGAGGGGGAATGAAAGAGGATTTTTCATAATATTAAAAATAAAGAAATTACATTTAATGGAAAACTTTCGTTGCATTCCAACGATCCAAACTTTAACATCATTATCCTTGCCAAAATACCGTTATCAGCACAAGTTGTGGAGTTAAAAAATAACATTCGCCCTAAACACGTAGCATATCAGTGAATTGATAGCATCGCTAATCAGGTGAGATCCTTGTTCGTTATCGTCAGCATTCATTTTTCCATACCAACTCTCACGGCTTTCCACGATGTTGAAGTTCGCCTCGTTACTCAATAAAAATAAATTTTCCTGTACCGCCCAATTTTTCTTGGCAGATCAAAGGTATAAAAATATCTCCAAAAAATTAAATTTATAAGGGACCGGGTCGAAATTCCGAACTTTGAATGCTCCGACGGTTTAAAATTCCGAAATTCAAGATGGGGCCGGGTTGAAATTTTGAACTTTGAATGGTCAGAACGCTCAAAACTCCGAAAGAATGCTACCCCGAAAGATCAAAACTTCAAAAGAATTTTACACGAAAGACCAAAAATCCGAAAATCGGAATACCGTGAACACCGTAAAAAACATTCGGCAATGGAAGTATTAAAAGTTTCAAAAATTTCAATAAATCGACAAATTATTGCAAGACTTTTTTTGACTAAGAAGTGATTTTACGTCAATTTTGAGATTTGTCTACAAAATGGTATACGTTCAATATCATTTACAGTCAATGGTGTAGACTTTCGCTGGCATGATCTTAACATGGGGGCCGGGTTGAAATTCCGAACTTTCAATGCGCCGACGGTTTAAAGTTCTCAATTTTAACGTTCCGAAATTGAAAGGTTCGTCAAGTTCATGCCAGCGAAAGTCTACACAGTTGACTGTAAATGATGCAGAACGTATAACATTGTCTAGACAAATTTCAAAATTGACGTAAAAACACTTCTTAAGGCCCTATATACGCGATTTCGCCGATTTTCGAAGATACTTTTCTCGACGCGGTTAAAAAAAGATCACGCATATATTGATAACATTTTTCTTTTAGATCATTTATGCATATGGTTCAGTATATGTAAAAAAATCAAAAATATTAACAAATCGCGGAGATATAACATAATAAAGCAATGTATTTTTTTTTCGCGCGCGTTGATGGTGACAGTTCTCGGCATCGATGTGGGTGTCTGAAAAAAATAAACATATTTATAAGTGCATAATGAATGTATCTTTAGTGTGAACCAACAATATTATTTTTTAAAAAATATTATAATAAAAATTCGAAACTTAAATTTTTTAACTCAATTTCCTGTTGGTATTTTATTTTTTATATTTTTTTGTGTCATTGAATTTTTGTTTCTGTGCTTCACACGATAGGTGATGATACTAAGAATATGTTGTAAACATTTCAAAACGATCTGAACCTTTTTTCAAGAGTTAGGACTTTCACAAGGTTCAAAAAAGTGAATCGTGGAAAAACGGCTTTGAACCCAGTTAGGAATTGACGATGAAAAAAGGGCTCGGCAACCTCTGAAACAAGGCTCACATTTTTTAATTCAGGCTCAGCATCAGCCTGATTTCAGGCCTAGTTGAACCTCTGAATGATAACGCGGTTTCAGGCTCTTGCACACAGGCTTGACCAAAGGCTGGTAGAAAAGCCTGTACTAAGCCTGAAAAGACGAAACAACAAGGCACAAAACGAGCCTTAATGAAGCCTTCATGATCATTTATGACCAGGCTTATCCCAAACTCTTCTCGAGGCTATATGAGGCCTGTTTTTAGTTTTCTATATTCCAGATTGGGGTAAATTTGATAAATTTGTAAAGAATGTTTATTGCGTCAAACTGATTTAGAAAATTAAGATAGAAGATGAAGTAAAATGTCAGTAACGTAATTTTTTTTTGCAGATACACAATTTCAAAATATTCTCGCATTTATTGCTAAATTTTTTTTTCATAAAAGTACAGAAAAAATATTATTTGTAACTTTTTTTATCACAACCTGAAACAAGCCTGTATCCAGCCTTGATTTTTTAGCCTTAAAATTTACCGGCTGAATAAAGCTTGAAATAACCCTGAGTTAAGGCTAAGCAGCCAGTCTTGGTTCCAGGCTGCTCCGAACGATGCAAAGAAACCTGGCCCAGGTCTGTCTCACTCAGGCTCGGTGAAACAAGTCTCGCACAAGCTTGTTTCCATCATCAGCCTGTGGATTTCCTACCTGGGAAGTTCGCGGTCGGGCGCGCCGCGCGGTATTTATTATAAATGTAATCTTACCTTATTTTTGGAATTTTTCAATTCTGTAAAGCTTAAAATATTCCTAACCGTTCAGGCTAATGGAATCAAACATAAAAATGAAATGAAAAATTTTGAAATTTTTCGCGTATATAAGGTCTTAGTAAAAAAAATCTTGAAATGATTCATCGATTTATCGAAAATTTTGAAACTTTTAAAACTTCCATAGCCGAATTATTTTGACGGTGTTCAGATTTTCGAAGTTTTGGTCTTTCGGGTAAAATTCTTTCGGAATTTTGGGTGTTCTGATCATTCAAAGTCCGGAATTTTAACCCGACCTCATTTATAAAAATCAACGTTATAAAAATACCTCCAAAGTTTTTTAGAATCCCGATTAGCGTTCCGCAAGGTAAATCTACCGGAAATGTTCTGCATAATGAGCAGAGCAAATAATAAATGGAAAGAGACATTGGCGTTTTAACGACGCGTGCTTTAGCAGGTTCATAGTGTCAGAGAGAAACTTCGTAACGGCGAGTTCACGTATGCGTGTGTGAGTTCAGAAATCTCAGACAACGAATCGGTGGAAGGTGGCTCGGTCGATTGCGAGTCTCAATCGTGACCTCCTTCATCGTCAACATGCTGTCATCGCTCTTGTTCATTTTTGCGGTCCTCGACCGCTGCATCGTCTCGTCCGAGGTGACGACGAAAAACACAACGAGTCATCAGGCATACGCGACGATCTACAATGCCACGGAGAATTGGATCGCCGAGTACGATCCTCGCGAGGGCAGCATCTCCGAAAGGGCGCTCCCCATAGAAGACGTCACGAACTTCCGACAGGTGACGATAATTGTCGCCAAAGATCGTCAGAAAAATATTTCAAAACGAACGAAGAAGCCTCGTGGTTCCCTCGATCGATACGTCATGTTCGCGCATGCGGAAATCGGCGAGAACCGGTTTCTCGCGATCGCGATCTTTCTCCCGCGTCCTTGAGATCCCCGGACCCCATCGCGATACTCGGCGGATCTTTTCTTAGTGTTTTTTTTAACGTGTAGGGGAGAGGCTCCATATATAGGATATTTTTGTTTAAGATTGGAAGAAAAAGAGTGAATAAATTGGTAAGACGTTCAAATTGCACGATTTTATGTTCTACATGTTATATACAATAAGATGCTAATAATTATTTTACACGTTACATTTGAATATTTCGAGTTATATTATGTTTTACAAAAAGTGACAGATATCGTGGTTTAAAAAAGGTTGCCTATAATCGGATTTCCGATATAAGGGCTCAAGCTCCGTATTGCATGGTGTTGAAATTTGCATCGTTGGGATGCAACAAAATTACATTTTTTTCCATACTGCCCAATTTTTTTCACGACATTAAAGCTACGAAGAATTTTCGTAGTACAGTGGCGTTGTATATGGAAATCGGAAAAGATTAAAAGAAGGCTAGTTTTTTGACAGGTGATTGTGTAGATGCCGCGGGTGCTAAATCCTAGTTTGCCTAAAAATCGGGGTGCAGGGTTTGTTTAGGGGATGGGGGTGGATTAATGCCAAAGTACAATCCCTATGAGGTCGGCGCCGGGAGACAAAATGTTCAGAAAAATCCGGGCTTCATTTTTGTCCACAGCGCCGAAGTCGTGGAAGTTCATTTTGGTGGTGAAAAAGTGCGGTGAAATTTTGAAAAATCAGTTTTAAATCGATAATTCTTTAGGAAAATTCATACATTTTTTTGTTCAAACGAGTACTTTGTAGCCCTTGAAAAGACGCGTCGATCGAGTATTTGATCATCCCTCTCCGATAATATCTTCGCTCAAAAAAATTGTTGAAATGTTAAAAAAAATTATTGAATAACTTCAAAACAATCGATTTTTCGGGGATGGTTTAAATGAACGAAATGTAGAGAACAATTTTCTCTATTTTTTTGTTTCTATGGGCCACCCTTGAATTTTGCTTTTTCCAATGAAATGAAATTCGGGGAAAACTATTGACCGAAAATAAAGAGATACGAGTTTGGCGCTATGGACAAAAATGTAGCTGAAGGTTGAAGCTACAAATTGTTCCACGGCGGCGAATTCGTACGGTCAATAGTTTTCCCAGAATTCCATTTTTTATTTTCAACCCCCGAGAGGAGTTGTAAAAAGTAAAATTCAAGGGTGGTCCATAGAAACGAAAATAGAGAGAAAATTATTTTCTATATTTCAAACATTTAAACCATACCCGAAAAATCGATTGTTTTTGAGTTATTCAATAAACAACTTTTTTTTTGTATTCCAACAATTTTTTTGGGGGTGAAGATATTATTAGAGAGCGATGATCAAATGCTCGATCGACGCGTCTTTTCAAGGACTACAACGTTCCAATTTGAACAAAAAGTGTACGAATTTATCCTAAAGAGTTATAGAATTAAAACTGATTTTTCAAAATTTCACCCTAATTTTTCACCCACAAAATGAACTACCACGACATCGGCGCTGTGAACAAAACTAAAGCCCGAATTTTTCTGAACATTTTGTCTCACGGCGCCGACCTTGTAGGGGTTGCAATTTGGCATCAATCCACCCCCATTCCCCTTCATCTCTTCAAAAAAACCTGCACCGTGATTTTTAGACAAACTTGGATTTAGTACCGGCGACACTTAAGACGAAATGACACCTCATCGCGGTCGGTATGGTAGAACAATTATAGATACCCAAAAATCTGTGAAACGGCTCTTCAGATCACGTCGCAACTTTGCCAAACGATGTCAAATAGATAGACGAACAGCTGTCTGCCCCTCAAATTTTCTGAATTTGAGAGAGAAAAAAAGTAGGTTGGCTTATCATAAGCTTATAACATAAGATTTTTGGGTATTTATAATTGTTCTACCATACCAACCGCGATGAGGTGTCATTCCGTCTTAAGGGAACGGTACCAATGCTCGGACGGTTAAGAGCATCCTTAGATTATATGATTTATTATTCATTTATGGACCGTTTAAAAAAAATGTCCGTAACTAACGTCAAGCTCGTAAGTTCTAGTTGTCAAACCACATGCATGAACTGCCGGAAAGTTAAAAAAATTTATTTTTAAACATTTAAATGTTCTATAGTTCCAAATGTACCAATTTTCGGACAGCTGTTAGTGTTACGCACCTATGTTCGGACACTATCATTCCCCAATTATTGGACACGTCCCTATAACCGACCATTATGAAGTCCAAGCTTTTGGACCTGCAAAAATTGATTCTTATTGTTACAAGGTTTAAATTGAACAGGTACGAGAGAACTTCGAGAACATTTCGAATATATAAATAAGAGAAAAAAACAGCATCGATGCCGTATAACCTCGTGGAAAGCCGGCCACATAACCACAAACTTTGTTTGCGTCGCGACTAGTTACGTTACCTATTATATGATCTACATATGAGACACATGTCCTTACCAATTGATTATCTCTTCTTTTTTTCACTTATTTTTTCAAAATCCCCAACTCAGTTAGTTATAAGTCATTTATCGCGAAGTACACAGCAAAACGAACTGTCAACGCTTGGTGTCCGGCGATTCGGTCTCTGCGGCTATGTTCTCTCGTACCAGTAATCGGACATGGGATTCGACCATGGCACAAGCGTGTGATAGATGTTCCAATTAATGAGACGCTGAATTTATTATATAAAACCTTATCCAAACCGAAATGTAACGACGGGGTCAAAAAGTCGGTTCGATTCGCTTTCGATTGGTCATAAGTCTACTCCCGAAATCGATAAAAAATAGACCCCTATTACTATCCCAAACTATCGCAACTTCTTAGCTCGTCGGTTTAGAAAAGTGCATTCATGACATGACTGATGCAGACTTGTCAATTTTATACTATGACTTGTCAATTTTACTACGAAAATTCGTTATTAGCGTACAATTTTCCAATAATCAATTAATAATTGAAGGCTGAACACAATGCAAGCGTCACTTTTCGGTACGTATCAATTATATAGCTAATATAGTGAAATATTCTAACTACGGTTCGAACAGTGGGACCCGTCCGAGCATTGGTACTGCTACCTTACAGAATCACCTGTCAAAAAACTGGCCTTCTATTTTGTCCGATCACGAGGTTTTTTAGCGAGGTTTAGCGAGGTTTTTTAGCGATGTCACGGATGTACTATCGTTGCATTCCAACGCTACAAACTTCAGCACCATCCGCTTTGCTTATATCTGATATTAGGGGACTATCTTTATATTAAACGAAACAAAACGTTTATTGTTTTAACTTTGTAATTGTTCGAATGATGAATAAGTTCTCGGTGTTATTGCGTGAAAATTAATACTTGCTTTAAAAAAAATCATTCCTGATGCTTTCAAACGTTTCAAAACTGTTGTGTGATCAACTGCTAATGATTCTGTAAGTTCAGCTAGCGGCTGACATGAGTGCTTATGAAGTAACGCCTCCAATCCAACACATCAAAATTATTATTTTTGAAGCGTTTAAACCAATCTCTGCATGTTGTTATCGACTTCAGCTGCAGATTTTTTAAAATAAAGTAGTGCAGTAAAATTACCGGCAAATACTCTTTTTTGGCACGAAATTTGACATGATTAATACTATAAAAAAAAGTTGTTTACACGTCAGCAAAATGGCATACACTGAATTTCAAGCTTGCTTATAGTACTTCTTTATAGATACGTTACCATCTTAAACTACACGCACGTAATACTGGTAACGTCATCCATTGGGAAACAGCGAGAACGTATTCAACGTCCTAATATTACCAAACAATCAATCTTTATGAGTTAATCTTTGATTAGAAAGGAACATTTTGGCACAAACGGATATTCGGTATTAGGCTCCATTAAGTATCCGATATAAAGATTTGAGATGGCCGAATACGAACAGTAATATTTCTGTACATGTTGCTATTTTGTGAACATTATATATTTATTAAGTGAAATGAATGCTGCAGCTCATCAAAAATAACAAAAAACATGAACCATGTGGACTTACCCCAATGAAAACAACACTTTTCAACACGAAAAATAGTTTTTCCCACCGGCGAGACGTAACATCAGTTCACTGTTGTGCCAATTTTGTTGCTTGGCACCCAAAAGTTTTGCAGTGACTACATTTTGCGACTAGTTATTAGTGTATAAAATCAAAAACACATGTCACGATGGATAACTCGAAATTGTCCACTATCCGATATCAAGCAACTATCCGATATATGGTGTTTCTCTCCTATATTGTTCCGGGACCGGCGGTTCTATCAAAAATCGAAGATTGCATGTCAGGTTCGAACGGGCTAGTAACCGAGCACATTTTTCTCGTCGTTCACCGGGTCTGGAGGCTTTGGATTATTTATGGAACTCCTGCTATATCCAGTCGCCGAGGAGATGCAATGGCAGTTTTATTGCGTTTGCCGGTTCGGTGAGGAACGACCTGGTGAGGAAGATCGAGCCTTTGGCCGATCGACATCAAAGAACACTGAGTTTTTTTTTACGCAGAGAAGTTGAGTAGGTCCGATAGAATATCGGACGCTTCCGGAAGTTCCGCTATCGCGCTGGGGGGGAAAAATTATGTTGAACTTTGCACCATTGAAATGCAACGCGAATTCATTTTCAAAGTGAAACTTTTTTAGTCTCGTATTTCAATCCGCTACGCATGTCGAATCTTACCTTCAATGACTGCTGCTCGCACGCCATGCGGTCGGAATGATTTGGGAAGTCGCCATAAAAAATTGTAGAATATTCTACGCGTTTGAACTTTGAATTAACAGCGCTCTCACGAAATCTTGATATTTTCGGTTTTTATAAAGGCTGTCCTATTTTATTGTTTTGGTTTATCTCAAGTTAATAATAATACATTAAAGAAGTGAAGAACAAGAATTTGTGTTAAACGAAATAAAATGCAATTAAAGTAAAGTATAAACACAAACGAAATATCAATTACAAACAAATATGAATCACAAACACAATCACAAACAAATATCAATCAATCAAACGAATAAAATGCAATTATAGTAGAGTATAAACACAAACAAAATATCAATTTGTTAATCCTGTTGGTAGAATTCTATTTATTCAATTCAGTGCAGTTATAATGAGAACACATTTATAAAACCAATTACAAATACTAAATACTTTTGGTAATTCCATTTTAATATCGTGTTGATTAGTATTGCATTTAAATTTTCGGTTTTTGGCGCGCTGAAATTTTAAATGATTTATATTCTCGTTAGTGTTAAAATAAAAGCGCTTTTTCAATGTTATTTAAAATAAGTGCAGTATTTTTAGCACCGTTTTTGTTCTTTAATAAACAATGATACATTTTACATCGCACACATGCTTTTTCTTGCTTAATACTTTTGCTCATTGCTCATTGTATTATCATTATGATTATTTGAATGTGCAAAATTGAAAAAACATTACGCACCTGCATCTACTTCCTTTCTTATCAAATATTAATAATAAAACTATTAAACCAAAATTACGAGAACAAAATTATATACTTTCAGCACTTTCGGCTCAAAATCGTTTAAGGTTATGGCAAAAATGTTTCACTTCCACCGTGATTTCGGAATTCTTTTATTTTTCCATAATTATTATGCAAAAAAAAATCTCGATGGTATTGAAGTTCGCGTGGTTGTGCAACGAAAATATTTTCATTTTGTTTTCCCCAATTTTTTTCGGCACATCGGGCTACCGATATTACCGAAGTATTTTTGAAGATCACTTTTACAGATCCACAACTTGAACCTGCAAAAAAGAGTCTAAATAGTAATAAAAATAGAGAAACGGACGAACAAACAAGGATTTTTATTGGATTTGAACGATGCAAAATTCCACCCCATTTTTCTCACTGGTTTATGTTGTCGCCTTCTAATGAGGATTTTGCAAAAGGTTTGGGTGAATTTCATAGCCGAAAAAAGCAAATTAATGTTTTGGGAATTGAAAATAATTTTCGTTGCATTCCGATGAGCTAGTCAGAACGGTTTTGCATGAAGAAATCAAAGATTGGAATTCTAACGTCAATGACCGCAGTTGTTTTTTTTTTACAAGAAACCGCGTGAAACCGCTTATATTTGAATTACTTCCAATTAGCCCGGCAATCGACCGGAAGCTAGTGCGCAGCAGAACGGTCAGTCATCCATGTATCGAACGCTGTTTACCATGGTAAATCACCGAAGTTCACTATTGATGGACCCCAGATTTTTACAGTTCCTTTTTCTCTCAGAAAACATGACCTTGAAGTTTGCGTTGTTGGAATGTAACGATGTTTTATTCATTTTCCACTTCATCATCTTTATCACCATCCAAAGTTTTTTTTCACCAGTTGAGGTCATAAATCTCCAATGAAATTATGTAAAAACGTTTGAGTGATTTTCAAAGCCTAAATCGGCAAAGAAAGAAAATTGAGCAATTAACAAGAATTCATTTTCTTTGCATTCTAACGATGCAAACTGCAACGTCATGAGAAAACGATCACCCGGAACTTCCGGAAGCTTCGACGCTTAACTCTCATCCTACTGTGTTCGAAAAGAATGTTGTTCAAGTTTACACACTGAAAAAAAAATTCAGTTGGTTTAACAAAATGTATCTTTAAATACGTTCAACTTGATTTTTGATTGGCATAACAAACATTTTGTTAATCTAACGATAGTTTTAGTGGTGTGAACTGTAGCTTATTTAGCTTAGTTCATACCACTAAAACTATCGTTAGATTAACAAAATGTTTGTTATGCCAATCAAAAATCAAGTTGAACGTATTTAAAGATACATTTTGTTAAACCAACTGAATTTTTTTTTCAGTGCATCGATGGAATGCAACGAAAATTTTTTTTATTTTCTTTTTTCTCCATTCTTACCGTTATCCAAAGTATTTCTCGATAGATTTAGCTTGTAGGTCTCTAATAAGGACCTCGAAAAAAGTTTGCCGTAACCTTGATCTGTGGAAAAAAATATTGCAATAGAAAAGAAAAATGTCGTTGCATTCAGTATCATCGAAAAGGAACCAGTATCTCTTAACAATGATCGAAGCGCCGTTGATAAAAATATCAAATAATAAAAACTCGTAAAGATTGCCTCCGATCGATCGCCACGAAGATCCGCCGATAAATCTCATTTTCTCTAATTCACCAGATAAACTCGCAATTTCAAAATCACGCTCGTAAACTTCGCGTCTCGACTAAACATCCCTATCGCCCGAAATAAAAACGATAGCGATGAAAAAGCAAAAAAGAAAGGATAGCAATAAACACGCAAAAAAAGAAAATGAAGACGAAATCAAGAAATAGATAAATAAAGAAAAATAAAAAAAATCGACGAAAAAAGGTCGTTGACGTAACGTTAAAAAAAAAGATAAACTTCCGAAAAGCCCACACCTTCGAATAATTTAGAATTTCGTGTACATATGTATTTTGACTTGCTGATCACGAATATGATGTGAAAATACCCGTAAAATTGATTTTCAAGATCAAAACTGAAAAAAAAACTTTTTTTTTAGTTTTTATACTTTATTTTAACAAATGTTGATTGTAGAGGAAAATGTCTTGTACGAAAGTTGTAGCCCATCAAAAGACTGATAATCTATATTCTATACAAATTTTGTCTAAAATCTTTATTTAAAAAAACTGGGATAATACTCCAATAAGTATATTTTGCTAAACTCCATTAGTTTCGATATTATTTACTTACGCACTTTACTGCATATGGGCCCAAATAAACCCGAATAAAACAAACACAAACAGAAATCAAAACAAACCCAAACAAACCTAAACAAACTCGGATATGTTGAATCGTGGGGTGTGTAGTTCACTGGGGTGAGCGTAGGGCACCTCGGATGGATGTGTGGAATCTTTTGAATCTGGTGAATTGGTGAAAGAAAAAATTCTTTTTTCTTTCACCAATTTTCAAATAAAAGTTTTTTAAAAAATAAAAAATTAGAATCAAGTACAAAAAAACCAAAAACAGACTAAAATACAAACAAAATCAAACAAATGCACTTTAAAGACTAAACTGTAACCGCCCCGTGGTTAAAGTGCGTAAGTAGATAACATCGAAACTAATAGAGTTTATCAAAACATACTCATTGGAGTATTACCCAATTTTTCTTGGAAAATAATGGTTTTACACGAAATCTGTAAAGAACATAAAATATCAGTCTTTCAATAGGCTACAACTTTCGTAGAAAACATTTTTCTCTGAGATCAATATTTGTTAAAATAAAATAGAAAAACTGCAAAAAATCCGTTTTTGTTTTGTTTTGACCTTGAAAATAAAATTTGCGGGTATTTCTACTATCTATATTTACTATATATTTGTGATCAGCGAGTCAAAATACGTAAGTACACGAAGTTCTAAATTATTCGGAGGTGTGGGCTTTTCGGAAGTAGACAAAAAAAAAATTCCCTTTGCGTGTACGAGCAGCCGAAAAAATCGTGGTCGCTGAAAAGTTCCGGAGTCATCGAGCAGCCTGTGATCTCGATATGTTGCGAGTCTGGCCGGTACTACGGTGGTTCAGGCAAATGTTACGAAAACGCGACGTATCCAGCCGCGCCGATCGTGATTCCAAAGATTTACAACTCGAGTCTCGCCCCGTCGACCAAAAGACCGGAAGACTTTGGCCGACGTTACGGATATCCCTGCGCGAACGAAAGTTACGCGGTAAACGAGGGACCGCCGGCTTACGACGTCTTCCATTTGCTCGAGAACGGCACGATCGTTCAGCCCAATGATCCGGAGTATTATCAGCTCGAGTCGAACGAGTATTGTCTGGCGACAGTGATGAGCGAGAACAAAAGCGAACAAGTGGTCCTTGTCTGCTTCCGTGATATCGGGAGCGAGATTAACCGAAAAGTCGATTACGTCGTTTATCCGGCAACGATGCTGTTCTCGACGGTTTTTCTGGTGGCAACTTTTCTCGTCTACAGCCTCGTGCCGGAACTCAAGACCATGCACGGTCTGACACTGCGCTGCTACCTGGGCTGCCTCATCGTCAGCTACGCTGGCCTCTCGACCACTCAATTGATCGGCTCCGCGTTCATCGATGATCATCCCAATTTTTGCAAACTCTTCGGTAAATGTTTCCTCTTTTTTTTATACTTAAGCACGCGGGTTATCGAGCGAGCCCTCGATTGAGGGAGGTTCAGGGTGCATGGAGAAAAAAATCACTTGGATCGAGCAAATTGTTTATTTGCTGGTGGCCGACGAAATATTGAGAAGAAATATAAAGACATTTCATTGCTCCGAGTATTCGTTAGTTCGATGGAATTGAAAATGAAAAGACAAATGTCAAAATAACGTAATACTCCACTTTTTCAATGAATAATTCGTTGGCAACCCCAATGACGGATTAAGGGGAGATATACACCTAGGAACTGGAAAAAGGTAAATTTTGTGAATTTTTTCAAGGAAAACTATTTGCAATTTCGGATTGGGGTTTTAATTATCTAAAAGTATATACATTCAAAAATATGTTTAATTTTCTTTATTTAAAAATATCAAAAATGTACAAGGATATTGTATGATCCTTGGAGCGTCGTAAACAAATCTGCGTATACGGTACCCACTGGCGTTTCATCAAAGATCATCTGAAAAAGAAAACCATAAAGATTATTAAATTAGATACTATAATCTAGTACTTGTCATAGCCGATTTTGAAAATATCGATTTATGACAAAATGGCGGACGTTTGAACATAAATAGTGATTTTTGGGCCAAAAATTAGTTATTATTTTGTCTATAAAACAAAAACTAAGTAACGGAAAAAAAATCCCATGACAAGTACTAGATAATGGTGTACAGAATAGCCACAAAAAACCTCGAGGCAATCGGTTAATTGGTTTTCGAGAAATTTTGGGTACCGATTTGAAAAACGTGGTTTAAGAAAAACGCGTTTGAAAATTTGGAAATGAATAAATCATGAAATTTGTCAACTTACATGGAATCATCGATACCAGGTCCATAGTGTATGTCTTCTACGGTGGACGGAATGTTCATAGCTTCTAAATCCTCGACCTCGACCATCTAGGTGTATATCTCCCGTTAAGCCAGCTGGGGTAACTTTTTTTACATGCGCAAAAAACTTCGGGATTCCCGTGCAGAAATTTGCGCCGGGATCCAGTTGGATTCCCATACTTGGGTCTACTTCCTGATAGGGATACAATGAGTCATCGCATTGTACGTTGGATTTCCTAAACAAAATATATGAATATACAAAATGAGTGGATCTTAAATTGTATGAATCTCATCTCAAAAAGGATAAAATGCTTGAAAAACTATTTGAAGCACTTCACTGAAAATTCACTGTTATTGTCGTTCGTTATTTATTTTACTGCATTTTGACATAATATGACCACACACGTGCACGCTCAAGAAGCGTGCAAGTGATGTTTCCACACGCCGAGTTTTTTCTTGTGAGTTTCCACATATTTTCGATTCGAACGCGGTAAGAATCCTTAAACAGCGTTCATCGAGGAACGGTACAGAATCCAATTGGATTCCAATGAGGCCTCCCTATAAGCGGTGCCCCCAACAAATCCCTATAGAGATGTGGGTACATCTTAGGACTCCTCAACAAATTTATGCACGAAATCACGAAAGGGGCCGTCCATAAATTACGTCATTTTGAAATAGGGAAGGGGGGTGCGGTTGTTGGATGACGGTAGCGATAATTGGATTATGATGATAGGAAGGATAGGATGATTTCGGGGGGGGGGGGGGGGGTGTCCAAAATCAGCAAAAATTGATTACGTAATATATGTACGGCCCCAAAGGATATTCTTTGTTGTTGGGAGCTCCAACAAACTCCGGTTGAGAATCTTGAATAAAAAATTCTCGAGGTCAATCCCTATAAAATCCCTATAGGGATGGGGCAGGATCTGGGAACTCCCCAACAAATTTCTGCACAGGTTTTACACATAATTAATACTTAGGCTTGCCAAGTTTGACTTTTTCTTTAAGTGAAAAATGTTAATAGAGAATAAAGCGATTATTAATAGGGTGAGTCCGGGGTAGTTGACCACAGTTTTTTCAAGGATCCGTCAAAATAAAAGTATAGACGTTTCTTAACTTATCTTCATTTGTAATCAAACTTTCAACATTAACTTTAAGATAATTTACGAAATTAAAACAAACTCCTCTCAGATCAACCTTAAAATTACTATTTCTTTAAAATCACGATTGGCTATCTGTGCCGGAGTATCCGGGTGTGATGGCCATAGGAGTAGAGGTGAGATGGCCAGTTACCCAGGATTATGCTCTCGGTTTTCTCTATGGTTTTATGTTTTGATACTTAATTTTTTTTTCTTTTGGCCACATCTAGAACACATATAATCGAAATCAGTATAATTGTTGTGCACCCAAAGTTGGCACACTATCCACTGAAGCCAGTCTTCGATGAGACGAGTTTTATAATAACTTTTTCTGCAACATTTTTTGTCATTTTTCTTATATCGTCTTACTAAGGTCTTCCTAGATATATCGTAGGTCCTTGCTGTTGCACAAACCGACATGTCTTCATTTTTTACAGCACTAATCTTGAGTCCAGTTCCCTCGTAGAGCAATTGCTTTTCTCTTGTACTTATTTGGCATCTAAACCAAATGTAGAAAAAAAAACGAATTACTTGAACACATTACAACTAATACCATGACCATCATACACCGGCTGTACGTGGCCTTCTCTCCTAATCTCCCGAGAAAGATGGCCACATCTAAAATGTAAACAAGTACAAACAATACATGCGAAATCTTGAGGTTATAACAAAGCACTGTTCGTGAATGATTCAAAAATTGCAAAAGTAACCATTCCTTTTACAAAATAACATCACCACAATGTGAAGCATAAACCTTAAAAAAAAATTAGCAGTAGACAGAATAGTTAAAAAGAATTTTACTTAACATTTGTTTTGCCAAACTTATACTCGTACACTTACACCTGCATACGATGCGAAGCGAATTAAGCAGCAACAGGTGAAATCTAGTGCGCGCTTCTATGAAACATTTCTATTGGCCATCTCTCCCTTATGGCCAATTCCCCCGAAATTACCCTACTAAAAAAAATTTTTAATTACGAAAATCGCAAGCTGTAGAAAAATAGTTCGATTTTCGACAAAAAATCAACTTCAATCATTTCTTATTAACAAATGAATAAACATATTAAAAAATTATTCAGTCATACGACAGAAAGTGTTATAAACTATACTCTGTTCGAATTCGAAGTGAATCGGATGAATAGCTTTTGTGATACGACTTTTTATACGACCGTTTTATAAAAAGGTAAAAGAAAAAAGGGTAAATCGCGGCGCAATGTGCAATCTGGTGCTTAACAAAAATCGTCACAGCTCGTTGAATTTTTAGAATCGTTACAAAATCTTTGTTGCGAATTAAAGGTAAGATCCGAGGCTGCAAAACCACTTAATAAAATAATCGCTTTTTGACATTTCAAGCTCGCGCAGTCCCCTTAACTTATTAAGTGTATTTTCCCAATATCAAGATTCAGTCTGCCAAATAAATTTAACAGTTTCGAATACATGCTCGAAGCAAATTTCGCATACAGGCTTAGCACAAACAAAGCAACAATGCATCCCATTTTTCACCCCCATGGAAGCTTTTTGGTAAGTCTGCCATACGCCCTTAAAATACGATTGGGAAAAGTGCAGCCCTCATTTGTTCCCTTATTCCGATAAAATCGGAAATTCTTTACACACGTCTCAAAGCCGACAAATGAATATGACGGATTCTCTCTCCTCGCACCCAAGTGATCAATTCCCCCGGTGAAACTTTCCTCGAGGCCTCGAGAGTCGCGACCGCGCTCGTAACTCGATGTTTCCGCGTCGATGACAATTTGTGTCGAATATCGATACCTCATCTCGTTGACATCGCGTACAATTATTCTAGCAATGACACTTTCCTCATTATTGCTTTCTTCGTTCATGCGCGACCGCGTGTCAATCGCCGTCATTTTCCTTTCCTCCAACGATCTATCGTGAGCGTCTACATCATCCCCCTTTTTTCACTCTTCTTCCCTGAATCGCTCGTCTTATCGTGTCAGTCTCCCGCATGCCGATGTTAACGGCATAATTGACGAAGCCTCGCCAGTGTCGCGAAAAGCTCTGAGGGTAAAATTCAAATTTTAGCGGCCCACGTGAAACATTAATTTTTTCCTCTCGTCCTTCCTCGTCAGAGCGAAGAGAGAGAGAGAGAGAGAGAGAGAGAGAGAGAGAGAGAGAGAGAGAGAGAGAGAGAGAGAGAGAGAATAAAAAACGCAGTTTGGTAAAATCGACGTGCATGTACGTATTATCTCTGGCAATTTGATGATAGATCAAATATACAGGGTGAGTCACAAAAATCAGAACATCTGAATATCTCACAAGGAACATCCCTCCGGTGACACCCTTCGAGTTTGTTGAAATTTGGATATGTTATAAAGCATCGAAAAGTAAGCGATACGTATTTTTTTTTATCGGCGGAAAAGCGGTTTTAAGGGCTCATAGTATGACCTTTAAATGACCTTCAACAACGAAAAATTGAATGAATAATAATTCACCAATTTATTGTCAACTTTTTATTATCAACGCGACCAGTTTCACGGAATTTTGTAACCACATTGAGGTAAACAGAAACTGATGGAAAATTATTGCGGTCAGGGAATCGATCTTCGTACAGCCATACTGTTTCTCTTGACCACTGTCGATTTTCTCCATAAATGAAAATCATGTCGATCTTTGTTTCCTTCGCGTAACGCATTGTGAAACGTTCATCGATAACCTGACAGATTAGAAATTTTAGAAACTTCACATATCTGGTAGCAAGAAGGTAGTCAGAGTAACTGATAACCACTTCAAGGTTCAAGGTCATTCAAAGTCAGTATCGATTATGCAAATCTAAATATCTCGAATCGCTACCAAATATGTGGTAGTGATCAGAGATATTTATATCCGATTGTCATCGACACGGACCTTGAATGACCTTGAACGACTTTGATCCCCTAACGTTTTTTCATGCGGCTTGAGGTACGCCACAAGATGGTTGAAAAAAATGTACCATTCCATTTAAAAAAGTGGACGTGACCTTCACTGTGCGTCAGCGCCTCCAGCGAAAAAAAAAATTGGTCGCATTTGACGGCCCCCTTCACATTTTTTGTGACGTCGATAATTACTGAGTTATTTCGGGTGGCAGAGATAAGAGGGACACCCTGTATAAAGACGTAAGTTTGTATACCTATACCCTTCCGTTTACTTTTATATTCTAATAACAAAAGGAGAGATATTTTTTTATTTTCAAATTCCAGGAACTGATTTTCCATATTAGAATACAAATGCGAATAAAAGTTCGAAGAATATATATTTATTTGAACAATAAAAATATTTATTTAACAATAAAGTATATACAACAAAAATTCATTGAATTAAAATAAAATCAATTTTTCTTTTATTGAAAAAATGTATAGTTATTATTTAGTTAGTTGATTAATTGATCTACTTTAGTTTGTACACATGTAAAATGAAAATAATAATTCATATAACAAAAAAGAAGATTGATTGTTTAATTTATTTAAATTTAATTTCAGAACAATCGTGTACATGTGCATATACATATATAGGGAGAGAATTATAATGTGGCTATTTTTAAGGGTCTAACATGTTCAAGAAAATGTCATATTCAATAGTTTTTCAAGTCTTTTTCGAAAAAAGACCAGTGTATTTTTTGTCGAGTAGCATTTGCAAACAAAAATTGAGCATTTGAAAAATAAATCAAAACTCCATTTTGAGTCCAGCAGAATGAAGATAATTAAATTCCCAATACGAAATACTTGTATGAATATGGAAAAACGCCATTCAAAAACTTTTTTTAATGGCATTCAATTTTATTTATCCACTTTAGAATGCATTTATAATGTATTTTTTTCTCGATGACGAGATGCCCAAAAAAGGTTTTCCGAAGTGTTTCGAATTCTGAATTGAATTACCTTCATTCTGCTGGACTCAAAATAGAATTCTGATCTTTTTTTACAGAATGTTGAATTTTTTCTGACAAATACCATTGTTACAAAGATATGTTACATTTTTTTGAAGAGGACTTGAAAGCCCATTAAAACATCATATTTTTCTCAGTTGCAAAGAAAAACACCGCCACCTTATAATTATCACCCCGTACATGTAAATCTACACGTACACATTGTCCTCAAATGAAATGTGAATTAATTGAGTAGCCAATCTTTTGTTTTTGTCGTTAAAATTATCATTCTGATTTTATAAGCGTAAAAACTGAATTAGTTGAATTAACAAATTAATTAATAACTATACATTATGATAAAAAACGAAATCTTTACATAAAACGCAGATTCATATTATTAAATGACATTCTGATTTTTCAAGCAAAAACATATTCCTTCAACTATTTTATCCTAATATAGCAAATTAGTTCCTTAAATGCAAAAGTGGAAGAAATCTCTCTCCGTTTTTTATTGGAATATAAAAATAAACTAAAGGCTTTAGGTATACGTATGCTTACATCATCTACAAACAGCTGTATATGTATACGAGCAGGCAGACGAAACGTGTTGTCACGCATACAAGAGTAAAGTCGTAAAAACATCGTGTATATACGATTTATAAACACTGGAAAAAAAAACCTCTTAAGCTTTTCTGGCGCCGCACGAAAATAAATATTCCAGCGAATACTCCGACAGATTCCCATAAGGTTCTTTATTCCCTCTCTCCCCTATTGCCTCCTTTTTATTCGGCACGCTATGCGGATTCCGCTCCGTGTGAATCTATATATAAAATTCCACATTTTTCACGTACAAGGAAGAAACTCGTTTTTTTCGGGCACCACATACACGCAGACACTATACATGTATGTGTGTCTATACGCATTTCTCGATCGGGAATATAAAAATCCGTTCGTTCATTGATCATGTAATATCTGGGTCTCGCCGGGTCAATGTACGGATCCGCTTTTAATTCCGATGTTTAATGAGCTGCGAAATCAGAAAGAGAATACGTAGTTTATATACACTAGTGGAATTAATTCTAGATACTTTTAATAGAAATTAGCTTTTTTTGACATTCACGCAGAAAATACATTTTCTGCTAGGTCGGAGCGATACTGTAATGTTTTACTTTTATCTATAATGTTTCTACTTAAGGGAAGGTTCTGCCTTGTTGGGCCAAAAAATGTTCGATTTTTCACCAATTTTTTATGCGAAAAGTCTTAAATATTGAATGTTGTTATTTGGTATGTTGACTGAGCAGTCTTTATTGAATATTTAAATATTTTTTAAAGTTTGACAAAACATGGTGGTGGGAGTCGGAGGAGCCACGTATATCGGTACGCGGGCGATGACATTCTTCGCTTGCGGAAGTCTTAAGTCCCGGACAGGTGACCTGAAGCAAAAAAAAATCAAACATATTTTCACTTTGGACATCATTGCGTATAAGTTGACCTAGAATCAAGGGAAAAAATTGAAAAGTAAAAAAATGGTGAGCGATCGGCACGAAGTTTGGTATTTTTCCAAAAAAAAATCGCATTTTTTTGCTCACTATTTTTTACTTTTCATTTTTTCTCCTTGATCCTAGGTCAACTTATACACAATGTTGTACAAAGTAAAAATATGTTTGATTTTCTTTCTTCAGATCACCTGTCCGGGAGTTAGGACTTCCGCAAGCGAGGAATGTCATCGCCTGCGCACCAACATACGTGGCTCCTCCCACTCCCATCACCATGTTTTGTCAAACTTTAAAAAATATTTTGATGCTCAATAACGACCGCTTAGTCAACATACCAAATATCAACATTCTATATTTAAGGGGCTATACCAGTGTGATCGCTGAAAATTTGGGTGACTTTCGGGAATTTTTTGGACGAAAAGTACTGAATTAAATGTTTCGGAAAATTTAGAATATATTTGGCCATATTTGACCTATATTACATAATATTTTCATAGAAAAATATTGTGATCCAAAGGACTTATGCGCTGCCTTCAGATTCGCCAAAGAAAAGTTCCTCCTCTGCTGACATGATTCCGGCCGATTGAGTAGCTGAAACCAAAAAAGGACAAAATGTCGTTAAACTGGAAGGTATTTCCTCTACAATGACGTAGAATTTTCGAAAAATATCAAAATCTAACAAAATGGCGTCGTTATGAAAAAAAGTCTGTTTTCTTGCCTATAAAATGGTCGTTTTTTTAAATGTCAAATCGTCAATTTTCATCCAATCAAAAATATCCTACGTCATTGTAGAGTAAATATATTCAAGAGTACTCAGTTCAAATTTCAAGTCAATCGGATAATTGCTCTTTGAGTTACAATGTCAGCAAATTTGAAAAATCTCATTTCGAGAAAAACGCGTCCAAAGACTTAACTATCAATTTTTGCAAGATAAAATGATATTGATATAAATGATATAAATGATAATGATATTCTTGAAAGTATAGACAGTCGAAAAAGGCATAAAAGAAATCGATTTTTTGAAAGTGTCACACTGGTATAGCCCCTTAATACTTTTCGCATTAAAAATTGGTGAAAAATCGAACATTTTTTGGCCCCACAAGGCAGAACCTTCCATTAATATTAGCTTTAATGAGCTTATTTTGATAAGAATTTTAAAAAATATAAGTGATTATATTTCGATAAGATCAGGCGCGCGTGATCTAAGTATGTATATCTAGTAAACCTTTAGTATTTTTTATTTATTTATTAAGGTCTCAATTAATTCCTGAGTTCCAACGAATACCCTTGCGGGTTTTTACGTATAACCCTTTCTACTTGAACTCCCTCTCTATCCGCACCTCGCTAATCTAACCTCACTTCCGTTGCGTCCACGTCCGTCTCAAGCCACACTATATCGCATTTGCCGAGGGTACGGGAAAACTGTGGAAAACCCATGTCGGTATAAACGGCCCTATATTCTTCTGATTGTCTGGTGCACAGACTTGGCCACACACAAAGCTGTTTAACTCGTATCGCCCGAGTCCAACCCCGACCACCCATCCCACCAGTATTGGTTACTAAAACCTCTAGTAATAGTAGTAGTTTTTATTTCCAGCGTACCCTTTAAGGGTGTTTACACATAGGCTGACATTCTCTTCTCCGTTACAAGTTGTTCTTACAAATTATGTACCTGTGTTTCCGATTTTGTAACATTTTATATACATGATATCGAAAAGTTTGCATCGTTGGCATGCAATAAAATGGTTTTAAAAAAAATCTAATTGCAATATTTTTGGTACATTCAAGCTACGTCAAACTTTTTTGAAGATCTTCATTAGAGACCTACAACCTAACTCTATGGGGAAATATATCGGATAACAGTAAAAATGGAGAATAAATAAGTAAAAACGGATTTCCGTTGCATTTCACCGATGCAAACTTCAACATCATACATATACTGGTGTTTCCTTCTCATCCTGCTACCTATTTTATGAATACCTCGAATTCTTTTACATATGCACATAGCTCTATGGCTGGCTTAGTCGTCACCAGTTCCTTTCATATTTGTGTTAGTTCCCCCCTGCATTCCCGGACTTCTAGTTTTTCAAGTACTTCCGCTCTGATTTCTGCCTTCATCGCTTCGCAGCCACAAATGTGTTCCACGCTCTCCTTTTCTTCCTTACACATCCGGCAGCGATTGTCTCCGTATCCCTTATTACCTTTTTTCCCTATATTCCTGTGTCTTATCCTTGCCCATAATTCTTTCGTTTCCCCACCGAGCTCCTTTATTTCCTCGTATTTATCCATTTCTGCGTTACCTCTTCTGCTCCTATACTCTTTGCAGTATGTCGATTTGTCAATCCTGCACCAATGGTGCAGGCTAAAAACATGTTCCCATTTGAAAAGCCATTGATGACCTCGAGAACGGAAAAACTATGACCTTGATAAAAATGAATTTTTCGCCACTGTATCAGCCCTTCGAAATCAATCAAATTACCTTGTGACATTTTTTTCGTCACTCTCAAGGCAACGGAGATATTTGGGGTCGTCATGTTAAATGGTCCACCCTGTATATAGTTTCCGCCATTTGGCATCGCACCCGATATCTCGTATCTCACTACAATCGCCCGACCGTCAACGCAGTCTTTTTCGAGTCTCAATACATCGTGGCAAATACGGTAGGATTTTAGGTTTCAGCATATACAAATATTTATTCAGTATATATCGATAATCAATGGAGAAAAAAAAATACGAATGGTCTTCGATTCTTGAAGCCCGAAGTCGAAGCGAGAGACGCTGCCGGTCGCAATCACATATTTGGCGTAAAGTATTAGGTACCCTGTAAATGTTCTATCCGGACAAGACACCGAATATATCGGCAAAAAAAATCGTAAACCAATTTATCAAACGGGGTTTTGAAGCAGACAAAGCCAGTTTCATTTTGCTTCTTTATTTTTATTTTTGCAATTTTTTTTGTACCCGGTACGGTCATTTTGAAAAAAGCCGATTTTTCACGATTTTTGCACTTTCCAAAATCGCGTGCTGCACTTTGAAAAATAGTAATCTCACAATTTAGTGATAAGATCTTTGAAAAGGAAAAAGGAAAAGGAGTTATTTAGTTTTTCTTGAAAATAAACGGCAGGTTTCCGAAAATCCGGCACCGTGCGGCGTAACTTGAAAACTATGACGTTTGGAATATTAGTCTAAGGAGTAAAAAGTTGCATTTTGTTATTTTGGAGTCCTTAAATGCTTTTTAGATTTTTTTTCAAAATTTCTTTGTATTCCTATTTTCGGTTGATAGTCAACGATTTGTCTAATTAATTTATTGCCGTTACTTTGAAACAAAGATGTTTTGATGAAAATATCAAGAGGAGAAAAGGCACCTACAGCCTTGGCCAAAAGTATTAGGCACCCCTATAAAATATTGATATTTAAAAAAGTAAATAAATCCATTACAATTGCTTTGAACTAAAGCTGAGGCGGCATCATCAAATATAAAATGTAACAATATAAAACCTTTTTTGGAGGATTGCAAAACATCTGGATCGTAAAACGCTGAGCATGTGCGTTTTTTAAATTCAGGCAAAAACTTTTACCAGTCTTCATTTGCTATTCTTAGAGTGGAAAAGCTCTTTTTTGCGATTTCATTACTTCAGCACAATTTTTTTGCTTTTTTTTCGAAAATGCTGAAAAGTAGTGAGATTTCATACGAAAAACGGGTAAAAATTCACTTTTTGCGAAAAAAAAGGGAAGTTCCAAGTTGAAATATGGAAGTTGAATGTTTACCCGTTTTTCGTATGAAAGCTCATTACTTTTGTATGTAACTTTTCTCCTGTTGATATTTTCATTCAAAGATCTTTGTTTCAAAGTAACAGCAATAAATTAATGAGTCAAATAGTCGACTATCGACCAAAAGTAGCCATACAAAGAATTTGGAAAAAAAATCTAAAAAAATGTTGTGCCTGCAAAATAACAAAATACAAGTTTTTACTCCTTAGACCAAATATTCCAAACCTCATAGTTTTCAAGTTATGCCGCACGGTGCCGACTTTTCGGAAAGCTGCCGTTTGTTCAAGAAAAAACTAAATAGCTCTGCGAAAAAAATTGCAAATGTTTTTTTAAACAAAAGTAAAGCTGACGGTTTTCTTTTCAAAGAACTTATTACTAAATGGTGAGTGCTATATTCCAAAGTGCAGTACGCGATTTTGTAACGTGCGAAAATCGTGAAAAATCGGCATTTTCAAAATGACCGTACCGGGTACAAAAAAAATCGCAAAAATAAAAATAAAGAAGCAGAATAAGGCTGGCATTGTCCGCTCCAAAACCCCGTTTGGTAAATTGGTGTACGTTTTTTTTTCGCCGAGATATTCGTGTTTTCATCCGAATAGAAAGTTTACATTAAGCCTAATACTTTTGGCCGAGGCTGTACATATATGAGTACGTGAATGCGTCTTTCCGCAAGTATGCTTTATTGCGTGTTTGAATTGTAAGCCGATACGAGTTGAACGACAGTCCGTCTTGAAACCGCGGTTTGACTTCCCGCGTACTCAGGAAGGGGATGCGCACCAGTGCAAGTCGGTTGTTCTTTGTTACAGATTTTACAGTCGCGCGAATATTCAAACATTAGTCACGTAAATGAATGTCTATATACCGGGTGTCCCATTTTAATCTTACACCTGTTTTACCTCGAAAGATACTGCTCCAATTAAGTATTGAGTATAATCATACTTTTAGGGTTCAAAGGGGGACGTTCAAAATAAAAATCTTTTTTGGTCCAAAATTCAAAATGGGGACGGTGAGTAGGCCGACATAAAAAAAATGGGATCACAGATTTTTTTCACCAAAAAATTTGGCAGGTCAAAACTAACAACTTTTGTAGGAAATTGTTTTTGATAACGTTCATCATTTTTAGGTTAGAATACAATTTTTTACTATTTTCGCGCTATGCTGAATGTACCATGAGGAGGTGAAGTCTTACATAAGAGTGTGTGTATGCGGGTGTGAGTTTGTTTGGGTTACCAAACAAACCCTATCCTATCATAAACCCTATCATAAGAGTGTGTGTATGCGGGTGTGAGTTTGTTTGGGCTACCAAACAAACCCAAACAAACGCAAACGAATCCAAAAAAAACGCACACCCATACAAACACACGCAAACTAACGCTAGGGATGTTAAAGACTTTATTTCCTCGTGGCACATTCTGGATACCGTTAAAATCGTGAAAAATGGTATTCTAGCCTAAAAATTATGAACGTTATCAAAAAACTTTTCCTATAAAAATTGTTAGTTTTGGCCTGACAAATTTTATGATGAAGAAAATTGATAATCCCATAAAAAAAACATGTCGGCCATCTTAACGTCGTTATTTTGAATTTTGGACCAAAAAAGATTTTTTTAACGTCCTCCTTTTAACCATAAAAGTTTTATCATACTCAATACTTGATCAGAGCAGTATTTTTCGAGATACATCAGGTGTAAGATTAAAATGGGACACTCGACACACACACACACACACACACACACACACACACACACACACACACACACAGACACCCGCACGCACACACACACCTATTGACATGTACATATATATTGCAATTTCTCTACATATATTATATTATATTATAGAAGTGCCTCGCCCTGTGTGTGTGTGTATATATATATATATATATATATATATATATATATATATATATATATATATATATATATAAGGTCGAGGCACATAAAGTGTTACAGAGCAATGGCACTCTAACTATTGATCATATCCAAAAATGTTTCAGACAAAAGTTTCAGTGTTCGAGAAGGCCGTCATACTGAACCACCCTATATTTTTTATCGGTGGAGGCGCTGACGCTACGCCAAGGTCAACTCCACTTTTTTAAATGGAATGGTAAATTTTTCCTTCAACCATCTTGTGGAGCACCTGAAGCCGCATACAAAACGTTAGGGGGTCAACGTCGTTCAAGGTTATTCAAGGTCACCTATTAAAATGAAATACAAAACTAATCTCGGATCACTACCAAATATGTAGTAGTGATCCGAGATATTTAGATTCGTATCATCGATACTGACCTTAAATGACCTTGAACGACGTTGACCCCTAATGTTTTTTATGTGGCTTAAGGTGCTCCACAAAATGGTTAAAGAAAAAATGTACCACTCCAATTAAAAAAGTGGAGTTGACGTTGATGTTGCTTCAGCGCCTCCACCGATAAAAAAAATAGGGTGGTCCAGTATGACGGCACTTTATGTGCCTCACCTTGTATATAAAAGCCGATGCATTCAAAATAATCTTTAGATAAATGTAAGCGTATTTATATAAAAGTCATTTCAAGGACCATTGTGGCTCAAAAATTAAGGATTGAAAAACAAAAACTGACGAAGATTTCAAAACAGCCACACTCGTTCACAGCCAACATTACGATGATGTTAAAGTTTGCATAATTGAAATACAACGGAAATTAATTTCCTCCGATTCCTACATTTTTTCCTCAATTTAGCCTACGATGATCGCTTAAACGTTTGTTTCGTATCATTGTTAGAGATCTGCAACCTCGATCAACAAACAAAGGGTTTTGGATAATAAGAAGAAACAAACCGAATTTTCCTTCCACATATAAATATACGCTACGTATATCAACATGCATGTGTATTCCACCCACGAGCCCACCCGAAAGCACAAATACGTGTCGATAAGCTTCGTCGTTTCTTCGCATGTATCATCATCGCGCATCAGACGAAAAAAGAAAAAGTTGGCTTCGAATTATTCGATAGAATTGAGAAATAAGATTGGTTAACCGTCCGCGAACGGGATGGATCGCAGTCGAACGTAAGGGATCGAACAGCTATTGTTTTTTTTTTTCGTTTATTTTTTGTCGATTCTCGCTTGGGGATTGGACGATCGTCCGACGAGAGTCTTGAAATAAGTGGAAAGACCCAAACGGACGAGAGGAAGCCGCAGGCTGCGGCTTTTCGTACCCATTCCCGCACGAGAAGTGGCTTGATACTGAAAGAACGCATATCCGTGAGGAGTTGTGTGTGCACGTGCTCGTCTGTGTAGGATGTTTGTCCGCATACATACGTCTATACGGGTACATATAAATACGTATGTATGGGAGTAGCGGACGATAGTGAGCTGTCCTTTGCATACCGTTCGTCAATACACGAATCGCTAGCAGTTACGTTGAAGATGTCGAAGTAGCAAGACACGTAAGAGCTTTGCAAAAGATTTTATTCTGCGCGAGTGCCTCGAAATTTCGGGTCTGTCCAAGTGCGTGAGTGTCCAGGAACGATAAGTGTGTGATTGATAAGATCGAAAGTGAAGAGAAAGAAACCACCAAAAAATGCGACCTTCAGGAGTGTCGTTTAGTGAAGTTGCAATGATCCTCATCGTCGCGAGTTTCCTTGCAACGTTCACGGCAGGTTCTTCACTTACGGTTGAGGAAAATGGGATCGAGGGGCTGGGGAACTTCAGCGTAGCGTTGAATCATAGCGCCGACGAAAGACCAGAAGTGGCGATGAACGCGACTACCGAGTACCCCTGCCAGCAAAGATTGTGCCTACCGATGTGCTGTCCCGTTGGGAGTCATTTGCTCGACGACGACGCGTGCAAGCCTATGAACAAATCGAAGACCATGAAATTCCCCACGCAACACGATCCTCTCAGCCTCCAATCGCTTCCGGGCCAATTGCGCGTCGAGGATTTTCACGTTTTTGCTTGGAATCCTTGTCCCGGCCGTGATAAGTTCTATGTCCAGCCGGATACGGACGAGGCAAAGGAAATAAAGGTCCTGTCCAATGGCTCCGTGGCCATGACAGTTGACGGCAGCCTTCTGGATTACGCGAGTTTCTGTTTCGGAGCGATTGCCGATGACGACACCTATAACGTTGTACAGTGCTTCGACGAACCAGAGGATTACGATCAAGCCGCCTCCAAGGGTCAAGTGCTCCCTGGGCTTCCCATTGGCATGATACTCTCGGTGCCTTTCCTCCTACTCACTTTTCTCATTTACAGCGTAATACCCGAATTGAAAAACATGCACGGCTGCACCCTACGCGCATACGTCGGTTCCCTCATCGTTGCTTATACTACGCTCGCCTACCTCCAGTTGACACCTTCGGAGAAGATCAGTGACATCCCTTGCAAAATCCTTGGTACATACTCATACATTTGCCTTGGGTGGCGAAGAGCCGATGTAGGGAGAACGATATTGTTTTTATTATACATATATATTAGGGGGCGTATACAAATTATGTAACGCAAAATTTCACAAATTTTGACACCCCCCCCCCCCGCCCCGCGTAACGGGGCCGTAACGCTTGGCCAGAACCCCCCCCCCCCATTCCGTTACGTAACGGGTGCTTTGTCGTCAATAATTGCGATTTTTTTCATAGACATAACTAATTATGAAAGGATCGGGTTTATACTCATTTTACGAAGTATATATTCATCTCGTTTTCTACCAATGTTTATGACAAAATCTTGAAAATTAACCGGAATATAAACCTTGATTTAAAGACGAAAAAAAAAATTCTCTTCATTCTCCCAACGATATCTTTATTAAAGGTTATCTGTAAATTAAAAGTAAAAAATTTATCAATATCTATACAAATGTAGCTATCGTTATGCGTAGGCTTTATTGTATTTTGGTTTTTTTTTTAATGCCGACAGTTTGGACATTTTTTTCTATTCCCAAGGCCCTTTTTCTGTATTCGGGGAGTCTTTATAAATAGTAATTATCAAATGTTAGAAACGCGGATAGCTACAGCCTTAGTCACCGCGATTACAAAATGTGTTTTTTTTTTATTGAAAATTGGTTGATAAGTTTTTGAGTTTTCGTTCCGTGTTTCTTGATATAAAGTTACGTTTTTTTTTAAAGAATATTGATACTTACATTGAAGTATCTAGTCGCGGGCGATATGACGGTTCTTCATCTTCATGATAGTTCACAAAATAATAAAAGCCTGTACTTTATCTATTGTTAATGATGCCACACCTGTAGGGACTGAGGGTACTAACCGGTAGTGCTACCTGTTCTCACTAAAGTGACTATAACTCCGTCAATTTTCGGACTTGTGAATAAAAATGTTACCAATATATTTTTCAATACATGTACTTAAAAGAATTATTTTTATAAAAAATTCCTTCAAATTTTGTTTGGGGGATGTGGGAAAGCTACTGTGCAAGTTCTTGCACGGTGATTTTCCCCCTTAACTGAAATGGCGTATAGAAAGCTGTGGCTGTCCACGGTAAAATTGCACTCGAGGTTTAAATTAAAAACTCGAACATGCAAAAATTTGGCTATTTCTGGCAGTTTTAAAATGGTGACGTAACGCAAACCTTGACCCCCCCTACGTACGTAGACCGTAACGCCTGGCCGAACCCCCCCAATTGCGTTACGTAATTTGCGTACGGCCCCTTACGTGGTTGCATATGAAACCACCCGCTGGCAATAGATGACCTTAGGTACACTATGTTCTCGAATTAGAAGTTGGCAATACATATGATGTGTCCATAGAGTCTCGCTGAAACGCCATAGGTGGCATTTCTGCGACGCGTTAACGCCATCTATTGTAACCCTAGAACGTATCTATCGTTTTCTCTATCTTCTATTGGGAGTACAAATAAGTCTCGGCCGTTTGACAAAAGGTGGCCCCACCAGAAGGTTATGGTTAAAATTGTCAGATGTAAAACGTCATATCGTCATATCGTGCGGGAACTCTTGCGTTTGGCACGAAGCTCCCTCCAATAATGCTTCCAATTCCGCGTCTTCGTTTCGGCCTTCCGCTACGTTCTTTGTCTTCGACGTCAAACTCACCATTCTTAAACTTTTTAAACCACTCACGACAACTTCTCTCACTTAAGGGAGCCTCACCATGTGCTTTTATAAGCAATCGATGTGCCTCAGCTGCAGATTTCTTCAAATTAACGAAGTAAAGAAGAGTTATAAAGTTCCCGAAAATGAGCTCTACGGCTCAAAACTCGACATTTTCGCACAAAAAAAATTATGTGATGCTAATACAAAATCGCTAATATTTTATAACCATATAATGTTTTACATTTGACAGTTTCAACCATAACCTCCGGGTGGGGCCATCTTATGTCAAACAGTGGAGACTTATTCGTACTCCCAATAACTCATGACTGCGGGAGATACTCACCCAACACGTTTCATGAGGGGCACATCGCTTTATTAAGCAGTAAAAAGAAATATCAGTACATGAATCTCTTCGTTTTTCAAAGAGAAATATAATCGTGTGAGACAAATTCGATTTCGTTAAAATTAATTTAGTGCAAACCCCGTTTAAACTCCGATATCGGTCGCAAATCGCCGAAAATCGCATTTTTCAAACAAATTTTGTTTTCCTTATCAATAGATCTTCAAATATCGCACAGCGTTGTAGAGGAGATTCATTGAGCTTACTGAAAAAAATTAGTCTAACGATGTTCCGTTGGAAAAGTATATTTATTTTGGGATATGAAAATGGTGAAAATACAGAATATGTAAATACGAAAAACGTCAATGGGGACGAAAAAAAAATGTTTACAAGGGGTTGTCGTATATTTTTCACTTCGTTTATTGAGAAAATAGTATATAATTAATATTTATGATGAAAATAAGAACATAAACAATAAAAAGAAATCGTACATGCAGCTCATTCTACTATCGCGCAGATATAATATTATATAATATAAAATATATGGCCTTAGGGAATATATGCGACCATTCGCGTCTAAATTAAGTAATAATACGTAAAATATGTTGATTTTAATAAAAAAAAAGGTAAAATTCACTTGCCGCCACGAAACACCAATGACAACTTCAGATTGGGGTAGGCAACCCATAGACATAACATCCTCAGACGCTCTTAAAATCGTTTTGCTGAATAACCAGCGAGCAGCGTATAGCACTGCCGGCATGCCCTTACAGTCAGATAGTGAAACTTAATTGTGATCACGATCCCCAGTCGATAATGTCGATTGATTGCTTAGGAGTGCACTTCGAAATCCGGCTGGGATGGGTTTCTACCCCGTACATGATTTCTAGGGTTAACTGTGTCTCCAATGTCAATTTTTGTTCCAAATAAGTCACATTTGCGGGAAGTTATGCTTCGTTATCTGCTAGGAAAGAAATCGGCCGCGGAAACGCATCGTTTGCTAGAAGGAGCGTATGACGAAGATGCTTCATCGAGTGCATCGTACAAAGAGTAATTTCGCTGCTTCCAAAGTTATGATTTCTCTTTAGACAACAAGGACCATGCAAAATTACGCAAAACCCGTGCAGAAATTGTCCTCGGGATCCAATTGGATTTCCATACTTAACCCTACTTCCTGATGGAGACCTGCATGGGTCATCGCATTTGATCCCTATACTAAAACGTCAAGATCATACATTGGACTGCCATCGGGATTCTCCATTGAAATCCAATTTACGAATTGAAATTGAATCCCAAAGGATTCCCACATTATCGAACAGAATCCGATACGATTCCTGATGGAACCCATTGCATTCTGGACGTTGAAATTTCCAATCATAATTTATAGATATACAAAATGAGTGGATCATAAAAAATATAAATCTCATGTTAAAAAAGTATAAATCGCTTGAAAAAGTATACCTTAAAAATCAATTTGAATCATACCTTAGAGAAAATCCACTGTAATTATAGTTTGTCATTGATTGTATTGCACTTCGACATAATATCACCACACACGTATATACACACTTACAAAGCGTGCAGGTTATGTTTCAACAGGCCGAGTTTTTTCTCGTGACTTTTCACAACCTTTCGATTCGACGTGGTAAGAATTTTCAAACGACGTTCATCCGGGAATAGTGCAGAGTCCAATTGGATCCCATTGAGGACTCCCTATGTGGGGTATCCCTAACAAATCCCTATATAGATGTGGTAGGATCGAGGACTCCCAAAGAAATTTCGGCTCGGGAAAAGGGGTGTCGTTTATTAGGACCTGCCGCAACTCGAAAACCATCACTGAGGATCGTTATTGACTGCAACTGATGCGTTTCAAGTGAACTCTGGCCGAGAAGAGGCCGGAATGAGAGAATCGCCATGACAAGTTGATTTTGCAGCACCACAACGACAAATCGCATGTTGCTCGACCGGTTGGGAAGTACTTGGAAAGAGGGAACTGGGAAAACCTACTCCACCCGCCATATTCCCCGGACATCGTTCCCTCCTATTACCATTTGTCCCCGTCGATGTAGTCAGCGCCTAGGGCTCAGCACTTCTCATCGTATGAAGCAGTAAAAAATGGCTGGCTGAAATGCCTCTAAAGAAGCCGAATTCTTCCTGCGTGGAATGCGATGGCTGGCCAAAAGATGGGCCAAGGTTGTCTGTCCCGATGAACTATGTATCCATAGTATACTATGGATAAACCAGTTCGTCTATTTGCTGCCGAAACACTGTCTGTCCATTCGTTCAAAAAATGACATTTTCACATGCAACCACCACAGTCATAATATGATATATACCGGGTGTCCCATTTTAATCTTACACCTGAGTTATCTCGAAAAATACTGCTCCGAACAAGTATTGAGTATAATAAAACTGTAGGGTTCAAACGGGGACGTTAAAAAACATTTTTGGTCCAAAATTAAAAATGACGTTAAGGGGCTATACCAGTGTGAACGTGGAAAACTTGGGTGATTTTCGAGAATTTTTTGGAAGAAAAGTACTCGATTAAATATTTCGGAAAATTAAGAATATATTTGGCTATATTTGACCTATATTACATTATTTATTCCATAGAAAAATATTGAGATCCAACCAACTTATGCGCTTCCGTCGGAGGCGCTAGAAAAACGTTCCTCCACTGCTGACATGATTCCGGCCGATTGAGTAGCTGAAACCGAAAAAGGAAAAAAATGTCTTTAAACTGGAAGGTATTTCCTGTAGAATCACGTAGGATTTTCGAAAAATATCAAAATCTAACAAAATGGCGTAGTTATGAAAAAAGTCTGTTTTCTTGCTTATGAAATGGTCATTTTTTTCAATGCCAAAACGTCAATTTGCATCCAATCAAAAATATCCTATGTTATTGTAGAGTAAATATATTCAAGAATACTCAGTTCAAATTTCAAGTCAACCGGATAACTGCTCTTTGAGTGACAATGTCAGCAATTGTAAAAAATCTCATTTCGTGAAAACCCGTTTAAAGATTTAATTATCGGTTTTTGCGAGATAAAATGATATGGATATTAATTATATAAATGATAATGATATTCTTGAAAGTATAAACTGTCGAAAAAAGCAAAAAAAAATGTTTTGAAAGTGTCACACTGGTATAGCCCCTTAAGATGGCCGGCATGTTTAAAAAAAAGGAAACATGACTTTTTCCACCAAAAAAATCATCACGTCAAAACTAACAACTTTTGTAGGATTGTTTTTAACGTTCATAATTTTTACGTTAGAACACTATTTTTTACTGTTATAGCACTACTCAGATCGTACCACAAGGAGGTAATGTCTTTAACATTCTTAGTGCCACTGTGTGGGTGTGTGAGTAGTTTGTGCTTGTTTGGCCTTTTTCGATAACCCAAAAAACCTAAACAAGAATTAGGTCTCTGCGGCTCGATATTTCCGTTATCAAACAAACCCAAGTGTAAGTGTGCGTCTGAGTTTGTTTGGGTTTGTTAGATAACGGAGGTGGCGAGCCACGGAGACCTAATCCTTATTTCGATTATCGAAAAAACCCAAAGAAACACAAACTCACCCACACGCACACTTACACTAGGGATGCTAAAGACTTTACCTCCTCGTGGTACATTCTGGATAGTGCTAAAATAGTAAAAAAAAGGTGGTGTGCTTACCTAAAACGATGAAAGTTAGCAAAAAAAATGCTACAAAAGTTGTTGGTTTTGGGCTGACAAATTTTTTGATGAAAAAAGTCATGTTCCCAGTTTCTAAAACGTGTCAGCCATCTTAACCCCACCATTTTGAACTTTGGACCAAAAAAGACTTTTTAATGTCCCCCTTTGAATCCTAAAAGTTTTATTATACTCAATACTTGATCGGAGTAATATTTACCGAGATAAATCAGGTATAAGATTAAAATGGGGGACATCCAGTATGTATACGAGTGTGTGTGTGTGTGTGTGTGTGTGTGTGTGTGTGTGTGTGTGTGTGTGTGTGTGTGTGTGTGTGTGTGTGTGTGTGTGTGTGCGTGTGCGTGCGTGCGTGCGTGTGTGTGTGCGTGTGTGTGAGTGTGTGAGTGTGCGTGTGTGTACTCATGGCATTAATGAGTAAATTACCTAGAAATATCTCAAATTGCTGGTTTGTATAACTAAATTTTATTGTTTAACATGCTAAATCTGTTTTCCAAAAGCTGAAACTGATGAACCGCTTTCTCGCACTCAGATTGGCAAATGACCCCTGACCGAAAAGATAAGGCCCATGGTATTTTTTAACGCCGTACAGTTTACTTCTCACAGTCACTGTATTTATTAGCACAGCCGTGTTGATAATAGAGATGAAAAAAGTGTAATACAGACATTATACAATTGTGTTGTATAATTAAGTCATCGCATCACGTATTGATTATAGTTGCTGTGGCGTCGGTTATACTTGCTCGCTGCAGGATGATTCTTGTTTGAGGGGTCTTCTCACGTTAGACCAGGGGTTCTTAACCTTTTGAGCTCTGTGGACCATCTCGCATTTCCTGCGGACCCCTTTCGAAACAATGTTTTGAAAAAAATGTAGTATTTCAATTGAAACTTCAAATCAAAGTGCGATTTCGTTAGAAATTGTAAACTGATGCAGAAACTTTACCGGAAAACCGAAATTGTCGGAATAATCGTCTACGGAAAATTTGTCGAATTACAATTCGTTGAATTACGATAGGAATGTCCGCTTTCAGCCGCACGCGGAGTCAACGAACGGGATATTTGACTCCATGTTAAATTTTTTTGGGGTTTTTGTATTTTTAAATTTTTTTGTATTTAAAATTTTTTTTTGGGTTTCTATATTTTTCAATTTTATTTTGGGTTTTTGTATTTTCCACTTTCCTTATCACTACGTCGTAGTGATAAGGAAAGTATTGGTTTCGGCGGCAAAAAATCTGCAGATAAAACTTTGGGAAAATACATTTAGAGACCCCCCAGTCGGAAAAAATAATTTTACGAGAATTGTTTCTTATGGAAAACCGAATTTTGCGTCGAAAAGAGCTCTTGGTTTTTTTTTCGTTAAAACGCATATTTGACGGGTTGTAAAGGTTTTTACTTTCCATTTTAGCAATATCCGTCTGTCTGTCGGTACGTACGTACGTATGTATGTACGTACGACTGTCTGTCTGTTTCCACTGGTAGCAGGGTAATCTCAGAAACCGTAATTAATCTATAATGCAATCGTTGGTTACTTATCATGTAGGAAAAAAATACCCAACATCGTTAAAGGTCCCAATACCCTGGCAAACATTGTAATAATGCCGTGGACACCCTATGGACCCCGTGGGGGTCCATAGGGGGTACAGTTGTTACACTTAATAAATACACTTTCGAAAAACATTAAATTTTTTAAAAATGTATTCATGTAATCCAAACAAACTTTAAACGCGTTTTCCTCGAAACAACGTTTTTCGAAGGGCTGGTTGATAAAATCTTCGAAACTGCTGAACAGGATCCTTATGAAATTTTAACGACATATTCTTTACAGCTATAGCGATAGCGCATATCAAGGATTTTTTTAAATGTTGAAATTTACTATTTTTTGGCAAAAACGGTGAAAAAAAACGTTTTTTTTTTGTTTTTTTCGAAAAATGTCCGCCATTTTGTTATTTTTGCATATATCGAAAATCGTATGATATGCGCTATAGCCATTAACATACCGAATCTAAAACCGTTTGATTTTTTTGTTTCGGATGATCCATCTGCGAGATTTCATCAACATCGCAGATCTACAATTTTTTAGGACATTTTTTAACTACCATTTTCGTCTATAAATAGCGACTTTAATAAATAATGTTTTCCAAAATGTATTTCGAAAGTGTATTTATTAAGTGTAACAACTTTTATATCTGTCTTTTCTTTATATCTATCTATAATATAAACCTATCAAAAAAATTCTCGAAAATAGCTTTCTTTAGCGTCTAAAATGAGAAGACTCTTTAAGAGATTTTCGTATGTGTAGGTTTTTTTGAAATATTCTATTCAGCCTTTTTTTCGCGGATTGAAATTGATCGATACATTTTTACGAGAGGACGTTGCATATTGGCGACACACTGTCTTGCGAATAGAGATTTCGGGCTGTGAGCTGCTCTCCTTCATATATTGATCGTAATATCAGCTGATTCGAAATAGACGGGCGCTTTCTTATTAAATTGTCCAATTAGCTCAATAATAATCGTTTTTTTAAGAGGGTATTGACATTTTGTGTATTAAATTTGAATAGTTTGGGAGTTCGACCAGTTTTGCTGCTTCGCAATCATCGACAAATTTGTGATAGGATATTACATCGCAGAGAAAAAATCTCGGAGAACAAATTTTCATTCGCCAAAAGATTAAGATGCAGCACTAAAATATTGTATTCTTGCGAGTATTCGGTAGTTCAATGAATCATATAATTGTCAAAATAACTTAATATTCAATCTCTTTCCATAAATAATTTGTTGGTATTCCCCAATGACGGAGTAAGTCAGCCCAGGTCATTTTTTTCCAGTGCTCAATGCAACACCAGATAAGATAATCTATCTTAATGCGATATAAAGTAACGGGGGCGTTGAAATAACGAGTCTCTCTTTTTTTTCTCGTTTCATGCACATCCAGCCTTCATCATCCACTTCTCGTTTTTATCGAGCTTCTTCTGGCTGAACGTCATGTGTTTCGACATCTGGTGGACCTTTGGGTGAGTACTCGTCGTTCGGCTTTCCATCGTTTTTTTTCGCAAGCGCGATAATCGCAAACTGGAAATACGCCTTCAAACGGGAAATTGCGCTTCTGCCAATTGAGATCAAATGGCAGAAGTGCGAAATCAAATTAAAGCAGATGCTATCGACAACGGTGATTCGATGGGGTGTTCAATTTTTACGAGAATTGAAATAGCAGAGATGTTAATGAATGATCGATGATAGACGGAAGTCAATGATGAGATTTCGCATCGTTAGGGTGTTATAAAAATAATTTGTTTGTTCCTCAACTTCCTTTCTGTTAATTTTGGTTACGAAGAACCCTTGATCATTTTTTGAGACATTTATTTCGGAAATCTGAAATAGATAAATGCAAGAAAGTTTGGTGCACTAACATAAATATAACAAAGAATTTTTGTTACATTCCAACGAGGCAATCTTCAACGCCATAGCGAATTAAAATTGATTTGTTCGAGGGTAGATTGTGAAAATATTCAAAATTTTCGATGGCGCTTAGCGGTCCTCCGGGGAGACTACCAGTTTAGACTTCGAAAAAAATGAGAATTTTGCCAACTTTTTATGGATACTCAGTTGATAGCATGAGAATTCCGTTTAGTGGTCTATATTATACATGTCGTCAAGTATCATCACAATTTCTTTTCACAAGATTTTGTGACTAAATGGCGTCACTGAAGGTAGATGGAGCGAGTCACCTTTGTCTGATAGCGTCGTGCAAGAGTTCTCCTCCAATGTTTTGCCTGGAACGAAAATTGCAAATAAATTGCGTCCTAGATAAGATTTGCTTTCAAAGTACGTAGGGACATTAAAAATTATCAATTTTTTATAAAATCGCGCATGTTTAAGAAAAAATAATTGTTATCGGTAAAAAAACGCCGGAAATAATACTTTTCGGTAAACGTTTTCAACATACTAAAAGTCCGTCACGTACTTCGATGTAAAATGTATTCATTAGGTGCCAACAAAAAATTCAAATCAATCGGTGGATAATCGGCGATGTATGTCGCCGGCCGCAGGAAACTATCAGACAAAGGTGACTCGCTACATCCAGCTTCAGCGCCGCCATTGTGTTAAAAAGTCTTGTGAAAAAATTTGTAAAGATACTTGGAGATACGTAGAATAAAGGCCACTGAACGGAATTTTCATTCTATCAACGGGGCATCCCTAAAAAAATGTCGAAATTGACATATTTTCCGGGCTCTAGATTGGTAAACTCCGTGAAGAAAAAATTTCTTTTGTTTTTCAAAACTTCTACTTTAACCTCACACCTCGTCCCGTCACTATTTTCAGTTCCTCAGAGACTCCCCAGGGAGTTGCTGACATCCATTCGTTTCGCAAAGCACTACCGTATCTAGCACTACCATTCAGACGTCTATATTTTCGCCGCACTGCCAAAAATAAATATTTAATTTAAATAGGATCTATTTTAATCAAATAGGTTTTTTTCCTGGTCTCACGGCCTACTACGATCTTATTTGTTTCAAATATATTTTTTGTATTTGTTTCAGCTATTCTTTCTAAATATTAAATATATTCGAATTGAATAAATAAAGATTCAATTCAAATAAATTTTTATTTAATTACAATGTACACTGTACATCTAACAACGGAAGTGCCAAGTACGATACAAACGGATTTTGATAGGTCTCAGCTATATTGTGAGGGCACTCCCCCAGAGTACCACACTAAAGGGATTCTTTCTAATGCGCCCTGATTTTTTAGAAAAACGACGCCAAAGTTTCATGCGCCGCTCTTATCTCCGTAAATTATGCATATCGCCAAGCGTATGAGTGTGGCGCAGCGGCAAGGCGCTCGGTTGGCAACCCAGACGACCGGATTTCAAATCCCGCTCGGAACTTTTATTTGTTTATTTTTTTATTATTTTTTTTTCTCAATCGTTCGTGCTTTTAATGAAAATGATTGATTGGGCATACTTATCGAATTTTATAATGAAATTATTTGTACAAATGCATCGAAACATATATTATTCGAGACTGTGTAGTTCGTTTAAATAAAATTATGATCACATAAACAAAAAAATCAATATTAACCCTAGAATAAATGGTCAGGAAATAATTAACTATGACACAGTATTCGCTCATTATTTAATTCATTGCGCGAAACTGACCAGACACTCGACGATCATATCTTCGTCGACGAAACAAAAGGGTGTACTTGCACTATTAAAGTTATTCCACTCAAGTGTACCCCGCTTTGTCAACCGTGCGATGTTTATTTTTAGCGTCAGGTCAAAATATTTATTAAAAAACTACAAAATGCTCTGGAATTGTTAAAAAATAACCGCGAAATCGCTTCGCGGGAGAACTCGATACGAATTCGTTCGTTACTGTTGCATCAGTTTAGCGCGCCAGTATTCATTCGAATGATTAACCCTCCGAGTGCACGCCTCCGCCGCCAACCTATAAGTGCATCTTGGGTCAATCTGATCCAAGGCGTTTTTCAAATCGTTGTATTCCGGTAAATATGCATTTTTTGTTTTTTTTTTGTAGAGACGTTTTTTGTAGTAAATTATCCATATTTTATGGCCCAACATTTATTTTTTGACGAAAACGAAAATTAAATGCCAAAACATTCGTTCAAAGTGGGGCATACGTTGAAAAATACGTACTTAAACACTGGGTCAAAATGACCCAGTGTGCACTCGAAGAGTTAAATATGTCTGGTTTGCGTCAAAATTAATTGATAAAAGACCAATTTTCTAAAATTTTGACGACTAGTGTTTTCCCGTATCGCTGCAAAAAAATCCGTGTGCCTATGAAGAGGTAGCATTTATTAGATGTGCATGGTGCCGCAATAATGTGTGCTTTCAGTGTTTCTATGATAATTATCATCCGGAATTTTGTACACCTTTTGAAGCTAGCGACAGCGAATAAATGACATCGCGCAACAAATTAAATAATGAGCGAATACTGTGTTATAGTTAATTATTTCCTGACCATTTATTCTAGCGTTAATATTTATTTTTTTGTTTATGTGATTATAATTTTATTTAAACGAACTCCACAGTATCGAATAATATATGGTTCGAAGCGTTTGTAAAAATAATTTCATTACAAAATTTGATAAGTATGCTCAATCAATCACTTTCATTAAAATCACGAACGATTGAGAATTTTTTTTTTTTTTAAATAAACAAACAGAAGTTCCCAGTGGGATTCAAAATCCGGTCGTCGGGGTTGTCAACCGAGCGCGTTCCCGCTGCGCTACACTCATACGCTTGGCGATATGCCTAATTTACGGCGATGAGAGTGGCGCATGAAACTTTGACATCGTTTTTCTCAAAAAACCAGGGCGCATTAAAAAGAATCCCTTTAGCATGGTACTCTGGCCGAGTGCCCTCACAGTATAGCTGAGACCCATCAAAATCCGTTTGTATCATATCATGACACTCCCCTTGTAAATCTATGCATGAAATATTTCATAAATCCAAAATGAAATCAAACACTTAATTAGGAGTTTTACCACAACGATTTTGTGTCGTAATTCGCCATTCCCAGGCCTGCTGAAATGATTTTTTTCGAAGAAAATATTTCACCTATAGGGAATCGAACCTAAAACCTACCTACTCATAGCTATGCACGTTGCCCCTATGCTACCGAATGCTTGTAACATCTTGTTCTTAGAAAACAAATGAATTCCTATAATTATTTGTTGTATCACATAAACTATGTCAATTAGTTAATATCATTGTGATAATTAGAGAGTTTTATCGAATAACATGCTATAGATGTTTCAAACCTAACCTATATATACACACACACACGCGCGCGCGCGTAGATATATATATGTGTGTGTGTGTGTGTGTGTGTGTGTGTGTCATAGGAGAACAGGGCTATCGTTGCTTTGCTTCATTTATTTTATCAAGAATCTGTTTAATAAGAAAAGAAGAACAAAGATCAATCTTTCGAGCGATCTCGAGAAGAGTTGACGTGTCCTGTCAAGGAAAACATTTGAATACTTATATCTTTCGAGTTCAATGTGAATAAAAATGTTCTTTTAAGGAGGTACGGTGATGACCATGTTAGTAAACTTAGAGTCTATTTCACGCCACAATACCGCCACGTTTTAGATATACGTATATGGCCTATTTTTCGAGAAATATTTTTTAACTATTGAATTTTGAGTTTCCTATTATTTTTATAATATGGAAACAACCGTAATAATCTACTACTCGACTTCAGTAGTATGCCATATCGTTGACGTTTAGCATCGTCGCATTTTCGGTGGCTGTCATCGGTTCCGAGCGCCCGGCTTATTATTTTTTGTAGCCGGTTAACATGGAGAATGAAAATACTGTGGAAGTTTATCGAGGAGTAACGGGATTGTACCTGAAGTCCAGTTTAGAGACAAATGTAGATTCTGACGGACAAGAATTAGAAAATGAAAAGACAATATTGCGATTGCAAATAAAAAAACGTCGCGGTGAAGTTAACCTCAATGTCCAATGTCCAATCTGTCCAAAGTCAAAACATATTTCATCGATTGTTATGTTATTTTTCTCTTTCCCAATTTTCCGTACGTTCTCCGTACAATTTCCGTACAATTTTCCGTAACTTTATTTTATATGACGGTTCTCCCATGCTGAATTTATATATAGATGCGTTGTATAGGTACATGTCGCCAGAAAAATTGAGATGCCTTTGCTGTACGTAAAAGAACTTCAAGTAAATATCGACGAAAGGCCCTTTATAATCCATTAAAAAATGTACAACTTCACACAATCATATTTTTAATTCGTGTTGAAAATATCCGATAGACGAATCGAATTTGCGCGGGTATCCGGCGTTGCCACACTTCAAGCAAGACGGCTACTGTTACGTCACGAGACGTCTCCCTCTCTAAATACTTTGGTTTTATCGCGACTTTATTTCTAAATTTATTGCTTATTTCTGCGGTGAGCTTTTCAATTCAAGGTGCCTTATTGATCACAACGAATCAACGAACGCAACCGTCAGTTTTTTTTACGTGTGTCTTGGCTCCAAGTAGTACAAAAAAATCGATATATGAGAGGACAGGCACATTTTGTCGTCTACGTGTGACTAATTCACCAACTTTAACAGTTAATAACTCGGAAACTGTACGGTAAATCTCGTGGAAACTCCACATACGCATGGACAAAGGTCTCGACAATGCTAGTAAAAAAAATCGGGCTTTTATCTTGGACTCGCTCCAATCACCGTACCTCCTTAATGGCTCAACATGCGCCCCACACGTAAAACGCAAAGTTCGCGAGTGATTTCTGCTCCTTCTCCGACATCAGAAGAGGGATTGCCGAGAGATACGGAGCCATCGACCTCTCAAAATCAAAGTCTTCGACGGAATGAAAATTTATCCGAAGACCGATGGAGAGTTTTGATTGAAAATCAAAACAAGAACATGATAGAGATAATACAATCGATCCGTGGTCCTCTAGCTAATTCGCCCGAAATTATTTTCCCCGAATTTAACCCTGACAAAGGTGACGTAAATGCTCGTGCTTGGTATTCGACAGCCGGCTTGTACATACAAGAAGAGGAGCTTCGAGGAAGCAAATTAATCATTGCTTTGAGCAAAGCAATGAGAGAATCCGCTGCGTCGTGATTTCCTCAGATTATTTTTGCTGGAATGACCTGGGGAGAATTTAAAAATATTTTTCTCCCTCGTTTTGAAATTGTTGAGACTCCTGCGGCAACATTAATTTCCTTGAATTCCGGTCAGCCAAATGAAGAGAAAAATTTCGCCGCATATTCGACCCGAATTTTGAACACGCTCATGCCACGACTCGAACCAATGAGCAAAGAAGAAATTGCTGTTTCTATCGTGCTGGCTCATGTGGCTCAATTAGACCCACGTTTGAAACGATTAGCCCTCACGTCAGAAATAAATTCTCGAAGCAAATTACAACAAGAACTAATGGCTGCGGAATACCGAAAAAGGGTTTTCCCTTTTTCTCAAGGAAAAGAGAGCTCGTCGTTCGACTCAAAACGATCAAGATCTTCTCTGAAATGTTTCAACTGCGCAAAAATTGGACATAGAATTTCTGAATGTCGAAGTCGTTTACCAAACTTCATTTCGGACAACTCGGAGAATGCTTCCAAGAAAATACCCTTCTCTGCAAAGAAATCTTCTGTGACATGCTTCAAATGCGGAGAAGCCGGGCATATTTCTACGAATTACAAAAAGCTTTCTGGTTCTGACTAACATACCCCTGCTTAAGGTCAAATGGAGCGTCGCGTTAATTTATGCTCAATTCAACCAGTTTTCGGTGAACTACTACATTCCGGTGAGAAGTTTTCATTTTGCTTTGATTCCGGTGCTGAATGCTCTCTGATTAAAGAGAGTATTCCACAAAAATTCATAGGAAAACGTCAGCACGCTTTGGTCACTCTTGCCGGAATAGGTCCGTCTAGTATCCAAAGTGTCACTCAAATATTGTCGCAAGTGATTATAAATGATCATTGCTTGGAAATTTTATTCCATGAGATTCGTGATAATTTCCATGGCAATGAAATTCTTATTGGAAGAGAAATATTGGGTCTTGGCTACTCAGTGGAAATGACGGTTGACAATTTAATTTTGGAAAGAATACCGAGGATCTATATTTGCGAAGTAGATTCCAGTTCACCAAACGCGATTCAGCGAACTAAAAACTGACATTTCTGACCGATGATCACGGTCGACGGTCGATCATCGACACCCTATTTGATGTGCTTGTTTATTACGAGTACTTGATAAATACTTGAGAGTATTTGAACAGAAAATAATTGTCATTCCCTTCGTGGTTTGATCATCATCTAGAAGCACACATTCATTACGCTTATTAGTTGCAAGTCACAAAGAACCTGATTCATTTCGGTGATGGGAGACGGTGCAATGTAACGGCTAATGGTGTGGTGCTGTCGCATGAGGCGACTGTGTATTGGAGGGTTGATGTGTGGACAACTTCGTGTTGTCATACAATCAAAATGTGAAGTCCAATCGATAATTGGCAACCTTATGTAAAGATTACATGTCTTTGAATAAGAATGTAAATCTCACGAAAAGAATGCAGGTCTTTTGAGGAGACTGTAATATTTCCGGATTTTATGAAAAGATGATCATTTATATGATAAAGGGGTTTTGTCTACGATTTGTCACCGGATCGATTTTCATAATTTTGTACTCAAAATTCATGAATTTGTTAAAGAGCACTTTTTTTATATTTAAAATAATAATAAGATCAGGAAGGCCGAGCATTCTAAAAAAAAATTCCTTTTATTTTCAGAAGAAACAAATACGACACACGAGGACGTGAGGTAGTCAGGCTGGCCGTGTCTATGATAGGAGAACAGGGCTGTCGTTGCTTTTCTTCATTTATTTTGTCAAGAATCTGTTTAATAAGAAAAGAAGAACGAAGATCAATCTTTCGAGAGATCTCGAGAAGAGTTGACGTGTCCTGTCAAGGAAAATATTTGAATACTTATATCTTTCGAGTTCAATATGCATAAAAATGTTCTTCTAATGGCTCAACATGCGCCCCACACGTAAAACGCAAAGTTCGCGAGTGATTTCTGCTCCTTCTCGGACACACACACACACACATATATATATATATATATATATATATAAGAGAGAGAGAGGGAGAGAGAGAGACTACCTCCGGACAGACCGTTAGTTCAATCAAACAGAAAAATGGTTGACTCCAAGGAAATTCTATCTAATTTAAATTTGAAAAGATCAAATAGATGCATTTAGTGGATTCAACTAAATTGTTTTTTGAACAGATGAAACTGAATCACAGATTTATTAGGATTAAATAAAATATTGAGTTATTGGACGATATTAAATAGAGTTTGATTTGAATAAATAAATATATTCAAAATAAATAATTCCAATAATGGAATGCAATAGGAAAAGTTTGATTCCACGAAAAATCTAGTTAACTCAAATTTAAAAAAAACACATAGACGCGGTTTGTTAATATCAATAGAATTTTTCTGTCAGTGCGAGTTTCAGTTATGCTCATCACCGAAAACACGGTAAAACTGCGTCCCGTTCGATGGTCGTCGAGCCGGTGCACCGTTGAGCGATCACCCATCCCAATATTGGTCCGGGCCGACGTTCCTTGTCGCCGGAATATCCGTATTTCGTGAATGTGACCTCACACGCATCGTATGCTGGAAGTGTTCGCAAGAAATCGCGCGCGAGTTCTGGGGCGAGTGGAAAACCCGTTGTGTGATCAGACACCGAATTTCGCCGATCAGATTCCGAACCAATCGAATCGCTACAAAACAGCGATTTTCTCCAGGCTCCGAACACCCGGGAATATCCCACGCGTTTTCTCAGTTTCCCGGAACAGCTCGTCAATTATTTCTTGCGTTTTCGTAGCGTCAGCGAAAAATTTCGTTCGATTATCCGCGTAATCGCGTCGGGACGCATTAAATCTGCCAAACGGCCAGCGGCGGAATCCAGGCCGAGCTGGTCATCGTGTACGTGTCCGTGTGTGTGATCCGAATTTAATATCCGGTGCACGTGACATACGAGATATACGCAAAGCTGAAAAATTCTAGTCTGCGACCGAGTTAGTCATGCACGTTTATTTTTTTCTCCATTTTTCATTGGCTTACCAAGAAATGGCAGTATGATTTTTTTTCGGACTTTCCGCCGATTTTTTGCCTTACTGTTTCCGCACTCTTTTTCTTTTGCAACAAACAAAATCATCCGAGGCTGCGTGAAGCTCCGGATAGAAATGGAACGAGAGAGTGAAGGTGTTGGAGAAAAATCCCGACCACATCCTCTTCCTCAGCAGCTTTGGATAGAACAATTATTCTTGGAAGTCGTTCCACTGCTCTCTTTAATCTCTCTCTCTCTCTCTCCCTCTTTCCATTCGTTCGCGCGGGACAATCGACCCGTTGCCGCGTTAATAATTATCCCGGAGCATACAACAACGGTCGTGTTGATGCCGGAAATACCTCTTCCGGTTTCATCGATTCTTTCGTTCGCCCAAAGAAATTTTGTAATGTTATTTTGACGGCAAAAACACGTAGGGGCCGGATAAATTGAACGCTAATGCTCGTTTAATCGTAGCGGCTCTAACTGGTCGTAAAAAAGAGGTGCTGGTCATAGATAAAAGAGCCGAGGATCGAGGCCTTGTACCCGTACTCGCATATGCTCAGCCGTCGATTTTTTATTAATTTTCCCTCTCTGTCAACGATGATAAGATAGTCGCGAAATTCACGTCCGATCCCATATGCCTTCGATTACGATAATGAGCCTTTTCTGGTTTTCAGTCTCGTCCTCTTTCACCCTTTATCATTTGTGATTGATGTCAGATATGGAACGATGGAAGTTGGTGCTCGACCTTGCTCACTCATTTTCAATTTATCCCATGTCATTGGACAAGAAGATTTTTTTAACAACGCGCAAGGGGGAGCTTTTGCCGAGTTTGGGATTTTTGAAAATTAAAAAATGACGAACTTATGATTCTTCTTAATACGTTCATGAATAAACTTAATTCATAAATAAACTTTGAACTTATAGACTCAATAGGAACTTAACGTTCATTGATTACATTATTATTAATGAACTTATTATTATTGAAACAAAGTAGCCCCGTTGCTGCATGGTGTAGAGGGTTCTGGCAACTAGGGTGATTTGAAATGAAAATTAATAAATGTACCTCCAGTATAATAAGAAAACTTTCTTATGGATGGATACTTTTTGGAATTTTGAAAATTACATAGATGGCAAGTGGTAGAAAAAAGTTTTGGATTTTTGACAAAAAAATAACTAATAATTTTTATTGACAAATGAATGAACACATCGAAAATTTATTTGGTCATACGATAGAAAATGTTATAAACTATGCTCCGTCCGAATTCGAAGCGAATCAGGCGAATTGATTTGGAGATACAAATTACACCGTTCCATAAAACATAGTTACGAGAAAAATCCAGATGGAAAAAGGTAAACCGCAGTGGGGTGGTTCACCGTAGCGCAGTGGGCGATCTGCCCGAGTCAAAATTTTCGAGCTGCTTCCAACCCGCAGAATGAAGGCCTCCTTCTCCGAACAGAGGTCCGTGGTAGCGGATTATCGGGTATGCAAATGAGGGTACCCAAGTCAAAAATGTCGAGCTGCTTTCAACCCGCAGAATAAAAGCCTCCTTTTCCGAGCTGAGCTTCGCGGTAGCGGATTATCAGGTATCCAAATGAGGGTACGATGCACGGAATATTATTATGCCAGAGCCTCCGTTGAACCACCTAGATGGCATATCCTGGACTTTAGGCTCAAAGGAGGCTAGTGTAGCGTACAACTGAACCTACGAAACCTCGGGTGGGCCTGATCGAGCGCTCTCGCAGAACCTACTGGCCCTCCTTCAGCCTACTGTAGTTCCGCCGTATACCCTCCGGACCCTCCATTCAGCTCGCTGTAGGTGTTCCGAATACCCCTCCGGACCCTCCATTTCACCTGCTGTATCTGTGCCGTATACCCTCCAGACCCTCCTTTGAGCCTACTGTAGGCGCTCCGAATACCCTCCGGACTCTCCATTCAACCTACTGTATCCGTGCCGTACACCCTCCAGACCCTCCTTTGAGCCTACTGTAGGCGCTCCGAATACCCTCCGGACCCTCCATTCGACCTACTGTACGCGCACCATAGACCCTCCATTCGTCCTAGTAACGCTTCATAAACATTTTAGCAATATGTTAGATATACATTTATAAATATCAAGGTAATTACTTGTTTTAACTTTGGTATTTTATATACTGATAAAGTTTTCTTAATATCGAGATAGTGTAATCAGGCAATACGGGAGACCCTTTTATCAGCCATTCGGTTTATTCTTAAGTATCAATAGGGAAATTGCGTTTCGTTGCGCATAGTAAAAAAACACCGTGAGTGTCACCAAACAAATGTAGGTAAAATAATGAAGCTTTTGACTGACTACATTTGGTGATACTCGGTTCTCTCGGAAGTTCGAGGATCTGGAATACCCATTGTCCCGAGTCCCATCTGGAATACCCAACTCTCTTATCTGCACAAGTGCCATAGAACGGATAATATATCACGTATACGGGTAGCGGCATTAGAATCCGAAGGTGCCTTTATGTCAATTGATCATCACTCATTTATGGGCACGCCGGTAAATTGGATGGAATTAGAGTAAGTCTGGATATACGAGCCTTTTGCCACGAATCACCTATAAAATAATTATAAACCGATATTGAGAGACATTGATTGCTTGCACATTTTAATGTTGCACTGATAATTTAATAAAGTAGATGATATATTTTTACTTTACGTGTAGTATTTATTCATCATCTGTAACGTGGCGAAACAACTGACAATGCATATTTATTTATACCATTATTCGACAATAATCAGCAAAAACGTATTTATTTCGGCATCGAACGGTTTACCGATCAGGTCAGAATAAAGTGTTGATGGAGGAGATAACGAGTTTGGGCTCAAAGCAGGTTAGGTGGGATCGAAGCAACAGACTTGAGATCGAAAGCAGGTTAAGAAGGCCTGTGTTCTGCACGTTCCATTGGTACGAGGATCAAATGGAGGCCTCTCCATGGCAGTGAACTCGACAAATAGGGTCTCGTAGGTTCAACGGAGACTGGCGGCTTGTGCATTACAAAGGAAATGGGTCCTGCGACTGTTCAGAGGAGGCTAGAAATTTTGACTCGGGTGACCCTTCACAAGAATCATCATAACTCGGTCGATTTTTGGAATCTTCACGAAATCTCTGTTGTAACTCAAAGTCGAGACCTTAGGCTATTAAACTACGCAATACAAAAAATCATATTCAAAATTCGCGCGTAGACCTCTTAGTTATCCCTTCCGCGGAAGGCCGTATTTCCTGAGGGCATAAGGTGAGCCCTTCCAAATCAGTGGTAAATTACAGTGACGCTTTATAAAAATAAGTCACAATCATTTATTATACCCAACTATAATCTGGAATAAAAATGACACATGAATTTAGTAAATAGAGTTAGACATTTTAACCTTTTCTTTGAAAAGTCGCGGCCACGAAAAATCTGCTAGCCAAATTTTTCTTAGTTTTATCATTAATATTTCCTTTAAACATTCGGTGAGCCCGTGTTTTTATCGTCTTTATATCGGAATCTTTAGATTTTTTCACACGCGTGAGCAGTTTATATGAGACATCTAGAGTTATTTAGGGTATAAATTATTAGATAGGAATGTGGCCAGCGTGGAATCTCCAACCTGTGTAAAAATTTGAATCGGGGAAAAGTACTCCCCCTGATCTGCCTTCCCTAGATAATATCAGGCTTTGGTCGGGCCTTCCACCCTGGAACAGGTTCGCGATGTAACGGGTCTAAGACTAGGTCCCGATCCGCCGTTCCCTTTCTAGGGAACTGATCAGGAACGGACCGGAGAACAAGCGGTAAATGACCACGAAAGTTGTAGGGAATAGATTAGGAATAAACCAGGAACAAACGAGGAAATTAAAAATGACGTTTCAGCGTTTTTGGAATCCTCGAGGAGGTAAAATCAGGAGTGCATTAAATTTAGGATTTCGACAACATATTGCTTGTTAGTTATATAGTTGCTAAGGTAGTACATGAGTTTATACATACGCTTGCTCGCATTTCCTGATAGGCAAAGAGGCAGAAAAACGTACGCAGGTCACTATCCGAACGAAAAAAGCCTAGAGTGCAAAGGGTAATTTCACAAGTATCGCAAAATCATAAGCATAAGTGCACTCTGTAAGCATAGCACTTCTATACGTGGTACAACTCACAGGACGAACTTTTATTCTCGTACGATGGTGCCTTGCTTACGCGAAGCGCTTTACTTGTAGCCGCTTGGCAGATTGTTGGCGAAATATATTCAGGTGTTTTCCTGGCCGGAACATTGATATTTCCCAACATGGGGACGAGGCGTTCAAAAACCACGATCGACCTGCTTTACGTTTTTGCCTCATAAAACAATTTGGCTATTCTCTATGCTCAAATCATTAGTTATCGTAATCCCGTTATTGATGATAAGCATTGTTATCCTCGTCGATTATCATTAATGAAATGATTGCTTTTAATGATGAATAGAATTACAACAGATGTATTAGTTTCATCCCAATCAATTATAAATGTCGTTGATGAGGTGAAAAGCAAAGTAGCTTTTCTTTAGTTCTTAAATACAGGCTCCACTTTTCAGAACATGTCAATGCTCTGGCCAGGTAGACATTACGTGAAGATGTACTTGCTTGCAATGTATCGCGGCCAGAAGATTGTCATTTCCAAACATAGAGGGTAAGCCGTAAAAAACGATTTTGTGATCTTCCCGGTTCGTCCCATGGGAGGGCCCGGTCAGGTAAATCAGACAAGGCAAGTCTGGTCAGGGCCGGACACAAAGTAGGGAATGCCCTGTCACATATCTGCACGGGCATAAAGCCCCGTATAAAAGAGACGATCTTTGGCCTTTGAAAGTTCGATAACGTGGCTTGAAAATTTACCAATATGCTGGAATGTATTTTTACTTGATCATACGCGAAAATTAGTTAATTGTTCAAAATTCGGGTTGGTGAAAGGAACACCTTAAAGCAAACGGTATAGAATATACTGGAACGATTGTCCCGCAAGTGCCGCACAACGCCTTTTTAAGACCTATTGGGTTTAATTAAATCTAATAAGCATTGAAAACTTCTCAAACTTCTGTTTGACTTTTCTTTGAGGCAATGAGAATGAAAAAATCCTTAAGGGGAGGCACCTGAGTAAACGGCGAAAAAAACAGGTAAACTTCGGGAATTTTTATCTCAAAAACTAATGTTTCGATTGGATCCGGGTTTTTTTTTTATTGGAAAATATGTACATTAAGGTATGATCAGGAATTTTTAAAAATAAATTCGTTGACTGGAAGCGATTCAAGCGCGATTATCTCGAAACATAGTTTTCAAAGTCGGTACCAGATGTACCTCGATAACGGCTTGTCGTTTTTTGTCCAAATTTGAATACAATATTCTTCAATAGTTTTTCTGGTTCGCCACGTAGGGTTTTTTTTCATTTGATTGAACCATTGCTTTTTTATGCGATGTGTATGCAATCCAAAATCGTCGGAATTTGCGAACGAAAAACGAATGTTTAATTAAAACGGTCGCAATTGCGTCAAAAATGAAATTTTCAAAAAAATCCTACGTGCCGAACGGGAAAAACTATGGAAGAATATTGTATCCAAATTTGGACAAAATCGGAGAAGTCGTTTTCCAGATACATCTGGCACCGACATTGAAAACTATGTTTTGAGATAATCGCGTTTGAATCGCTTCCAGTCAACGAATTTATTTTAAAAAATTCCTCAACATACCTCAATGTACATATTTTCCAATACAAAAACCCGGATCCAATCGAAACATTAGTTTTTGAAATAAAAATTCCCGAAGTTTACCTGCTTTTCTCGCCGGTTACTCAGGTACCTCCTCTTAGGGATTTTTTCATTCTCATTGCCTCAAAGAAAAGTCAAACTTTGCAACGTTGGATTGCAATGCAAAATCCTTTTTTGTTACTCGCCAAATCTTTTTCTTCTCGCAGGCTTACGCTACCGACGAAACACTCTTTTCCCTACTCTTAAAGAATCTACGAGTCTATTCCGAAAAAAGACTGAATAATCACAAAAATCGACGAAAAAAAAATTACCATTGCATTCCAACGATTCGACCATCAACGCTCGTTCTAATAATCATGTATCTACTCTTGTCGATTTTCTCTTTCTCTTTTAGCTTTACACGAGTGTCGGAGCAAAGCCTCCTGAGAGATGCAACCTAGTTGACCTTATTACGTGTAATCGATACAACACCTCGCTTCGCTCCGAGAACATTAAATGTCCTCTAGGTGTCCCACACGAAGCCACGTGATCAGACATCGAAACGATTACCTCGCCATGTTCCCGCGGCTTACGTTCGAATATCCCCATTCGTATAGCCAGCCAGGATTCCGAGCTTTCCCGGGCATGCCAGAGACCGGGCGAACAAATTATCTTTTGCCGACCCCGCCACAGCTCGCGTAAATCCCTGAAAATGAATTTAAAAAAGAATTGGCCTTTTTGTTCCGACAATCAGTGGTTATAAATATACACACACACACACACACACACACACACACACACACACACACACACACACACACACACACACACACACACGTGTATGTATATATATATATATATATATATATATATATATATATATATATATATATATATATATATATATATATATACGTGTGCATATATATATATATATATATATATATATATATATATATGGGAGATTTGACATACCGAATCGGTTCAAGGTTAATAGGATTCTCGCACGACACGTTGGAAAATCTGATTTCCCGGGATTACCTCAAATGAAAATATTTCAACGACGTGCATTTAATTTTTTAAATCAAAATTAAATTAAATTCAGTGTTTTCCATTCAATTTTGAAATCCATTTTTAAGAGGGAATGATACCTCATCGCGGTCGGTATGGTAGAACAATTATAGATTCCCAAAAATCTCGAAAACGGCTCTTCAGATCTCGTCGAAACTTTGCCAAACGACGTTAAATAGATAGACCAACAGCTGTCTTCCCCTCAAATTTTCTGAATTTGAGAAAAAAAACTAGATTGGCTTATGATAAGCCAATCTACATTTTTTTTCCTCAAATGCAGAAAATTTGAGGGGAAGACAGCTGTTCGTCTATCTATTTGACGTCGTTTGGCAAAGTTTCGACGAGATCTGAAGAGCCGTTTTCGATATTTTTGGGAATCTATAATTATTCTACCATACCGACCGCGATGAGGTATCATTCCCTCTTAATTGAATTGAATGATTTTTATTTAATTTTCAAATTAAATTTTACTACATTCAATATTGAAATAACGAATGAATAAGTTTCAATAATTTTTATATGAAATTGTCTAATTCGGGAGATTTTTAGAAAATTTTACAACTTTTTAATTCTCATTCGAAATCCCTAATTGTTCAATTTTAATTGTAATTTGTTAATTTTTTAATGACCATTTTACCTCGTTAATTTTTCAGTTCCGCCAATTAAGGTAGTTCCTCTGCGAAAATCTCAACCAAAAGTTTACATACCATGTTCATGTTTAAAAGATTGATAATTGGTTTAATTAGTAATAAATAAAATTAAAAACTACGCAATATTGACTCGGTACTAGTAGATAATACAATGGATATAATTTATTGCCGTAAAATATATTTTATATTGTCTTTTTCATCTACCATTGCCAGTAAACTTTTTGCCGGGACGGTCCAGGCTTTGCCCCAATTGTTTTTTTTCCAGGCTTTGCACCAAAATTGTGAGGGCTTCTCATGGTTATATCTTGGAAACTAGATGGTGAATCATTCTCATTTTTTTTCACCTAATTCGTGATATCTTACTCTAGCTTATCCTCGTTTTTTATCAATTTCTTAATTTTAGTTTTGACGGTAGAATTAATGATGCTCTGTTTGCCCATCATAACGCATTTGTTGCGTGTAAACCAAGCCAACTTTAAGTGTAAATATCTCAGGTTTCGGGTGGTCAAACTGATTCAAATTGCACAGATGTTTCGATAATGTATTAAATAACATAATGTCAAATTTCAACCATTTCTTAATTCAACTCTTCTGTGGAGGTACTACCTTAATTTGAATGAAATAATATTTTTCAATTCGACGTTATTCCCAGAGACCAGACTTAACAAATGCCCGTTCGAGAATCCGATAAACCTTGAACGAATTTCGGTAGTCGGCTTCAGTGGGAGGGAAAATTCATCGTGTTTTCGTATTGTATAAAAAGACGACAGGTGTAAGCTGGGGCGAACGACTCGTTTCAATCCAAACAAAGCCTCAACACTTCTCGCGCCTGATGAAAAATGCAATGTGGATTCCTCGATTCAAAATGGAGTAGAAAAAAAGGGAAAAAGCGCGAAATATTTATCCACCACACTTCGATTATAGCACCTAGAATTCACGAATTTTTCGTTTCTATGTGCCAGTCAATTTGTGTCTTTTGTTTTGCACGACAAACAGCGTATCGTTCTCCCGAAATTCGCACGTCGCTCATTGTATTCTCCCTTTGTGTTCGTCATCGAGACGGGGAAGCTGTCGAGCACATGGGCACGTCAAAACATGTACGTGTTATTGTTATGGACCCTTTCGTACAGTCCCGATCTCGTAGTTTTAGCGAAAATCCCTCGAGGCTGTCTAGACAGACGTTAATATTTTGGTCCAGCGTTTTCGAATGTTTGAAGAAAAAAACGGATATAGAAATCCCTTTAAAAATGATCGATTAATCGAAGTAATAAATAGTATAATACATTATAATTAATTTTAGACATAATGGGAATTTATTTTTCTTTTAACCCCTTTTTAAAAGTATTATTCCAGATCTGCTATTAGATATTGTAACGGCATTACTATGCAATCACAATTATTTTAACTCAGTAATCGGTTCCTTGATACCCCTTTTCCACTGTTTTCTTCCCCGATTAAATGAAAAATAAAAAATAGCAGATATAGAAATTATATTCAAAACTGATTAATAAGATAATGAAAAATCATAATTTCTTCAATGATTAACTTTTTCATTAATCAAGATCTGTTATTATATGTATAACAATATAAATATGTAATTGAAATGATTTAAACTCTACAATCGTTTTATTAATCGCTCGCCTCGAACTGTTTTCTCCCTCGGTGAAAATGATTTTAAAAAGCGAAGAATATTTCGAGATTATAATAAAAAAATAAAAATAAGAATGAAATAAAATAAAAATACCTTATGATAAAAATTATGATGTAAATAAATTTAAAATAAATTATGGTAAAAATCACATTAGAATGGATTTTGATAAAAATAATTATAAAAATAAAACTACAATAACTTATGATAAAAACTATGATGAGAATAAAATTGAAACAAATTATGATAAAAATAAAATCAAAATAAATTATAATTAGCAAATCGTGTGAATATTGAGCCTAAATAATTAGCCACAAATAATCGAAGCTTGATCTACGCAACGTCGAGGATGAGGATCACGTTCGAATTTCTCGTACGTAGCGTATACTTCGAACGTTATCGAAATCTGCGCCGTTGAAATGCAATGAGAATGAATTTTTTTATTTGCTTTGAATTTCTATTCGGCAGAACAAGGCTACGAAAATCACTCAAACGTCTTTAAGCTTTGTCCCTAGAGATTAGCCGCCCGAATGTCCAAACAAGCATTTTCGATAATGACAAAAACGAAGATAGTGACTAAAAATGAATGTTCGGTGCGTTCCAAAAGGATGGAAACTTTAACAGCATTTGTGCATTCTCGCTGTGCAGTATTGTTTCCTGTCGTGGACGATACAAATAAGAATGCAGCACGGCTCGAAAAATGAAATACGGTCAGGAGGACATTTCAATTAGTGCTGGTTATGCTGCACACTCGAATTCTCAATTTCGTTTGCCGAAATTTGCTCGGATATGTCCTCTGCAAAAACTTTTAAAAAGCGAAGAAAAATCTAATTCCGATGCGGCGAGCACGTCGCGTTGAGTCGGAGAGAGTTCCTTCCGTTGTATATTTTCTATAATTAGTTACGCGTCTAACAAAGGCGTGAATCATTAGTCGCTGGTACGTGCTTCTTTCGTCGTGTTTCCATACACGTGTGAACCGAACCCCAATACAGGAAATTCCTACGATCTTTGTTTGAAACAAACAAAAAAACACAGGGCAACCTCTTCGGTCTGGAAAGATCGGAATCGCGGAGAATACGAAAATTACTCGAGTACTTCGAAATATAATAATAGAAAATTTAAAATGAAAAAGGCTCTAAAATTGCTGGAAAAAAAGAAATTCCCACATTAAATACATATCTATAGTTATTTCTTTTTACCGTACAAGCTTTTGCATGCTCGGAGGGAAAAAAACGTACACTGACTTGTACATATTACGGGACAGAAATTATTTTAAGATCTGTCGCGCTGCTTGCAACGAATTCGCTGTTTTTTTTCATGTATTAGTAAGAAAAATTAAGTTTATTTGGCGACAAAATTCCGCGAGAGACGAGGCAAAAAACGAGGGCTGCTTCGAGAAAGAGCAGAAAACGAGAAGAAGTAGAAAAAAAAATTCGTACATAATTTCTTTGCCATATGAATCTGAGTGGCGTCTCTTCGTAAAACAGTAGGGTGCGCATGTTTGTTGGTTTAAAACTCGAGAACGACTGAATCGATTTCGATGAATCTTCCACAGAAACACACCCGAAGTCTGGAACAGGATTTAGGTTAATAGGCACTTCGCTATGTCGTTAATTGCAATTACGATAAACAAACATAACAAACATCGTATTAAAAAAAACGAGCTCAAACGTATAATTAAATGGACAAACGAGCGGAGGAACAAGAATTGGCGAATAATCGTGAGTTCTGTGCAATTCGTTATTATTTTTATTTAGTTTTTAATTTAGTTATTATATTTATTTAGTTATTATTATTTATCTATATAAAAAAGAAGAAAAAAACTACAACCAACAAACCAACTGAAGCTACTGTGACGATCCGAAATTAGGATTATTAAAAGAAAAATTTGAAGGAATAAGATGATTGAAAAATCGTTTGGTAGTTGATGTGTATGTATTAACAAAGTTGTGAACCAAATTTCATTACAAAATATTAATAATTACAGAAGTTATAAACGACCTCGTGAAGGACCTTTGAACCTGAGGAGCTCAACGGCGTACTTAATTTTGGCCACCCGGTTGATCTGAAACAAAAAAAAACGGGCTTGTTTTTTTAAATAGATAATATTGGCTAAGACTTGGTCGAGATTTTTTTTTGGTATCGTCTTTGAATCATCGAAAATAAAGTGTGATTTTTTTTTAATTCTCTAAGAAAAGACGACATTATTATTGTTAATAACTAATAAAAAAAGGTTATAAAGAAAAACGTCGGTCAAGTTTATTAAACTACTATTACATTGAATAAGTGTACCAAATTTCAAGTCAATCCGTACATTAATGTCGAGAAATGTCATAAACCATTGTGAAAAACATAGTTTCGAAAAAAAACACGTTTAAAGTTTTACTAGCAGTTCTATCGTTCTAATCATATAGTTACGTTCAATCTCGGATTTTTGCACCATATGTTGGACCTTCCCCTTCAATTCGAGTGGCCTCAAGCGGCTATCGATTTTATTTTTATTTTCATAGTAGCCTAACCCCTTAAGTAATTAACACAATTGTACTAATAGCGAGACACGCTTTCTCTGTAAATCTGTAAATCTCTATATCTACATATAATAAAACCGCAAGGGGTGCATTGTCTGCAATTGTTAAAATTGATAGAAAATTTCGTTACAGACTGTTTGTTTTAACCAAATTAATTGGACGTCTATATATTTTTTTATTACCAATTTTACCTTACGGGCTGAGTTCCAGTCGTCTTATCCTTAGAATATGAATTATGCTATATTATTATAACTATTATTATAAGATTGTATTGCTCCAGGCCGAGCTGATTATGCGGATTTTTATTTTTATGATTTTTATAACTTCCTACTTTTTCGGTATTCATATTATTTGTTAGTTTTTTTTATTAACATTTTTTTGTATTATACAATAGATTTTATTGCTCTGGGCAACGCACTTCCGGAAATTCCGAACTTTGAATGCTCTGACGGTTTAAAATTCCGAATTTTAATATTCCGAAATTCAAGATGAGGACGGAAATTCAAAGACGAACTTCGAATGATCAGAACGCTCAAACCTCCGAAAACATACGACCACGAACAATCAAAACTCCGAAAGAATTTTACACGAAATACCGAAAATCTGAACACCGTCAAAATAATTCGGCTATGGAAGTTTTAAAAGTTTCAGTGTTTAATAAGTCGACGAATTATTTCATGAATTTTTTTTAAATTAAGAAGTGATTTTGCATTAATTTTGAAATTTGTCTAGAAAATGTTATACGTTCTACATCATTTACAGTCAACTGTGAAGACTATCGCTGGTATGATCTTGACATGGGGGCTGGGTTGAAATTCCGAACTTCAAGGGGCTATACCAGTGTGAACGCTGAACATTCTGGTGATTTTCGGGAGTAAGAAAAGTATTCAATTAAATGTTTCGGAACATTAAGAATACATTTGGCTATATTTGACCTATATTACATAATTTTTTCATAGACAAAAATTGAGATCCAAGCGACTTATGCGCCTTCGGAGGCACCAAAAAAAAAAGTTCCTCCACTGTTGACATGATTCCGGGCGATTGAGTAGCTGAAGCCGAAAAAGAAAAAAAATTGTCGTTAAACTGGAAGGTATTTCCTGTATAATGACGTAAAATTTTCGAAAAATATCAAAATCTAACAAAATGGTGTAGTTATGAAAAAAAGTATGTTTTCTTGCCTATAAAATTGTGGTTTTTTCAATGCCAAATCGTCAATTTTCATCCAATCAAAAATATCCTACGTCATTGTAGAGTAAATAAACTCAAGAGTACTCAGTTCAAATTTCAAGTCAATCGGATAATTGCTCTTTGAGTTACAATGTCAGCAAATTTGAAAAATCTCATTTCGAGAAAAACGCGTTCAAAGATTTAAGGCGTTACCCCCACTTGTAGCGCAAAAAAAGGCCTTTTTCATGAATTTTTTTAAAGAAAACTACAAAACTTTTTTAATCGATCAATATACCATCTTAAAGAACACATCTTGAAGAACTTTCAGTAATTTTTTTATTGAAAAATATTACATTGTTTAGTGGCAAATGGCCGTCAATGAAATAATGTTTTTATATACACGGTTTGCGGTGACCAACATTGCGGCGAAATGGATCATCTGAAGAAAAAAATGCGGATGGATTTAGTCAAATATAAGTATAAACTAGTCTTTAATCGAAGGATTTTAAAAAATATTCATTTTTCACAAAATGGCGGACAGTCAAAGTTGATGGTTCGATTTTAACGAAAAAAAACGGCCGTTTTTGGCTATAAAACGGCCATTTTTTTCGAAAAAAAAATCGAACGATTACCCGTGCAGAAATTTTGGCAGGGATACAGCTGGATTCTGACTTGTATCCCGGGCTCCCAGTCGGGATCTAGTCCGATATCGGATCAGATTCGAAGACTAAATGTAAGATCCGTAAACTGGATTCCATTAGGGATCCAGAACCGGATCCTTTAATGACTCTAAACAGATTCCCCATGGAATCATTGAGGAATCTGGGAACGATCACGGATGAATACAGGCTGAAATAAAATGTCAAAAATGGAATTATGACATGTTAAATTTATTATAAAAATAAATAACATTTATAAAGTTTTGGTGCATTAAACTATCAATAAAAAAAAAATTGTCCAAAGATTCAAATGGCAGATCGCGCTCATCGCGAGATTTTGATGTGAATTAAAAAAAATTCACATCAAAATCTGTGAATGCAAATGTATTGACAAGAAATTATAAATACAAAAAAATTCACAAAATTAGTTATGAATTTTTTCGTATTTAAGACAAATAAAAGTAGAATTGTAAATGATTGGATTAAAGTTTGCGCCAAAAGTGAGTTCGTACGTATTTGGAGAGAAAACATTGCCTCGAGGCAAAGAAATTTTTGCACATAACTTTTTGTGCGAACATTTCTTTGCCTCAACACAATGTTTTCTCTCAAAATACGTTTACACTTGTGATGTAAATTTTAATATAACTGTCGTGAATTCGATTTTTATTTTCTTCAACTTGAGGAAATTCACAACTCATTTTGTGATTTTTTTTTCATATTTATAATGTAATATTTGAAACTCACAACTTTTTTTGCAAAAATTTCTTTGCCTCGACGAAATGTTTTCTCTCGAAATACGTAAGAACTCACGGTTGGTGTAAATTTTAATCTAATCATTGTGAATTTGATTTTAATTTGTCTTAAATACATGTTTATACCCACCGACATGTCGGTGGGTATAAACAGAGACTTATTCCCCAAAACCGGTATCCCGGTTAGAATCCAACTTGCATCAGTATCGGAATATGTACGACGACGATGGCATAATTTTGAAAATTTTGGCATCACGTGTATTTTCGGTATTACTATGTAATTCCTATCTATAGATAGGAATTTTGTAGATAGGAATCTATAGACAGAAATTCCTATCTATAGATAGAAATTCCACAGTAATACAGAAAATACACGTGAAGCCAAAATTTTCAAAATGATGCCGTCGTCGTCGTACATATGCCGATACTGATGCAAGTTGGATTCTAACCGGGGTACCGGTTTTGGGGAATCCATGACAAATCCTGATCGGGATTTGATCGGACATAGGGTATCCCGGTCAAAATTTCTGCACGGGTAAAGACTATATTTTTATGTATTAAAAAAGCCTGCAATATTTCAAGAAGATCGGTTCATTAGTGTTCGAGTAATCTTGGTCACCGACTTCAGAAATGCCATTTTGAGAAAAACGCGTTTAAAGTTTCAATTTCCGGTCGTTTACACAACGGATTCTTCTCTTTCAACGCTCATATCTCAGTCAATTTTGTTCGGATCGACTTGAAATTTTCAGGACATATTCTCCGATACTTGTACTTCAAAAAAATGCAATAAAAAAATCGATTTTTTCAAAATCGCAAGTGGGCGTAACCCCTTAACTATCGATTTTTGCAAGATCAAATAATTAGATATACCACCTTGAAATTTTTACAGGATATTCTTAAAAGTATAAAATATCGAAAAAGGTAAAAACAATCGATTTTTTTAAAGTGTCACACTGGTATAGCCCCTTAAATGCACCGACGGCTTAAAATTCCTAATTTTTATGTTCCGAAATTACAAGGTTCATCGAGATCATGCCAGCGAAAGTCTACATAGTTGACTGTATATGATGTAGAACGTAAAACGTTGTCTAGACAAATTTCATAATTGGCGTAAAATCACTTCTTAATAAATAAATAAAATCTTAAAATAATTCGTCGATTTATTGAAAATTTAAAAAATTCTATAGTCGAATTATTTTGACGGTGTTCAGATTTTCGGAGTTTTGGTCTTTCGTGTAAAATTCTTTCGGAGTTTTGAGCGTTCTGACCATTCAAAGTTCGGAATTTCAACCCGGCCCCTTGCTGGGCGACCCGCGAGGGTTCCGACACCACCTCGGCGGCCACCGAGTCAAAAAGACGCGCGAGAAGTTTCGCTATTCATATTATTATTATTATTATTGTCATCATTATCTATATATATGACTTTTTTCGCGTCCACGTGTGATTCACGAGTTTGCGATTAAATACTCAGAATAAATGCCTCGCTAGTGCATAGTCTCCGAGGCTTCTGCACGTTTAAAAGAGCTCGTTGACGTATCATCGTCATTGTCCCTCGCGCTCACTCTCTCCCCCTCGCTTGCTATATTTGTCTGAAAATGCCGACGATTAATCGCGACGTGTCTATAAGTCAGATGAATGGGACGTGGCGCGTAGGCAATAATATGGCGTCCGTCGTATCTTCGACCTAGAATCCGAGGGGATTAGCTGGCTAGTCCGAGGTTGATAGGATTTTCGTGATTGCATTGTGAGGCGCGATCGGGCCTTTGATCTACTCGCCATTGGAACCGAGATTTCCACGGGTGATCGCACATACATAAGTCGTCTCGACACGAAAGGCTGTTAGGTCGTAGAGGACGGAGATATTCGTCGATCGCGTAGCGTACTTTGAGGCCTTTCGTTCGTCGGGAGACGGGGCAACACAGCGCGTCTCGGTCACTTTGCAGCCTTCAATCTCCCATCGTGAATCACTCCCGACGTCCGAGGCTGTCGCGTGCACATCCATCCGGATTTGCATACGGTCGAGTGGTGAATGTTGCATGGGAAAACGAGGCAAGCGGGAACGGGGGGGTGCGGAGGGAAAAAATAAAAATTCCAGCACCGAGGGTGAGCTGGACGAGCCGTCCGTGCTGCCAAGTTGATTGACATTTGTACGACCACGCAACGGCTGCGTACAGACAGACATGTACGGCACACGTACGGCCAAGTGTACTGGGTGTAAATTTAGATAAAGTAAAACCCTTCGATTGATGGAGAAAAGCCTTGTTGGCGGTCGAGAGTCTCGAGGAGCCACTTCGTGGGTGTTGAGCGAGGAGAAGGTGAGAGTGAGAAGTGCTTAGGGTAAGGCCGAATTAATTAAGGACTCTCCATCCTCGAGAGAGCATGGAGAGTCCTTAATTAATTCATCGTTACCTCAAACAATGCCCTGAATAACATTTCGACATGAAAAATTCGCCATTTTATTCACTTATTATTATTAAACATAATTTTTTTTTAATTTAGGTTTTTTATTCCGAAGTGTTATATAGTTAGGGAATTATTACATTAAATAATTTCATAATTTATTTATTTACTCATAATGAGTATAATCATTGCTAAATAATTACTATATTGTATTCTTTATTCCTCATTATATAACGCTTTGCGTTTTTTATATCCCGCTTACATGTTTTCTTGTTTACAGTTGCTCTTACATGCTAGTCCTTATATCTAATGCCTTAAGCTGCCATTCGTCTCGCCAATGACTGGTAGTTTAACTTTTAAAACTATTTGCCGCAGTGTATTGCTCTCCCCTTGCTAGCCTACCGAATTCCCTTGCGTAGTAGCATATTTCCTTCAGTATTTCCCCTTTTAGCGTTTCGACCCACCAGTTCCTTAAATTTTCTCCTTCTCTTTCCTCTCTCCATCTGTCCACCGCGTTCACCCAGTTCTTGTTAATTTTCTCTCTTGCTTTCTCACATTTCCAAATGTGTTCCAGTGTTTCTTCTTCCTTTCCACATACTCCACACATCCAGTTCCCATACCCCTTTTTCCCCGCTTTTCCTATGTTACCACACCTGAGCCTTGCCCATTCTTCCTTCACAGTTCCTGCCGTCCCCTCCTCCTCCCAGTATTTTTCCCTTCCCGGCTTCTCTTTTATCTCCTTGTAGTCCTTACTGAACGTGGACCTGTCTATACCTTCCCAATCTTGTTGGATGTCTTGATCCCTCTTCTTTTCCACACCTTCTTCTAAGATCTTCCTGATTTCTCTTATACTTCCTCCATCTCTCATCAGTTTTAGAATCCTCCCTTCCCCTACCTCCTGCATCGCATCCCGCAGTTCTCCTCCCCATTTCGACTCGTTCCCATTTAATATATTCCTGATTTCCTCTCTTAGGCAAATCTTTGGCCATCTTTCATTTCCCATGTCCATTACCTGTAGCAGGTAGTCGCTAGCTCTTCGCCTTGCCTCTACCTGCATGCTCCTCTTATCTGCTTCCATCTTCCATAAATAGTTTGGCGTATTTCGTGCCACCCCTATCGCCATCTTGACATATCTACCTTGCAGCTTCTCTACTTCTTCTCTCCTTTTCCACCCCCAAATTTCCACCCCGTATAAAACTCCCGCCTTCACCAGCGAGTCCATGAGCTGCAACCTATATTTGAGTCCGTCTATTTTAGCCCTTTTCAGCACCCCCCACACTGCGTTCGCTGCTTTTTTCGCCTTTGCCACCACCATATTCAGATGTTTTGTCATGGAGTTTCTCGATGAGAACCAAAATCCTAAATATTTAAACTCCTTTACTACCTCTAATTTCTTCCCTTTGTATTTCCATTCTTCCGTTTTTTTTCGTTTCCCCCCCCTTTTAAACACCATGATCTTTGTTTTTTCTACATTGACTTCCATTTTTGTTTCTTTCTCAAACCTTTCTAGACCCCTTAGCATCCTCTCCAATCCCTCTTCCTCCTCCGCCACCAGAGCTATGTCGTCGGCATACTTCAGTGCGTAAAACTTTTTTCCTCCCATAACTGTCCCTCCCACACCTTTTTCCTCCCATTCCTTATCGATGTCATCCAGTGTCAGGCCAAACAGAGTCGGGCTTAGTGGACATCCTTGTCTTACCCCTTTACTCGTTACAAATTGTTCCGATATTCCCTCTTTTGTTATTACCTCATTTGTCGTCGCCTCGTATATCCCCCTTATCATTTTGTGCATTTTTCCTTTGATCCCCTTTTCCCAAAGTTTCCTGAGCATTATTCGTCTGTTGATCTTGTCGAACGCCGCCTTGAAGTCGACAAAAGCAACATACAGCTTCCCCCCCTTTCCCCTTAGTTTATTATTGATAAGGGCATTCAGGACGAATATGTGGTCTCTCGTTCCCCTGTTTGCCCTAAATCCTGCCTGACTCTCCCTCACAATGTTTTCTCTCTCCACCCATCTGTTAATTCTTTTGACCATTATTCCCGCCAAGATTTTGTATCCTATGTTTAATAATGATACCCCCCTGTAGTTCCTTACGTCCTCCGCATCCCCCGACTTGTGTAATGGGAAGATTCTCGCCGTCTCCCACTTTACCGGCATCTTCCCTTCCCTCCAGATACCGTTCAATATCTTCCATATTTCCTCTTTCGCTTTAATCGACAGATTTTTTACGAATTCCGCTGTTATCCCGTCCTCCCCCGCCGCCTTTCTGTATTTCAACCTCCTTAGCGCCTTCCATACCTCTTCCTTATCAATCTCTCTGTTCCACTCCGAACTTGTCTCCCTATAGTCGTCCTCTTCGTCCTCCCAGGGTTCCCTTTCCCTCTCCTCTCCATTTATTTCTTGTACCTGCCCGTCTTCTGTTTCTCCCTCTTCTCCCATTAGTTTCTTAAAGTGCACCACCCACTCCTTTTTCCTAATGTTAGCCCCCTCTTCTCTCCTCCTAACCCTAAACTTTCTTATTGCCTTCCACCACTCCGTCATGTTTTTACTCTCCCTGACCTCCCTCCATCTTCCCTCCATCCACTCCTTTTTCTCCCGTTCTCTTAGCTCCCTCCACTTTTTCCTTTCCTCCCTCAATTTTTTCTTGGATCCCGTGTCCCTTTTTTTTACAAATTGCTTTAATGCTCTCCATAGATGTTTCCTTTGTTCCCTTCCCTCTCTGCTCAGCCAATTAGAACCCTTTAAATGTACCTTAACTTTCTTTACCATTCCTGTGGCCGCCGCTCCCTTCCATATTGCTCTCTTTAATTTTACCCATCTCTCGTTCGTTGTGCCCCCTTCTTTTTCATTCTCCCTCGCTTTCTCCGTTTCCTCCTCGTACGCTTTGTTTTCTTCTTCCTTCCATCTAAGTCTTACCTCGCTCCTCTGTACCCTTCCCTTCTTCCGCCCTTTGCTGCTTCCTTCACCCCCCCATCCTTTCAGAGAGAAGATCACTGGTAGGTGGTCTGATTCTATCCTCGGAGTTACTTTGATCATGCTCACTAACCCTTCCTCCTCATCCTCCAACCATAATATTAAGTCCAATACCGATCCCTTGCCCTCCCCTCCATTTCCCACGAACGTGACTCTGCCCTCTTCGTCCCCTCTCACCCTCCCATTCATAACCGTTAACCCCATGTTTCCACAGAAACTCAATAATTTTTTGCCTTCCATGTTGACCACCTCGTCCTCCGATCTCCTTTCCCATGCCACCCCTCCTGTCTTCTCGCATTCTGTGATTGCAGCACATGTTCCGATTCTCGCATTCAGGTCTCCCGCCACTACGATCCCTACTCCCTCTTCCACTCCTCTCTCTATGCACTCCCTCAAGGGGCTCTCGAGCTCCTTCATTCCGACACTGTTGTACACCTCTATAATCCATATGCTCTTTCCCAGTTTGTTCCTTTTTATTTTTATCACCATTCCGTATTTCCAATCCTCCACCTTACAGTTTCCACTTATTTCTTTTTTTATTCCAATTAGGTGTCCCCCGCTCGCCCTCCCTCTTCTTTTTTCCCGCACTGCTTCCTTTACCCACCAATTGTACCCTTTTCCTACTCTACTTAACGCACTTTCTTCCCATTTTCTTTCCATCCACGTCTCTTGTAACAATATCACATCATATCTTTCCAGAAAGTCGCTCGCCTCTATCGCATTCTTCATACCCGCCACATTCCACGATACAACTTTATAATCTCCTTTCCTCTCATTATCCTTGAAAAAAAACTCTCTCATTCACCAATTGCCCCTCTCGTTCCACCCAGTACCACCATTCTCGGTTCACCAACATTTTGCCGTACCCTGCCCTTGTTGTTTGCCCCTCTCTTCTTCTCCGATCCACTTCTCTCACAATCCATCTCTTCACTTCTCGTTCCCTGTATGTCAGGTCGTCCTCGATCGAAATTCCTGATCCCTGCAGTTTTCCAACCTGTTTCATTACCCGTATTTTTTCGCCCATCGTTTCGAATGTTACCACTGGCACCCCGCCTTCCTTTATTACCTTACCTATTTTAACCTCTACACCCAGCCTCATCCTTATCATTCGACTCACATTCTGTGAAATTTTCCACTCGCTCCCGATCGCACTCACGCCCCGCACTTTTACATTCTTCTTCCGCCGTCTTCTTTCTTGGCATTCCGCTCTCCATTCTCCTTCACTCATCGGACCTGGACATCGTGGCCCGCTTCCTTGCCAGCGAATCTCTCTCCCCCCGTCTTCCTTCGGTGTCTCTCTCAGTCGGTGAGATACCGGAGATGCCGAATTGCTGCTTCCATTATCGTTTGCTTCTACTCCCCCCTGCCTTCCTCGCCTGCCTTCTCCTCCTCTCTTCCTGTTCCTCGCCTTCTCCCATTTCTCTTCTCCGCTTGGTGTCGATATCTCTTCCCTTCGTTCTGCTCTTTCCGTGTTCTCTTGCTGAGTCTCGTGCACCTCTTCTTCTCTCCATTTCTGTCTCCCGCGCTCTTCGAATCTGCGATTCTCTTCCGGTTCCGACTCACTTCGGATCTCTGGGACTCGTTTTCCTCTCCCGCCCGCCGTCTCGTTATTGTTATTCTCGTCGAATTGTTGTTCCCGATCTTGCCAGCTATCCCTGTTTCTTTCTTGGTTTTCCCCTCTCTTTATTACTTCTTCCAATTCCATTGCCCTCTTTTTCCATCCGTACAGGGCCTTCGTTAATTCCTCCTTTTCCTCATTCCATTGTACTGCGTCTCTGTATGCCTTCAACTTCCATTGCTCCGCCTCTCCCAGCAACTCTTTAATTATTCTGTTCATTTCCTCACATCTGCACGGAAGCGGCGCAATCTCCTTCTTCAGTTCCTCTTTTATTTTCCAAAGACCGACACTTAGTATTTCCCTAAGTCGTTCCTCCAAATTTCTCGTCCCTTCCTCCGGGCTGTCACCGTTCTTTCCTTTCTCCGTACTCACGTGTCCCCGTTCCTTTTCTTCGTGGTGTTGTCTTGGTTGCTCGCCCGTTGCGTTCGCTTCGTCCTTCTTCGCTGCTATTTTTAAAGTGTCTCCCTTTTCCCCGATTATCTTTTTCATTCCTTCCATCTCTTCTGGGTCGTCCTCCTTTTCCTCGTCCATTTCCATACTTTTGCATGGCGAGTGCATTAGTTTGTTCCTCGTCTCAAACGCAACATTCTCGTCTCCTCTCTTGATAAAGAACCGGTCTATAATACCGACCGGTTCCGTGCGTTCGCCGCTAGCTACTTTCCTAGGCCTTCCTCGCCCCTTCTTTCCTGCTTCTTTTCTCCCTAGCCCCACGCTGGTGCCCTCTCCGCCGCTTTCCTGTACCTCCGCTAGCTCCTCACTGCCTTGTCCGGCGGTGGCGCTGCCTTCCCTCTCCTGCTCTCTCCCTTGCCGTGTCCCTTCTTTCCCGCTCATTTCCTATGCCTCGTGCATAACCTCTTCACTCCACGCTCGGTATTTCTCACACGGGTTTTCCACAAAAAACTTTGTCCCCTACTTTGCCTTCACTCCCACACCGTCACGGTTCGCCACTCTGTCTCCTCACCTCACTCTTTCCTCCCACTTCGCCCTCAATTCTACTTTTTTGTTTATTCCGTTCGAACTCACTGCAGCTCCGATCTGCCTGCTACGCGTTCCCAACCGGAAGTCCCTAAATAATTACTATTATAAATGTTAATTACTTATTATAAATAATAATTTATTTGAAATAAAATGTCTTAAATAAAAATTCGGCATTGCCTTGAAAAAATTCGCATTAATTTCTTAACGTAACTCTGTGGATGTTGAGGAATTATTTGAGCTTTCGTTTGAGGCAAGCCCGAGCTTTTATTAAGATTTTTTATTTAAATATAACTATTTATATTTATTATTATCGGTGGGGATCGGAAATTCGATCGATCAATATTCAGAAGGACCGAAATTTCGAGTTACGAACGTTCCAATATTGATAGATAAATCTTATGATAGTCCGTAAAATAGCTAATCGAAATTGTGAATACAAAAATCTCGAAATTGATTTATAGCGACAACAAATATCAGGTTTAACAAAATAATGAGAGACATACTATTGATTCGCCTGTATATATACACCAAACAATTCACTTTGTGTAAAATCGTCGAATTGTAAATATTACGACAGTTTACAATTTCGAATTAATTAAAGCGAAGGACCAAAAAGTCGATCAGCTAAAATAGCTAGATGGGCGAAAATGATGAACGGTCCGCATAGCGAAAACTTGGGATCGAGCAATACTACTTGCGCTTCAGAATGAAGATGGCAGATGGTGTTAGTGGTCGGTCGGGTCAGGGAACCATGCCATGTTCGCTATTTAGGTATTCGCCATTTCGGACCATCGATCATTTGCGTTTCTAAGATCTACACATTCGAAGTTTGTAGTCTCGATATTTGGCTTTTTGCTATAGACGGTATTACAAATATTAGATACTCACTTTTTTCTATTTCGGAGATATGAATGTTGTAGATTGTTCGAATCTGTATTTGTATGACTCAAACTGCAGACTATCTGAATATATGTTCTTGAATAAATAATCCTTTGGTGTGATAGTTATTCAATTTCGTCGTCTGTCAAAGGATAAAATTTCGAATAATTTAACTTTCGTTATTTTGAGAGTTCATAATTCTGTCGTTTCAAAATCTTTGTCGTTCTATATCTGGTCGTTCGACATTTTGACTCCCACCCGCGGCCGTAGCCGACTTCCCCCCCTGTACCTCATTCACCATGGCCCATCAGCCATGGGCATAGGGAAACTACGAAAAACCTATGCCAATACGGCCGGCCTCGGGTTCACTTTCCGTTTTCGGAGCTAGTCGCGTGTCGTCGAGAAATTAATCGCGGGCTGCAGGCATACACACACAACGTACACACACGTACCGGTCCATATGGGTGACATCCGTGTAGGACTGGAGCTACGTCACGCCCGTATTTATTTTCCGACGAGACTACGAGACCGAGAATCGAACTCGCGGCCTCCCGATGTTCGGTTCAGAGGCAAGCACGTTAATCACTAAACCAGCACACTGGTTTGCAAATGTTACTATTATTCATAAGTAATTATTATTGGTACTAATAAATATAATTCTTAATAATAATAAATATAATAATTATTTAATGATAATTATTCTTATTGGATTATTATTCAATTGATAATAATTATTATTTAATTAATAATATAATAATTGTGTAACGCTAATTATTTGATAAAATTAACATTGTTTAGTAATAATTATTTGATAAAAATTCGGATTTTTTAATACCGATGTTCTTCTCTTTATTTCTCTCTCGCTTCTCTTTGTCTTTCTCTTTATTGCTCCGGTGCCCATTCTCCCGCTGTCTCGTTGCCTCGTTCCCTGTCTCTCTCTTTCTCTCTCTCATTTTCGTTCTCTCGTTGTCTCTTCCTCTCTTTGGCTCTATTCCTCTCTATTTCACCTTTGCTCTATCTCTCTTACCCCCTTTCTCTCTCTCTCTCTCTCTCTCTCTCTCTCTCTCTCTCTCTCTCTCTCTCTCTCTCTCTCTGTCTTTCTATGTGTATCCTGACACAGAGGAGAGGATGAATGAGGCGACCGCAAATTCGGGCAACCCCAAATACACACACAAACTTACGTACGCTTGACATCGTTATGTTCACTGGAAATTCATTTTAATTAATTGGCGCTTCGCTTTCACCTCAATGTTCTCATTGTTAGAACCGTAAGCGTCCCTTTGTTACACAACTTCAATGAGTATAAGCAAACTCAATTTTTCCAGTTTTTTGTACCTTCCGAATGAATTGATATCCTCATGATCACTGCGTAATGTCTTTCTAACTTCTCCCTAGATTTCTTCTTGTTGATTATTTTTTTTTTCTTCATTTTCTTCCTCTTTCGTTTTCTCTGAATTTTGTTCTTCCTCATCCCTCTCCCTCTTAATTATCTTCTTTATTATTTTTCTTTCATTTTCTTCTTCGCCAATTTTTTCAACATCCATACATAATTTTTTTACCGCTATATAGTTATTAAATATGTTATTGTCCTGCATCGGGTGACATGGCAACCCCAATTAATGAAAAGAGCTTAGTATTAATATACATTCGCAATACGCGGTAGATGTCAGTGTTTAAGAATATTTTTTATTTTATTTTTATTTTAAGAGAGTGGTCGGGTCATCGATGTTTGAAGATACTCATTTTCTTTTGGATCGTTAGGTGCTTTAAAAAAGTTCAATGGTTCCATAGGTTCGGGTCCTTCTTTTACGAAAAAAATTGCTAGAATCTAAGCAATTTGGCAATTTCATTTTAAAAGTCGTGAATTTCACTACAGTTGATTCCCCCGCATCAACTGTCGCCATTGGAGCCAATCCCTACGCAATTTGCAATCATCCCTGATAATATTTGTTTAACTATCGAGATATTGAAATTAAAAAAAAATTAACGGTGTCTCCAAACTTGCGGAAAGTTTGAAGTAAAATTTTTAATGAGCACATCTGTGTTTCCGGAAAATCAGTATCCTTCCACATTAATCTGTGAAACCCAGACAAACTTCCCACATGGAAATAAAATATATAAAAAATATATCGGAAAATACATAAAACAAACGTCAAATACATTTTGTACGAAAAGTTGGATATGTCAAGTATAATTTTGGATATGATTAAAAACCTATGCGATATATAAACATAAATAGCTTCTAAGATGTACATTAAATATATTAGATATGTATACTGAATATATGTTTAATATACTCGGGAGCATAACGGAGAATGTATGCTGACATCTAAAAAAAGATACATTCAAGATACATATAAAATATATTGAAATTGCATGACTAATGTACGCTTTATACATTTTTAATAGGATATCCGAATATATTTAAGGTTTGGTATATGTATATCTTTATATATATTACTATATATTTATATGTATATATAGTAATATACCATGAATAGTCTCAAGATCCGTTTGAATCATAAAAAATGCTCATAAATGATACACTTTCGATTCATTCAGTGTATATATACATTTAAACACACACACACACACACACACACACACACACACACACACACACACACACACACACACACACACATCTTCAAGTCGGTATCTCGCGAAGACCTAGCCGCACTAGCCGGAATAAATGATCGGACAAAAAAATCGAAGGTTATGTAATCTCGTAATTCTATTCGATTATCGCTCTCTATGCGAACGCAATTAAGTAATTGATCCGATATTGTTAGTTACTCTTGTAAATCCACACATTTCTCAATAACCTAACATTGTGTATTGTACCATATGCAGACGATACGAAAGTTAATTTATCAAGTAGAACTAGCTCAGTGTGGAAGGTCCCAGCTCATCACTCAGAAGTCCCGGGTTCGAAACCACCTTACGGCGTGTAAGCGTCTGATATAATTTAAATTTGAACCATTAAAATATTTGAACCGCAAACACCATAATCGTAATTAACGACAAGGAAAAATATCGTAAAAGGGTGCAATGATGTTAAATAACGTCATAACAAATTTTTTAAGAATATTTCAAGTATAGATTGAATATACTTCAAGTATATCTTAAATACACGTTGAATATATTTTAATAATATTTAAAATGTACTATGAATATATTTCAAGTATATTTTAAACGGAGTATGAACATATGTCGTGTATATTTTAGATGCATTTTAAATACATTTAAAGTATATTTCAATTATATGTCGAATACAGTTAAAATACATTTGTAGTATATTTTGAGGGTAATTTGAGTGCATTGTAAGTATATTTTCAATATAGTTCGAATATACGTAACATTCTGAAGATCTATTTTGGACGAAAACTTCGATATCGCGAATATAATTTTAATGCATTTCCCGTATATATTGCATATATCTAATCTATATCTAAGATGCATAATATATATCTGAAATCTATTTTACATCCATTTTTAATATATCTGAAATCTATTTTACATACATTTTTAATATATCGAAAACTATACTTTTACATATATTTTATTTCCGTGTGGGTTCCCAACTGAGTGCGACCGGATTACTCGAGTGACACGATTGCAGCTAATCCCGAAGGAAATAGCACTAATTAAATACAGCAGATTATCATTACCATTTTTGCCGATCCGCAAAACCAGCAAATAAAGTAAGAATAATGGAATAAATCGAACAGCTCCATCGCCCCAAGGCGACCACTGCTTGAAACGAACTCGCAGTTTTTTCTTCATATATAAGTTAAAAAGTAAGTTTACTTTACGTCAAAATGCTGCGAGAAACGAGTCAAAAAAACGGGGACTTCTCCAAGAGAAAAGGGGAACCGAGACGAAGCGGAAAAAAAAAGTGTCGCACATAATTTCTTTGCCATGTGAATCTGAATTTTCGCCTCTTCGTATATAACTCTACATATAATAAAACTGTAGGATCCATATGTTTGTTCGTTTATAACTCGAGGACTACTGAATCGATTACGACGAATCTTTCACAGAAACACAGCTCGAAGTGTGGAATAGGTTTTATGTTAATGGCCATTACGCTATGTCGCTCATTACAATTACAATAAACAAAAATAACAAAAATCATATTAATTTTTTATGTAAAAACACAAAGGGTACAAAATCATGCGCGAATTTAACAATTTTTTCGTATGAAAAAGCGATTTGCTCATAAAATTAATTACACATCTATTTATTATGAATATCAAGCTGTTAGAATATATATACAGGGCGGCCGGAACATTGACTTCCAAAAATAAAATTTAGGTCCCTTGTATCGTGGGGTATCCGAATCACCACTATGTTCCGCGACTTTTCATAGTTTTCGAGTTATTAATTTTTTTCTGAATTTTTGAGAATTTTCGAACTGACCAATTTAAAGAAAATTAAAAAAAAGTAGAAGACTGTCGAGATTTTTTTTTGCAACTGAATCTTCATGAATAGTGCTTTTATGCATAAAATAATCAGTTTTGTAACTGTGGTTCAAGTTATGAAAATGTTGGTCTAATGTGAAAAATTTACGTTCGGTAAATTATGACTTAAATTTTCAACTTTAGATTAAAAATCTAAACAGGTGACTTCATGGTTCCTAATTAGGCCTCAAGAATGCGCCAGATTCTCAGCTTTCGTAATAATTTTTAAAAAGTAGTACTTAATAGGGCTACTTTGGCTAAAATTGGCCTCCAAAGACAGCGAGGTGGGAAGTTCTTAAAATTAGCCATCTGATTAAAAAAAAAGGTTTTAATTAAATTAATTTTTATTTTTGGACGTCAATGTTCCAGCCACCCTGTATATATATTTTTTTTCGATGTACAAAATGGCCGACTACTAATATTTTCTTTTGTTATTTTTTTTTAGGCGCTCCGCGGCGTGACATTTAGCATCCACAATTTTTTACCTAGACCACAAAACAAAAATTCTCGTCGATCTACATTAGAATACCAAGAGACGTACGTAAGGAATTAAAAAAATATTGTTTTATTCAAAAGTTGTAGGTATTTGAACTTAAGAAATGAATTTTCAATGAAAAATTTCGTTATCACTGCTCATAAACTGCTTATAAAATGAAAAGTTTTCGATGAATCAGAAATTCCGTTCGTACTTCTCTGCAAAATGCAATTAGGAACATAACTTTTAAATTTGAAGTAAATCGAGTGAAAATTGTTGAATTTATTTGTCACGCCAATTGGAAAAAAGCTGTTTCGAGAAGTTTCGAGTAGTCGGCCATTTTGTACATCGAAAAAAAAATATATTTTTTCTAACTGCTTGATTTTCATACTAAATAAATGTGTAATTAATTTTATGAATGAAACCCTTTTTAATACGAAACAATTGTTAAATTCGCACATGATTTTATACCCGTTACTGTGGCCTAACCTCTGAATACCGCGGATTATCATCATCAGTTTTGCCAATCCTCAAGGGCACAAACGAAATATGAATTATGGGATAAATCGGAACGCTCCATCGCCCCAAGGCGATCGCTGAGCACAGTGTCGCGCATCAGGAATTTATGACCAGACGTATCGAAAATGATAAGATTTTGGCGGGTCCAGCAAGGTATAATTAGACGTCCAATACTCGAGAGCCAAGCCCATCTTTGCTCAGCTCCTAACGTTTTCTCCCTCATTCTCGCTGCATAAGCTTCGCACGAAACACCCTCGTCCCTTCTTTTCCCACGTAATAACAACCTGCTTTCGCCCCGGTTCACTTTTTTGTGTATCTTGGTGGTGTCAATTTCACCTGGTCCCTCATCAATTAGCGAACGCCCCTCGGTGTATACTGTATCTAGGATTGATAACCTCCGTAAAAATCGTATTTCATACTCGTGGACACAACCCAGATACCTCCTAATGGATGAAGACGCCTCATCTCAACTCGTATTCACGTACAACATCAGGCGAAAGTAAAATTAACAATTGTCGCAAAATTATTCGACAATGCATCGAATCATTTTTATCGCAAGTTCCTGCGAGAAAAATTCATACATTTTTATTCAGTTCGATTTATTTGTACAATTCGTGAAATTTTGCGCAATATATTCCGAAATCTTCAGAAAAATGTTCAGAAAGAAGAATTCTTCTTATTCTATATTTCTCGTGTTTGCAAGTACGAGGAGAGCTTTTTTTGCTAAAATGTATGAAATTGAAGTTTACATCTTTGAAATGCAATGAAAATTCAATTTTTTTTATAGCTCGAGTTCCTTTTTGCAGATTTTATCAATGAAAATCCCTCGTGCATTTTTCACGATGCTTATTTGAAGATTCATGGCCAAAATATGCAATAAATACTTGGTATAATAATAAAATGAAGGAAGCAAAAATATAAAGAATTTTTATTGCATTCCTAAGATGCATACTTCAACATCATAAAAATGTCAAATTATAGAATGTTAGACATATTTCAATGTACGCTGCAATGTGCGCCCTTACAGGTCTCAAAAAATAATGCAAATTACTTATTATCAGTATTATTGTTTACATTATTTCTTATAATCATTTATATAAGCAATAATAACAATTATAAGAAATAATGTAAAAATAATAATAATAGGTAATGTCTTATTAATGGTGGTTTTTATTTAATAATCGCTCACACAGTTCACTCTACGAAGATTCGACCATAAAATCCTGAAAAATCGTCCTTTTGGAATTCGTTACAGAGGCGATTTTTCAGGATTTAATGATCGAATTTTTATCGAGTAAACAGCTTGAATAATTATTAAATAAAAACCCCTCAAAATTTCCTAACATTGTCTATATATAAATTATTTTTCAAATTTTTAAGGGGTTTTTATAAATAATGTTGCTTTCAACAGTTTAAGGGTGTAAACTACAAATAGGATTTTTCAGAATTCCATTGTCGATAAATATATCCTACAGGGTTTTAAAAAAATCGTCTACAGTATGTCCTATTAAACTCTTGGCAAAAATAATGTATACGTATACAATAATTATTAAAAAAGAACAATGGACCACTCACGGCCATAAAAAAAAGACTCCATTTAGTTAGCCTTCACAAGTATATGAAGCTTGTTCACGCGACATAAGAATAATTAGTATCGGTATTAAGGTGGATCGAGGCGTGACTGTACTCTCTTGGGAATGACGTTCGTGCGTCACACGTATATTCGGGGTGACAGCAAAACCCGAGTGGTATCCTCATCATCTCACATTCACAAACGTACTTTTTTTTCTCTCGGGAAGGGAAATTCTATGCGTATACGTATAAACGATCGTGTTACAGTAGTCGTCGGATTTCGCTAAATCAAATTTTTGGCAATGGTCGAGGTTTAGATTTTTTTTTATACTGAATAATTGGAATCTTTATGAAGATTGAAATGATTCCTAGTCTCCTATACGCAAAAAGGAAGGGATTTATTTTGGAGCGAACGAACTGGAGCGTTGTTTCTGTAGTACAGTCGTGCTGTATATTGGAATCGGAAAAAATTAGAAGAAGGCTAGTTTTTTGACAGATAATTTTGTAGGCGCCGCGGGTGCTAAATCCAAGTTTGCCTAAAAATCGAGGTGTAGGGTTTTTTTCGGGGATGAAAGGGGATGGGGGTGGATTAATGCCAAACTACAACCCCCACAAGAGTCGGCGCCGGGAGACAATATGTTCAGAAAAATCCGGGATTTATTTTTGTCCACAGCGCCAAAGTCGTGGATGTTCATTTTGGGGGTGAAAAAGTGGGGTGAAATTTTGAAAAATCAGTTTTCATTCAATAACTCTTTAGGAAAAAATCATACGATTTTTGTTCAAATGGGAACGTTGTAGCCCTTGAAAAGACGCGTCGATCGAGTATTTGATCATCCCTCTCCAATAATATCTTCACCCCCAAAAGAATTGTTGAAGTATAAACAAATAAATTGTTTATTGAATAACTCAAAAACAATTCATTTTTCGGGAATGGTTTAAATGTACGAAATGTAGAGAATAATTTTCTCCATATTTTCGTTCCTATGGACCACCCTTGAATTTTGCTTTTTCCAACCCATCTCAGGGATTGAAAATTCAATATGAAATTCTGGGAAAAGTATTGACCGAAAATAAGAGTATAAATAAATGTAGCTGAGGATTCAAGCTACAAATTCTTCCTCGGCGGCGAATTCGTGCGGTCAATAGTTTTTCCACAATTTCATTTTGAATTTTCAACCCCCGAGAGGGGTTGGAAAATCAAAATTCAAGGGTGTTCCATAGAAACGAAAATATAGAGAAAATTATTCTCTACATTTCGCACGTTTGAACCGTGTCCGAAAAATCGATTGTTTTTGAGTTATTCAATAAAGCATTTTTTCGGTATTTTAACCATTTTTTGGAGGGTGAAGATATTATCGGAGAGTGATGATCAAATACTCGATCGACGCGTCTTTTCGAAGGCTACAATTTTCCCATTTGAACAAAAAGTGTACGATTTTTTTCTGAAGAGTTATTGAATTGAAACTGATTTTTCAAAATTTCACCTCACTTTTTCACCCCCAAAATAAACTTCCACGACTTCGGCGCTGTGGACAAAAACAAAACCCGGATTTTTCTGAACATTTTATCTCGTGGCGCCGATCTCGCAGGGGTTGTAGTTTGGCATTAATCCACCCCCATCTTCTTTCGTCCCCAAAGAAACCCTATACCCCGATTTTTGGGCAAACATGGATTTAGCACCCGCGGCACCTGCAAAATCACCTGTCAAAAAACTAGCCTTCTTCTAATTTTCTCCGATTCCGCGGTTTTTCAGCGACAGCGCCAGGCAAAGAAATAAATTGCGAGGAAAAGGAACCTGATGAAATTTTCGAGAGGGCGACGAAAAATTTCGTTGCGAAAGTCCCGCGGTATTGTGCTTTCGGGAGTTTATTTTTTGACTGCCTTTGTCTTAATGTCTCTCTCTCTCTCTGCGATGCGCAGAGAAAAGAAAATGTGCGTTGTTAATTCGAGCTGTAGAAATACTTCGTTCTTCTCCCGACGTTAATGGTACTTTGATTCTTGTTTACGGCATACGCTCAAAAATGCCGCATTGGTGCGGTCGTTAAAGTTGTGCGCTTTGAATACACAGGAACGTGTTTGGAACTTTGGCTTGAACGGAAGTGGAGAAAACGTCGTGAAATTTCTATCTATTTCCGGCGAGAAGGGTCCACAACAATTGAACAAACGCGTCCAAAGTCTCCACCACTAATTTTTTTTTGTTCCCCCAAATAAAATAAAATATTCTCCGCTCCAAACCATATTTGCACGTTGCATTTCGACTCAAAACTAATTCGATATTATTCTCGACACTATAAACTAGAAATTAAAGCAAAAAATATCGTTTTTCCACACAACATGACGGCGTTACCCCCAAATGAATTCCGTAATTAGATAGCGTAACGAATAAAAAGTTAAATAAGATATTCAAATCCGCATAAAATTAAATGGCGTAGGCGATAAATGGTAGTAACTTCCGAGTAAAAAAATAATGAGTGGAGTTCCTAACAGAGCGAACATGTATAATATTTTTAAACGATGTAATGTCTTTGCTTTCAAGCTCGAAACCTGGAAAGATAGTTGAACTATACCAAGGGTGAGTGGGTGGGTACTGTGAACAAAATCAACAAAAATAATGTGTGCTCTTAGAATTTTTTTTTATGCACCTTTTGCTCGATGTAGACGAGTAAACTCGTGTTAGAAACTTTTGACAGTTTCATTTCTCGTGCGTATTCGTAGTTTTGCATCTTGAAGAAAAAGCCATACAAAAGTTGCGCCTTGTTCCCGGCAACTGAAAAAATTATCCATAAAATACACGTGCCATGGGACCGTAGTTTGTCCGCTTTTTAAGTGTTAGGTAGAGAATGAATTATGGGATTTGTGTCCTTGTAATGCAACGGGTACTAATTTTTCTGCATCGATCAATATTTTAATGGCAGACTCAGGCTGCTAAAATCACGAAGTTTTTTTTATCGGCATTAGAAATCTACAAGCTAAATGTGCAAAAAATTATCGATGATAACGAAAACGAAGAAATTAAGGGGCCTTCTCACTTTAGACGCTAAAACAGCCTATTTTCATCAATTTTTTTGATAGGTTTATATTATAGATATTGATATAAAAGTTGTTACACTTAATAAATACACTTTCGAAATACATTACATTTAAAAAAATTGTATTAATGTAACCTAAACAAACTTTAAACGCGTTTTTCTCGAAACAACGTTTTTCGACGGCGTGTTGATAAAATCTCCGAAACTACTGAACCGATCCTTATAAAATTTTAACCACATATTTTTTACAACATAACTATAGCGCATATCAAAGATTTTTTTAAATTGTGACTTTTACTATTTTCGGTAAAAACGGTGAAAAAACACGTTTTTTTTTTTTTTTCGAAAAATATCCGTCATTTTTTTATTTTTTCATATATCAAAAATCGTATGATTTGCGTTGTAACTATTAACATACTGAATCTAAAACCGTTTAATTTTTGTCTCTGATGATCCAACTCCGAGATTTCATCAACAGCGCAGACCTACAATTTTTTAGGACATTTTTGTACCTACCATTTTCGTCTATAGTGACTCAATAATTTTTTTATATGTATTTCGAAAGTGTATTTATTAAGTGTAACAACTTTAATATCAATATCTATAATATAAATCTATCAAAAAATTCATGAAAATAGCGTTATTTGAGCGTCTAGAGTGAGAAGACTCCTTCAAGAAAAGATCGAATTTTCGTTGCATTTCAACGACGTGAATTCCAACAAGAAAAAGAATCCTGCTCGAATATTTTTAAAGCTACATGCCTGCCCATAGGCAAGAAAAAGAATACAAGAATTCGATTCGATTATTACAGCGGATTCAGATCGATCCAGGGTACCGTGAAGCAGCGGGAGAAGAAGAAATTCATCATGTACTCGATTTACGCTTGGGGAAGCGCCAGTGTGTTGACCGGGATATGTATCATAATGGACTTCGTTCCAGGCATCCCCGAGAGTTTCATCCGGCCGCAATTTGGTGCCGAGAGCTGTTGGTTCGTCAGTAAGTAAACTTTTTTTGTAATTCAATTTAATTCTTTTGAGACTCCAAAATCAAATCCAGAATCGATATAGTACAGTAGTGCTGTCGCTGAAAAAGCCTGGAATCGGAGAAAATTAGAAGACGGCTAGTTTTTTGACAGGTGTTTTTGTAGGTGCCGCGGGTGCTAAATCCAAGTTTGCCTATAAATCGGGGTGTAGGGGATGAAAGGAGAAGGGGGTGGATTAATGCCAAACTACAACCCCTACGAAGTCGGCGCTGTGAGACAAAATGTTCAGAAAAATCCGGGCTTTAGTTTTGTCCACAGCGCCGAAGTCGTGAAAGTTCATTTTGGGGGTGAAAAAGTGGGATGAAATTTTGAAAAATCAGTTTTAATTCAATAACTCTTTAAAAAAAAATCGTACACTTTTTGTTCAACGTGGGAACGTTGTAGCTCTTGAAAAGACGCATCGATCGAGTATTTGATCATCACACTCCGATAATATCTTCACCCCAAAAAAAATGGTTAAAAAACCAAAATAAAAATTGTTTATTGAATAACTCAAAAACAATCGGTTTTTCGGGTAGGGTTCAAACGTACGAAATGTAGAGAATAATTTTCTCTATATTCTCGTTGCTATGGACCACCCTTGAATTTTTAATTTTCCAACCCCTCTAGGGGGTTGAACATTCAAAATGAAATTCTGGGGAAACTATTGACCGTACGAATTCGACGCCGTGGAAGAATTTGTAGCATGAACCCTCAGCTACATTTTTGTCCAAAGCGCCAAACTCGTATCTCTTTAATTTCGGTCAATAGATTTCCCAGAATTTCAATTTGAATTTTCAACCCCTGAGAGGGGTTCGAAAAAGCAAAATTCAAGGGTTATCCATAGGAACGCAAATATAGAGAAAATTATTCTCTACATTTCGTACATTTGAACCATCCCCGAAAAATTGATTGTTTTTGAGTTATTCGATAAACAATTTTGTTTGCTTATTCTTCAACAATTCTTTTGGGGGTGAAGATATTATTGGGGATAATCGAATACTCGATCAACGCGTCTTTTCAAGGGCTACAACGTTTCCATCTGAACAAAAATTGTATGAATTTGTCCTAAAGAGTTATCGAATGGAAGCTGATTTTTCAAAATTTCACCCCGCTTTTTCACCCCCAAAATTAACTTCCACGACTTCGGCGCTGTGGACAAAAATAAAACCCGGATTTTTCTGAACATTTTGTCTCCCGGCGCCGACCTCGTGGGGGTTGTAGTTTGGAATTAATCCACCCCCAACCCCTAAAAAAACCCTACACCCCTATTTTTAAGCAAACTTGGTTTTAACACCCGTGGAACCAACAAAATCACCTGTCAAAAAACTAGCCTTCTTCTAATTTTTTCCGATTCCAATATACAGCACGACTGTACTGATACGCATTTTAATTTTTTCATTTTTCACGTAGAGTAAAAAAAATCTCACCTGCTTATAATTATTTTTGCAGCATATTCGAGTTTCCTTTGAATGGAAAATTTTTAAAAATTAATAATAAGTAAAAAAGAATCGCGTAAGGGTGGTCGAAAGGAACAATAAAAATAAATAAATCGTTCGATAATTACGGATAATCGACTGCCGACTTAGAGTGTAAAAAAAATAAATAGAGAAATTACTTTTGTATTTTGTGCATTACGAAGCAATAACTCTGAGGTTTTGTAACGTTTCACATGACTTTTCAGGTGAATCAGCGAAGGCTCTTTATTTTTATGGCCCAATGGGCATAACCGTGACATGCAACATATGCCTATTTATATCGACCACTATGAAGATTATTCAGCACAAGAAGGACACGGCTCATCATCTCAAAGGAATGGACAGTCAACGTCACGATGATAACAAGCAATGGTTTGTTTTCATATTTCTCTCCTTCTCTCTCGCTCTCATTTCCCACTAAAATCAACGTTTCTGTAATCGAACCGTAGCTAAGGCATTATCATAAAATTTTATGCCCATGGCGTGAGGCACGTGCGAATGAATTTACACTCGCTGAATGGATATTCGTTGCGTGAACTCGAAATAAAAGCTTGCACGAGCGTACGGGGCGTTTCACACCAAATGTGAACTAAACGAACATCAGTTCTTTCAGATTTCGATATTTTATAATTTAGTTTCGCAATTAAGGTATTCCTTTCGCGGAGGGTCGTATTTTGTGAGGGCATAAGCAGGGCCCTTCTGAACCATCGGTAAATTAGTGGCGCTTAAGGCCTTAGGCCACTCTAGAGGCCGAAAAAATACGCTTTTTGGGGATTTTTTTCAGGAAAACTACAAAATAAATCGAGAATACAAAAAAAGGGTGTTCATCATACATATCAGTGACTGTATACAATAATTTTTTTGAAGCTTTAATTTGAAAGAAGCTTTTTTGATTAATTTGAAAATGGCGACTGTGCAGCGTTTATCGCAAAACTGCATTTTTCAAGTTGGCCGGAAACATAACTCAGACAATCTTCAACTGATTCACTTGAAAACGTTGAACATATATTGAAAAATACATTGTCTATGGATGTACGTAGGATTTTTTTCTTCATATATTTCATGGTTCATTTGTTATTAACAATTATCTGACGATTTTTTAGGCAATTTTTTGGAAAGTGAATAATTTTGTCAGATTTTATAAAAAAGTATCAATATGAAAGTTGTTGGGCTTGATAAATAAAGTCTTGAAATAAATTTTTTTTTTATTTACTTCACTTTTATTCATTTTTAAGTACAAAAACTATAGTTTAACGTAACGCCTCAAAAATAGGTGGGCTAGGTAACTCCATCACATCTCGGCAACGGCTTATCTGAAACTAAAAAATCAAAGTCCATTAGATTCAGTATGACACCAGCTACAAAATTACCCTCGGATATAAAGTTTTATCAAAAAATAAAAAAATGGCAGATGAAAAACGAAAAAACTATTTTAAAAATGCGTTTTTCTGCAGTTTTTCGCAAAAAAAGAGTCAAAATCAAAATTTGAATACCATCGAGGGTCATCTTGTTGCGAATCATGTTTACAATATGTGGTTCAAATTTCGAGAGAATCGTTTTATTAGTTTTAGAGATACGACGGAGCTAGATTTTGAAAACATTGTTTCGAAAAAAACGCGTTTGAAGTTTATACTATGAAAAACTCTTATCTAAATTCAATCGGCAATTCCTGCACCGTACAAAATCCCTTCTGATTACTCATCATCGTCGATTTCTCCAAGTCTTGCTTGCTTTCGATTCTGTGAAATTTTCAAAGTGGACTGGCCCCTTAATAACAAACGAACTAGGCAATATAAAAAAAAATCCTACGCACTTCCATAGACAATATATTTTTCAAGATACAACATTTCAAGTGAATCGGTTGAAAATTGTCTGAGTTATTTTTCCGGCCAACTTAAAAAATGCAGTTTTGAGATAAACGCTGCACAGCCGCCATTTTGAAATTAATCGCTTCAAAAAAATTATTGTATACAATCACTGATATGTATGATAAACACCCTTTTTTCTAATCTCGATTTATTTTGTAGTTTTTCTAAAAAAAATCCCCAAAAAGCCTATTTTTTCGGCCTCTAGAGTGGCCAACCTCTTAATAAAAAATAAGTTACAACCAATTATTATACCCGACGATAACCTGGAATTAAAAAATTCGCGCAAATTTAGTACATTTAGACATTTTTACATTTTCTCTGAAACGTCACGAAATAATCGTGAAATTATGACTTTTCTCAGATTAAAAAAAAATGTGTTAAAAAACACTTTAACGTGCTATAAAAATTATTTTTCAAAATTTTTGCAACGCCTCATTTAATTCACTTTGAAGAGGTTTTCATACTGAAGAAAATAAACTTTGGTTTGATTCAATAGGTCGTTGAGTTTTTTTTGCTATTACGCCCGCGAATTTGGAAAAATCGTGAAAGTAAAAACTGGAAAAAACGCCCTTAGGGGCCGTTCATAAATTACGTCATTTTGAAATAGGGAAGGAGGGTCCGGTTGTTGGATGACGGTAGCGATAATTGGATTATGATGATAGGAAGGATAGGATGATTTCAGGGGGGGGGGGGTGTCCAAAATCAGCAAAAATCGATTACGTAATATATGTACGGCCCCTTAAAAGTTTTCAATAGGAGGAAATATAAAATATCAATCGTATTTCTGCTTTTGGCCTTCTTCTTCGAAAATATTCACAATTGGCCTCTGCAACTTTGTAAATATATTTTTGGATAGTTTATCTATCGATTTAAGCAATAAAAGAAGATTTTCCGGACCTTCTAATTCAGGCTCCCGCCTTGAGGGAGAACACCACTGTGGCGGGCCGAAAAAGGTCGTTTTTCCGAATTTTTATTGTCTATTAGATTGTTTATTTAAGATTTGGAAAAAGGGTGGTATATATTGAACGTATTTCGTGTAAATTTTTATTTAAAAAAATTAAAAATTTATAACATATTGAGGTATAATAGAGCCTGTGTAAAAAACATGGTCCAATGGCCGGATCGATAACTCGATAATGGTCGGTCTGAAAAATGAAAATAGAAGTTTTATAATCTATATAAATGTAGCTCACATTGTACGGAGTCCTTCTTCGAAAAAAAAATCATAAAATGGCAGGTGTTAAAAAAAGTCTAATTCAAACAAATTTCTTGTATTCAGGAGCTCAAAAAATACTAATTACAAAAACGGCTATGTACGATAATGGGTACCGCAATTACGGAAATTTTGGTTTCTCTAAATTGAAAATCGGACAATTACAGCTAGAGTTATAATTCCCGCCACGTCGAGAAAAGTCTATCGAGAAAAACGCAATTAAAAGTTTTAGTACACCGGCTAGATCGTCTATAACTTGATTAATATTCAATATTTTATCTTGAATTTTTTTCACTACTACTTTGAGAAAAGGCAAAAAAGATTTTATTACCGGTCACGGTGGTGTCAACTTTCTTATTTTTCTTCAGCTACTTTCTGGATGAGTCGGGCGAAAATTAATCGAGCGCCTGATCAATTCGACATTGAATTGCCCGGTATCCAATTTGAACGAGTATCCAAATGGGAGAACGATTTATGGAAATTTTATTCCGTAGCGAAATAATTGATCTTGCAGCTCCAATGAACGATATTTCCAAATGGAATGAAAAGAAAATCGGAGACAAAAACTGCATATATATTCAACAATTTCAAATGAGATTTGGCAGAGTTTCAACCAACAATTAATGCAAGGAGGATGTTGAAATATTTTGCAAGTCGCGTGCCGATGCGAGAAGAAAATATATTTGGAGCTCTGCACACGTAAATTGCGTTATATATATATATACACACACACACACATACATATATATTATCGCATAGGAATTATTTTCAGATCTGTTGTGCTTGAGCCGGCCATGCTTAGAGACACTTCCCATACGGTGGTTTGTTTTCTTATTTACGGTTACTCCGTGAGAAGGTATAAACCCGGGGATTATAGCTGTACGTCAGCCCATCGTTCGAGTTGAGTTACGGGTCCCTGCGAGCTCTTTTCGCACTTCGACGATGCCTGCCAAGATTTTTATATTCGACAATAATTCGCTTTTTTACTTATATTGCATTGTCGGGATTTATTGAAACGATCGATTTTACAATATTAGGTGTAGAAATAAGTTTTCGAACTTTTTTTTCATGAAAATTGTGATTTATTTACTTAAAATCAAGGTACTTTTTAATCGGAAAAGTAATATCCGTTTGCTTCCACACATTTTCCCCACCTGTCAGGCAAATTGCGAATTCCGGGGCGGTAAAAAGATGGTTGTTCTGAGTCGATAAAGCCGGTAATGGAATTGTTTACATCATTGAACGTTTTGGAGTGGCCATCAGTCAAATAACGCTGGAGTGATCGGAGAAAGTGAAAGTCCGAAAGTTAGAATCCAAAGCGTCGTTGGTCCCTTTTGCCGGGTGATCCATCATGCAGCAATATGACCGGCCTAGGTCATTTGCCTGTGTAAGGCCGTTTTAAATCTTGCGAAGCTTTTTGAAGGGGTCTTTTCACTCTAGACGCTAAAAAACGGGTATTTACATGCATTTTTTTATAGGTTTATATCATAGATATTGATATAAAAGTTGATACACTTAATAAATACACTTTCGAAACACATAAACATATTTTTTCATTTAATTAAGGGAATAGGCAACGGGTTAGGTAACGGGTATAAAATAATGTGCGAATTTAACAATTTTTTTTCGGATCAAAAGTGATTCTCTCATAAAATTAATTACACATCTATTTAGTATGAATATCAAGCGGTTAGAAAATATATATTTTTTTTCGATGTACAAAATGGCCGACTACTAATATTTTCTTATGTTATCTTTTTTGTAGGCGCTCCGCGACGTGATATTTATTGGGAGTACAACTTTGCAGTGACCGTTTCTTTCAAAAGTTTAAGGCTTTATTATAAAAAAGTGGCTACATATTTTTTAATCAAAGTACTGCCCGTCGCTAGCTACGACCTCGGCCTATCTTTCAGGTAGCATTCGAATCCCGCGTCGATAAAAGTCTTGGTCCTTGGAGGCAATCCAGGAATCGACCCAATTTTTGACTTCTTCGTAAGTACCGAAGTGCTGGTCAGCCAAATCGTGTGCCATTGACCGGAACAAGTGATAGTCGGAAGGGGCAATGTCTGGAGAGTACGGCGGGTGGGATAAAACCTCCCATTGCAGCGTTTCCAAGTACTTTTTCACGACATTTGCAACATGGGGTCGGGCATTGTCATGCTGCAGTATCACCTTGTCATGTCTTTCGTTGAATTGTGGCCGTTTCTCTTTGAGTGCCTTACTCAAGCGCATCAACTGACGTCGGTAGAGTTCCCCTGTGATGGTTTCGGATGGTTTGAGCAGCTCATAGTACACAACGCCCAGCTGGTCCCACCAGATACACAGCATCACGTTGGATCCGTGAATATTCGGTTTGGGCGTCGATGACGGAATATGACCAGGCAGTCCCCATGATTTTCGGCGTTTAGGATTATCGTAGTGAACCCACTTTTCATCTCCAGTCACAATCCGGTGCAAAAATCCCTTCCTTAGTTGTCTTTGGAGCAGTTCCCGCAAATGCTGAGAATTCGGCTCGTAGGTTGCCATGTTTGAGTGCCAGTAACTTTATAATGAATACACGTATCCGTTAGCTTTTTAAAATTGTTTACATTGGCAGAGCCTCTAGTTTAAAATGCCACTTTTTTTATTGAGCTAGAGCCACTACTTCGGCCGCAGTGGCTCTCTAAGTAAAACGGTCACTGCAAAGTTGTACTCCTAATAGTATCCTCCTCCTCCTAGAACGAAAAACAAAAATTCTCGTCAATCTACATTAGAATACCTGGAGAAGTACGTAACGAATTTAAAAAATATTGTTTTATTCAAAAGTTGTAGGTATTTGATTGAATTTTCAGTGAAAATCTTCGTATAAAACAGCTCATAAAATGAAAAGTTTTCAATTAATCAGAAATTCTTCTTAACATAACTTTTAAATTTGAAGTAAATCGAGTGAAAATTGTTGAAGTTATTTGTCACGCCAATTGGAAAAAAGCTGTTTCGAGAAAAACGCGTTTAAAGTTTTAGGTACTCTATGGCCGTGCCAAAGGTGGGCTTACGTTATACGCTCAAAGTCGGTGAAAAAAAATGTTCTTGCTATATATCAAATAGTAACTTACTGTTGTGATGATAAAGCACGTTTTTAGCGAAAAAAAATCGATTTTTTGAAAATTCTACTATGGTTTTACCCCTTAAGTCACTATTTATAGACGAAAATGGTAGTTAAAAAAATGTCCTAGAAAAATTGCAGGTCTGCGCTGTTGATGAAATCTCGGAGATGGATCATCCGAAACAAAAAACTCAAACGGTATTAGATTCAGCATGTTAATGGCTATAGCGCATATCATACGATTTTTAATATATGCAAAAATAACAAAATGGCGGACATTTTTCGAAAAAAAAGTTTTTTTTCACCGTTTTTTGGCAACAAAAAATAGTAAATATCAAAATTGGAAAAAATCATATGCGCTATAGCTGCCGTTGTAAAGAATATGTGGTTAAAATTTCATAAGGGTCGGTTCAGTAGTTTCGAAGATTTCATCAACAAGCCGTCGAAAAATGTTGTTTCGAGAACAACGCGTTTAAAGTTTGTTTGGGTTATACAAATACATAAAAGTAACTGTTTTTGTGTATTTATTAAGTGTAACAACTTTTATATCAATATCTTTAATATAAACCTTTAAAAAATCATGAAAATAGCCTTTTTCTTTAGCGTCTAAAGTAAGAAGACCCCTTAAACGACAGAAAATAACTTGTTGGGTAACTCCTAATGTAGTAGCAAGCTCCGATTGCGTTTGGCAAGGATCTTCGTCCAGCAACTGCGCCAAATCCCCGTTTTAAGGGGGGATTGTCTTTTTTTTCGCAAAATTTACTGCTTTTTGGGAATTTTTTTGTGAAGAAAGTATACAACGGAAAACTTGTGAAACTTGGCATATAGTTTTATTGATCTGTTTACTACATACAAACAAATTTTTAAACAATTTCATCAAAAAATCCGCCTCCCACCCCCCTCGACGCGCGATGGTCCTTTTTTGATGGTGTGCACGATTACAGCCTTCACGTTCATCCTGCAACAAAAACCCAAAAAGCATTTTACTTTAGACACATATAGCTATCGTTCGATGAAGGGAAAAAAAAATTGACGATTTGGTGACGTTTTGAACTTGAAGTATCGATTTTTCGAAAAAAATTGATCGATTTTTTGTTATAAATAAAAAACTATTAAACGTATTGCTTTTTTGCTTCATCAAACGATAAAAGGATGTCAGCTGAGCATTCTGTCCAAATTTGAAGGCAATCGGTTGAATAGTTTTTGAGAAATCGTGCACACCATCAAAAAAGGACCATCGCGCGTCGAGGGGGGTGGGAGGCGGATTTTTTGATGAAATTGTTTAAAAAATTTGTTTGTATGTAGTAAACAGATCAATAAAACTATATGCCAAGTTTCACAAGTTTTCCGTTGTATACTTTCTTCACAAAAAAATTCCCAAAAAGCGGTAAATTTTGCGAAAAAAAAGACAATCCCCCTTAACATTTTTTAGTCGTCCTGCTTTCTCGCCATCCCCGCGGACGAAATTTCCAGTCCGGAACCTTTCCCCAATACCTGAATAATCATCTCCTTAGCCTCAGAAATATCTTTCTTTCAAATCGAACGCGAAAAGCATAGTGCCTAATATGCGCGTTATTGCAACTCATTTTGCTCACTGTGCTCGCGATGTATGTTTTGAGGTTATTTTAAGCTGGTGGTCCGGGAAAATAGTCTACTAGGTTGGTATTATATGGCACCAGACCTGGAGGGAAAATTTGTTCGTCCAAATGTTCAATACAGCTGTTTTTATTCTCAGGCCGAGGACTTGTTTGTACATGTAATAGCCGCTACAGCAGGGCACTATATATCTGGTAAACACACGCACACACACACACACCCACCCACCCACACACACACACACACACACACACACGCGCACACACACACACACACACACACACACACACACACACACACACACACACACAGAGCAACATACGTGAAATTACAACGAAAAACAAATACAGAAAAAAACGATGCAGAATTGATATGGATGAAGTCCGACTGGAACAAGATTTACGATCCGGAGCGGTTTGAAAAGCTCCTTGTAAAAATTAAATAGATGATTTTCCGGAAATATTAGATGTCTTCGCAGTTTCTGATAACAGAGCTTCCTCTGTGAGGAGAGCGAGAAATAGAGGAGGCTTTGTCAAAAAGTGAAAATCACGAGGAACGTGTACTGCAACGAGTAATCGTATTTTCAAATGAACAAACTACGGTATACTTGAAGCCGCAGTGTCACACCGACCGAGCGGCAATGAGTGCAAGAGAGATAGCTAATTTTCCGATTTCCAGTGTCCTCCTAGACGGATCTTGCGAAACAAAAGAAAACCTTCCGCTTTGTTTGAAGACGAACGTCTCTCTCCGTTGGACCGGAATGTAATCTGCCTAGGAGAAAAAAATTGCCGTAGCATTCTTACCGACCGGACGTGTGACAAATGTCATCGAGAGTTTCAAATGATTGATCTTTTATTTGTGTTCGATAGGAAAATACTAACAAGCTTCATAGGTTCGTCATGTCCATCAGTCTTTCACGGCAAAGCCCCCACTCTTCGTGTAACCTCTCGTTTGAGAAGTATGAAATAATTTGTGAAAATGGCAGAGAATTTAATTTTTCGAAATTTCATATTCTCGACTGTAAACAAATAAAAAAGTATCAATTATTGATAATTATTGATGTTTGTGAAATAGCGTTAAATAACAACAGATTAATTCGCAAACTTATCGAAAGTAGTTAAGGTTCAATCAGGGTTGTTTTCCGCATTATTGACGCTGAAATTTCCTGACTTTTCCAGGTTTTCCATACAGGTTTTGCAAATTACCAAAATTAGGGTAATATAAAGAACACTTTGTTTTCATCAAATATGATTTTTTTTTAAGTTAAATACCACAAGTCTCATTTGAACCATATTAGTATTTTTAAACGTTACAAACTATTCGGAGAAAATTATATACGCAGAAATAAGAATGAATCATTTTTGTGGGAAAAAAAAAGATTTTAACCGACTTGAAAAAACAAGTGCAATTCTCAATTCGATCTTTCTATTGGAAAATTATGTTGAACTGGAGAACATAATTTTTTTAATATGAAAAATATAGAAATGTTAAAAATTGAAATAAAATTTAAAAAACTGTAATTCAAAAATGAATTTAAACATTCTAAAGTTTAAAAGAATACATTAAAAGCAAATATAGAACCTGTTCTTTATTGCAAGCAGAAATTTTTAAGCCGGTGACGGCAATTCTGCGATTACCGTGGCGCCGCGATTTAATGATGGATTCTTGTGTATCTCGACGAGACAAATCGAAAGTGAAGAATACAATTTTCGATATCGATATTAGTTTTCGAGATATTGAATTTTTAAATAATTTTTTTTTTAGATAATATAGTAAATCTTTAGAATTACACACACACACATACGCGCACCCATGCACACACACATACGTATGTCCCAAATATTCATTCATCTAAACATATACCGGGTGTCCCATTCTAATCTTACACCTGATTTTTCTCGGAAAATATTGCTCGGATCAAATATTGTGTTTAAAAAAAGTTTTTGGGGTTAAAGGGGGACGTTTGAAGAAACAATTTGGTCGGTCCAAAATTCAAAATGGCGGCGTTAAAATGGCCGACATGTTTTTTTTTTAATGGAAACATACCTTTTTTTATCACTAAAAAATTTGTCAGCTCAAAACTTCTAACTGTTGGTGGACATTTTTTTTGATAAAGTTCATAATTTTCAAGTTCGAACATCATTTTTAACTTTTTAAAGATGTTTTCCTCAAAGGTACGGGGTCCTTCCCCTTTTACCACCCCCTCCTTTATTCTTTCCGATCCTTCCGACATTCACAATCCTTCCAGAGTCTCAGATATTTGGCTGAGTTTCAGTTGTATTACCATCAGAAACTCAGACAAACTTCCTCCCGCTCAGAGGTTAACGCGTAAACCAGTGCACGGGCAACCGGTCACCGCTCCAAGTATTGACAGCCTCCAATGCTGTCAATACATATGAAAAAAAAAATTTTAATAATGAATCTAAAATCTAAAAATGAATGAAATCTAAAAAAATGAATATAAAATAAAGAATGAATGAATTTAAAATAATAAAATAAACGACCAAAATATGAACTTTGTCAAAAATATTTTCCAACAAAAGTTGTTAGTTTTGAGCTGAAATTCTTTTGGTGATAAAAATGGTGTTTCCATTTGAAAAAAACATGTCGGCCATTTTAACGCCGCCATTTTGAATTTTGGATCGAGCAAATTTTTTTTTCAAACGTCCCTTTTATCCCTAAAACTTTTGTTACACACAATATTTGATCCGAGCAATATTTTCCGAGAAAAATCAGGTGTAAGAATAAAATGGGACACCCGGTATATCTCAGCCACATATATCCCATATATTCATTCATTTAAACACTATATTTGTCTTATCGTAAAATTGTATTCTTCACTTTCGATTTGTCTCGTCGAGATACACAAGAATCCGTCATTAAATCGCGACGCCACGGTTATCGTAGAATCCCCCGGGTGACAATAAATTAAAAATAAATATAAACACTTATCTATAATAATAATGATGTAGGTGTGTATCGACAGATCGAATGCGAATGTATAGAGCTTTACGGTAAATGAGTTTTCAGTTTTTTTAAATTTTCAATCATTGGCACTGACACCTTTTTTTCTATAAAATGAAGAATAATGTAAATATTAAAAATATATGAAAATATTTATTTTTCGTAATTCTTGAAAAAAGTAAATTCTAGAGAATTTACAAAATTCCCTGACTATTCCAGGAGGAAAAAAAATTCCCCGAGTTTTCCCGGTTTTCCATATGGGGCCGTTCATATATTACGTCATCGATTTTTGCTGATTTTCGACCCCCCCCCCCCCCCCCCCCACAATCATCCTATCGTCATTTCCTAATGACCCCCCCCCTCTCGCAAAACTGACGTCATTACCAGTTTGGCAAAATTAAAACATTTGCGGATTTGAGAAAAATTGGGTAACATTAAAACATTTTGTTATAGAATCATCTTTTATTATTTTGTACTTTGGCAATGTTTATTAATATAATAATATTATTCTTCCCTATTCTTTAGTTTTCTTTGGATAGCTCCCACATTTTGTTATAGAATCATCTTTTATTATTTTGTACTTTGGCAATTTTCATTAATATAATAATATTATTCTTCCCTATTCTTTAGTTTTCTTTGGATAGCTCCCACGGAGTTTTCACCCATTCCTGCAAATCCTGGATCACGGGTAATATCTCCGTATCCTCCCCATATTCATTTTGGCTCGATCGAACTATTTTCATAGGTACGCTGTTATTTGAAGTTCTCGAATATAATGTAGACAAACCTTATGTAATAAATAAATAAATAATGAGTTCAATAATTAATACCATTAGGCACTTGCAAAATATTTTTCATCACTCATGCGGGGAAACCACTCTAGTTGTACAATATACTATTGTACATTTTGAATTAACTGGTATCACAAGAATGACGTCAATTTCGAAACGCCCCCCCCCCCCCCCTCATCCATCATTTACCGTCATCCGCAGACAAACCTCCCCCCCCCCCCAAATTTAGAATGACGTAATATATGGACGTCATTCGACGCCCCTATGCGCAACAACCCTGTCAATTAAACATTAAAGTAAATTCAAGTTGTGCGAGTGTGTCCAACAAGCTACAGCGCTTTATTTCAAAGCGCGGCCCACCTGACGGCTCTATGTTTTAAATCATTTATTTGACGTTGCATCAACGTCTGTGGTAACAGGCAACGTGTTTTCTTCTTTGTCCGGCCAGGTTCAACCTGTATCTGAAGCTCTTCATCGTGATGGGAATAAACTGGTCGATGGAAATAATAAGCTGGTTCTTCAAGGACTCTCCGCAGTACGTCTGGTACATAACGGATCTCATGAATACACTTCAGGGCGTGATTATCTTCATAATATTCGTCTGGAAGAACAAGACAAAGAGATTACTACTGAAGCGTCTCGGCTGCCAGAACAACAGTTTCCAATCGAGAACTTCAACGAGAAGCGGCTATCTCAGTTCGGCCTCGAGGACCATGACTACAACGGCGGTTATGGCGCCGCTCCAGGAGAAAATCAATCCTCACACCGAACGCAACAAAACCATCACCGACGAGAACGATTGCGTTTAAAAATGCCTAGAATATTTGCGAACGCAGTATTTGATTTCTCTTTCTTCTCCGGCGTCTTCGAGCCAAAAACGATCGATCCCGAACGAAGTCAATTGTAAATTCGTTCGTGTCGATTCGTAAAAAGCTGTATGTAATTGATGCACAATGTCAGTAATCAAATGTATTTTCACGAGGCTTGAAAGACGGTACAGCCGAGACGCACAAACCCCATACACGTTTTCTAGTCAACGTATTATTATGATTTTTTTACTTAACCAGTAATTTACCGAGCCCATCAACTTTCAGTACTCCAAAGGTTCCATCTATATGAAGTTATACTGATTTAATGATTGCCTTTTTTGGCCACACAATTACAATTGTAAGCTAGACACGTAATCATGTACGTAATATTTTTAAATATTTTTCTCGATGTCGAAATATAATTGTTTCCATACCATCGAGTCTTATCTTTGTCTTTCATTCATAATCGTTGAAATGCAATGAGAATTCAGTAATCTTTCTATTTCTTCATTTTTGTAATTATCGGCATTTGTAATAATCCTAGATCTCTGATAAGGATACTGAAGATAATTCGGGCGATTCAACGAAATTAAGGGGAGATATACACCTAGGAGCCGGAAAAAGGTCATTTTTGTGAATTTTTTCAAGGAAAACTATTTGAAATTTCGTATTGGGGTTTTAATTATCTAAAAGTATATACATTAAAAAATATCTTTAATTTTCTTTATTTAAAAATATCAAAAATATAAAAGGATATTGTATGATCCTTGGAGCGTTGTAAAAAATCTGCGTATACGGTACCCACTGGCGTTTCTTCAAAAATCATCTGAAAAAAAGGAACCAAAAAGATTATTAAATTAGATACTATAATCTAGTACTTGTCATAGCCGATTTTGAAAATATCGATTTATGACAAAATGGCGAACGTTTGAACATAAATAATTATTTTTGGGCCAAATATTAGTTATTATTTTGCCTATAAAACAAAAATTAAGTAACGGAAAAAAAATCCTATGACAAGTACTAGATAATGGTGTATAGAATAGCCGCAAAAAACCTCAAGGCAATCGGTTAATTGGTTTTCGAGAAATTCTGGGGTACCGATTTGAAAAACGTGGTTTTGAGAAAAACGAGTTTGAAAATTTCGGAATGAATAAATCATGAAATTTGTCAACTTACATGGAATCATCGATACCAGGGCCATAGTGTAGGTCTTCTACGGTCGACGGAATGTTCATAGCTTCGAAATCCTCGACCTCGACCATCTAGGTGTATATCTCCCCGTAATTTATATTGCATTCCAACGATGCAAACTTCCACATCTTCGGTTTCGTAGATAGTAGTCACTGAAGTACAAGAACTTGTTTTCAATCGACACGATTTTTTCGTCTGTTCTTCGTTATTGCAACACTGGAAAAAGAAGAATTCGTTGGCCCGAGACTCGTCACTTGGCCGGTTTTCTCCGCTAGCAGCGCCTGGAAAGAGAATTTTGTTCATCCTGTTTCTTCGAGTAACGAAACTTCATAAATATACACATATATATATATATTTGAAGCCTTGTCGTCGAGTTGGAAACTGCACGAGTTGGAATTCGCTGGCACAGGGCAATAGCGACGATTTTGCTATCCGAGTCTCGATAGGCGGACACCCCATTAAAGCGTAAAATGTCCGAATCCTGCGACTCGTAAAAGATTTACGACCGCGTCCGCGATTACTCACCTCGAAGGCGCGGCGACGAACGCTCCGAAGACCGCGACGACCTTGGCAACGATCTGTGATTCTGTCTGTGAAAAATAACGTCGCTTAGTTTAACAACTCGAACGAAAATGGAAACTGGTGTTTGGGTATTGTGAGCGACATGGCGTCGATAGTATTGGCAGTTTTCCTCTTCCCTCAACGATGGATACGAATAACAACTATCTTTGTTCTCTCATGCTGCTATTCAGACTGACCATACTCCGGAAAGACTCTCAAAACTAAGCGTGGGAATTATTTTTTGTGCAAGATACGAATTTCTAGTTACTTTCTCAGTAGCATGGTAGTTTCTGGAGTCTCTTTTTTACGATTTTGTATAATATTACACATTTCCGGAGTTATGTTTCTCAGAGCCTGCGTACTGTACGGAGTAAAAGTTCACTCACCACGAAAGTTCATCTTTCATCATGTTTGTCGCAGACTGTTCTAGCGGCAAGCGTACAGCCGTGCTGAGTTTTCAAAGATTCTGCAGTTTCTGGAACACAGGTAGAAGATAAAATAATCTCGGACCAAAAATTGAAATTAAAATTTTACTGTATATTGCTTAGAGGCTGGAGGTAAAACGGTTTGATAAATTGACCAATTGGACATTGGCTTGAGACGGAACGACGGAATTGCATGATATACGAAGCAAAGGATGACTTTAAAAAAAACATAGAGCGTAAGCACTGTTGTCATTTTGGAAACTGCGTTGGATAGGCAAACTCCGACACAGGGCAAAATAGACTTTTGCTGTGTCAAGAAATGATCGATCGATGCATCGTGCAGTTGATGCAGCGATATGATCTCTTGAATTTATCAAAGATAAAGAAAATGTGTATCAAAAGTAGGCCGACCCTGGTGGATGGGCTTGGCGATACTTTGAGTTAAGGGGAGATATACACCTAGATGGTCGAGGTCGAGGATTTCGAAGCTATGAACATTCCGTCGACCGTAGAAGACCTACACTATGGGTCTGGTATCGATGATTCCATGTAAGTTGACAAATTTCATGATTTATTCATTCCCAAATTTTTAAACGCGTTTTTCTCAAAACCACGTCTTTCAAATCGGTACCCAAAATTTCTCGAAAACCGATGAACCGATTGCCTTGAGGTTTTTTGTGGTTATTCTATACACCATTATCTAGGACTTGTCATAGGATTTTTTTCCGTTACTTAGTTTTTGTTTTATAGGCAACATAATAACTAATTTTTTTGCCAAAAATCACTATTTATGTTCAAACGTCCGCCATTTTGTCATAAATCGATATTTTCAAAATCGGCTATGACAAGTACTACATTATAGTATCTAATTTAATAATCTTTTTGGTTTTTTTCAGATGATTTTTTTTAAGAAACGCCAGTGGGTACCGTGTATGCAGATTTTTTATGACGCTCCAAGGATCATACAATATCCTTGTATATTTTTGATATTTTTAAATAAAGAAAATTAAACATACTTTTGAATGTACATACTTTTAGATAATTAAAACCCCAATCCGAAATTTCAAATAGGTTTCCTTGAAAAAATTCACAAAAATGACCTTTTTTTCCGGTTCCTAGGTGTATATCTTCTATTAAGCTGCGTTGTGCATGGCTGATACACGGAATGGAGACCGCTTAGCCGTGCAATGGCCGGTGCATCACAATGTGAGCCAAAGGTTAAGGCGTTAGGCCACAGTAACGGGTATAAAATTATGTGCGAATTTAACAAAAAAAATTCCTATGAAAAAGTGGAGGAAAAAGCTGTTAGAAAATATATATATATATTTTTTTTCGATATACAAAATGGCCGACTACTAACATTTTCTTTTATCTTTTTTTTAGACCCTTTGCGGTGTGACATTTAGCACCCACAATTTTTTACCTCGAACAAAAAACAACAATTCTCATCAATCTACATTAGAATACCTAGAGAAGTACGTACGGAATTTAAAAAATATTCTTTTATTCAAAAGGTGTAGATATTTGAACTTAAGAAATGAATTTTCAGTGAAAAGTTTCGTTATAACTGCTCATAAAATGAAGTTTTCTATTAATCAGAAATTCCGTACGTATTTCTCTGCGAAATGCAATTAGCAACATAACTTTGAAATCTGAAGTAAATCGAGTGAAAATTGTTGAAGTTATTTGTCACGGCAATTAGAAAAAAGCTGTTTCGAGAAGTTTAGAATAGTCGGCCATTTTGTACGTTGAAAAAAAAGTTTTCTAACAGCTTGATGTTCATACTAAATAGATGTCTAATTAATTTTATGAGTGAATCACTTTTTCATATGAAAAAAGAAATGGTTAAATTCGCACATGATTTTATACCCGTTACTGTGGCCTAACGCCTTAATACTGCTGAGACCTTTAGTAGATAGTTGGGTAAAACGTCTGTGCACCAAAGGATCAGAAGAATGTGGGGCCCTCTATACCGGTACAGGTTTTCCACAATTTTCCTGTACCCTCAGAAAATGCGGTATAGGGGAGCTCGAGTTAGTGGTGCATTAGTTCCTAACCTTACAGAAGTTAGGTTAGATTAGCGAAGTGCTTGTAGGGAGTGTTAGGAAAGGCTTCAATCGGAAAGGATAATACGTTAAAAAATCCGCATAGATTTTATATACTTCCCGAGTAGGATCATAAGAAATATATATATAAATGAATAAAAATGAAAAGTGTAAAATTATGTACAATGAAAAAGTAAAATTATGAAAAAAAAATTCTATGGCCTCCTTGGTTTTTGGAGTTGACATTCTGGTGTTGAATTCGTATTTCGATATCCGATCAACAGGGAATATCAAAATTTGAAGCATTTCCGTCGCGAATGTGAGTACGCACGTGTCTCTTTCCGAAATAATCGTAGAGTATGAAATAATGAAAACCGAAGATGCGAACTTACCTTCCGATATTGCCACCCTCGCGGTTTTTTCGCCCCATCGTTGCACGGAAAATCCACCCTGGCCGACTACAATATTCAAGCGTACGATAGCGATCGTATTTGATTTTTCTTGGCTCGTCCATCGTGTCTCGGAAAACTAAAGAATGGCAGTAGCCGGCAATGGCCAACGCTTCACGCAGAGCAACGGTTTTCAGGCGGCGCACCAACGCAACCGGAAGTCATCGTTTCGAGGAGTTGAAGCCGCCCGACGGCTGACGCGGCGAAGTATTTCGCGCGCTCGTTCTTATCGACGACTATAGCATCAGCCCTTGGCGCTCCTCGTAGCAAGATTCTGTAACTCGGTAGCACGGTCTTACATACAGGTTTGGAAACGACCGTGGTGGGGGTAGGCACCGTTAACGAACCCACGTTTGTTTCCAATTTTCGCCACTACGTGGCATTGCTATCGGCGTGTACGTGTGCGACAAGGACAGAACAGCTTCCGTCCGTCTCTCTCACTCTTCTCGATGATCCGAAATGCACATTACCTTTTTCGTGGGGGGCGAAGGGGGAATAGAGGTAGATGAGAAAGAATTGTGGAATAAGGACGGGGGATTGTGGAAGAGAATAGAAGTGGGGCTTGTAAAAAGGGGAAGATCCTGTATGGCTGGAAGAAGACCAATATAAAAATTTAAAAAATAAATAAAAATACTTACCTTTTTCGAGTGAAATGGATTTTTATTCGAATTTTATTCCGAGTTTCTTTCGATGACGAAAGTAAAAAAGTACGCAACACATGGAATGTTGAATATACAAATACATTTATTGGTTCGTCAGTTTAGAAAGCCCTGAAACAACGGTCCACCTTCGCCAGCTTTATGAATATTTTTCAAACTACAAATGCTCGTTGACGCAAACAGAGGTTATCGAGAACGTTGTCATAAAAAAATGGAGTAATAAATGGCACGGGGCACGGTCTAAGTAAGGCAAGGGGCAAAAGGAGAGATCACAGAAGACCGTGAGTGGGAGGTACTCGCCGATAGTAGCGACGGCGGTGACGGCGAGCGGAATGAAAAGTGAAGCTCGTAACGGTGCCTCGCGACTCCATTGAAATCTGGCTTCGTTTCCAGACCTGTATGTAAGACCGTGCTCGGTAGCGACAGTTTTCGTTATCGTTAGCTATGGACAGCCAATAAGAAGCTTCCTTTCTTTTGTGGTCGTGCGTGCGATTGGCTTTACTATACTATTTATCGATAACGATAACTGTCGCTACCGAGTTATAAATAAGGGGGCGTACACAAATTACGTAACGCAAAATTTCCCAATTTATGACCCCCCCCCCCCCCCCCCCACACACATGGCGGGACCGTAACGCTTGTCCAGAACCCTAAACCCTAAACCCTATATTCCGTTACGTAACGGGTGCTTTGTCGTCAATAATTGCGATTTTTTTCACAGACATAACTAATTATGAAAGGATCGGGTTTATACTCATTTTATGAAGTATATATTCATCTAGTTTTACACCAATTTTTATGACAAAATCTTGAAAATTAACCGAGATATATGCTTCGATGTGACGACAAAAAAAATAATTCTCTTCATTGTTCCATCGATATCTTTATGAAAGGTTATCTGTAAATTAAAAGTCAACAGTTTATCGACATCTATACAAATGTAGCTATCGTTATGCGTAGCCGTTTTTTTACTTTGGTTTTTTTACAAACTGCCGACAGTTTGAACATATTTTTCTATTTTCACGGCCAATTTTCTGTACTCAAGCAGTATTTAAAAATAGTAATTATCAAATGTTAAAAACGCGGACACGTACGATCTTAGTAACTGCGATTGCAAAACTGTTTTGACAAAAATTGGAAATCGGTTGATAGGTTTTTAAGTATTCGCTAGGACAAGATCGAGAAAACTAGTTTCGAGAAAAACGCGTTCAAAGTTTTCCTTCCATGTTTTTTTTATAAAGTTATGTTTTTTCTAGAATATTGATACTTACATTGAAGTATCTAGTCGCGGGCGATATGACGGTCCTTCATCTTCATGATAGTTCACAAATTAATAAGAGCCTGTACTTTATCTATTGTAAATGATGCCACACCTGTAGGGACTGAGAGCACTAACCGGTCGCACTACCTGTTGTCACTAAAGTGACTATAACTCCGTCAATTTTCGGACTTGTGAATAAAAATGTTGCCTACATATTTTTTAAAGCATGTACTTTCAAGAATTATAAAAAAATGCCTCCAAATTTTACTTGGGGAATGTGGGAAAGCTACTGTGCAAGTTCTTGCACAGTGATTTTCCGCCTTAATTGACATTGCGTATAGAAAGCCGTGAGCTGTCCACGGTAAAATTGCACTCGAGATTTAAATTAAAAACTTGAACATGCAGAAATTTTGTTATTTCTGGCAGTTTTAAAATCATGACGTAATGCAATAGCTGTCAACCCCTCAAATTTTCTGAATTTGAGAAAAAAATGTAGATTGGCTTATCATAAGCCTATTTAGTTTTTTTTTCTCAAATTCAGAAATCTTGAAGGGCAGACAGGTATTCGTCTATCTATTTGACATCGTTTGGCAAAGTTCCGACGGGATTTGAAGAGCCGTTTCAAAGATTTTTGGGAATCTATAATTGTTCTACCATACCGACTGCGATAAGGTGTCATTCCCTCTTAAGGTTATGTTTCGCGGCAGAATCTACCCGAGTCCAACCAATCCTGACGATCTGTCAGTTTGACGATTCTGTTTTGGCCTAACCTTGAATCTGACTTGATTACGTATCGCAATCCCGTTGCCGGCCAGGCGGGAGGGGGCTTGGCCAAAAACAAAAGACATTTTCATTACTACATTAACGATTGGGTTGCGACGTGTCAATAATAAAATCGCCTTAGCATAAATTTGCGAATCAAATGAAATGAAAATAAACGAGAAAAATATGATGGCGTTCGCCACATCGCCGACTCCGATTGATCGAGAGGGTTGGCTCAACAAGCGTAGCGAAGTCAATCGAGGATATCAGAGACGATGGTTCGTCCTCAAGGGTAACATACTGTTTTATTTCGATCGTCACGGTGACAAGGAGCCAGTCGGAATGATTGTCCTCGAGGGATGCACAATCGAGCTCGCCGAGGACGACGAACACTTTGCCTTCAAAATCGTCTTTCATGGACCCAACAACAGAAGTTACTCACTCGGAGCTGAGTCCCAGGTATTCTCTCGTAATTCGATATCGGTGCGCGCTCCGTTTTCTAGCCAATAATCTTGCCTTTGTCACCCCGTCAGGAATCGATGGAACAATGGATGAAGGCGCTGGCCTGTGCTAGTTACGACTACATGAAAGTCATGGTCGCCGAGCTTCAGCGTCAGCTCGACACTGCTGAGGAAGAAACGGCCACCGTTACTCCTCCTTTGGAATCGCCCAAACTGCCGCTGAGAACTAGACACAATCCCTTCAACAGACCAGAGCCGCATCAACGCTCTCAGAGCGTCAGATCGGCGCCGGGAAGAACGGAAAATATGCCTAGAACGAGGGTAACGTTCAGGGAACTTCACACGTCGAATGGCAGAAAAGTTCTGGCCGATCTAAACGAATGGAAGAGAAGCATTGGCGCTCCTTTGATTACTCTATGAATAACGCGCTCGTTCCCACATTCACGGACTGTACATACTGGCCAAAAAAACGAAATCGTGTTACTTTCTGTTATTTTAACCCTGACGCTGTACACTTTGCGTTTTATCGATGAACAGACTATGACGAATTACCTCTAGAGTTTACGGCTACCGGATCTTGTCTTTTTGAATACGGACTGTGTTGCCGCCTTCATTATGCGTGTGGGGTGTCCGAAGACCACAAATCTCACATTTTTAACATCGCGACACTAATTTTATCCAAAATTGGCTCTCACTTGCAATGGAATTGAAATGTGTAACATGTTAATCCTTCTTGCGGGATGTGCATGCTGGTCTCTGAAGACCTGAGAGGCTTACTGACCCCTTGGAGGCTGACGTGCCTCAGAGGGAGCTTGAGGCAGAGCTGGTTTATTTATTTCTTTCATATGAGAGGCGAGGACGCCGAGGATAAATATAGCAAAACGTGAAAAATCGAAATAACACGGTCAAATTGGTTCTTTGAGAATCCGACTCAGGCATCTGGCAAAAATAAAACTCTACAATGATTCGAAGTTCAGTTTGTGTATGTACCTATTTATGATGAATTAAACTATTTAAGTGAACTATTTTTCAGAATTGAATCCACTGGTAAAACGATGTAGTGTACTGTGTCTCGATATAATACTGTGAGAAATTATTGAAAACGATCAAGTCGTCTTATGAGAGTGGAAGCATTTTTAAAACCTGTAAGAAAGAAACTACAGTCCGACCTCCGAATAAGAAACCCGGCAATAAGAAACTCCCCAGTTTCTCACTCGAGCGCTTCCCCCACTCTGACTCGAACTCCGAGCTCGAGAATGTTGTGCGCGGAAGCTCTGGTTAAGAAACTAGCCTGGGAGAGATTATTCGAGCAAAATAGAGTAAATGTTGTAGTGTAAATTGATGCGTGCATGCGTGCGTGAGTATGTGTGTGTGCGTGTGTGAATGTAACAAAAATCTACAAGTTTATCAGAAATTTTTTGTATTCATTAGAAAGATACATATGTGTTGATTTCATATAAAATAAAAACAAAGATAAGGGCGTTTAAAGATTTTCGTATAAAACAACAAAAGTTTCCGAGACGTAAAGAAACACGTTTTCGTCTTGTTACGTATTATTTTGATCCGCAACGCACTCAAGTGACGGTGGAATATTTTTGAGAGTCGAACTCTGCTATTGAAGATGAATCCTCAGAAATACTGACTTCTTCTTTTATATAAATGGGATAAAACAATATGGACATAAAGCTCTTTGTTTAGATTATCACCTTGTGGCGCAGATTCTGTAATATTTTCTTCGACTTGTATACTACAGTCGGATCCCTGTTGCCAAGAACCGATACAAACCAATAAAAAAAGAATTAGGATTGACGACTTTTTGAAATATATGATTCTATCGGGTTTTGTACGTATCTACGGTGCCCACAGATTACCTATAAAATCCGAAAACGGTTCCGTGTAGTTCAATTTGTAAATGCAGATACCTTTTAAATTTCAATCGTAATTAATCTGCAACAGCAGATTACTTTAAAATTTCCATTACATTCTAACGGAATGAACTTGCACTCATAAACTGGAATTCTATTGGTAGTAATCGGCAGAATCCAATTATAGTTCGTATAGGAAATTATATGCTACAATCGAAATTTGACAGCAATCAGTTTGTATGTGACTTTTCAGATCGAAAACTTATCTTTAGCTGTACGGGAATGTATACGTATTCGCAATTATGTTTTGTCTGAACCTACTCGACTTTTCAGATCGAAAAGTTACCTTTTATTGTAGGAGAATGTATTCGTATTTGGAGATTATTTGATATCCGCACCTATTTGCATGTACTTGAATTATAAAAGATTCGTCCTCAGAACGTGGCACGGTTTTTTTTATCAGAGTACGGGTCTGGTATTTATAAGGGTGGGATCCATTCAATCGTTTGCTATATGGATTCTACAATCCAACAATAATCATTTGTTGTATGAGAATGTATGTGTATCTCAAAATTATTTTTTATCCGCACCTATCGGAATGTACTAATATTGTAAATGTTTCACTCTCAAGAGGAGGCGTCGGTTTTCATCAGTAAATACGGGCCAATCATTTAACTGTGTGAATCGGTTTTTTCCTATGTACATAACTCAGAGTGAGGATTCATGAAATCGGTTAACACTCACAATCAGTTACACTGTAGAGGCAGCATTGTGATTTTTTTAGTTCTTGTATTACCCTTCGGATTAGTCTAGTCTTTGAATTCTTTATTGCATTTCCTAGCATGCACTGGATATTCAGTAGAAACAAAATGTTACGGAAAAAATCTTGACCGTGAAATGTAGCAACAAAAATGTGTGCAATATTTTAGATAGACAAAGGGTATTGGCTTTTCGGAAGTATACCCACGTACTAGTGTGAACTGCCGGCTCTTTCTATTTTTTTAAACATTTTTTAAAATGCAAAACATGTAAACAAAATAATGAAAACCGTAAACGCTTTCTGTGTTTTGTGTAACAAAGAGGCTATTTCACGTAAAGCAGACCCGATTCTGAGGCTGAATCTTTTACGATACAAATAAATACATATATGCACAAATAGTGTTCTTTTTTTACACACTATACGTATGTGTGCGCCAAAATAGAAGAATAGAGGAGCACCCAAGTCGATAACGCAATCGTTAACAACTATTTTATGGAGGTAACTTTCATTATGGGTTTTAGAGTAATATATTTAATACCTATAAATAACTGAACGTAGTGAATTCATATTTATTAAAATCTCAAATAAAAATATACAATTATACAGCCATCGAGTCATTGTTATGTGATTCACATGGTGTGATTTAAAGTTTGCATGAAATTGCGTCTGGAACACAAAAAGCCTATTATTGTCCCGCTTGAATCCACGGTCACTGACAACACGAATTTTAAATTTATGATTATGAATTGGAGGAAAAGTAAACTTCAAATGTAAAAAAAACTGTTTATTAATTACGTATCATAAAATAAAAATACATAACGAACGACCCACATAGAAAAGCACTTTCCTCCAGCCCGATATACTCATATACCCCCGCATACTCTTCTCAGCCGACAAGGGAAGCTGAGTTCAACTTGAATCCGGATGATCCGGACTCTGGCCCTGTCCCTGCCCAAGAGAATGTGCGAAAGAATATTGATGTACCAGAGATTCAAATTTCGAATGCAAAGGACGTGCTAAACGAATTTTATGTTTCTCTGATGGACATAGTTGATTGAGATTTCTAGAGAACGTAAAGATATTTACTTTAATATTCTTATTCATATATCATATATGAGACTGATTGAAAGTGGGTGATTTTTGTACTAGTGTAATCTCAAGGAATAAGTATTTGTTTATTTATGTGATTGTTTTAGCCTGCTACAAAATACAGATATTTGATTATGTTCGATTTTAAAATAATTAAAGAAATAATTCACTTTCTACCTTATATCGGTGCTTTTCCTTCATGACCTACCAAAACCACGAATTTGGATTATATGCGAGCTTTTACCGCGCTATTTGGGCTTCGTAAAGTCCCGCGGTTTTTGGGCTACCAAGCGGCGGTTTCGCTCATTACACGTCGGGCAACTCTGACCCCCACCTGACATTGTTTTGTTAGATCGACGTTGAAAAGCATGGGGGTTACACTCGCCTGTTTGAGTAAAAAGAGACGGAGATAGAACCAATGTTGCCAAATATCAATCCTAGAAATACTGCGCGAATCTTCGGAATAACTATTTTTTCATTTTTCGAATTAAATGTCAACATTCATTAAACAGTTTACACATGGAAAATTTTGATCGTTACAAATTATTTTTTTTGCTTATGTTAAAAATATAAATCGTACAAGTCTCAAGTATGAGCAGTGGTATGACTAGTGTGAAACGATAGGGTTACCTTAAGGCTCATTTCAACATGACAAGACCTTTTTTATTTGTTTATTTATATGCCGTCGCATAAACTGCTATAATAACAAGCAACGTGGTTTCTTCTTTGTTCGGCAAGGTTCATCCTGTATCTGAAGCTCTTCATCGTGATGGGAATAAGCTGGCAATCGGAATTTATATACATCTTTAGGGGCTCTTCTCAGTATGTCAATAACAATTTGCTCTTTCGACTTCTTTTCAGAACATGATTAGCTTCATAATATTCGTCTGAAAGGACAAGACAAAGACATCACTGCTGAAGCATCTCGGCTGCCAAAACAAGTTTCCAATCCAGAAATTCAATAAGCAGCGGTTACCTCAGTTTGGCCTCCAGAACCGCAGCTAAAACAGCAGTTATGGTGCCGCTCCAGGACAAAATCAAACTTTATACCGAACGCAACAGATCCACCGCCGACAAGAGCGATTACGTTAAAAAAATCCTCGAATTTGCGAACACAGTATTTGATTTCTGTTTCTTCTCCGACGTCTTTGGGACAAAAACGATCAATTCCGAACAAAGTCAATTTAAAATTCATTCGGGAGAAGATTCGCAATAAGCTAGATGTAATTGATGCATGATGCCACTAATTAAATGCATTCGCACGAGACTTGCAAGACAGTACACCCGAGATGCTGAAGCTCGATACGTGTATTCTAGTCAACATATTTTTATTATGATTATGTACTTACCGAATTAAAAAAAAATCGAGCTCATCAACTCTCAGTACTCCAAACAATCCGTCAATGTAAACGTATACTGGTTTGATGATTGCCTTTTTTCACCACACAATTCAAATTGTAAGCTAGCCACCTAACCATGTACTTAGTTTATTTTTTATTTTTCTTGATGTGAATCATTGGCCTACCATAAAATAACTTTTGTATCGCGATAAATATAATTGTTTTCATACCATCGATTCCCCTCCTCGACTTTTATTCGTAATCGGAATGCAACGAAAATTCATTAATTTTTCTATTTCTTTAGTTTTATCAACATCGACGATGTTTCCTTGCATATTCGAATTGTAGATCTCCGATAAGGATACTGAAGATAATTTAGGCGATTCGACTAAATCAATTTATATTTTATTCCAACGATGCAAACTTAAACATCTTTGGTGTCGAAGATAGTGGTTAATGAAGTACAAGAAACTGTTCTTAATTTACACGATTTTTTCGGCTATTCTTCGTTATTGCAACATTGGTAAAAGAAGGTGTTGGCCAGAGATTCTTCGTTTAGCCAGTTTTGTCCACAGGCATCAGCTGGAACGAGAATTTTTTGTCTTTTGTAATTTCGAGTAAGGAAACGTCATCAATGTACACACACACGCGCGCACGCACGCACGCACGCACACACGCGCGCACACGCACACACACACACACACACACACACATGTATACATGTCCCATTTTAATCTTACACCTGATTCATCTTGAAATATACTTCTCCGATCAAGTATTAAGTATAATTAAACTTTTCGAGTTCAAAGAAAACGTAAAAAAAATGGTATGGACCGAAATTCGAAATGGCGACGTTAATATGGCCGACATGGTTTTTTCATTCAATATGGCATAACGGAAGTGACGAACTGCATAGACCTAATCCTTGTTTGCGTTTGTTTGGGTTATTAAACAAACCCAAACAAACTCACATGCACAATTACACTCTGCGTGTTAAAGATTTTACCTTCTTGTGGTACATCCTGGATAGCCCTCAAATAGTCAAAAATGGTGTTCTAACATAAAAATTATGGACTATATAAAAAAAATGTCCAACAGTTATTTTTTTTACAGTAAGAAGAAAAAACAGTGAGTTATTTTTGGCCTGACAAACTTTTTGATAAAAAAAAGTCACGTCTCCATTTTTTAAAACATGACGGCTATCTCAAGATCGCCATTTCGAATTTTGGACAAGAAAAATATTTTTGAACATCCCCTTTGGACCCTAAAAGTTGCACTATACTCAATACTTGATCGGAGCAATATTTTCCGAGATAAATCAGATGTGAGATTAAAAAGACACACACACACACTCAGTTGACGTATTGATGTCGTGTTGGAAAGTGCACCCCTTGGAATTCGCTGGTACAAGGCAAAAGCGACGATTTTGCTATCCGAGTTTCATTCGGCGAGTGCCCCATCAAAGCGTACATTGTCCGAAAGGCCCAGCGACGAACACTCCAAAATCGTCGACGATCTTGGCAACGATCTGCAATTCTGTCTGTGAAAAATAGGAGTGTTCAGTTTAACTCGAAATAATAAAAACTGGTATTTGGGAACTGTGAGCAAATTGATGTTGATAGTATCAGCAGTCTCCCTCTTCTCTCAACGAAGGATACGAATAACAACTATCTTTGTTCTCCCACGCTGCTAGTAAGACTAACCATACTTCAGGAAGAGTCTCAAAACTAAGCATGGGTATTATTTCTCTCACAACATACAAATTTCTAGTTACTTTCTCAGTATCTTTTGTTCAATCTTGTATTACATCATGTCACACATTTCCGGGGTTTGCTTCCCAGAGCCTACATAGTGTACAGAGTAAAAGTTCGATTCACTCACCATGCCAATTTAGCTTCTATCATCTTCGTTGCAGACTGTCCTAGCGGTACGTGTACGAGTGCACAGAGTTTTCAAGAATTCTGCAATTTCTGGAACACGGATAAAAAATAAAATAATTTTAGACCTAAAGTTAAGATTCTTATGGTATAATCGGCCGATGGGAATTTTACTGTATATCGCTCAGCAGTTAAAGACAAAACGATCATTAAAATCGAGTAATCGGACATTGGCTTGGGATGGAATATCGCACTTGCGCGATATATAGAACGGAGGACGTCTTCTTTCAGGCCTTAGGCCACAGTAACGGGCATAGAATCATGTGCAAATTCAACCATTTTTTTCGTATGAAAAAATGATTCACTCATAAAATTAATTACACATCTATTTAGTATGAATATCAAGCTGTTACCATTTTTTTTTTCGATATACAAAATGGCCGACTACTAATATTTCCTTTTGTTATCTTTTTTTAGGCGCTGGGCTGTGTGACATTTAGCATCCACAATTTTTTACCTAGAACAAAAAACAAAAATTCTCGTCAATCTACATTAGAATACCTAGAGAAGTACGTACGGAATTTAAAAAATATTGTTTTATTCAAAAGTTGTAGGTATTTGAACTTAAGAAATGAATTTTCAGTGAAAAATTTCGCTATAACTGCTCATAAACTGCTCATAAAATGAAAAGGTTTCGATTAATCAGAAATTCCATACGTACTTCTCTGCGAAATGCAATTAGGAACATAACTTTTAAATTTGAAGTAAATCGAGTGAAAATTGTTGCAGTTATTTGTCAGACCAATTGGAAGAAAGCTGTTTTGAGAAGTTTCGAGTAGTCGGCCATTTTGTACATCGAAAAAAAAAAAAAAAAAATTCTAACAGCTTGCTATTCATACTAAATAGATGTGTAATTAATTTTATGAGTGAATTTGTTTTTCATGCGAAAAAAATTGTTAAATTCATAAGCACTGTCGTCATTTTGGAAACTGCATGAGATAGGCAAACACCGACGCAGGGCAAAATAGACCTTTGCTGTATCGAGGAATGACCGATCGGTGCACTGTGCAGTTGATGCAGCAATATGGTCTCTCGAATATACCGATGATGGGCAAAATATATTTTAAAAACTAAACGGATACTGGTAGATGGACGTTCGGGGTTAAGCTCCGGTGATACCTTGAGTTAAGCAGCGTTATTCATGGCCAGTACTCAGAGCAATACTGCTCAGCTATACATTGGCTGGCACATCGACCAGTGAGTAAGAGGCCATTATTTTTGAGACCTTTGTATAGATACTTGGGTAAAACGTCTGTGTACCGGAGAATCAGATGAATATGGGGCCATCTCTACCGATATGGGTTTTCCACAGTTTGCCCATACCCTTGGCAAATGCGGTAGTGTAACTTGAGACAGCAATGGATGCAACGGAAGCTAGGTTAGATTAACGAAGGGCGTGTAGGGAGTAATAGGAAAGCCTTCAATCGGAAAGAGTGATACGTAAAAAAAACCCACAAAGGTTTTATATATTTCCTCAGTTGGAACTCAGGAAATATATATAAAAATGAATGAAAATAACAAGGACAAGTAAAATTATGAAAAAAATTGTATATAGCCTCGTTGGTATTTCGGAATTGGCATTTTGAGTACGCACGTGTCTCGTTTCGAAATAATTGCCGAATAAGAGATAATGGAAACGGAAGATTCGGACTCACCTTCTGATATTGCCACTCTCGCATTTTTCTCGTCCCATTGTCGCGCAGGAAATCCACCCAAGCCAGTTGGAAAATACAAGCGTACGATAACGATCGTAGCTGGTTTTTCCTCGTTCGTCTATCGTCTTGAAGGTCTTGGATAATTGAAGAATGGACCGCAGGCTCGAATGGACGACGATCCTCGCGCATGAATGCTTTCCGGGCGGCGCACCAGCGGAACCGGAAGTCATCGTCTCGAGGAGTTTTCGAAAGTCGCTCAACGGATGGCGCGCCCGAAGTTTTTCGCGCGCTCGTTCTTACCAACCCACGTTATCCGCCTGTGACGCTCCCTGGACAGACAAAAGCGTAAATAAAATACTGGGACCAAAATGAGCGTATTGACCACGGTCTTGGTATTGACGCGCAGTGTTGACGTTGGTTCGGGCTCGTAAAATAGTCGATAATTTTTTACAACAGTGCGGTACGCGACATTCGGGCGAATAAATACACGTTGCGTGGAAAATTGAGAGAATTTCTGTCGAAACTGAATCATGCTCCAAGAATGACACTATGGTAAGCTATACTATATTTATGAGTTGACTGTTTCGTTGGTTAGATTTTTCGACAATATTCATTATTTTCCGCACACATCTGCCAGCTGGGCGATTATCACACTGACACATTTCAAATTTTTTTTTTTTCCGCTGTCATGTGAGCACGAACGTGTTTGAACGAAGAATTTCCTTGAGTTATTTGCCTCGATGGATGACAAAAAATTCTATTTACGTCTTATATATGTATACATATAAAGATATACAAACATCCACACGTGTTTGTACGTGTGTTTATAATATTGATTAGTTCAGTCAAATTTTACAAAATACCCACAAAATGTCAGTTCTGCGATTTCTCTACTGCCATCGTTATTTTTAACTAACATGTTCATGTACAGTTAAACGAGATGAGGCAACAACCATCAGCAGTAGATATATTTTCTAACCTATCAGACTTAGGAGAAAACTTGCTACAAAAGTTGCATAGGTCGAAGAGGGTCATCGAGTGTTGGCTGCGAAGTTCATCCAAATGGGACCACTACTTTTTTTCGGAACAGGATATACATTTACAACGATCAAAAAATCGATTTCTTTTTTTTTCTGTAAACTACATATGTAGAATATCTTCCTAATGTTTCAAAGCAAAATTGAAAAAACTTCAAACGTTACAGCCTGTCACCGCTCGGATTCTGAGTGGGCGTGAACTTCAAACGCGTTTTTCTCAAAACTCCATTATCGAAATTGGGGTACAGGATTACTCAAAAACTATTAATCCGATTAAGTTGAAACTTTGTAAAAATATTGATAATATTGGTACCTTCTACTTGACGAGAATTGTTTATGAAAAATTGGAAAAAAAACTACTTTTAATCCACATTTTACAGAAATGTCTCGTAAAGGGTTGATTTTTTTTTAATGTGTGCCATGTTCTTGAACTAGCATTTTCTTCATTTCAATTACCGTCACATAGAAACTATCAATCAATGGAGTTTTATTTGCAAAACTTTTGAAAAGTTTTTTACAAAACTTATACAATGTCAGACAATATATCTTTAACAAATCTTATAATCTCTGCCGTTTCATCCTTATCCATAAATCTGTATACCTTACATCTGCTCACCACTGGCCTAAAAACCCATTTATTCTTCTCCTCTCTTGGTCTCTTATTCCAAACTCCTTTTACACCACACTTCCTCAATCTCCCTGAAATATGCACAAATCTCTTTCTGTATTTTTCCTCCCAACATATTTCTTACTTCCCCAATAATCACCACTTCATCGATTCCTTCCAGCCATTCCTCCACACCTTTTCTCGCATTTTCCGTCACCATCTCTCTGTTTTTTTTACACAACAATAAATGCTCCAGGGTCTCATCCTGCTCATCACAAATTCTGCACATCCATTCACTCTCCCCTTTCTTTCCCGCTCTTCCATCATTTCCACATCTTATTCTAGCCCACATTTCTTTGTCTTTGCCCTTCACATTTACCTCAGACCGATATTTCCAGGGCATAATATAATACCCCACAATAAAGTTATACCTATAATTGTAGCTCCAACCCTTTATTTTCTCTTCCTGTTTCTTCAACATCTCGTTTTTTAAATTTTCTAATCCCTTCTTTATTCTTGCTTCAATTTCGCTCACCTCTCTCCATTCCCAAATCATCTCGATTATAACCTGCACCCCTATTTTCGTTGATACATGCTTTAAGCACTTCCCCCACTTCGACGGCACATGATTCACAATGGCCCTTACTTCCTCCATGAGACAAATTTTTGGCCATCTTTTTTCAGGCATTCCTAATACTTTTACACTATATCGTAAAGCCCTTTCTCTTATCAGATACTTCATCGTCGGTCCGCCCAGCTCTCTTCTCCATACATACATTGGTGTGGTCCTTTTTACACCTAACGCCATCTTGCAAAATTTACTTTGGATCCTTGCAAAAATATCTATTTCACCGACACCCCATATTTCAACTCCGTACATAACGCCCGCTCTTACCATCGAATTCAATAAATAAAGCCTCTCTTCCATTATGTCTCTCCCCGACATAGAAACTGTACATGTTCTAACTGAAAAAATGTTTGAACTTTTTGAAAAATCAAAGTCTACGGGAAGTTAGACTGCACGCAGATTCGCAACTCCCGTGGCGACTTTGCTCTAACACTCTGCCACAGCTCCGTCATTTTGATGATGAATTAATTAAAAAAAAATGTTTTGTATACTTAAATATACTATCAAAGTGTACCTAAAGTTTGATAATTGTAGAATAGTTATTTATTAGTTTAAAAAATCCCTTAGTATTGCTTATTTTTTTCTGTCTTAATGTATCCCGCCTTATTCACGTGCATCGGTATTAACTAACAAGTTCTCATTGAGGTTTCAATAGTTTGATACTAAGAAAAATTCAGTCAAGTCGTATGGCCTTGTTCATATTGTTAGCGACTAAGAATTTTATTAACTTGGTTCGGAGAGCATTGAGATGTTTGTGATTTCCATAAAAACGTGTGTTCTCTTCAATGAAAAGGACATAATGTTTGCTCATTAAGAGCAATTTGTTACGATCTTGATTTACAGAGAATGTCACAAAAATGCAGCACAAGCGACAATTGCATATGCTCAGCATTATCCGGATTGTCATCCGCTGTTGCGTTACATGGTTACCAATGTGTATGACGTTGGTTTGCATAGTTGGAATGCAACGCGATTGGATTGTTTTTATTGTTAGAGCTTTCTTTGTCAGATTTAAGGGAGAGATACCTTTAGGCGAGCAAAAATTATTTATTTTCATGTTTTTTTTTTTAAAGGAAAGACATCTTCTCCATTTTTTAGACTTAGGGTATGTTTCATAACTACCTTTGTCTGTAACATGGTATTTAGAATGGGTTGCTGTGGATGGTGTCCAATGGTGTGACACGTAGCGTCGCCAGGATTGATCTGAAAAAAAACCAACGTAGATTTTTCTTTCATTAACAGTCATAGGCAAAATATGAAGCAAGAAAAAGTGAAAAGTGTTGAAAATCGATTAAATGGTACGCTGTGAAACAAAATGATTGATTTTTCCGAAATAAATGCCTCCATTTTGTAATAAAGAAGTACTTTTATTTATTTTCCAAAAAATTCTGGTCTAGAAAGATTTATACCAAATTTTAGCAGCGTCGGTCGATTAATAATACATCACGCCAGTTTTGAAAATGCAGTTTAGAAGACGGCGCTATACTTCTGCCATTTTTAAAGATTAATAAAAAAAATCCATGTAACAGCTAAAGGTAGTAATCAAACATACCCTGAGTAAAAGAAAAAACCGTGAACACTTGCCTTTAAAAAAAAATATGAAAATCAGTGTTTTTATCTCGCCTAAAGGTATCTCCCTGTCAAGCTGGAAAAATAACGTGAATATTGTTTAGGATTCTTATTTAGCTCACAATCTAAATCTGCAAAACACTATTTTGGATAATAATGAAAGTAATAATAACATGCTTTATCAATCAATTCTACGCTAAAAACATCAAAATAACTTTTTTATCGATTTTTTAATATTTTGAAATTTGGTGTGCAAACTTATTTTCAGTTCCTTGGTTAAAATCTGAGGACAGAAAAATAGTGGTCCCATTTTCAAAAATGAAGGTGACCTTCAAGTCCTAAGTCTGATGGGCTAGGAAATATTTCTACTGCTTATTGATGGTGTTGAAATTTGCATTGTTGAAATGCAACGAAGATTTTTCTCGATTGTTTCGTTTCTTAATTTTAAATTATCATCTCAAATATTTTTTGCAGGTTTTGGTAATGGATTTCTAATAATCATTCTAAATGTTCCAAAGAAAAAATAGCAATACGATTAAAAAATTCATGTTCCACATTTGGCTTCTGAATTTCTGATAAGGATTCTAAAAAACGTTTAAGTGATTTTCGTAGCCCAAATTTGTCAAAAAAAGTTCAGGCTACTGAACTGTCGATGCGTTCCAACAATGTAAACTTCATGATATCGAAGTTTGCATCGTTGGAACGCAACACAAGTGTGGTTCACTGAACTTTGTTTGTGAAAAGCAGGTAAACTTCGGGAATTTTTATCTCAAAAACTAGTGTTTCGATTGGATCCGAGTTTTTTTTATTGGAAAATATGTACATTGAGGTATGTTCAGGAATAGTTAAATTTGATTTTGTCCAAATTTGGATACAATATTCTTCGATCGTTTTTCTCGTTCACCACGTAGGGGTTTTTCATTTGATTGAACCATTGATTTTTTATGCAATGTGTACGCAACCCAAAATCGTCGGAAATTGCGAGCGAAAAACGAATGTTGAATTAAAACGGTCGTAATTCTGTCAAAAATGAAAATTTCCAAAAAAAATCCTACGTCACGAACGAGAAAAACTATCGAAGAATATTGTATCCAAATTTGGACAAAAGCGGACAAGCCGTTTTCGAGATACGTCTGGCACCGACTTTGAAAACTATGTTTCGAGATAATCGGGTTTGAATCGCTTCCAGTCAATTGATTTATTTAAAAAAATTCCAAAACATACCTCAATGTACATATTTTCCAATTTAAAAAAACTCGGATCCAATCGAAACATTAGTTTTTGAGATCAAAATTCCCGAAGTTTACCGGTTTTTCTCGCCGTTTACTCAGGTACCTCCTTAAGGGGACTAGGCAGCAAAAATAGGCCGAAACATCAACCGAAGGCAATGTTCATTCACATTCATGCACACTCATTGGAGTTTTGGTTATTAAATGCAGTGTTTGAGGTTTGATCGATATAAATTTCAAGAGAAATAAGGGCAAATAAAGAAGACCACGCATCTCATGCCTTGCTTCCTCATTCCCACGATTACGAGTAGCCAGTTGAAGTTTTCGGCAATTCCCAAACGCCATTCTCTTCAGGAAATGTTCCTGCACAGACTGGAGCTAACATTTTTTTAAACATAAAAATTAAAAAATGGCGGCTAAAATTGGAAAAACATCGAAAAACGGATGACATTTGTTGTAATAATGATAATAATAAATTTTCAATCATAGGTTCTCGCGCAGTACTACGGCAAAAAATTGCAACTTACGTACACTCAAAATTGCTGGTGCTGTGGAAGGACTTTTCGAGTTCAGCTTTTTCTGTGGCAGCAATCGCGGAACGTCGGTTTTTTTCCACCCTAGCTTCTTTCGTCGGTGCTTACGATCTCATGATGTTGAAGTTTGCATCGTTGAAATGCAACGATAATGAGTTCTCTTTAATTATTCAAATGTTTGTAGGCCGATTTCGACCGTCAATATAGCGCAAACCTTTCTACGTATTCTTATTAGAAGTATACGACCATAATTTAAAAAAAACAATTGAGTTTTGTACGATGATAAAAATAAAGAAATAAGAAATGGAGATAAAATGTTGCATTCCAACGATGCAAACTTCAACGTCATGCAATCTCTTGTCTGCATCCAACAAGCTAGTTGTCAAAGTATTGGAGTTTTATTCCTCTCATGAGCTCAATTTCGCGAATTTTTCAGTTTTCTTTGCGCCAAAATGTTCGGAAGTGATTGTAGTAACAGAATACAAAAAAAAACTTAAAAAATCGAGGTTTTTCGATGCCTAGTCCTCTTAAGGCCTTAGGCCACAGTAACGGGTATAAAATCATATGCGAATTTAACATTTGTATTCGTATGAAAATGTTATTCACTCATAAAATTAATTGCACATCTATTTAGTATGGATATCAAGCTGTTAGAAAATATATATACATTTTTTTGCGATGTACAAAATGGACGACTACTCGAAACTTCTCGAAACAGCTTTTTTCCAATTGGCGTGCCAAATAATTTCAACAATTTTCACTCGATTTACTTCAAATTTGAAAGTTATGTTCCTAATTGCATTTCGCAGAGAAGTACGTACGGAATTTCTGATTAATCGAAAACTTTTCATTTTATGACCAGTTTATGAGCAGTTATAACGAAAGTTTTCACTGAAAATTCATTTCTTAAGTTCAAATGCCTACAACTTTTGATTAAAACAATATTTTTTAAATTCCTTACGTACTTCTCTAGGTATTCTAATGTAGATTGACGAGAATTTTTGTTTTTTGTTCTAGGTAAAAAATTGTGGATGCTAAATGTCACGCCGCGGAGCGCCTAAAAAAATGACAAAAGAAAATATTAGTAGTCGGCCATTTTTTACATCGAAAAAAAATATATATTTTTTCTAACAGCTTGATATTCATACTAGATAGATGTGTAATTAATTTTATGAGTGAATCACTTTTTCATACGAAAAAAAATTGTTAATTTCGCACATGATTTTATACTCGTTACTGTGGCCTAAGGCCTTAACCGCTTTTTAGGATTTTTATGAAAAATCTACAGCCCCCATTTGCAGGATAAGAATTCGGATCATGAGAAAACTAAATACATAAATTCAAAAAAAGAATTTTCGGTGTATTTCAACGATGCAAATTTCAATATCATGCTAATAATTGTTGCCTCACCCGGTATATCTTCCCAATTCACCAAACGTTCCAACGATTTTCTAATTTTTTACTAATCGCATCGCAGGTGATATTTCGACGAACGTAAAATGTCGGAAGCCGCGAGTCCCGCCGAGGAACAAGTCGACATAATATTGCCGAGCGAGGGTCTCCTCTACGAGAAAGAAACCTTGGACTACATACTCTGCAAGCCGAAGCTTCTGCCGCTGAAATCCATCAGTCTGCAGCAATTGGAGAGCATGCAAAAGGATGCGGAGGCTAAAATGAGAGCAGCCCGAGACAACGGGGAAGACGAAAGAGTCAGAGAGAAATAATACAATCGTCAGGCCCGCAAGTACGAATCGTCCGTAACCTTCGCCAGTTTTATCGTGAAGCTCAAAGGCGACCGAAGACACGAACAACAAGATGAGTCTCGGTCCATTATTGACGGAAGTCGTGCTGGCTTTTTGCCTCGCGGCCAGTCTTTTGTACAAATACGGAAATGTGTTTCGGCATCACATTATCGTCACGATCTCGGTCCTCATAGCGTGGTACTTTTCGTTGTTAATTATATTCGTTCTGCCGCTGGATGTCTCGTCCGTGAGTAAATCGAAATTCAATCTATTTCGGTAACCGCAAAGTCTCTCTGCGATACAACGTCTTCATCCCCGCAGACGGTATACCGGCAATGCGTGGAGGGAAACCTTTACAATTTGAGCGCGCCAAGCAGTCCGGCCAATCCGAACACGACGGTCGCACCGGTTCACGGGTGCAAGGAGCCCTGGTCGAGCGTGCCCGAGAACGTCTTTCCAAATCTCTGGAGGATCGTCTACTGGACCTCGCAATGTCTCACGTGGCTGATACTCCCTCTGATGCAGTCTTACATAAAGGCAGGCGATTTCACCGTACGCGGAAAATTAAAGTCCGCGCTCATAGACAACGCGATTTATTACGGGAGTTACCTCTTCATATGCGGAATTTTATTGATATACATCGCTCTCAAGCCGGGTTTGAATCTTGACGGGTAAGTTGTAAAGAATTTGTCGAAATAGAATTGCCGAGAAGTACTTTTTAAAACCGCTCGTACACTGAGAAAAAAAATCATTGATCCGAAACCATTGGTGTTATTGAATGAAATTTCAATAAATCAGATCTATTAGTCCAAACAAAACGCGATAAACTTTAATAACAGGATAAAATAAAAATAAAATTTCATTCAAAACATATATTGTTAGCTGAGAACAATATATTATTGAAACTATTTAAAAAGGTATCGCAAACAAATTATATAGTTTTGAATGCACTTTCTGCAACGAACGCAAAAGCGTTTTAATACATAACATGAATGTTGTTGATTCGAGTACACAATAAAAATTGAATTTCGCTCGTTTGTTCCAGATAAAATTTCTATTGAGTAAATATGTTATTTTATTTTTTTCAGCATATCCGATATTGATTTGCGAATACATTATCCGTTACAATATTAATATTTTATTTTGATTGAAAAATATTAAGCAAATGTCTGAATTGGTTAAAAAATTATGCGAAAATGAAATTTGTTTCTTGCGCATTTGGTTGAAAAAATTCAACCAAATCATGGCCGAGCGCCACCGAAATTATAGGTGTGAGGCACGGTCTTGTGTGAGGAAACCCGTAGTTCTCAGCGTAACCGCTAGAAGCCGCACGTGCGCTCGTTTCTCGTAAACGTAGCGCGAACCGAAAATCTACTTAACCCATTAACGCCCAAGAATCGCGATTTTTTCCTTCAATTTCAAGCCAGATTTTTATTATATAAAAAAAATCATAAAAAATGAAGAGATACGTTCCCTAGTATTTTCGGGGGTGCTCTTTCAGAATCTGGGGTCAAAATCGGGTTTTGTCCATTAGGAAAAAAAAGGCGGCTTTTAAACAAAAAAAACAGGAAAAATCGATGACACTTTTTTTCAAAATTTTTTTTCACCTCGAAGCCGTTGATAAGTCCGGTTTTTTTTCAACCATGGGTGCATAGAATAGTGACGATTGAACAATCAATTTTTTAAATTTGTCGTTGTCAACATTTTCACCCCCAAAATGGCGCTTTTCACCCCCTGAGTGACACGAAAAATTTCACGCTCGGTGTCCCAAATGAAAAGTAGTTGGATTTCGACGAAAATTGGTACTCGGAGGCTTTTGAGGTCGCTGATTACGATTCTATTCTCAAAATTCCGAAATTCAAAATGGCCGATCCAAGATGGCGGACACAAATGCAAAAGTTCATTTGAATTGGATAAAACGTGGCACTCGGGAGTTTTCGAGGTCGCTGATTATGATTCTGCTCTCAAAATTCCGAAATTCAAAATGGCGGATCCAATATGGCGGACACAAATGCAACAGTTCATTTGAATTGGATAAAGTGGCACTCGGGGGTTTTCGAGGTCGCTGAGTATGATTCTGCTCTCAAAATTCCGAAATTAAAAATGGCGGATCCAATATGGCGGACACAAATGCAAAAGTTCATTTGAATTGGATAAAACGTGGCACTCGGGGGTTTTCGAGGTCGCTGATTATGATTCTGCTCTCAAAATTCCGAAATTCAAAATGGCGGATGCAATGTGGCGGACACAAATGCAAAAGTTCATTTGAATTGGATAAAACGTGGCACTCGGGGGTTTTCGAGGTCGCTGATTATGATTCTGCTCCCAAAGTTCCGAAATTAAAAATGGCGGATCCAATATGGCGGACAAAAATGCAAAAGTTAATTTGTATCGGATGGAATGTGGCAATCGGGGATTTGCGAGGTCGCTGATTATGATTCTGCTCTCAAAATTCCGAAATTAAAAATGGCGGTTCCAATATGGCGGACACAAATGCAAAAGTTCATTTGAATTGGATAAAACGTGGCACTCGGGGGTTTTCGAGGTCGCTGATTATGATTCTGTTCTCAAAATTTGAAAGACTTTGGGTATTCAAATACCTCAAAATACCAGGTATTTAAATACCCAAAGGCTTTCGAATTTTGAGAGCAGAAATATAATAAGCGTAAGAAATATAATAAGAGTATCGCCGGACAAACTCTAAAGAGTATGTTCTTATCAGTTGAATATCTGATATTCTCTCCATGGATATTCTATTGGATGTCTGATATTCTCTCCACTATTATCGTGGATGATCATTCTAATGCTCACTTTTTATTTAAGATTTAAAACAAAATGAAAAACTTACGTCCCACAGCATATTCGTTTCGATGCAGTAAAGAAATAATTAATTCTATTGATTATATTTTTGTACGAAATAAAAAATGTTGTAGCAACCGCTTAATTATTTCATCCATACGTCTACGGATTGTATATAGAATAATTCCAATAGAATATAATTTTATGTGAAGGATAATATAGATATTCAAAGAACAGAAGAGCTTTTTAAATAAAATAATATGTTATTTAAATCAATCGCATTTTCCAATATTTTATAGTATTGTAGCAATCTCATATATCGGTGGCACTCCGCAGCAGCAAATTTATTTGGATTAACCAATATATTTTTTCGATTCAATTGGTTTTTTTCTCAGTGTACCCACGAGTTTGCTTTTTTCACAGCCAAAAACTTAAAGCTATCGCCTCGTCCGCTTCCAACACTTGGGGCTTGTTCCTACTCGTTTTACTTCTGGGCTACGCACTCGTCGAAGTGCCACGTGGCTTGTGGAACGCCAGCAAACCCGGATACACGTTGCAATACAGTTACTTCAAGGCTGCCAAGCTCAGCTTGGACAAGTGCGAAGCGGAGGAGACAGTCGATGATATTCTGGAGGTAACATCCGCCCTCCTGCGGCACTAACGCGAGAAACGTATGATCGGTCAATTTTTTATCACGTGGCACTTTCAGTCGCTCCAAGCAGCATCGGCCAGTATCAACAGCAATCATCCATTTCATCGCAACCTGGAAACTATATTTCAAAAAGTTCCGGCGGAATTGAAGGACCGTATGAACAGGCGACAAATGGCGGACGATGCTTCGGGCGATACGCGAACCGAGAAATCGCTCATTCGTTTGCACAGACAAGTACGTCACTTACGAACTCGCTATTTTATTTGCAACGTTTATTTTCGCGTATGTTCAATTTAAGGTATTCCTTTCGTGGCGGGCCGTATTTTGTGGGGGCATAAGCTGCTTCGGAATCATTGGTAAATTATAGTGGCGCTCAATAAAAAATAAGTTACAGTTGCGGCCTCAGGCGACAGTAACGGGTATGAAATCATGTGCTAATTTAACAATTTTTTTTCGTATGAAAAAGTGATTCACCCATAAAATTAATTACACATCGATTTAGTATGAGTATCGACTTGTTAGAAAAATATATATTTTATTTTCGATGTACAAAATGGCCGATTACTAAATTTTCTTTTATCTTTTTTTTTAGGCGTTCCGCGGCGTGACATTTAGCATCCATAATTTTTTACCCAGAACAACAACAAAAAAACAAAAATGTTCATCAATCTACATTAGAATATCAAGAGAAGTACGTACGGAATTTAAAAATATTGTTTTATTAAAAAATTGTAGGTATTTGAACTTAAGAAATGAATTTTCAGTGATAAATTTCGTTATAACTGCTCATAAAATGAAAAGTTTTCGATTAATCCGAAATTCCGTACGTACTTCTCTTCAAAATGCAATTAGAAACATAACATTTAAATTTAAAGTAAATCGAGTGAAAATTGTTGAAGTTATTTGTCACGCCAATTGGAAAAAAAGCTGTTCGAAAAAAAATATATATATTCTAACAGCTTGATATTCATATTAAATAGATGTGTAATTAATTTTATGAGTGAATCACTTCTACATATGAAAAAAATTGTTAAATTCGCACATGATTTTATACTCGTTACTGTGGCCTAAGGCGTAATCGCTATGCCCAACGATAAACTGAAATGAAAAGTTTGCACAGATTTAGTAGGTTTTAGCATTTTTACATTTTCTCTGAAAAGTCGCGACTACGTAAATTCTGCTAGTCACATTTTTCCAAGTTTTATCTTCAATATTTTATTTTCATTGCGGATTATTTAAATTTTTTCACACGCGTTGAGTTTACGTTCGGCATCTAGAGTTATTTAGTGTATACATTACACAAGCCTACGAGAAAAAATTTTTTTGCTCCCTAGGACTCTAGAACTGACTTTAGCTATATTTGTGACGCTGAATTTCAATATGAAATCAGCTTGTCTCTACCTGCTCTACTTTTTTAGATCAGTGCTTTTTTAACGTGCAATTCTACACGAAAAGTGCAGTTCTAACTTCATTTTGTGCCGTTATAAATTACATATACAACGATCCTGTATATTTGCCCCATTGTGAGTCTGTCGGCCAGTTAGTACCAGGAAAATCCACCAGATGGAGTAAGCATCCGGTAACTTTTACTCTCACTCCGGTAACGGTTAAAGATTTAACTGAAAATAGGTAATATAATATATTTAACATAATATAATATATTTCACTAAATTACAGTTAAGGCCTTAGGCCACACTAACGGGTATAAAATCATGTGCGAAATCAACCATTTTTTTCGTATGAAAAAGTGATTCAGTCTTAAAATTAATTACACATCTATTTAGTATGAATATCAAGTTGTTAGAAAATATATATATATATTTTTTCGATGTACAAAATGGCCGATTACCCGAAACTTCTCGAAACAGCTTTTTTCCAATTGGCTTGACAAATAACTTCAACAATTTTCACTCGATTTATTTCAAATTTAAAAGTTAGATTCCTAATTGCTTTTCACAGAGAAGTACGTACGGAATTTCTGATTAATCGAAAACTTTTCATTTCATGAGCAGTTTATGAGCAGGTATAACGAAATGTTTCACTGAAAATTCATTTCTTAAGTTCAAATACTTGCCTACAACTTTTGAATAAAACAATATTTTTCAAATTCCGTACGTACTTCTCTAGGTATTCTAATGTAAATTGACGAGAATTTTGGTTTTTTGTTCTAGGTAAAAAATTATGGATGCTAAATGTCGCGCCGCGGAGCGCCTTAGAAAAGATAACAAAAGAAAATATTAGTAGTCGGCCATTTTGTATATTGAAAATTGTGCATGCGTGCGTGCGTGCGTGCGTACGTGCGTGCGCGCGCGCGTCTGTGTGTGTGTGTGTGTATTCTAACAGCTTGATATTCATACTAAGTAGATGTGTAATTAATTTTATGAATGAATCACTTTTTCATACGAAAAAAATTGTTAAATTCGCACATGATTTTATACCCATTACTGTAGCCTTAATATAATGTAATACATTTCACTAAAATGTTATATCTTAGAAATCTTAGCACCTAGGCAAAACTTACTGTCATTTTTAAAATTCAAGACGTCAAATTCATACGAAATCAGCTCAAAATACCCCGCACCAAAACACCTAATGGCCTGTGTTATTAGAAAGAAGACCAGCGTGTCATCTCCACAAAGTGCCGTATAAATTAAACGATTTTCAGAGTCGTAATTTTTCGTAAAACGGCCTGTAACTTGGCTTGAAATTTTACCAGTATACCGCGGTGTATTTTTACTCCGTTGTAGCCGAAAATCAGTTAATTGTTAAGTATTCTGTTTCGTGAAAGGAATACCTTGAAATGTACCTTCGTATATTCGGGTCCGTATCTTTTACTTCGACGCAGCACGGGATACTTCACTATTGTCGTAAATAAAATTCGATCCGGAGAAGCGTCGACTGTAAGATTGTCCTTTGTAGACGATCAAAGCTCTCCAGACGCTCCAGCGAACCGAGACACAGTGGGCAATTCTGGTCGAGAAGATATTTTACTTGGAGGACGTGGCGAAGAATCAAGCTAGTCACGATAGGCGATTCAAGCCTTCGTTCCCGTACAATCGGCCAATCTCGCTGCGTCTCCTGTACAATCCCACGATCGGTAATTACGAGTCACGAACAATTCCATCGAGAATCGTACGTTCGTTCTTTCGTCTGAACCAGCAGTAACTTCGTTTCCAGAATGGTACTGGGAATGTGTCGTCAAGGGATACGTTAAGAAGATCGCTGCGGTCGCCGCGGGTTGTTTGTCCGTCGCCGTTGTGTGGTCCGAAGTAACGTTCTTCAACAAGGCCCCCGTCCTGTCGCTCTTCGCTCAATTTCTCAATCTCGCCAAGGTTAAATACGACTATCTGACGATCGAGGTAATATTCGCCCAAACATCGCGACTCTTTTATACCTCGCAATTTTTTCTTCGTATCTTTACGAGCAGTTTTCTGATTTTTTTTTCAGATCCTATCAACGATGATCATAGCGTATTTGTGCTATTGCGCTTACTCGACCGTGTTGAAGATTCGTCTGTTGAACCTCTACTATCTCGCGCCCCATCATCAGACGAACGAGTACAGTTTGATATTCAGCGGTATGATGCTCTGCCGTTTGACGCCACCGATGTGTCTAAACTTCTTGGGCTTGATACACATGGATTCGCACATTATAAAAACGCACATACTCGAGACCCATTACACTCAGGTGATGGGCCACATGGACGTAATATCGATTATTTCCGACGGCTTCAACGTATACTTCCCGATGGCGATACTCGCTTTCTGTTTGGCCACGTATTTCAGCCTCGGCAGTAGATTACTCTCGATGCTCGGGTTCCAGCAGTTCCTCGGTGACGACGAGCTCACCACGGATCTCGTCGACGAGGGCAAAGAATTGATACAGCGAGGTTAGCGCGTCGATACTTTTTTAGGCCGTTTTTACAGCAGCGTCAATTTTCCAATCAACGGGCTACCGGCCAAGTACCGAGTTTTTTTTTCTGGGAAACAGTTGGTGAAAAATATACGCTTTTTTTTAACACGGAGGTAACACAAAAAAACATGGCCGCCGGCAGAATATTAATTTTTTTCGCGGAATTTTTCCGTTGGTGGTGGACACTCTCCAGCTTAAACGGTCCATCCGAAATCTAAAAACCAAACGGGTTATTCAAGTTTACAATAAACCCGAGTCCTTGACGATCGTCGATTTTTTTCATCTTTTTTTTTTACGATAAGTCGACGAATTGAAACTCGAGCACACAATATCTATGAAAACAAGTTGTCATTTTTGCGTAACTATTAAAAAATGAAGATGGATTTTCGAAAAGTGAGATCGTCAACGAGCTTTAAATGTTTCTCATCGTATCTCCTGTAAATTTTGAAACAATCCATCAAGTGGTTCTCGAGATATCACGTCCACCGACTTTGAATCCAGTATCCTCTGCCGACGGCCATGTTTTTATTGTTTTTCTCTATTATTTTATGATTTTTTTTTAAGTCTCGATGGGTGTACCTCTTAGTGCAGTCGTGCTGTATAGTGGAATCGGAAAAAATTCGATGAAGGCTAGTATTTTGACAGATGATTTTGTAGGTGCCGCGGGTGCAAAATCCAAGTTTGCCTAAAAATCGGGGTGTAGGGTTGTTTTTTAGGGGATGAAGGGGGATGGAGGTCGATTAATGCCAAACTACAACCTCCACGAGGTCGGCGCCGGGAGACAAAATATTCAGAAAAATCCGCCTTGATTTTTGTCCACAGCACCGAAGTTTTGGAAGTTCATTTTGGGGATGAAAAAGTGGGGTGAAATGATGAAAAATCAGTTTCAATTCAATAACTCTTTAGGAAAAATTCGTACACTTTTCGTTCAAATGGGAACGTTGTGGCCCTTGAAAAGATGCGTCGATCGAGTATTTGATCATCACTTTCTGATAATATCTTCACCCCCAACAAAATTGTTGAAGTATCGAAGAAAAGGTGTTTATTGAATAACTCAAAAACAATCGTTTTCACGGGGAATGTTTAACGGTACGAAATGTAAATAATTATTTTCTCTATATTTTCGTTTCTATGGACCACCCTTGAATTTTGCTTTTTCCAAACCCTCTCGGGGGTTGAAAATTAAAAATATAATTCTGGGCAAAATATTGACCGAAAATGAAGAGATACGAGTTTAGCGCTTTGGACAAAAATGTAGCTGAGGGTTCAAGCTACAAATTGTTCCGCGGCTGCGAATTCGTGCGGTCAATAGTTTTCCCAGGATTTTGAATTTTCAACCCCCGAGAGGGGCTGGAAATTAAAATTCAAGGGTGGTCCATAGAAACGAAAATATAGAAAAAATTATTCTCTACATTTCGGACGTTAAAACTATGCGCGAAAAATCGATTGTTTTTGAGTTATTTAATAAACAATTCTTTTTGGTATTTCAACAATTTTTTAGGGGGTGAAGGTATTATCGGAGTATGATGATTAAATAGACGATCGACGCGTCTTTTCAAGGGCTACACGTTCCCATTTGAACAAAAAGTGTACGAATTTTTCCTAAAGAGTTATTGAATTGAATCTGTTTTTTCAAAATTTCACCCTACTTTTTCACCCCCAAAATGAACTTCCACGACTTCGGCGCTGTGGACAAAACTAAAGCCCGGATTTTTCTGAACATTTTGTCTCACGGCGCCGACCTCATAGGGGTTGTAGTTTGGCATCTATCCACCGCGTACTCCTTCATCCCCTAAAAAAAACCTGCACCCCGATTTTTAGGCAAACTTGGATTTAGCACCCGCGGCACCTACAGAATCACCTGTCAAAAAACGCGCCTTCTTTTTCCGATTACGGAGTTCGTCAGCGACAGCACGACTATCTATGTTTTAAAAAATGCGTTTCTCTTTCACCAACCCTTTTCCAGGAAAAAAATCGAAACTCGGCCATTTTTGTCGGGCCTCTAGGTAGATGTAGCCGCTTAAGGCCTTAGGCCACAGTAACGGGTATAAAATCATGTGTGAATTCCATTTATTTTTCGTACGAAAAAGTGATTCACTCATAAAATTAATTACACATCTATTTAGTATGAATATCAAGCTGTTAGATAATACATTTTTTCACACTCCACAGCGTGACATTCAGTATCCACAATTTTTTACCTCGAACAAAAAACAAAAATTCTCGTCAATCTACATTAGAATACCTAGAGAAGTCCGTAAGGAATTTAAAAAATATTGTTTTAATCAAAAGTTGTAGGTATTTGAACTTACGAAATGAATTTTCAGTGAAAAATTTCGATATAAATGCTCATAAACTGCTCGTAAAATGGAAAGTTTTCGATTAATCAGAAATTCCGTACGTACTTCTCTGCGAAATGCAATTAGGAACATAACTTTTAAATTTGAAGTAAATCGAGTGGAAATTGTTGAAGTTATTCGTCACGCCAATTGAAAAAAAGGTGTTTCGAGAAGTTTCGAGTAATCCGCCATTTTGTACATCGAAAAAAAAGATATATATTTTCTAACAGCTTGATATTCATACTAAATAGACGTGTAATTAACTTTATGAGTGAATCACTTTTTCATGCGAAAAAAATTGGTTAAGTTCGCACATAGTTTTATGCCCGTTACTGTGGCTTAAGGCCTTAAAGAACTATGGAACGACCGCGAGTTATCTCGATAATTGACTTTTTTTTTTTTCAATTTTATTCAGAACGTCGTAAGCGCCAGCGTGTCGAGGACTCGTTGAACCGGAGACGCGAATTTCAGGAAAGATCCAGCAATAGCGGCGCCATGGCTTCTCGCTACAGAACAACGAGGCAGAGCACCGACACCGGTGAGTGCGAAAAATCGATTAAAAAACCAAACGTCACTGTCAGAGAAATGCAACGCTCAAATTCTCCTTCATTCAAGTTCGCCCGTTGAAGCGAGACGACTCGATCGAATCGGCAAGGGCCGGACTCCTGCGAGATTTCGATCCCGCGGACTATTACGTTGGAACGACATTCGGCACTGGCAGCTCGTACGGCGCCAACGATCCTTACGAGGGGAGCGCTTACCAAACGGGTAATTATTACGGGCTGAACGGCAACGATACCAGAAATTCCGCAACGGCAGCAGCGGTCACTAGTCGGACGATGTCACCGCCTCGACGTATATTCGACGACGTATGAACTTCTCCGAGCTTCAAACACGCGATACAGCACGTTCGCACACATTTCAAGGCATTTTTCTTTGTCCTCGAGCGAACGACTCGCCGGTCGGACGATCGTCGCGAGCGCAAGTGCTCGGAAACAGAAAAACATCCAACGAACTCTGAACGTTGGTTCTCTGGATAAAATCCAAATTACCCGGGAGACAATCGGACACGATCGCAGTCCGATCCTGTAGTTAGCGTAGATTTTTCATTCGATCGCATGCCTCTTTAACGTAAACCGAATTTCACAGTGCAATATGCTATTGCCAATCGCCCGTCGATAGATCCTAAGTCGATTGTACCTACCCGACGATACGCGACGTTTTTCCTAGCTCGATCTAACTCTGACATAATTTACGGTGCACGACGCGACACAACGGTGCAATAAACATTTTACAATGTTTTTTTTTTACAAGGCTCGCTGAAATGTTGCACCGTTTTTTTTTCACTGCGTAACGTATCTCGTCGGATGCGTCAATGACGGATGGGCAAAGTTGCGTTTCGTACTCACGATATTGAAACTACGAGGTTGTAATCCTGTCAGCTTTTTCACCCGACAATTTCCTGTCAGACTGCACCGTCGTCGACGTTTCGTCCAGCGACGTATTGATTTTTAATACTCTTGGACAATTAAAACCGCTTTGATCCTTCGTTAGGCGCGCGGGGTCTCTGACGACCCCAGGTACTCGGTCGTCAAAGCTAGTTTTTTTTATTCAACGCTTTGCAACAATTGAGTGAAATAGTCCATGTTGACCTTGCCGGACGTATGGAAGATTATTATGCGTGCAAACTCCCAAAGGCCATAGCCGGGTAAGTAGGGAAAAATTGCCCCCGCATTTTTTCCAGCGAAATTAGGAGTATATTCTGAGGTATAAAAAAAAAAATAAAAAAAATTCTGAAAATTTCATCCCCGTCAACGCAATGGTTTTGGAGAAATGAATTTTTTTTTTAAATAAAATAAAAATAAAAATTCCGGAAACGCTTCAGTGGATCGATTCGATTTTTTGTTGGTACTTGTTACGATCGAAAGTGTTACGAAATAAAATTATAGAACATCTTGCGAAAGATTAAGGTTTAAAAAAAAATAATGTTCCTTGTTTTATTTTTTTTTACTATTATCCACTTGAGGTACAATAACGATTTTTTTTTCATATAATCTTTCGGCACCTTATTTGATTATATAATCTTTTCAAAATGATCGGTTTGGTACGCTACAGTGAAAAAAAAAGAAACAGACTTTATTGATATATTTTAGTTATATATCTATATAACTAAAATATATCAATAAAGTGTGTTTCTTTTTTTCACGGTGGCGTACCAAACCGATCATTTTGAAAAAATTATATAATCCAATAAGGTGCCCAAAAATTATATGAAAAAAATTCGCTATTGTACCCCAAGTGGATTATAGCAAAAAATAATGTAACAAGAAACATTATTATTTTTTCAAACCTTTATCTTTCGCAAGATGTTCCATAATTTTATTTCTTAGCACGTTTGATCGGAACAAGTACCAACAAAAAAAATAAAATTGATCCACTGTACTGTTTCCGGAAAAAAAATGTTTATATTTAAAAAAAAATTCATTTTTCTAAAACCATTGCGTTGACGGGCTTGAAATTTTCAGAAAATTTGTTTTTTTTTCATACCTCAGAATATACTCCAAATTTCGCTGGAAAAAATGCGGGGGCAATTTTTCCCTACTTACCCGGCTATGGCCTTTGTCGAGAGATATTACGTTAACACAATGGGGTCCGAAGAAACCCCACGCGCTTGCCCGCCTTACGAAAGCTGACGCGCCTAATGGACGATCAAACACGGTAGAATGTACGCGGTACGTTCGAATCTTGCCCATCCCCGGTATCGAGCGATGCGATATAATCAAGTGCTGAGACGCGAAGAATTATTCAAACGGTTTCGAAAGGAAGCGCCATTTATACAGCTGAAATAAGTAACGTATCTTTAGGTCCGAAAACATAATAATATCAACGCCGAATATATAAATACCATTGCATTAAACTTCTTCGATGCCTGACACGTGATCAATTCTATACAGGTTTTTGAATATCTTTTATTTGTTATCAGGTGTTCGATTTTGATCGGCGCTATCGTAATACGTTGAGAAACAAAACGACGGTCCAGCGGGATTTTTAGTTTTGTATAATAGCTAATATATTATCGGGATCGTAGATAGAGAAAAAGTATAACAATTACTAAGTTTGTAGTTGCTTCGTATTTATTTGACCAAATTATTACAATTTTAGTCCATAAAATAGATTTTTTTTTTTTCGTTACTTTGGTAGTTTTGATCCAATTTTATCTTTTGGTCACTGAAATCGATAATTTCAAGCGGTGCGCGAAACGTCTTTAACGGACGCTCGTAACTTGTATTGATACGGAATAAAATTTATAAACAGAGCTTACGGAGTTTAGAGAAATTTTCTCGTGTAATATTAATTATTCAAGGCAAATATTAAAACGAGAGTAAAATTCATTTTGCTCTGTGAAATTCAGAGGTTCGTGAATTTTTCTCGAAACATTAATGACGACGAATTGGCGAATGCTCGTGGTACAAGCGTCAATAGAAATACAATGAGTCCGGTGGACGATTTTCGTTCGACAAGCGACGGCAGTTTCGATCCTCGAGGTGCTCTTTTTTTTCCCCCCCGACTAATGCGATCCACTTCGACTGTTACCTCGGTAAATATTCTTCATTACGATCTCCCATCGAATCACAACTTTCGCGATGTTTAACATACGCGAATGATAATAGCTGTAAAGCAAAGGCCGTTTAAAATTGATGCGACGCATCTGGGTAAGCCCGTGATACAAGCGTGGCATAAAATATCTCCAATTCCCGATAACACGTGCTCACGAAACGATAAAGTATCTCGTGAAAATTTAAAAATGTAAACAAAACCACCAACACCGGATACTAATTGTTGCAACGACACAGCGCCCTCGCGAGCAAAGACTAAAAGTACGTGAAATTCACATCAACATTCGATTCGACGTTTTTTTTTTCCTCTCTCAATATCCGTATCGCGATCGCGTGCAAGTATAAAAATACAATTACATTTTTCCTCAAAGAAAAAGTACTATAGATTCACTTTCTTTTATCGACTGCGGAAACACAAATTCGTTGTATATATAGGTGAAAAGATAACGGTATATTACTATCACCCTATTTCGCTTCTTCGAGTATGCATAATTGTACGTGTAAGTTTAACCCGGCCACTTGGCACATTTTGAGTATTATCGGTCAAAAGTTTAAAAGCGCAAGTATGCGTATAAACGGTGTTAAAAATTGACGAAAAAAAAAAAAATAAGCGAATCGTTACGCAGCGAGGACGATAAAAATTACACAATTCAAATAACTATTCGTCGAGCCGCGACGATATCGACGTCCACTCTTTAGAACGGCAAACGCCATCGGCGATTACGATAAGAGAACGAGAAGCGATTGAAAATTCCAAACTTATCGTCCCGATAAATCTTCGAAAATCGCAATCTTGTCATTTCTATATTAACAAAAAAATAAAATCGTAGACCGAAAACTAGCGAATCGAAGAATTCCCATGAAAACGGCAATGCAAGAAAAAAACGTGCGTCGACCGCGAAGAAAATCCGACGCTCGCTTTCTACGTAAAGTAAACTATGTAAAACGTGATTATAGCTAAGAGAAAAAAGGATAGCGTATACGCGATCACCATTCTCACTATCTTGACGTGCTCCGAGTGTGTGATGCGATTTTTCGCGACCTTTTGCCGCGGACTTGCGATATCGGGCATGAGCAACAACGGCTCGAGTAGCAAAAGGCTCGATCTGGTGTTATTCCTAGTCTCGCTGATGGAAAACGATATTTGTTGCTCGTCCCGTTCTTCCTTCGTGTCCTCGTGCTTTCCCGAATCCTCGTAATTGAGCCAATCGATCGTGTCCTCGTCGTACTCGGTGCTCTTTACGCTCGAGAACATTCGACTGGTTTTGATTCTGGGAAAAATCATCGGTCGCTGCGCCTCGAACGTGGATATTCTCGAGTAGCAATTATTGACGAAACGATGATAAATCTGGGTATTGGGATGCCGATTATTTTCAGCCTCGCCTCCGATCAGCGAGACTTCGGGTGCCAAAGTGATGGCCAGGTCGAACACGTCTTTGGTGGCGAACGGAGAGTAGAGTATTCCCGACTTGTTCGGTTTGGCTAGACTCGAGACGGGCATGTAGTCTTCGTGTATGCGAAAGAGAGACTCTCGAGAGAGCGCCTGATCAACGCGACGAGTCATCAGCGAGGCTGAACGATAACGAAAGTACAGCTGACTCGACGAAAGCTCGGGCTGATGAAAAATCGTTTCTCTCGCGTGTAACTTGACTTTCGAGTGTACGAGACGATCGCTGTAAATAACGGGACTGCCGCGCGGACCGTACGCGCATTTCGAGCATATCTTGTGGCTCGACAGGAGAACCTCGTCGACGAGGCACTCGCTGCTTGCTCCGCGTGTGTATTTATCCTGCAAATCAAACATCTCGTAGGTTTTGACGTTTTCGTCGAGCGTCGCAACTTCCTCGTAAACGTGTTCTGTCGCAACGTTCGACTCTCGCTCTTGGGCAATTTCGATTGCATCGAGATCGAGCCTGTGGCTTGTGCGTCTCGCCGGGATCTTCGGTTTCGTACGATCGAACGTTGAAGCTCGATCGTGATAATTAACGTTGGAAACTACATCTACCGTTACGGTGCTTTTCGTGCATTTCGGTGTTTTCTCGTTTTTGATCTCGAGGCGCCGATTTCCATATGCGTGTGTCTCCCCTCGAGGTTCAATCGTTTGTGTACCTTGTGCTCTTTGTGCCTTATTGTTGTAGCGTCGATCCTGGATCGCAAAATTTTCTTCGTCCTTCGTCGCGCTCTTGTGCTCGTTAATATCTGTGAAATTTCCATAATCTACGTGCAAATAACGATGATGGTGAACACACGCAAAATTGTATCAGTTCATCGCGCTCTGTCCGCTGGCCTCGTCGCTCTTGCGCAATTCTCGCTTCGTCGTCTCGAGATCGTAGAGTACTTCGAGTATAGCGGAGGCGCTCCATGCCTGGGTGCGACAACTGTCGCGACAATACTCGCCGTCTTTGTTCGTAAGCTCGGGAAGTCCTCGCCAATGATTCGTCGATGCCTCGACCAAGTGTCGGGATATTATGGCCTCGGTCGAGGCAATTGTACGCTCGAGTTCCTCAGCCCCACCGACCAACGGCGCGAAGTGCAAACGGGCCCGAAGAAAATAACCGATTGGCCATAGCCACTCCGGTCCCTGATGGTAGTTCCAACCGTTGGCCAATTTCGTGTCACACGTGTCGTTCGAATTGTCGTAATAGCCGTTGTACGCCCAATCCGCAGGATCCAGCGTCTTCATGCCCAAGGGACCCAGCAATACCTCCTCGGCCTTCTTCAACGCGGTCCACGCGCGACGAGGCTCGAACAGGTCCGGTGCCTTGAATCGTTACAAATATGGGTCAAGTTTTAGCGCACTTGTATATACAACGCTAGTGTAAATTCGTCAAAATTAGTCACTTTAACGTCCTTTCGTTGGGTTCTTTTTCCACTCAGTTTCCCCGAAGGGTTAAATGAAATTAAGGGGTTAGGCCACAGTAACGGGTACAAAATCATGCACTGAAAAAAAAATTCAGTTGGTTTAACAAAATGTATCTTTAAATACGTTCAACTTGATTTTTGATTGGCATAACAAACATTTTGTTAATCTAACGATAGTTTTAGTGGTGTGAACTGTAGCTTATTTAGCTACAGTTCACACCACTAAAACTATCGTTAGATTAACAAAATGTTTTTTATTTAGCTACAGTTCACACCACTAAAACTATCGTTAGATTAACAAAATGTTTTTTATGCCAATCAAAAATCAAGTTGAACGTATTTAAAGATACATTTTGTTAAACCAACTGAATTTTTTGTCCAGTGTGTGCGAATTTAGCAAATTTTTTTCGATTGAAAAAGTGATTCACTCATTAAATTAATTACACATCTATTTAGTATGAATATCAAGCTGTTAGATTTTTTTTTCGATGTACAACAGGGCCGACTACTAATATTTTCTTTTGTTATCTTTTTTTAGGCGCTCCGCGGCGTGACACTTAGCATCCACAATTTTTTACCCAGAACAAAAAACAAAAATTCTCGTCAATCTACATTAGAATACCTAGAGAAGTACGTACGGGATTAAAAAAGTATTGTTTTATTCAAAAGTTGTACGTATTTGAACTTAAGAAATGAATTTTCAGTGACAAATTTCGTTATAACTGCTCATAAACTGCTCATAAAATGAAAAGTTTTCGACTAATCAGAAATTCCGTACGTACTTCTCTGCGAAATGCAGTTAGGAACATAACTTTTAAATTTGAGGTAAATCGAGTGAAAATTGTTCAAGTTATTTGTCACGCCAATTGGAAAAAAGCTGTTTCGAGAAGTTTCGAGTAGTCGGCCATTCTGTACATCGAAAAAAAAATATATATATATTTTCTAACAGCTTGATATTCATATTAAATAGATGTGTAATTAATTTTATGAGTGAATCACTTTTTCATACGAAAAAAAATTGTTAAATTCGCACATGATTTTATACCCGTTACTGTGTCCTAACCCCTTAAATGACAAGGGAGCAGTGTACACGATTTTTTTCTACACTATGCTTCATCACATTCCTGTTATTCATAATGTCCATTCGTAGGTCCTTGAGGGCCCTTACGAACCCGCCCTCTTAACTTTGACCTCACGGTTGTCATTCAACCATTGCCAGTTCCTTACAAACATCTCCAGGCTGTCACGCTACCGCAATGCGCGACTTTCCCTAGTGCAAATTTTTCTCCAAATTTTTCATAATTTCTTATATTTTAGTCATAATTGAGATTTTCGGAGAAAAAATGATTTAAAACAGATCCAAGTACTGTTCTATTTCCCAAAAGCACATTTTTTTTACTGAAAATTCATGATTTCTCATTTTTTTCCCGGAAATTTCTCTTTTTCCTATGACCTGAGTTAACGGCTGCGGCGATATTCGGAGAAAAGTTAAAGATGAAAAGAAATGGGATTTTCGTAAAGAAAAACTTATTATTATTGTTTTTTACGGAAATTTCCCTTTTGCCTATGACCTGACTGAACGGCTGCGGAGATATTCGGAGAAAATTTGAAGATGAAAAAAATGAGATTTTCGTAAAAAAACTTGTTATTATTTTTTTTCCTGGAACTTTGTTTTAAATTAAAAATCAAGAAGAAAGAATCATTTATTTTTTAAGTAAGCATCAACAAGCAAAAAACGAATTTTCGGTAAAAACAAAGTATTTTTCTATGTAAGAACAAAGAATCAAAGTATTCTTTATGAGAGAAACAATAAGTAAGAATAGCAAAAGATTTTATTTAATAATTAAAATATTGTACTTTTTCTATTAATAAATGTAACTGATGAACAGGTGATCATGCATTTTCATTTTGTTAGTTTGCATTATTTGATAACCGGAGGAAGTATAATTTGAGCAAACAAAAAGTAAGAGTGCATTTTTTATCTATATTTTTTATTTCATATAATTTCCGAGATTTTCCCGTGATCGTAATTAAAATGATGAAATATTTGGAAAAATTCGAAAAAAATCGGAGAAATTCGAGAGAAACTCGGATGTTTGCGCAAAAATAATTGTCCGCAAAACTCCGAATTCTTCATATTTGTTCCAATTCATAGAAAAATCCGGAAAAAATCAGAGTTTTTCGGAAAAAAATTGCACTAGGGTTCTCATTTGCACGAGGGCACACGGAAACTGTGCAAAAACCTGTGCCGATACAGGCGCCGATATTTTCCTGAGTTCCGGTGGCCCAGGCTAATGCTTTTTGACATGGAAGATTCAGATCAGCAGAATTACCAGAATTCAAGGCCGTAGGCCACAGTAACGGGTACAAAATCATGTGTGAATTTAACAATTTTTTTTTCATATGAAAAAGTGATTCACTCATAAAATTTATTACACATCTATTTAGTATGAATATCAAGCTGTTAGAATTTTTTTTTCAATGTACAAAATGGCCGACTACTAATATTTTATTTAATAGAGAAGGACGTACGGAATTTAAACAATATTGTTTTATTAAAAAATTATAGGTATTTGAATTTAAAAAATAAATTTTCAGTGAAAATTTTCGTTATGACTGCTCATAAACTGCTCATAAAATGAAAAGTTTTCGATTAATCAGAAATTCCGTACGTACTTCTCTGCGAAATGCAATTAGGAACATAACTTTTAAATGTGAAGTAAAACGAGTGAAAATTGTTGAAGTTATTTGTCACGCCAATAGGAAAAAAAGCTGTTTCGAGAAGTTTCGAGTAGTCGGCCATTTTGTACATCGAAAAAATAATATATATTTTCTAACAGCCTGATATTCATACTTGATAGATGTGTAATTAATTTTATGAGTAAATGACTTTTTCATACGAAAAAAAATGGTTAAATTCGCACATGATTTTATACCCGTTACTGTGGCCAAAGGCCTTAAAAACAAAATAAACACTTGGCGAAATGAAAAATGGCTACATCGAACCGCGCTAAAAATGTGTACATTTTGGACCATTCCGATCGTGTCTCCATTGAAATCTCAGAAAAAAAGACACCGCATCAAGACGTCCTCTAGGAAGTGAAAAAAAGCCCAAGAGCGAAATTGGTTTTTCGTGCCTGTTGACCATGCTACCATGTACTCACCGCGACCATAGCCACCGGGAAATTCGGTCGAAGTTGATAATCAGCCCATGCCTGAGAGGCCCCATGGCTGTCCTTGTAAATTCCGCGACGATGAATCAATTCCGGATGCAACTCGCCGTGCGTCGGCGTTTCGTTAACGTAGAAATAATTATCGAAATTCGCCGCGATTTTTTCCGCCCATTGCTTGTAGCTCCAAGTGACGAGTGTACCGTTGCGATTTTTCCGTTGAACGCTACCGTGAGGGAAGAGATTTTGCTTGTAGAGTTCGGCAAGAAAGCTGAGGGTGCTTTTGCTGAGGCCGATCAGTTCAATTGCTGAGCCGTCACGTGGCGTCGCCGGTTTTCCCTTGTTGCCCGCTTTCTCGGAAGATCCCATTTTGTCCATCCAAGTGCCGCAATTGGCTTCGTTGCCGCCGAAAACGAAGCCGGTTTCCGGATTAACGCCGATCTGATTGTTGAAGCCGCGATCGGTCATCTGCTCGTCGATCTTCTTGCCGGCGTTTCGTTCGCGGAAGCAAAGTCCTTGGAAGTGAACGGTGAGTGCCTCTTGCATCACGTCGTGAAGTGGCTGATCCACTTGTCCAGCTGGCAGTGGTGGCGAATCATCGGTGGGAAAGAGCCTCGACACCTTGTCCGTGAGAATCTTCAAGCCCTCCGGTACGTATTGGATGTAATTCTGAATCGTATAGAGCCACCACCAAATAGCGTCGCGACAGTTGAATCTCGCGTTTGTCCCCTTGTCGAGTAAGTTTGGTATGAGACCGTGGCGCAGCGTAGCGGCGAAGCCGAGAATTATAAATCTGGCCTCTTCGTAGCGACCGGTGAGCAGCATCAATCCGCGTAGCGCGATAAAAGTATCGCGTCCCCAATTTCTCATGTAACCAGTCGTGAAGTGCGGCAATCCCGCGGAGATCGTCAGGCACATCTGTTCCTCGCCTTCGTTCGTTGCTCTGATTCTCGGCTTGGGGGGACTCAGATTGGGCGATAAGTCCGGCAACGGCGATGATCGTACGACCCCACCGACTTGAACGGACACGAGTGACAGTAGCTTGACGAAGGTCGAGCCTTCCTGAACGAAACTCGACATCAGCGAGTAACATTGCTCGAGCAGTGTCATATAAACGTTCACGACGATCACGTCGAAATAGCTCGGCACGAGATAGCGCGGTATAAGCTTTAACGGTTCTACGGCTTCCTCGAGCCACTTGCCGAGTTCACCCGTCGCGTCGTCCTCCTTCAGACGCTGCCACGTGTAATCGATCAGCCAATTGCCATCGCGAAGATTCCCGCACAACGGATGCCCGAGATCGTTGCTCGGGCGTATTTCCGCGAGCAGCGATACGACTCCTTGGAATCCGGCGTAAACGAGCGGCCCGTAGGACGGTATGTCGTAAACGCCGAAACGATTCGCCGTCTCGTCGCGCTCCTCCTGATCACACCGATACAATATTTTGTTCATTGCCGGCAAATCGAGCCGCGACACGATCGCTCGCAATTCGGAATTCTTCGCGAACGTTACCGCTCCGATGCTCCCGTTCAGCTTCGCCAGAGCTGGCTTCGTATTGGCGTGCAGAGACACGCGAATCGCCACTACGGAGCCCGGCTGAAAATTCACAAAGTTTAATTGCGTGATCTTCGCGTCACCCGAGTCGACCTTCTCCAGTATCGCGGAATCGCAAATTTGAATGTGCTCCTTGAGATTGACGACGTAATCGGATAGGCCGTTGATGTAGGTCTCGTCCTTGGCGTGTTCGTCGGGATAGTGAAAGGGCGCGTCGTTTTTGGCGAAGGAGAAGCCCGCTTCCAAGATTATTTCCTCGACGACACCCTCGACGCGCAACGCACGCACGTGCCTTCTGAGATCTTTGGCATTGGAGTCGGGATGCTTGAAGGCGGTAAAGGCAACGAGAACGACGCTCTCGTGACTCGAGGGCGAGTGCCGCGTGACCGCGACCACGTCGGGATCCATCTGGTCGACGAAGACCTGCGAAAACTTCTCGCGGCCGAGGCTGCTGTGGAGATTGTTCAGGGCTCGCTTGGCAGCGATGATTCCCGTCTTGGCGTTCACACGACCGGCACTTTCGCTCGCAAGCTTATCGTCGTTCGTCCACGCCGTGTACTGCCGCGTTTCGTCCACCACGTGAATGTGATGAGGAACCAACTCGTCGTAGCCGCGATTACTGCCACTTGCGCAACAAGCCATCGAGACGAGGGCGGCACTCGGCAACAGGTCGAAGACACTACGCTTCTCGATCGGACTCGGATTGTCGTGCGTCTGATCCATGAAGAGAGCGTGAGCGATGCACGGTACCAGCGGACGATGACGGGATTGGAAAAAAGCGCCGACTGGCTCGCCACCGTAGCGATATATCAAACGGCCCTCCTCGTGGCTGTCCCATGCTGACATTGCTTCTGTTTTTGCAATATTTATTCGTTACGTTGGAAAATACGGTTGATCGGCTTTCTACGGGGATGAATTTGTAATTAACGGGCTACGTTTACCCAGGTGGGTCGAAAAAGTGCATTTTCCGATATTATTTTTATTCGATGGTATCAACTTTTAAGGGGCTATACCAGTGTGACTTTTAAAAAATCGATTTTTTTGACGTTTCGACAGTTTGTACTTTCAAGAATATCCTGTAAAAATTTCAAGGCCGTATGTCTAATCATTTTATCTTGCAAAAATCGATAGTTAAAACTTTGAACGCGTTTTTCTCGAAATGAGATTTTTCAAATTTGCTGACATTGTAACTCAAAGAGCAATTATCCGATTGACTTGAAATTTGAACTGAGTACTCTTGAATATATTTACTCTACGATGATGTAGGATATTTTTGATTGGATGAAAATTGACGATTTGGCATTGAAAAAAAAACGACCATTTTGTAGACAAGAAAACAGACTTTTTTCATAACTACGCCATTTCGTTAGATTTTGATATTTTTCGAAAATCCTACGTCATTGTACAGGAAATACTTTCCAGTTTAACGACATTTTTTCCTTTTTCGGTTTCAGCTACTCGATCGGCTGGAATCATGTCAGCAGTGGAGGAACTTTTTTTTGGCGCCTCCGAAGGCAGCGCCAAAGTCGCTTGGATCTGAATATTTTTCTATGAAAAAATGATGTAATATAGGTCAAATATATTCTTAATTTTCCGAAATATTTAATTGAGTACTTTTCTTCCAAAAAATTCCCGAAAATCAGCCAAATTTTCAGCGTTCACACTGGTATAGCCCCTTATCTATATTCCCTGAAAATTTCATTGCAATAGTCCCGAAATTGAATGAGTTACAGCTTCCAATAGTCAGCTGGGCGGGCGGTAGCAGCACCATACTTCAAACTTTAGACGCGTTTTCTCGAAAAACTGTTTTCATAGTCGGTGGACATATCTCGAGAACCACTCGATAGATTGTTGCCAAATGTACAGGAGATACGATGAGAAACATTCAAAGGTCGTTGACGATCTCACTTTTTGAAAATCTATCTTCATTTTTTAAGTTACGTAAAAATGACGACTTTTTTCATAGATTTTTGTATTCTCGAGGGTCAATTCGTCGCCACGTTCTTCAAAAAAAAAAAAAAAAACGATTTTGAAAATCCTCGATCGTCAACGACTCGTATTTATTGTTAACTTGAATAACGCATTTGGTTTTTGGATTGCAGATGGACCCTTTAAGCTAGGAGTGTCCACTGCCGAACGTTGCGAAAACAATTTTATCATCTGCCAGCAGCCGTGTTTTTTTTTCTGTATTTTTTGTTTTAAAGACTCTCAATATATATACCGTTGTATTGAGGAGTTTCAGGACAATAGACAAAATATTACATCTTGGGGTTGTCCATTAATCGCGTGAGGATTTTTAGGCCACTTTTTGAACCCCCCTCCCGCATGGTGATATGTGGTGAGGTTTATAGCCCCCCCCCCTCCCCCCTCAACATCACGTGTATTTTTTTGTTAAGAAACGTCAGACACAAGCGATAGAGAGTGCGGTATTTTATTATAAAGAACGAAATAATATATATTGTGAGTATATTTAAATGGCATTGTCCGCGCATTTATACAAAAAAATACACGTGATAAGTCACAACACCCCCCCCCCCCCCCCCCCAGCATGATCAATCGTGATATTAACCAACCCCCCCCCCTATTGAGCCTCACGTTATTAAAGAGAGATATACACCTAGATGGTCGAGGTCGAGGATTTAGAAGCTATGAACATTCCGTCGACCGTAGAAGACCTACACTATGGGCTTGGTATCGATGATTCCATGTAAGTTGACACATTTCATGATTTATTCATTCCCAAATTTTCAAACGCGTTTTTCTCAAAACCACGTTTTTCAAATCGGTACCCAAAATTTCTCGAAAACCAATTAACCGATCGCCTTGAGATTTTTTGTGGTTATTCTATACACCATTATCTAGTACTTGTCATAGGATTTTTTTTCCGTTACTTAGTTTTTGTTTTATAGGCAAAATAATAACTAATTTTTGGCCCAAAAATCACTATTGATGTTAAAACGTTCGCCATTTTATCATAAATCGATATGTTCAACATCGGCTATGACAATTACTAGATTATAGGATCTAATTTAATAATCTTTTTGGTTGTTTTTTCAGATGATTTTTGAAGAAACGCCAGTGGGTACCGTATACGCAAATTTTTACGACGCTCCAAGGATCATACAATATCCTTGTGTATTTTTGATATTTTTAAATAAAGAAAAGTAAATATATTTTTTGAATGTATATACTTTTAGATAATTAAAACGCCAATCCGAAATTTCAAATGGTTTTCCTTGAAAAAAAATCACAAAAATGACCTTTTCCGGCTCCTAGATGTATATATCCCCTTAATGGACGACCCCTTTCATTTAAATTCATACAGTAAATTCGTTGTCGTTTACTGAATGTACCCTCCAAATTTTTTATCGATCTTCTACACCGTTTCTATAAACTGTATAATTAAAAAAGCACTTTTCAACATAGGAAGATGCCTATGCTTATTGCTGAAAGGCAGTTTTACGCATGAAAAAGTGTGCAGTAATGTTTGAAATGTTATGCAAAATCATCAAATCACTCAGTACATTATGACAACTTTCTCATCAGTGTCATAACGTACTCCTTATGTTATCTGATCATAGGCATCTCCATATGTTATAAAGTGTTTTTTCAATTGTAAATTTGATAGAAACGGTGCAGACGGCCGATTTAAAATTTCGAGAGTCCGTTTAGCATATGACAAAGAATGAACTGTATAAATGTGAAGCAAATGATAACATTTCGTCAATTGTCCCGAAACTGCTTTGAAAAAAATGCCTTTCTATTTCACCAATCGTTTCTCAGAAGATAACAAATCGGAATTCAGCAATTTTTTTCGGGCCTCTAGACAGATGTAGCCCTTGAAACGATCAATGCAGTCATGGACGGATTCACCGCAATTATAAATGTACAACCACTCGTTGCTTATCCACAAACGAAATACCTCTGATCAATGAAGTGATGCCCAAACGATTCACAAAGATATTGTCTTTTTGATCGGAGTTCGTGAAGAGCTCAGCCACGACGTAGAGATCCGGGCGAACTCGACGCGCCACGTCGAGCATGTACTCGGCCACGGGTATCGGCGTCGAATGACAATTGTCCAAGCGAATACCGTCGAATATCTTGGCAGTTTGTTCGACGTAATTCGCCATGAGTTGCCACAAGAATGGACTGTCCTCCGGTTTCTCGCCGAATCGCAATTTCACACTGTCGCCCCAAGCGATCAATTCGCGACGAATGTAAACGTTGGAGTCGGGATCGGCGAAATTCTTCAAAGGATCGCCGTTCATTACCCAACCGTTGTGCGCCATTAGATAACTACCTTTTTCCGAATACATCGTTTTTTCTCGCTCGATTAGCGATCGAGGAGCTCCGTAGTCGGTAAAGTATCTGCGAAAAAGAATTCGACAATGAAAAAATACACTCGGTAATCGCGTGGAGCAATGTTACCGTTGTTTTTGTTCGTTTTAGGATGAACTCGGTGTGAGGATATTGTGCAATGTTACCTCGGTACGAGAGGATTACGTTCACTGATTTCTTTGAGCCTCGGGCCGTCAGCTTGTACCCTGAAGTATCGTATACCAGCGATCGTATTTTCCACCGCCGCGCTCAGATTGTTCTGCATCTCGTTCATAATCGCGTTATTCAAGTCCTGAATTTTCGCACGGAGATCTTCGGCGCAACGCTTCAAGCGAGTCTCCTCGTCGAAGCAATCCGCCCTGGTTTATTGTGGAAAAAAATACTTTTATGGACTTGACGAGAATGGATGAGACAGGGTGGCTAAAAATTTGCTTACTAGACGAAATTAGAACGAAATTGGACGAAATGGGGGAAAAAGCTGGTGAAGGTATTAGGAGATCTGGAGATAGAAGATATAATAACAATGATAAGGAGCGACGAGAGTTTTTCATAGTATAAACTTGTAACGCGTTTTTCTCGAAACAACGTTTTCAAAATCTAGCTCCATCGTATCTCTAAAACTGATAAACCGATTCTCTTGAAATTTGAACGACATATTGTAAACATGACTCGCAACAAGATGACCTTCGATGGTTTTAAAATTTTGATTTTCACTCTTTTTTTGTGCGAAAAACTGCGAAAAAACACGTTTTTTTTTACTTTTTCGTTTTTCATCTGCCATTTTTTTATTTACTGATAAAACTTTATATCCGAGGGTCATTTTGTAGCTGGTGTCATACTGAATCTAATGGCCTTTGATTTTTTTGTTACAGACAAGCCGTTGCCGAGTTGTGATGGAGCTACCTAGCCCACCTATTTTTGAGGCGTTACGTTAAACTATAGTTTTTGTACTTAAAAATGAATAAAAAGAAATTAAATTTTTTAACATGCATTTCAAGACTTTATTTATCAAGCCCAACAACTTTTATACTCATATCTTTCATAAAATCCTCAAAAAAATCGAGAAAATAGCCTTTTTGTGGTTCCAAAGTGGACTGGCCCCTTAAAAAACATAATTTTAAGAAGGGAAGAGGAAAAAGTCAGAAAATCGACGTATAACGATAAGTATAAATATATTATAGAAAAGGACGAGATGCCATGGAAATATTGGTCAGATGAGGGAGTAAAGGAAATATGGGCGAGGCTAAGATTTGGCAACATAGGAAGGGCGGGAAAGAAAGGGATTGGAGGTGCAGGATATGTAAAGAAAAAAATAAGACATTGGAGCACCTAATAATATGTTTAAAAAAAGGTAGGGAGTATCAGAGAAAGCAAGGAAGAACGCAGAGGAGTAGATGGAAGGAATGGATGATTTGGCAGTAAAGGGGGAAATCATAAATATGCTGGGAGGAAAAGTTCAAATAGGGATATGCGAGTATTTTAGGGAAATAGAGGAAATATGTAGAAAGATGAGTAAGGAGCACGGGGGAGGAGAGATCGACGAAGTGGACGAATAAATGAAGAAAGGGAGAATGTGAAAATAATGCGGAATGTAGGAATGTAGGGAGTAGATAATAAGTGAAAAGTGTGTAGGTGAAATCGTCATGTTTTGTTAAAAGCTTTGCGAAAAAGTTGTGTAAATAAAACTCGATACTACTACTACTACTACTCGTTTGGACTTCATTCTATTTTTCGCTATGTGTGGATAAAAAATAGCTGAATAAAAATAGAAAGGAGAATAACGAGCGATGATTGTGCTCGGGTGAAATTACCTGTACGCATTGTACATTCTCAAGGCAAGCTGCATATCTATAGTCGATTTGAGTCTGCGATATTCCGGGTCCTGTATAATGACGATCGACGTTTCCGGAGTCGGGGAATTAGCTGCCGGATCGTCGGGCACCCGAGTACGCGCGAGGTTTAAGAAGTCGGCTATTATCTCGTCAACGTCCACCGTGTAGAGCTCGTGAATTTTTACGAGCGGCAAGAAGTACGTGTGCAGCGCGTGACGTATCGACTGGAAGATCAACGAAGTTGCAATGCCACAACCGGAAAGATACGTATCTCACAAAAAAAATCACTTGTGTCCAACTCCGATTTTGTTGAAACTCATATACGTGATAAAGCATTGAAAACTATTAAACACGTATTTTTTTAACTGCGGAAAAACGCTTTTAAGGCCTTAGGCCACTCTAAAGGCCAAAAAGGACATATTTTGTTATTTTTTTTCAACGAAACCATAAAATAAATCGAAATTACAAAATAGGGGTTTCATTGTATACGTAATTGACTAGACAAAATTATTTTTTCACAGCGATAGATGTCAAAATGGCTTATGATGAGACACTACAGTTCTTTCGATTATATATAAGCATAGCTATAGAAGAACGTAGAATTTTTAAAAATATATTGTTTTTTTTGTCAAAATGGCGCATTTCTAAAACAAAAAGTATAAAATGCCATGACAAAATCGTCAGATCATCCCGCCAGCCAGAAACATTATAAAAAAGGAACTATGCAATATATATTTTTTCAATCCTACGCAGTGCCTTAGAAAATGTAATTATAAATATACAGTTGAAATTTCAAGTGAATCGGTTGAAATTTGTTTGAGTTATAAGCCCAGCTGACTTGAAAAATGTAGTTTTGAAATAAACGAATTTAAAATTAGTAGAAAGTCACGACATGAATAATGTTTCAATGCCTTTAATCTGCGATGCCTCCACTAGAATTCGAAAATCGAGTACTTAGAGATTTTTCACACCCATAATCTTTTGGAATATAATTTTACAGGTACTAAGGTAGTTGTTAAAAAAAATCGATTTTTGGAAAATCCTAGAGTGGCCTAAAGTCTTAAGGGGGGAAACGATCCTTAAAAAACGTGTGTCAACCCTTAATTTAATTTTTTCAATTATTCTATAGTAGATTTTTCGTCGCTATACATTAGAAGAATTTTGGTTTTTGTGTTATGCAGATCGCTGGACTGCTTGTAGGTGAAACTGCAAAATCACCCCTCGACACAAAAAAATCGTGTCTAATAGTTTTCTAATGCTTCATGACATGTATGAGTTTCAATAAAATCGACGGCGGACACTTGAGTGACGTTCCTTGACAGAACTGACTTATTCGCAAATTTACCCGAACGATACAATTCAGGCCAATTGAATCCCTGTTGGATCAATCGAGAATTTTTATAATACGCGCGAACGTGATTTTGGGCACATACGTTCAGATGATCCTCGGTTTCAACGACCGATGGTATTCCCTTGAGCTCCCAGTCGCTCGCAGCCACTTGAATCGTCAATTCGAAGAGGGTCGCGTCCAGCAGGTAAGCCGGCCGCAGATGCGGACTGTTCAGACAATTGTACGTGCACTCCGGATGTGTCAACAAGAATGGACTCTCGTTGGCCGTATGATTCAAGACTATGTCGCAGATACTTAATACCTGTCGGTCAAAAGCATGGAAATAATCATTTTATTGGGGGGGAGGGGGTCTGCTCAACTCTTTTTAACCCTCCGCAGCGAATCTTCAAATGCGCATGGGGTCATAGTGACCCCAAGCCATTTTGGAGCCAAATGTCGTGAAATCTTTACGATTAAAAAATGCAGTATCGCACAATTATTGATGCACATTTTTTTAAACTACTCAGAGAAATCTTTTATGGGAAATCTATTCAGCTTACAAATTGAAAGAAAAACCGTTCGTAAAAAAAGTGATTCGAAGTTGAGCGAAAAAAATCGCAACTGCGCTAACGTATGTTAAGGTCGGAATGACCCGTGCCCTTAAAGGGTTAAAAACCAAATAATCCTAACTAATATTATAAATCTGAAAGTCTGTATGTATGTTACTCAATCACGCCAAAACGGCTTGGCAGATCAAATGAAATTTAACATGTAGATAGTTTATGACCTGGATTAACATATAGGATACTTTTCTGATCATAATATTAAATAATTATTTAACTAATATTTTTCTAATTATAATATACTCAAATCTAATAGAATGATGAAATTCAAATGATTACAAATTATTTATATTATAAAATACGAAATAAATACAATTAAAATAGAATTTAATATTGGGAGTAAAATTAAGTCTCCGCCATTTGACAAAAGATGGCTCCACGAGGAGGCTATGGTTGAAATTGTCAGATGTAAAACGTCAAATCGTAAGGTTGGACCACGGTCTTGTATACAAGTCTTGAAACGACGGTAGTGGGGGGAGGGACGCTTAGCGGCCAGTTTTTGCTTCAACGGAGACTTTGTCCTTGAAATTTAGCGGGAGATGTTAGCGGCTCAACATGAGCAGCTAGAAGAAGAGGAGAGATGCCTCTATGGACCAGGCATTGCCGATTAGCGGTAATTATAAACACATTTGTGTAAACACATTACAAAACTTTGAACGCGTTTTTATCGAAAACACGTTTTTAAAAATGGCTGACATTCTCCTGACCGCTGTAATTAACATACTGACCTGAAATTTGGAGAGCATACTCAGAAAATACGTCTTCACGGAATGACGGATCGTTTTTTCGATAGATACATTTTTGCATTTATTATTTATCTTTTTATGCGAAAAAGAAACCCGAAAATTCGATTTTTTTTAATTGCCGCCATTTTCCGAAATTTGTACTAAACGAAAAACCCATCCGTCATTCCATGACCAAAGGGTCACAGATTGATAATATGCTTTGAATTTGTGTTTCAGATCAACAAAGAGTGATGTCAGCCATTTACCTCCCGCGATTTGAGGACCTGTTTTCGCGGAACTACAACGACTGCCATTATGGTTTTTTTTAAAAAAAAAAAAAATTTTTAACGTTCTGTATATCATAAATAAAAGCAAGAAAAAAACTGCACTCAAAAAGCTTTACTCGTTTCCTTTAAAAAAAATAAAATGTAAACACCTGAAATATGGCACTCCAAGGACAAAGTCTCCCTTAATTTTCGGCTGCATGGTGCGTATAGGAAAGGAGGACTCCTGTGCGAAAGAGACGGCAATGTCATGTGTGAAAGAGACAGCAATCTCTTTCTGTCTAGTACACAGCGCATGTGCTTCAGAATTGCAATTTCTCAGTTTACATGTTCTTGATTCTTTTTCGTAAGAAATATCCGGTACACAAAAAGTGAATTACAAAAGTATCTGTATGCATGCAAAAATGAACAAATAAATATATACATGCTCAAAAATATGACCGCACAGTTTTTCGGCATTGTCGCGGAATCAAACTGTAAATAACAGTTATTTAGACGTATCCAGCTTTTTTTCATACGCGTGAACGATTTTCAACTGTTAAACACACATACGTATATACGATAAAACAATTTACGATCGGTTTAGGCTAGTCCCATCCGGTCACATCCGATCACAACGGCACATGGTGGCGGCGATAAGAAAGGAAAGCTGGACACTAAGCGGCCCACTCGCAGTCTACCAAATACGAACGTTTCAAGACCTGTATATAAGACCGTGGAGTGGACATCTGACAAGATCATAACCTTGAAATATTAGCGATTTTGTATCAGCATCACATAATTTTTTTTCGATCGAAAATGTCGAGTTTTGAGCCGAATAAACGTCATTTGCGGGAACTCTTGCGTTTGGCACGAATCTCCCTCCAATAATGCGTCCAATTACGCGAATTCGTACACTTCGTTCCCGCCAATGACGCTTATTCGGCTCAAAACTCGACATTTTCGCACGAAAAAATTATGTGATGCTGACACGAAATCGCTAATATTTCAAGGTTATACCTATACGTCTTACCTAATGTCCAACCTTACGATATGCCGTTTTACATCTGACAATTTCAACCATAACCTCCTGGTGGGGCCATCTTTTGTCAAACGGTGGAGACTTATTTTTACTCCCAATATAATATCAAATCTTCAACTAATACCTAATTCAACATATAATATTATTCTAATTTTAATATTCGAATCAAATCCAATGTAATCATGAAATTGAAAATGTTATAGAATACAATCGAAATAAGTACAATAAAAATAGAATAGAATATAATATCAAATATTTTACTAATGTAGAATCTAACATATAATATTTTTCTAACTATAATATTCGAGTCAAATCGAATGTAATAATGAACTTTGGCACACATGTAGAGTATTACTTGGAATAACACATAGGATAATATTGATTATAATATCTAATATTTATATAATTATAATATTAGAATATATTAGAATTTAATGATGAAATTTGGCACACATTTTGGCACTTGAAGGTTTAGTTTTGAAAATGTTCATTTTCGAGCATCAAATAGCCGCTATAAGGATATGTTCATCGCTGTTATTTTTGTGGCATACTTTACTCTCTATTACATGGCATACTCTACCTCTCCGCGTGAGTTCTCTTGACAGATGATGAAACATACAAAATCGAGATATAAAAGTAGCTGCACAGTTACCTTCATGGTTCGATTTTTGACGTTTCGTCTTCTGACAAGAGACTCGACATCAAACACAGTTCGGAAGGAGTAATTAAACGGAAGAGCAATTTGACCAACGAACGAACCATAGTTGTCTGATTAATTGAAAAGCAAAGTGATATCGTTTGAATTTGACGGACAATTAGAAAAAAAGGATTTGTCGAAGGATTCAACGAACCAACTATTCTTCGGAAAACGACGTTCGACTTGGTTTAAGGAGAGATATACATCTAGATGGTCGAGGTCGAGGATTTAGAAGCTATGAACATTCCGTCGACCGTTGAAGACCTACACTATGGGCCTGATATCGATGATTCCATGTAAGTTGACAAATTTCATGATTTATTCATTCCCAAATTATCAAACGCGTTTTTCTCAAAACCACGTTTTTCAAATCGGTACCAAAAATTTCTCGAAAATCAATTAATCGATTGCCTTGAGGTTTTTTGTGGTTATTCTATACGCCATTATCTAGTACTTGTCATAGGATTTTTTTCCGTTACTTAGTTTTTGTTTTATAGGCAAAATAATAACTAATTTTTAGCCCAAAAATCACTATTTATGTCTAAACGTCCACCATTTTGTCATAAATCGATATTTTCAACATCGGCTATGACAAGTACTATATTATAGTATATAATTTAATAATCTTTTTGGTTTTTTTTCAGATGATTTTTGAAGAAACGCCAGTGGGTACCGTATACGCACATTTTTTACGACGCTCCAAAGATCATAGAATATCGTTGCATATTTTTGATATTTTTAAATAGAGAAAATTAAACATATTTTTGAATGTATATACTTTTAGATCATTAAAACCCCAATCTGAAATTTCAAATAGTTTTCCTTGAAAAAATTCACAAAAATGACCTTTTTCCGGCTCCTAGGTGTATATCTCTCCTTAATTTAAGTATTCGTATTCACGTTTAATTTCTATTTTTAGGTTACATTTATAGATTAAGATTACACGCATCCTACGGTGGGTAAAACATTTTCCCCCACTATAGAAAAAAAAATTGTCAAAAATTAAGAACGACGCGTGTTCTGCGTTTTTTTGGAAAATCAATTTGTCATTTTTTGTTACGTTCCTATTGTATAGTTTTCTAAAACCCCTAGAAAGCGGAAGTCAAATCTTCCTCAGAGTTGGAGTAAATGTCGAGCTATGAGGGTTGCTAGACGAGAGGAAACGTCTTCTCAAGCGGAATTGCGACACTATCTGCAAGCTGAGCGTCAAGCAGCGCTTAGGGCTGCTGAGACTCCTGATCAAACGCAGTCGCCCGCGGGCGAGGCCGCGGATAAAAGCTACTCGAGTATAATTTGTTACTCACGTTCCACTCGTTTCGCATTTTACCGATGAGTTGTTGGACATCGTCGAAAGTAGCCGACTTTTCATTGTCTGAGAAGGCGTGATTCAACTTCAGTTGGTCGCTGAGACTGTAGGCCGATTGGGAAGCTCCAAGTTCCTGATTCGTGCGATACATCGAACATTGTACTAATATTTCGGATGAGATTGAAGTTTGCATCGTTGGAGCGCAAAGAAAATGAATCTTTAACCCTTTGAAGCATACATTTTTTCTTACGTGCAATCAGCTCAAAACTTTGCACTCGGGGGTTCTCGGGGTCGCTGAATACGAATCTGCACTCAAAATTTGGAAATTCAAGATGGCGGATCCAATATGGCGGACCATAAATGCAAAAATCGTTTGATGAAAGCGAAAGTTGGTACTCGGGGTTTTTCGGGGTCGCTGATTACAAATCTGCACTCAAAATTAAAAAATTCAAGATGGCGGATCCTATATGGCGGACCACGAATGCAAAAATTGTTTGTTTGGGTTATAATAATATATAAAATTATTGATATATTATAATTAATATATAAATATATTATAATAATATATAATAATAAAAATATATAAAATAAAAAAGCAAAAAAAAATATGGAACTAGAAACTCGCTACGTCCTTGCCGTTAGCTCCGGGTAATGCTAAAAGCGTAATTCTATTAGAAATTCAGTATAACAGAATCAACATATTGAGCAACTCCGATGTTTTAGTAATTCCAGTAAAATCTCCGGTTTTGGTCCGCCATATTGGATTCGCCATTTCGAATTTCTGGATATTGAGCTCGAATTCGCAATCAACGACCCAAAAAATAGTGATGATCAACATTCACTAAGTGCAACATAAGCCTTTAAAAGTGATATTGTAGTAAGAATTGATCTCTTAACATCCTAAATATACATTTACATTCGTCGTTATTCGCTAAAAAAAATTTTTTTTATTCAAGAAAAACAGAGTGGAAGTAGGCGACATACCTGTATGCCACTATGCTTCAAAGGGTTAAAATCGCTCAAGTTCCTTTTTGCAGATTTTAATGATAAAAATGACTCGGCGACGGACCTGTATCGGTGTGAAGTGGATCATATTGTAGCCGGAATTGCGCGACACCATGAGCTTTTCCTCCCAAGTGGAAAAAGGCCCCAGGTACTTGGAGATGACGGTCTGACATTGAATGCAATCCAGAGGAAGAATTCCGCCGCTTCCGGGCAACTGGAGCTCCGGCTCCACCAACAGATAGCCCGATGCAATTGGCTTCACTCCATTTTCACCTCTGCAAATAATTCGATATGAAAATGCGATCTCGAGAAGACGAAATATCAAACTCTTTCACGAAAAAAAATGTCCAATTGACGACCAACATAGCGCGCTAGATTCGCGCCTCCGGCGATCTTTCGTCTCAGGCAGAGGTGGCCCGGGCCAATACACGGATGGGTGATCACACAATGGTAAATGTGAAAGGGACGGGGTCGTAAAAAGCCGCAATTACATACGATATTAAGGGGTGAAGCCAGAGTAACGGGTATAAAATCATGTGCGAATTTAACCATTTTTTTTCGTATGAAAAAGTGATTCACTTATACAATTGATTACACATCTATTTAGTATGAATATCAAGCTGTTAGAAAATATATATATATTTAAGATTTCTATATCTTATTCTATATATATATATATATATATATATATATATATATATATATATATATATATATATTTAAGAAATAATATATATTTTTTTTCGATGTACAACATGGCCGACTACTCGAAACTTCTCGAAACAGCTTTTTTCCAAAAGCGTGACAAATAACTTCAACAATTTTCACTCGATTTACTTCAAATTTAAAAGTTATGTTCCTAATTGCAGTTCGCAGAGAAGTACGTACGGAATTTATGATTAATCGAAAACTTTTCATTTTATGAGCAGTTTATGAGCAGTTATAACGAAATTTTTCACTGAAAATTCATTTCTCAAGTTCAAATACCTACAACTTTTGAATAAAACAATATTTTTTTAATTCCGTACGTACTTCTCTAGGTATTCTAATGTAGATTAACGAGAATTTTTGTTTTTCGTTCTAGGTAAAAAAATTGTGGATGCTAAATGTCACGCTGCGGAGCGCGTAGAAAAAGATTACAAAAGAAAATATTAGTAGTCGGCCATTTTGTACATCGAAAAAAAAAATTCTAGCAGCTTAATATTCATACTAAATAGATGTGTAATTAATTTTATGAGTGAATCACTTTTTCATACGAAAAAAAATTGTTAAATTGGCACATGATTTTATACCCGTTACTGTGGCCTAACCCCTTAAAAAATAAATAAACATAACGTCTCGTAGACTCTAAGTTATAACAATCAATAATCCTATTATTATCTTCATCGTTATTATCATATTTGTATATTTTTATCTTTATCATTTCCAACTTTGTTTATTGATAAAAGCGCAGTTCTTGCTAGACACTTTTCGTCCTCGGGAGTACTTCAATATCGCAAACGGTTCAATTTTCGAGCATTGCAAACTGACTTTGAATCGGTAACGTAGTAATGAAACGATCCAGCGGACATGAGTCGCATCGAGGCCGAATCGTTCTTCCATTGAAGCTGATAGTACGTGTGTCTTTCGAATTGGCGATCGCTCGTTGGCGGTTGATTCGTAAAAACGTCCACGATCTTGCCGAATAACGAAGGTCCGAGTCGAAATTCGACCTGCCATCCTGATCAACGAGAAAGGAGAAACTAAATCGTAACGAGGAATTTCTCTTACGCTTCTGCTCGATCACGAATTCAAAGATGGCTCTATGGCGTTATAAAAACGATCTTTTTAGCCGGAACTCTGTGAATAAATTTAACTGTCGTTCGATCAGAAGATTGAAAAAAATGTATTCGCAGAATGACATATACTTTCGTGAATAAAGCTACTTTAAGGGGTCTTTTCACTTTAAACGCTAAAAAAAGCTATTTTCATGCATTTTTTTGATAGGTTTATATTATAGATATTGATATAAAAGTTGTTACACTTAACGGCGGGGTAAAGTTAATTCGGCGAAAAAAAGGCATGTTTTTAAGATTTTTTTTTTGGCGTAACGAATAGTGTTCGTCATTGAAAAATTTACATATAATAAAGTAACATTTGAACAACATTCTCCTAAATTTGCATTGCAAAATATTCAAAATGAACGAGTGAAAATTAAACCCCGGAGGCGCCTCGAAAAAAAGTTGGTTTGCGGTGTGCACCATAACTCGCAACAGAATCATTTGAAACAAAAAAAATCAAAATGCATTTGTTAAAGGAGATGTTTCTCGAGGTAATGACGGGAGGATTTTTTTCTTTCGATTTTTCGATTTTTCGTAGCACTTGGCAACCAAAAACCCGATTTTCGCTAAAAAAATCGGCTAATTTGTTGTTGAAAAATTAGTAATTATAAAAAAAAAAAAAAAAAAAAAGCTCTCGACAATACCTGGTGAATTATGTGAAGAAGTACTGTGCAAAATTTCAAAGCGATTGGTCCAGTAGATTTTGAGTTATCGTGCACACGGACTTCAAATATGACAAGTCTCGGAAAAACGGTTTGAAAAACGCAGAAGAGAAGAGAACGGCATGGAGCAATAGACGCTCAAATACTCATAACTTCGTCAATTTTACTCCGATCGACTTGAAATTTTAACACAATATTCTTGATATATTATGCATTCATTTTAAAAAAAATTTTAAATGAAAAAAAAATTTAATACTTTACCCCGCCCTTAATAAATACACTTTCGAAATACATTAAATTTTTTTTATTTATTTATTTAAGTCACTATTTATAGACAATAATGGTAGTTAAAAAATGTCCTAAAAAGATTGTAGGTCTAGGCTGATGATGAAATCTCGGAGATGCACTGAGAGCAATGTATGGTAACTTCAACCATATTTTGTACTACCCTGAGGGGATAACAATTATTTTATAGGCATGGTTACTGCCCAAAATATGATGCTGCTTATGATATTTTAGCAGTTGTATTAAGGGGCTATACCAGTGTGACACTTCCAAAAATCGATTTTTTTGCCTTTTCCGACAGTTTATACTTTCAAGAATATGAAATGAGATTTTTCAAAATTGCTGGCATTGTAACTCAAAGAGCAATTATCCGATTGACTTGAAATTTGAACTGAGTACTCTTGAATATATTAACTCTACAATGACGTAGGATATTTTTGATTGGATGAAAACTCACGATTTGGCATTGAAAAAAACGACCATTTTACAGGCAAAAAAACAGACTTTTTTTCATAACCACGCCACTTTGCTAGATTTTGATGTTTTTCGAAAATCCTACATCATTGTACAGGAAATACCTTCCAGTTTATCGACATTTTTTTTCCTTTTCCGGTTTCAACTACTCAATCGGCCGGAATCATGTCAGCAGTGGAAGAACTTTTTTTTTGACGCCTCCGAAGGCAGCGCATAAGTCGCTTGGATATCAATAGTTTTCTATGAAAAAATTATGTAATATAGGTCAAATATAGACAAAAATAATCTTAAATTTCCGAAACATTGAAGGGGCCGGTCAACTTTGAAAATTTCATAAAATCGAAAGCAAACAAGACTTGAAGAAATCGACGATGATGAGCAATCAGAAGGGATTTTGTACGGTGCAGGAATTGCCGATTGAGTTTAGGTAACAGTTTTTCATAGTGTAAACTTCAAACGCGTTTTTCTCGAAACAACGTTTTCAAAATCTAGCTCCATCGTATCTCTAAAAGTAATAAACTGATTCTTTTAAAATTTGAACCACATATTGTAAACATGATTCGCAACAAGATGACCCTCGATGGTCTTAAAATGTTGATTTTTACTCTTTTTTTGCGAAAAACTGCTAAAAAGGCGTTTTTTAAAAACTTTTTTCGTTTTTCATCTGCCGTTTTTTTATTTTTCGATAAAACTTTATATCCGACGGTCATTTTGTAGCTGGTGTCATACTGAATCTAATGGACTTTGATTTTTTCGTTTCAGACAAGCCGTTGCCGACTTGTGATGGAGCTACCTAGCCCACCTATTTTTGAGGCGTTACGTTAAACTATAGTTTTTGTACTTAAAAATGAATAAAAATGAATAATTTTTTATAAATATATTTCAAGACTTTATTTATCAAGCCCAACAACTTTTATATTCACATCTTTTTTTCGTGGCTCCAAAGTGGACTGTTCCGTTAACCATATTATGATTACGGTGCCAATAAACTACGCGGGATTTCACTGCCCCCTCTTTTGCCATGGGCGTCTTTCATAAACACCATGTACCGAAGTACATGGTGTTTATGAAAGACACCATGCGATCTTTTTAGCCGGTTTATATTATAGAGGTTAGCGATCTTTTTAGCCGGTTTATATTATAGAGGCTTTTTAGCCGGTTTATATATATTAATGATCATCAATTAACACAGTGCACTCAGTGCTCTCAGTGCTCTCAATCGCTCTCAGTGCAGCATTATTATTTATGCACCGATTTTGTGATATAGCTGAATTAACCATATCGATATTGTAAAGCCTTTTTGTTGTGTATAGTAATCTCGGAGATACTAGATAGTCAAACAAGCCACCAAAGTCGCATGTTTACGTATACTTTTCGCTTATAGTTGTGTTAACCATATTATGAATTCGACTATACTCTCTTTTGCCATGCGCGTTTTTTTCAAATACTATACACCTTTCTCTCAGTGTGGATCATCCGAAACAAAAAAAACCAAACGGTTTTAGACAGTATCTTAATGGCTGTAGCGCATATCATACGATTTTTTATATATGCCAAAATAACAAAATAGCGGACATTTTTCGAAAAAAACAAAAACGTGTTTTTTCACCCTTTTTGGCAAAAAATAGTAAATATGAAAATTACAAAAAATCCTTGATATGCGCTATAGCTATGGTTGTAAATAATATGTGGTTAACATTTCATAAGGATCGGTTCAGTTGTGTCGAAGATTTTCATCATCAAGCCGTCGAAAAACGTTGTTTCGAGAAAAACGCGTTTAAAGTTTGTTTGGGTTACATAAATACATTAAAAAATTTGTATGTATTTCAAAAGTGTATTTATTAAGTGTAACAACTTTTATATCAATATCTATGATATAAATCTATCAAAAAAATACATGAAAATAGCCTTTTTTAAGCGTCTAAAGTGAGAAGACCCCTTAAATACTAAAGGCACCGTGTTTCGCTTTAAAATTTTTTTACTAAGCATACCTCTTTTGACTTTTTACTTTACTTCATTAAAAAGAACAAAGATACCTTTTTTAACTCTGTACTGAACGCCATCCTGATGTTCCCCGTTGTTCAAGCTAAGAACTCTCACTTGGTCCGTCCCGTTGCTCTCGCTAGTCGGAAATTTCTCAGCCATAACGACGAACGTTTTCTGGAAGAAAAAGTCAGCTTTTCAAAATCCAAGCTCGAACGGGGAATTTTTTTCTCGAATCGCCGATCAAGTTCGCTCGTGGAAGAGAAACGTGTTTTCTTGCGGAATTTCGGTTACTCGCTCGCGGTACTTACGTGACAATCACGCGCGGGCCGAGCAATGATCAAAAGCTTTGGATGCAAGAGCTTCATATAAGTTTTCGTCACAATGCGGTTTGCGGAGCATGCAGTTTGGTATATCGCGTTACTTCGGTTACGCTCTGTGAGTGCATACAGAACCAGAAGCTATTCTCTTACTCTATACTCGCGTGGATTTCAAAAAGGGTGCACGTTTTTATGAGCAAAGAAGAATAGAAAGAAAACTACAGGAAAGAGGCGTACAGCGAGGCATCGCTTTAGTCCAGTCGAAATAGGATTTCACCTGGAATTCATTCCGCGTTTCGATTTTCTTTTTTTATACTTGGGGGGGTGGTTGGGAGTGTAAATCTCGATTTTCGGGAAAATCCCCCTGGTGCGTTTGCCGCCATCTTGATTTAAAGAGGGTTTTTTTTGTTTTTCGAATAACTCGCTTATTTTCAACCTTAGAGTGAAAATAATTGTATTCAAAGTTGTGGGAAATGTAAATCTCCACAAGTTTGGTGATTATAATTTTTACCCTAGGATCGATATTTATAGAGTTAGACTGCTAAAAGGGGTAAAAAACGTTTTTTTTTTCAAACTTATCTCGTTTATTGTAAAAATGGTAGCAAATAATCACATAGGAAATTTTATTTCCTCCAACTTTGGTTATTAGCATTTTTACCCTCGGATCAATATTTTCGGATGTATACTCAATTTAGGGGTGAACTTTTTTTTTATGTTCAGTTATGTTGTTTATTATCGAATTTGTCGTAAAAATGGTAAGAAGTAATCGGGTAGGAAATTTTATTTTCTTCAACTTTGGTCAGTACCATTTTTACCCTAGGATCAATATTTTCGGACTTATACTTAATTTAGGTGTGAAATTTTTACCCCTGTTTGCAGTGTAACTCTATAAATATCGATCCTAGGGTAAAACTATGATCACCAAACTTGTGGGGAATTACATTTTCCACAACTTTTGATATGATCATTTTCACTCTAAGGTTGAAAATAAGCGAGTTATTCGAAAAACAAAAAATCCCTCTTTAAATCAAGATGGCGGCAAACGCACCAGGGGGATTTTCCCGAAAATCGAGATTTACACTACCAACCACCCCCCCCCCCCTAAGTATAAAAAACAAAATCGAAGCCCGGAATTAATTCCAGGCTAATCGAATTTTAGACCTATCTCGACTGGACTACTTGCCGATGAACAATACTCGAATGTTTCATGAAGCATCGAGAATGCATTTATATTAAGGCCTTAGATGCGCGATTTCGCCGATTTTCGAAGGTACTTTTCTAGACGCGGTTAAAAAAAATGACGCATATATTGACAACATTTTCTTTACAGATCATTTATGCACATGGTAAAAATATGGTATGTGTAAAAACATGGTATGTGTAAAAAAAATTAGAAATATTAACAAATGGCGGAGATATGACATAATAAAGTAATGTATTTTTTTTTGCGCGCTTTGATGGTGAAAGTTCTCGCCGTCGGTGTGGGGGTCTGAAAAATGAACATATCTATAATTGCATAATGAAATTTGGTTCAGTGTGAACCAAAAATATTATTTTTTACAAATTATTATAATAAAAATTCGAAACTTAAATTTTTTTACTCAATTTTCTGTCGGTATTTTTGATTATTTTTTACATTTTTTTGTGTCGTTGAAATTTTTGTTTCTGTGGTTCACAAGATAGGTGATGATACTAAGAATATGATGTAAACATTTCAAAGCTATCTAAACCTTCGTTCAAGAGTTAGAACTTTCACAAGGTTCAAAAAAGTAAGTCGTGGAAATATGTTAATATTTGTTAATATTTGTTAATATTTGTTAATATTAATAATAATTTATTAATATTAACATTTGTTAATATTTCTGATTTTTTTTGTACATATACCATGTGCTTAAATTATCTGTAAAAAAATGTCGTCAACATATGCGTAATTTTTTTCTAACCGCGTCTAGAAACGTACCTTCGAAAATCGGCGAAATCGCGTATATAAGGCCTTAAGGAATCATCAGAATATAAAATTTTCCAAAATCGATTCTTTTTGCATTATCCGATTGTATAGACGGTTATAAACATGGACCTGGCATCGCCGATTGATCGTAAGTAGACAATTTACATGAAAATTCCGCACCGGAAACTTTAAACGCGTTTTTCGCGAAATGTCGTTTTTCAAAACGGTGTACCCTCTCAAAGGAAGAGTTTTCAAGTTATATGTCTCGGAGTTTGACACAACATTCTTCACGCCATTCTTCATCTTGCTATGAACACTTTCTTTTTATCTTCATATTTTTTTAACGAAAAACTGTTGAAAAACTGTCGACACTTTTTCGACAAAGGCTAAATTAGAGACTTTTTTTCAATCCTCCGCCATTTTGTCAATTTTTATTTTTTTTAAACCATCATAGCAAGATAGCAGCTTTTATACTGATTAAGGGGTTAGGCCACAGTAACGGGTATAAAATCATGTGCGAATTTAACAATTTTTTTGTGTATGAAAAAGTGATTCACTCATAAAATTAATTACACATCTATTTAGTATGAATATCAAGCCGTTAGAAGAAATATCTTTTTTTTTTCGTTGTACAAAATGGCCGACGACTAATATTTTCTTTTGTTATTTTTTATTACATGTAACAAAAAACAAAGATTCTCGTCAATCTACATTAGAATACCTAGAGATGTACGTACGGAATTTAAAAAATATTGTTTTATTCAAAAGTTGCATGTATTTGAACGTGAGAAATGAATTTTCAGTGAAAAATTTCGTTATAACTGATCATAACCTGCTTATAAAATGAAAAGTTCTCGATTAATCAGAAATTCCGTACGTAATTCTCTGCGAAATGCAATTAGGAACATAACTTTTTTATTTGAAGTAAATCGAGTGAAAATTGTTGAAGTTAATTGTCACGCCAATTGGAAAAAAGCTTTTTCGAGTTTCGAGTAGTCGGCCATTTTGTACATCGAAAAAAAAATTCCAACAGCTTGATATTCATACTGAATAGCGTGGGGTGCAGTTCCAAAAACGCCCCACCGCCGATTGAGCTGAAATTTTGTGAAGGCCTTCATTTTAGTATTATAAAAGAACCCCTAAAGGAATTTTTGGCGCATCAAAGTAGTTTTCGAAATATCGATTTTTGAAAATGTGAAAATTTTTTTTCTTTCGCTGAAAACTCGGTAAATATGCAGCTTTTGAAAAAATAGTAAGAGACACTATTTGAACCTTACTATTTGAACATAGAACCTTTTTTGTAGCAAATTTAATTTCCTACAAAAAAGGTTTCATGCAATGTTTTCAAAAACTGCATATTTTTGATTGAAAATTTAAAAATGCGTTTGAATGACAATGCGCGAGTTTTTGGCTAATTTTAAGGGTGTGCTGGCTACTGGAGTGAGTGGCAACTGGAATGAGTTACTACGGGACCACGGGGGGTCCCCCCCCCGGCGGCGTGAAGGGGCAGCGCCCCTTGCGGGGCGGAGGGGCAGAGCCTCCCCGGGGGTCGGGGGTGCGTAGCCTCCCCAATGACACTAAAACTACTTTTTATATGATTGAAAATTGATTAAAAATAAAAAAATTAATGAATATTCGGTTCACCGTGGTCAGCTAACTGAAAACTTGCCCATTGTCAATTAAACATATTTTTTTAATTTTCAGGCTAAAATATCCAGTTTTTGAAAATTTTGTATGAGACCTTTTTTGTAGCAAATTTAATTTCCCACAAAAAGTATCTCTTATCATTTTTCCGAAAACTGCATATTCACCACTATTTTTTGAGATGTCAGCGAAAGAAAATATTTTTTTACAATTTAAAAAATCGATATCTCAAAAACTACTTCAATGCGCCAAAAATCCCTTTAGGGTTTCTTTTATAACGGTAAAATGAAGGTCTTCACAAAATTTCAGCGCAATCGGAGGTGGGGGGTTTTCGGAACTTTATTCTAGATGTGTATTTAATTTTATGAGTGAATAACTTTTTCATACGAAAAAAATGGTTAAATTCGCACATGATTTTATACCCGTTACTATGGCCTAACCCCTTAATAATCTTTTTGCAAATTTTGTTTCAGATAATATTTAAGGGCCGAGTACACCGTGACGACTACTTTTTTTCGAAGACATCTTCAACAGTCAAAGAAAATGTAAAAAAAGTAAAAAATAAACGCTTAAACACTTATTTTTGGTTCTTCGTGAGTGTTCTGCTTTGACGTTAGAAAACCCGACTGATTAGCGTATTTTAAGCATCGAAAAAAAATCACGAAAGTCCACTATTTTTCGACGCGTTACACTGTGATGATTCCTTAAAAATAAGTGACTTTAGAGTTACGATAATCCGACTGCAGTTGACGGTGTGCAATTTCAAAGATCTCGCACGTTAAGCAGCGTTGGCCTCGGCCAATACAAGGCGAACAGCAGAGAAGCGATTGATATTTCCTCCTACTGAAAACTTTGAAGCGTGTTTTCTCCAGTTTTCATTTCCACGATTTTTCCAAGATGGCGGGCGTGATAACAAAAAAACTAAACGACCTATTGAATCAAACCAAAGTTTATTTTCTTCAGTATGAAAATCCCTCGTAAGTGAATTAAAAAGTCGTTGAAAAAGTATTTTTAAATAATTCTCATAGCACGTTAAAGTGTTTTTTTAAAACACATTTTTTTCAAACCTGAAAAAAGTTATAATTTCACAATTTCTTCAGCTTTTTCTTAATTCACCCAGAAGAAAAATATACGACAATTGAACATTTTATTGGTTTATTTGGTTCAGTCAAGAATTACGAACTGCAGCTTTCCCGCCGATTGGGAACTGAAGTGGCAAGACGCACATGGAATAGGCTGATAAATCTGCAGTCATTTATTGTTTCATGTTGAAACATTTGTTTTTATACATTTCATATATACATGAAAAGATACCTCGATGTTTACTGGGCTCACTTGTTTTTTTCCCTTCTAAAAAATTCCCGAGAAAATGCTTCTTTTGGACCTTCTAATTCAGGCTCCCGCCTTAAGGGGTTAGGCTACTGTGAACATTTAAAAAAATCGCTCATCGCCCGAGGCAACTCGAATTGAAGAGCCCAACATATGGTGGTGCAGGAATCGCAGATTGAAGGTAAACTTATGATTACGATAGAACTGTTAGTAAAACTTTAACGGACTACATATACCTAAGTAGATAAACGAATTGCATTTTCCAAAAATGTTTTTATTCGATATTATCACCTTTCAGCTATATGCCCTGAAAATTTCATTGGAATATTCCTAAAATTGAATGAACTACAGCTTCCAACAATGGGCCAGGCGAGCCGTAGCAGCACCATACTTCCAAATTTAAGGGAAGGTACCTGAGTAAACGACGAAAAAAACTGGTCAACTTCGGGAATTTTTATCTCAAAAACTAATGTTTCGATTGGATCCGAGTTTTTTTTATTGGAAAATATGTACATTGACGTATGTTTTGGAATTTTTAAAAATAAATTCGTTGAATGGAAGCGATTCAAACGCGATTATCTCGAAACATAGTTTTCAAAGTCGGTGCCAGATGTATCTCGAAAACGGCTTGTCCGATCTTGTCCAAATTTGGATACAATATTCTTCGATAGTTTTTCTCGTTCGCCACGTAGGGGTTTTTCATTTGATTGAACCATTGCTTTTTTATGTAATGTGTATGCAATCCAAAATAGTCGGAAATTGCGAACGACAAACGAATGTTAAATTAAAACGGTCGCAATTCCGTCGAAAATGAAAATTTCAAAAAAATCCTACGTGACGAACGAGAAAAACTATCGAAGAATAATGTATCCAAATTTGGACAAAATCGGACAAGCCGTTTTCGAGACACATCTGGCACCGACTTTGAAAACTATGTTTCGAGATAATTGCGTTTGAATCGCTTCCAGTCAGCGAATTTATTTAAAAAAATTCCTAAACATACCTTAATGTACATATTTTTCAATAAAAAAAACCCGGATCCAATCGAAACATTAGTTGTTGAGATAAAAATTCCCGAAGTTTACCTGTTTTTCTCGCCGTTTACTTAGGTACCTCCCCTTAAGAGCGGGGTAAAGTATTTGAATTTTTTTTTCATTTAAAAAATTTTTTTTTAAATGAATGCATAATATATCAAGAATATTGTGTTAAAATTTCAAGTCGATCGGAGTAAAATTGACGAAGTTATGAGTATTTGAGCGTCTATTGCTCCATGCCGTTCTCTTCTCTTCTGCGTTTTTCAAACCGTTTTTCTGAGACTTGTCATATTTGAAGTCCGTGTGCACGATAACTCAAAATCTACTGACCCAATCGCTTTGAAATTTTGCACAGTACTTCTTCACATAATTCACCAGGTATTGTCGAGAGCTTTTTTGTTTTTTTTTTATAATTACTAACTTTTCAACAACAAATTAGCCGATTTTTTTAGCGAAAATCGGGTTTTTGGCTCCCAAGTGCTACGAAAAATCGAAAAATCGAAAGAAAAAATCCTCCCGTCATTACCTCGAGAAACATCTCCTTTAACAAATGCATTTTGATTTTTTTGTTTCAAATGATTCTGTTGCGAGTTATGGTGCACACCGCAAACCAACTTTTTTTCGAGGCGCCTCCGGGGTTTAATTTTCACTCGGTCAATTTTGAATATTTTGCAATGCAAATTTAGGAGAATGTTGTTCAAATGTTACTTTATTATGTGTAAATTTTTCAATAAACGAACACTATTCGTAACGCCAAAAAAAAATCTTAAAAACATGCCTTTTTTCGCAGATTTAACGTTACCCCGCCGTTAATGGTAAGGCCACAGTAGAATTATCAAAAAATCGATTTTTTTGCTAAAACGGTGCTTGATCGTCATAAGAATAAGTTACTATTCGATTTATAGCAAGAAATTTTTCTTTTCGCCGACTTTGAGCGTATATCGTAAGCCCACCTCTGGCACGGCCAGAGGCATATGTGAAACTTTAAACGCGTTTTTTTCGAAACAGTTTTTTTCCAATTGGCGTGACAAATAACTTCAACAATTTTCACTCGATTTACTTCAAATTTGAAAGTTATGTTCCTAATTGCATTTCGCAGAGAAGTACGTACGGAATTTCTGATTAATCGAAAACTTTTCATTTTATGAGCAGTTTTATACGAAATTTTTCACCGAAAATTCAAGTTCAATTCTAATTCAAGTTCAAATACCTACAACTTTTGAATAAAACAATATTTTTAAAATTACGTATGTACTTCTGTAGGTATTCAAATGTAGATTGACGAAAATTTTTGTTTTTTGTTCTAGGTAAAAAATAATGGATGCTTGATGTCACGCCGCGGAGCGCCTAAAAAAAGATAACAAAAGAAAATAGTAGTCGGCTATTTTGTACATCGAAAAAAATATATATATTTTTTTCTGACAACTTGATATTCATACTCAATAGATGTGTAATTAATTTTATGAGTCAATCAGTTTTTCATACGAGAAAAAATGGTTAAATTCGCACAAGATTTTATACCCGTTACTGTGGCCTAAACCCTTAAACGCGTTTTTCTCCAAACACTGTTTTCAAAGTCGGTGGACTTGATATCTCGAGAACCACTCGACGGATTGATTCAAAATTTACAGGACATACGATGAGAAACATTCAAAGGTCGTTGACGATTTCACTTTTTTTAAATCGATCTTCATTTGTTAATAGTTACGTAAAAAGGACGACTTTTTAAATAGATTTTGTATGCTCAGGTTTCAATTCGTCGCCACGTTGTTAAAAAAATTATTAAAAAAATCGACGATCGTCAACGACTCGTATTTATTGTTAACTTGAATAATGCGTTGGGTTTTTAGATTTCAAATGGACCATTTGTGCTGGAGAGTGTCCACCACCAAACGTCGCGAAAAAAATGTCATCATCTGCCAGCGGCCATGTTTTTGTTGTTTTTCTGTATTTTTCGTGATTTTTTTAAAAGGCTCTGAATACCTTTGAGTTTAAAAAAAGCGTTTCTTTTTTACTGACCGTTTCCCGGAAAAAAATCAGATTTTTCCCATTTTTTTTTCGGGCTTCTAAGTAGATGTAGCGTAAACGAGTTTTTTTTCGAAACTATGGTTTCCAAAACATTTTTCTTCTTAACTTTTTCTTTCGTAAGTTATTAAGTATAATGTCATTTTTCGTCGAAAATTCGGAAAAAAAATTCACTAATCTTAATTTGATTATCAAAGCGAGATAACAGAGAAAAGGTCGTTTAAGTCTTACAATACAATCTTTCTTAAGAAAAAAAAACTCGTTCTTTTGTTTCATATCAACTGTGTGACCAAAATCAAGTACACCGTTGAGCCTCTCACGTTCAAAAGTCCTTCGCGGGATTGTTTATAACTATTCAAATTATCAATATTTTTTTAAGAAATTTGGTACACAACTTTCTTAATGTACATGCAAATAAATGTCCAAACGATTTTTCGATAGTCTTACTTATTCCTTCAAAAATAATTTTTGCCAAACAACACTGACTTTCGGGTCGTTACAGTAGCCTCACCCCTTAAGTTCCAGTAAATTGTGAACCAATTCTCTTCATCTCATCGTGAAATTACTTATACCGTAGAATAATAAATTCTCCTACTTCTCACCGTACACAGAACGTAATTTCCTCACTCAGCGTTGCGGACGAATGAAATGAATTTATTCATCAGCTATCGCCGAAGGGAGCAAGTATTTCAAACAAACACTAAGAACGATTCCAAAGTCTATGACAATGAAAATTAATGTTCTTTATCAGTTATGATTACAGCGTTGCATAATGAATAGAATAAATGTTTCATTCGCATTGTGGCAAACTCCACGGAGGGAGTGCTCGCAACGCGCAACGATACACGATATTATTCGATTGGATGACTGCTCTTGAACTTACGTAAAACCAGAGAAATCTCAAGAAGCGATGACTGGACAATCTTTGAAAGAAATTCCTAAGCTTTCGGACAAACGTCTTCATCTTGCTCCAGATCGATCTCGTTTTGCCTACCGACGTATCCATCACTCGCGTTACCGGACTGTCTAAGCAAAGCCGCTACGGTTCGTCAGCGATCTCAATACACGAGCATTAAATATACCACATTAGAATCGTTGTTTCTCCTTCCATTTTACATTTAACGTCTTTTTGCCCAGATACTCCTACCTACAACAGTCAAGTATCTGAATTCTCAGCGTGTTGTAAAGCAAGATGGAATTAGTAGAAACAATTTATGTAATTCGAAAAAACGGGGAATAATCTTTGAGAGTTAATATCGCGTTATGCCAAAGATATCAAAATATTTACAGGCGCGTAGGAATACAAACGATACAATTTGAACTGAAGAAAAAAATGACAAAAGCCATGCATATTTCTACGACAAAAAACAATGATAAATGCAAGTGCAAGGGAATTGTTGCTTGTGAAATTTCCGTTATGTTAATCTTTACTGTATAGTGTGATGGTAATTATGTAACAATAATTGCCCTTCAACCAATTACGCTCGTGGGGTCTCCGAAGACCCTGGTCCCCATATAATTGTTGACACTGCACTCATAATTTTTTCACAGCCTGCAACTTCTTCCCAATCGACGAAAAGTCCCCAACCGTCTAGACCTTTTCGCGGGATGTATGGACTATTGTAATGTTTCGTGCAAGCTTCCAAATTGTTAGTAGGGAAATAAACATGACATTAAGAAAATGGGGTCTCCAGAGACCCCGCGTGGTACAAAAACTGGCCGTGCCTAATGAAGGGTGCTAGCCAGTGGCCACGATGAATGAAGATAACGCAAAACGGGTGATTTTATCCAGGGGAAAATAATGGGTAACAAAGCATGCGGATGCGTTGAAAAATTATTTGCGATAAAATAGTGCAAACTCTTGTTAGTACAAAGTGATTCGCGGAAGATGAGGAACAGATGGAATCTTAAGCGCGCAATGCCCACAAACTTCAAGCGTTGCAATATTAAATGAGAGCATGGAAGCGTAGTGGGGTATATTCGTATATACAGCAATTTTTTAACTCACAGATAACAAGTCAAGAGGCTATCGTAGCGTGCCGAAAATAAAAGCATCGTGTAATTAATCGTGAGACGAGGACAGTCGACATATTATTGACGACTTGAGGTCACTTACCTTATTTTCTCGAACGCTTGAATTTTATTGACACGCTGACTAACTTCGAAGCGAGAGGAAGCTTTGAAAATTTGACCTCTATTCGCAGAGGCAATTCTTTAAGGTCACGAACACAAAAGCATTGTTGACAGGCGATGAAATTTCGGAGTAATGATAATCATGCGAGTCTAGCAGACGACGCAATTGTGCGCTCACTTCAGGTTCTTTCGAAAAACATAACATCGCGAAGCAATATTTCGAACAACTCGACCCCGATCGTCTGTTCTTAGGATTTTACTGGCATTCTGCAAATTTTACGCGATAAATATGAAATCAACGCGGCATTGAAGAACTGTAGTATTATATTTATCAAGCGCAATCGTGACAATATCGTTTTGACGCATAGCGCGTCAACGACGCTGACTTCAGAGCCGTCGGGAAAAATGAAAATGCGCGCCGGGGGTCGTTTCTCACGATTATATTGATATACAGTTACACACAGTAAATATATTCGATAAATAATCGAATGTATGAATCGCGAAGGGATGTGGACGTTTTTTATCATAGAGCAACGAGAAAATTACCTTTCGAACGCTCGGACGGGATTGATTTTTTTTTCCGTCAAATTTCCGAATGCGAATAATAGCAGACGACAAAGCGATCGGAGGCTATGTTCAGAGTCGTCAAAAATTCGCGAAGGCGGAAACTTTGAATCTTCGTTGACAGTGACAACGAAAAGAATAAAACATCTTTCTTGTTATCGGAAGAATTTCCTTGAAGATATCATATATGAGAGTCTCAACGATCAGCATAGAGCGGATAGCGACACTGTCCCTCGTGCCGATGTCTCTGTGCTTCGTAACGATCGCACTGGCACACGAAGCTTTGGAGCCCCACGCTCGTAATGATAATTCGCTCGCGGACGAGCCGAAGAGCAGCGAGGAAGATGACCAGAAAGATTTGAGCTTTAGCGACGGAAGTTACACAACGAATGTCATGTTCTCGTCGGTTGCGCAAGAAACATGCAACGAGGATCGAATAATGAATTATCTCGCTGAAATACAAGTTATAAATCCTGAAACGATTCTTCAAATTGCATCCTACAACAATGTCGCGGTTGTTTGTAGGTTCGTACTCCGGAAAATCTTTTTCCCGCGATCACGCATTGTCCAATACGAAATTGCATTCTCTTGCCGACCGCGATCTTTCTTACCGACGGTCGGTACAGACCGTTGGTATTTTATGCAGATTATTTTATCATTGAATAGAAATGTACACACAATGACCTTACATTCAATTATATAATTCTGTTACGACTCAGCGATACGAAGAGATAAAAGTCGGAAAAAATCTTCAGCTGAAACAAAACGGCAGGATGTTAAATTCGACTAAACTTTCGAATGACTGTTACCTCTGATTTAGCTGAAAGTTTTTACGGGCCTTCTTTTTGACAATATAAGCCTTTCCCTTAAGGTATTCTTTTCACGAACCCAAATATTTTACACTTAACTGATTTTCGTCTATAATGAAGTAAAAATACATCCCAGTATATTGGTAAAATTTCAAGCCAAGTTACCGAACCTTTAACGAAAAAATACGGCCCTAAAAATCGTCTCATTTATACGACGCATTATGGACATGTCACGCTGGCCATATTTCTATCTAATAATTTATACACTAAATAACTCTAGATGCCTAATATAAATTGCTCACTGGTGTAAAAAAGTCTGAAGATTCCATGACGACAATAAAAACAGAGGGTCACCGAACGTTTAAAGAAAATATTAATGTTAAAACTAGGAAAAATGTGACTAGCAGAAGAATTTTTGTAGCCGTGACGTTTGAAATACATGTAAAAATGTCTCAATCTACTAAATTTGCGCGAAATTTTTTATTCTAGGTTATCGTTGTGTGTCCATTGTAACTTATTTTTTCATCAAGCGCAATTGTAATTTACCGACGATTCAGAAGGCCCTGCTTATGCCCCACAAAATACAGCCCTCCGCGAAAGGAATACCTTATAGGATTTTTGGCGCATCGCAAAAGTTTTCGAAATATCCAATTTGTAAATTTGGTAAACTAACGCGAGTGTATATTTGCATTCATCTAATGGCGCTACTGCCATCCCTACTTTATCAACATAGTCAACCAACGACAATTAACTCGAGCGTAGGGGTTTCAGCGTGAAAAAAAATACTTTTTTGCGAATTTTTTTCATCTATATGAATAGAATAAATTTATTGAAACCTTTTGTACATTGTTGAGTGTCATTTCAAGAACATTCCGTGAAATTTGTACGCGAAAATATCAACAAAAAAGCCGGTGGAAAAGCTTTTCCAAGAACGCTTTTAGAAAAACACGATTTGCGGTGTTCACTGCATCTCAGCTAGAAATTATCTGAAATCAAGTACCATTAAAATTTAGTTAAAGTATCATCAAATCCTCCCCCCAACAGTCTTTGATATTTTTTTTTTCATTTCTAAATTTTTGGTGGTCATGTAAAGTGAAAAGTGCTATTTTTCACGAAAAATTCCGCCATTTTGGCGTTGGAAAACCCCCTCAATGTAAAAAAAATCTCAAACTAACCGTTGGGGGATGGTATTTTATATGTAGGAAGTGTGTACCAAGTTTAAAATAAATCGGTCATGTAGTTTTTAAATGGCAGTGAACATGGGCTTTGAAAAAGAGGTTTCAATAAAAACGCGTTTTAAGTTTAGAGAAGTCGGAGCTACAGTGTTAGAGGAGCGGGACTAAATAGTCAATAACTTCGAGAGTTTTGCTCTGATTGACTTGAAATTTTGGGATCGTATTCTTGAAATGTTTAACTATAAGAAAAGACAAAGACATCGATTTTTCAAAAGTGCAAACCCCTACCCTCCCCTTAAGGCTACACAAACACAGCCAAGCCCAGACAAACTCTATGAAACCGAAAAAAACAACCAAGTCTGAACAAACCCTTCAAAGCCCAAACAACACAATGAAGCGCAAACAAAGACAACAAAAACCCCACAAAACTCCAGCGAGGCAAAACAAACCCAAATCATACAAAACCCGAGTACATACTAGCACATCATGATAACTATAGATATAGACACGCGTTAATGTATCAATTTGTTTAGTTCGATATTTCGAAAACTATTGCGATGCGCCGCAATTCAATTAGACAGTAACTTATATTAGAAAACAAAAAGATCTGCACTATTTCAGGTAAATCAAAGCTAACAGCTATTCGGAAGTAAAGCCTTCAATGTTTCTAGACTAATTGAATAAAAGGATTTTGGGATTGCAGGAAAGTGGAAGGGACATTGGAAGCCATGGATGCTTGGATGATGGGTTGCAATCCACCGCCAGCTACCGATATGTACATGCGATTGACGGCTGGACTCCGGATACTCGCCGAAGAGCTGTGTGCCCAATCAGACTACCAGCAGGGTACAGAATTCTTGATTTCTATGTTCACAGAGCCAAAAATTATTGATACATGAGAGTTCAGGCGTTAGGCCACAGTAACGGGTATAAAAATATTTGCGAATTTCACAATTTTTTTTGTATAAAAAAGTGATTCGCTCATAAAATTAATTACTCATCTATTTAGCATAAATATCAAACTGTTAGAAAATATATAGTTTTTTATTTCGATGTACAAAATGGTCGACTACTCGAAACTGCTTTTTTCCAAATGGCGTGACAAATAACTTCAACAATTTTCACTCGATTTACTTCAAATTTCAAAGTTATGTTCCTAATTTCATTTCACAAGGAATTTCGTACGGAATTTCGGATTTATCGGAAAACTTTTCATTTTATGAGCAGTTTATGAGCAGTTATAACGAAATTTTTCACGGAAAATTCATTTCTTAAGTAGTTTCGGTACGGGCGATACAATGTTGCCATGCTAAACCATGTTGAAAACATAAAAAATTTCAAAAAGTTCAGAATTTTATAAAATTTCGTGAACATATTCTTTAGTGCCAAATTTGACAATACAAATTTTTTCAGATTCTTCTTCTGCACAGTTATCGAGTAAGTTAACACTAAAGTTCACGTGTATAAGCATAGGGATTGCATATATATAGGTATACATTGCGGGCATAAGAAATCTGCTTTAATGCTTAATTACTCGATAACTAAGTAGAAGAAAATTTTGAAAAAAAATTGTGTTTTTGCACTTCATGTTGAAGAACATTATCACCAAATTTGATCAATGGCGTGAATGTTTGTTTTTTGTTCTAGGTAAAAAATTGCGGATGCTAAATGTCACGCCGCGGAGCGCGTAAAAAAAACATAAAAGAAAATATTAGTAGTCGGCCATTTTGTACATCGAAAAAAAATCTAACAGCGTGATATTCATACTAAATTGATGTGTAATTAATTTTATGAGTGAATCACTTTTTCATACCAAAAAAAATTGTTAAATTCGCATTTGATTTTATACCCGTTACTGTGGCCTAACGCCTTAAGGGGCTATACGAGTGTGAACGCTAAACATTTGGGTAATTTTCGGGAATTTTTTTGGAAGAAAAGTACTCAGTTAAAAGTTTCGGAAAAATTACGAATATATTTGGCTATATTTGAAATATATTACATAATTTTTTCATATAAAAATATTGAGATCCAAGCGACTTATGCGCTGTCTTCAGAGGCGCCAAAAAATAAGTTCCTCCACTGCTGACATGATTCCGGCCGATTGAGTAGCTGAATCCGAAAAAGGAAAAAAATGTCGTTAAACTGGAAGGTATTTCCTCTACAATGACGTAGGATTTTCGAAAAATATCAAAATCTAACAAAATGGCGTAGTCATAAAAAAAAGTCTGTTTTCTTGCCTATAAAATGGTCGTTTTTTTCAATGCCAAATCGTCAATTTTCATCCAATCAAAAATATCCTACGTCATTGTAGAGTAAATATATTCAAGAGTCCTCAGTTGAAATTTCAAGTCAATCGAATAATTGCTCTTTGAGTTACAATAACAGCAAATTTGAAAAATCTCATTTCGAGAAAAACGCGTTTAAAGATTTAACTATCGATTTTTGCAAGATAAAATCATAAAGATACGGCCTTGAAATTTGTATACGATATTCGAGAATATCGATTTTTTTGAAGTGTCACATGGGTCTAGCCCCTTAAGTAAACTTGAGTTATCAAGGGTATCAAAAAAGGCTTCATTTCGACACTGCTCTTCCGCTGCAATAGCTGGAAAAACGAATTATATTTAAACCGATGAAACATTTTTCGTGCAGACTTGAAAAAACACCTGGAGTGCTATCAACAACTCCACACTGAATACATAGACTGCACAGGTCCCGCCGATTGGATAGTCAATATGGAAGACCAAGAATTATGCGAGTATGCAAAAAAAAGCCTAGAATTTTCTCAGACCCCTTGTTCCGCCTGTTCCCTATTCCAATTTGCTTGATTTGTCCCTCAGCCAATACAAGATAATAGCGGACTGTTACTACACGCGAACGGCAATGCTCTGCGGAATAAAAGCTGCAAAGACTTTCAAAGAGTTTGTTGTCAGAATTATCAACGCAGTGGTACAGGTAAAATAGAAATTATATAAATTTTAACCCTTTGTAGGCACGCAGGATTAATGTAACCCCGATTTTTTTTAACGGTTTAACATTTCTGGCTTTGCTTTGAATGTATGTTTGTTTGGGTTCCTTCCAATTTAATTGTGCAGCTTTGAGGCTGAAAAAATATCGGTAAAAACCTATTGCCGTAGATATTCGGAGCCTAAAAACCAGAATTCAATTTCTAGTGAATTTTTTTTGTCTACTGCAAAGATTTACACATTGCGCCCAATGTTTGCAGACTCATTGCCCGGAAGTGAAGAGGAATCCTGCGCTACTCGATATAATGACGGAACACGACGTGTACGCTAGAACATCGAGTTCAAGCAAGATTCGACCGCACTTAACGCTCTACGCTTTATTATTGTTGACGAATCGTTTGTTCAACACTGTTGGCCACTGAATCCTGTCTGCATCAAAACCTCTACGCTTCGTTATTGTTTACGAATCGTTTGTTTATCGCCGTCAGTAACGAAATCATGTCCACATAACCTCAAAACCTACGCTTCGTTATTGTTAACGAATCGTTTATCGCCGTTGGCAACTGAATACTGTCCACATAACCTCAAAACCTGTTCGTTTCGATATTACTGACGAGTCGTTTGTTTATTGCCGTTAGCAACCGAATCCTTTCCACATAACCTCAAAACGCTTTTTTCAATCATGGAAATTATAACCTCAAAACGTGAATTTCAATAGTGGAAAATAAAAACGACTGTACATTGTGTTAATGAGGTATTGGAATTAATTGTTAGGCATTGCGTTTTGAGGGCAATTACACTGTCACGCTTACTTCCGATACGATTGCTCGAGCATCGAACAATAATTCCATTATTATCCACTCTTTCAATACTCGATGACATTCCATATTCGGTCCCCGCCGCCCATTCGCCCCGCCCAGCGCTTCGCCAGCGCCGCGCGAGAGAGACCGAGCGAGCGAGAGCCGCATGAGAATCGCAAAAACCCAGTTTCAAAATGGCAGCGGCTACGGACGAGCTGAGTGAGTACGAATGGAAAACTTTAAATGTCGCCTCGTCGGACTTTTCACGAGATTTCAGCAATCGTTATATTTCATCCGATTGAGCCGTGCAACGATAGAATTTCGCTAGATTCCACTTATTCGCATTGTCAAAATGTTATTCGGGTTTGAAGGAAAAAGTCAAATGTCATGCCACCGTGAAGAGACAACTTCACACGTCTCTGGCTTGATTTTTTTTCCACGACAGAAGATCGACCAATTTTACTGCAATATCGGAAAGAAATTTCCTCCCGATGCTAAACTTTACGATGATGATCGTTTTACCAATTGATAATTACAGTGTCATCTGACAATGTCATCGCTTCAATGATAATACGAATGATAAAGCTCACGTTTGCTAATGGCAATCGCTACCATTGAACCCTTTTCTATTTCACTTCAACACTCTAATTTCAGATGTTTTTTTAAGTTTCCCCGAACGCTACGACAATTTTCCTTTATCGATGGAACGTCTCGAGCAAAATGATCTTTGATAATTTTCAATGCGCGATTCTCGTTCACACCTAACCTACTTCGTGATGACTTTAAAAACATGGGAGACTTATTGATTATGCATATTTCAATTGCATATGATGCAATCCCACCAAACGCATTGATTTTTGTTCGTCGCTAGCAGGCCGATGGTAATTCGGCTACTTCATTTATTCCTCGCTAATTTGAGTAGTTTTCACAATCGTTGAGAATTTTGTACACTTTTCATTGCGATAAACGGCAAAATCTTTGTTGTATCTTAACACGTCTGTGGCTCGACTTACAAAAACGCACACTTTCTTTGTGAGGCAAAAAGAGCAACGTCAAACGCGATATGGAAGTTTGCATTGTTGGAATGCCATAAAAAGTTTTTCTTATGATTTTTTCTTCCAAGTGCACATTTATTTCTGTCAGGTCAAAGCTACAAACTGTTTTCGGATCCTACATCCTAGCTCTATCGTAAAATATTTTGAATCACTGTAAAAATTAGAAACAACAGGATATGGATTTTTGTTGCATTCCATCGATGCAAATGTCAACAGCATCGTCAAATAGCATGAATGAGAAGTAATAAATATATTACCGGCAAGAATTGTGCCTTACTATGCACAGTTTATCGGTCAGAGGCATTCGTAAAAACAAACTTTGCAGAATTATATTGATTTAAATTCCAATCTATTTGCTTTTTGTCCAGTCAAACTTTTTTCCCTTCAGCCATTCTGTCTTAATCCCATAGGTCGCGAAAGAAAATAAAAATACAAACGGACCTCAGCAAAATAATCGTCGTCAAATAACGTGAATTTGAAATAAAGAATACACTACCGGCAAAAATTATGGATACACTTTGTTGGGATTCTTAATTAAGGGTATTCGTAGAAAATATTCATTGAAAAAAAATGTATTTGCATTTTCTTTAATCAAACTTTTTTTCTTCAGCTGTTTTTTTTAATCCCATAAGTTGTGAGAGGAATAAGTAAGAAAAAAAGCATAGATAAGCTTGTTTTTGGTAATTAAAATACCATCTGAGTTGTAAATTGATAAAGTGTACTCATACTTTCCACTAGAAGTGTGTACATGGATGAATTGTATTTATTTATTTACTTATGTATTCATTTGGCTGTGTGACATCTGATCTGATGACAAAATATCCGCGGTAAAATATCCGATAAAAAAAATCCGAAAAACAAAATATCCTCATGACAAAACATCCGCAAGACAAAATCGTAAATCTCGTTCACCACATCGACGGAGTTGCGCGCAAAACACCTTTGTGGGGTGTGTGAGATAGTGGGGTGGAGGCATAATACGAATTTCTTCATTGAACTCAAACAAACAAACCCAAACAAACAAATAAAACCCAAACAAACAAAACCAAAACAAACGAACAAACAGACCCAAACAAGCAAACAAAACCAAAACAAACAAACAAACAAACAGACTCAAACAAACCCAAACATATCCGTCACACATTAATAATTTTCCTCCTTTTTATGATGGAATAAATTTCAGTGTCATGACTGTACACTTTAAACTGAATATAAAACGGCAAACATTTTGTCATGAGGATATTTTATCCTGCAGATATTGTTTCGTCGGGTGAAAACGTATGTTACCGTTCATTCATTCATTTATTCATATATATGTTTATTTATTTTTTTTAAATCAATACAAGCATGGCTAATTTACAAACTCCACGTCCATCCGAACAGTTTTGTTGGAAAGGGTGTTCCTCTGTCTGGGAAATGCGGAAACGGACGAACAGCTCCAGGCGTCGGTATGCAAGTTTCTGCCGCCGGTTTTGCTGAAACTTTCGAGCCCCCAGGAGGGGGTGAGAAAGAAAGTGATGGGCCTGTTGATACACATCAATAGAAGGGTCAAGAGCCGTCCGAAAGTCCAGCTACCGGTCGAAGCACTTTTGCTCCAATATCAAGATCCGACCGCCAGTTCATTCGTAATCGTGCGTACTCTACTGGAAACCCATTATTCGCAGGGTAGATTTCGTTTTAGTCAACTATATCTGCAATATTGAACATTTTTGCAGAATTTCACGATAATATATATCAAAATGGGATTCCCTCGGATGGAGATGAAGAAACAGGCGGAGCTTGTTCCCAGCGTTCTTAATGCAATAGATGGAAAGCCTCTTTCCCATCAGGACAGGTATTGAATGCTCGGGGGACTGAATGTCAGAGTGGAACTACGGATTCGTGAAAAGCAATCTTCATTATTTCTAATGTTGCAGTCTGCTGCTTGTAATCATGCCGGCACTGGGACACATTCAAATACCCATGGACGCTGAAAAAAGAGCAGCCTTGATAGGCTTGCCCGATAAACTTCAGGTGGCCACGCATCTGTTGAATTTCATATTGGATATGCTGCTTCTGCCTTACGGGTAATTATTCAATGAGTTACCGACGGCGCGGGTCAGTTTGAGAGTCATTGGAGGCATCGAGCGCAGAGCACAGTGTACTAAAAAAAGGATAATAATTGGTGTCCTGTTGATAATATTAACGGGTTACGCCTAGCTTGTGGCAGGAAGAAAGAATCATTTTCGTGAATTTTTTCTTGGCAAACGTGGGCAGGTTTTCAATTGTTTTTTTTTCTTTTTCCATTAAGGGAAGGGTAGGGGTTTCAGCGTGAAAAAAAAACACTTTTTTGCGAATTTTTTTCATCTATATGGATAGAGTAAATTTATTGAAACCTTTTGTACATTGTTAAGTGTCATTTCAAGAATATTCCGTGGAATTTGTATGCGAAAATATCCACAAACAAGCCGGTGGTAAAGCTTTTCGAAGAACGCCTTTGGAAAAAAACGATTTGCGGTGTTCACTGTATCTCAGCTGGAAATGATCTAAAATCAAGTACCATTAAAATTTAATCAAAGTATCATCAAATCCTCCCCCCAACGGTCTTTGATAATTTTTTTTTCATTTCTAATTTTTGGTGGTCATGTACAGTGAAAAGTGCTACTTTTCACGAAAAATTCCGCCATTTTGGAGGTGGAAAACCCCCTCAATGTAAAAAAAATCTCAAACTAACCGTTGGGGGGACGTACTTTATATGTAGAAAGTGTTTACCAAGTTTGAAATAAATCGGTCATGTTGTTTTCAAATGGCAGTGAACACGGACTTTGAAAAAGTGGTTTCGAGAAAAAACGCGGCACCGGCTTGTTTGTGGATATTTTCGCGTACAAATTTCACGGAACGTTCTTGAAATGACACTTAACAATGTACAAATGGTTTCAATAAATTTACTCGTTCCATACAGATGAAATAAATTCGCAAAAAAGTGTTTTTTTTTTCACGCTGAAATCCCTACCCTCCCCTTAAGGAGTACGGTTTTAGGTATCTATTACAATTCTCGCATTGAGAAATATTCATAAATGTGAGGAATACAAAACGTCCTTTGCGATGACCACTGCAGCTTGAAAAAAAATCATCCGAAATGAAAAAAAATCGAAGGTGTTTAGTTTTCCCACGAAATTATTTAGTGCTTGAACAAAGCATTTAATAAAATATTGAATTTCGACAAAATGGCTGCTACTTAGAGCAAAGTATCGATTTCCGGTGAAACAAAACGATTTACGTTGATAAAAAAAAAACTACTCATCGAAAAAAATGTCTTCGTTCAAGCACTGCTTTTTGATATGTAAAAGAAGCTCGTAACCTTTGAAGTTGATCAGTGTATTAATTTTTTATATATCGTGGTCACCGATTGTGAAAAAGTAATTTTGCGAAAAACGCGTTTAAAGTTCGCCGGTTCACAAAATCTACTTATAAACGCCTATAACTTCTTCAACTTTTAACAGATCGACTTGAATTTCTCAGAGAATATTTTTGAAACGTTATATTTGAGAATCCGTTGCAAACCGAAAATCGATATTTATACAAAATTTTAACCAGCTGTAAGCTCTTCGTTAACACACTTATATTCAGCCGCGATTTTGACACACTCGGTAAATTTGACCCAGATAGTACTTCATCCACCTGCTATTCACGACCTTTCGGTTGGTTTTCATTGAAAAAAATCGGGGATACACTCTAATCATTTCTTAACGGCGGGGTAAAGTTAATTCGGCGAAAAAAAGGCATGTTTTTAAGATTTTTTTTTGGCGTAACGAATAGTGTTCGTTTATTGAAAAATTTACATATAATAAAGTAACATTTGAACAACATTCTCCTAAATTTGCATTGCAAAATATGCAAAATTGAGCGCGTGAAAATTAAACCCCGGAGGCGCCTCGTAAAAAAGTTGGTTTGCGGTGTGCACCATAACTCGCAACAGAATCATTTGAAACAAAAAAATCAAAATGCATTTGTTGAAGGAGATATTTCTCGAGGTAATGACGGGAGGATTTCTTTTTCTTTTCGATTTTTCGATTTTTCGTAGCACTTGGGAGCCAAAAACCCGATTTTCGCTAAAAAAAATCGGCTAATTTGTTGTTGAAAAATTAGTAATTATTAAAAAAAAACAAAAAAGCTCTCGACAATACCTGGTGAATTATGTGAAGAAGTACTGTGCAAAATTTCAAAGCGATTGGTCCAGTAGATTTTGAGTTATCGTGCACACGGACTTCAAATATGACAAGTCTCAGAAAAACGGTTTGAAAAACGCAGAAGAGAAGAGAACGGCATGGAGCAATAGAGGCTCAAATACTCATAACTTCGTCAATTTTACTCCGATCGACTTGAAATATTAACACAATATTCTTGATATATTTATGCATTCATTTAAAAAAAATTTTAAAATGAAAAAAAAAATGTTAATACTTTACCCCGCCCTTAAGGGAGGTGGATTTCTTCCACTGCAACTGCCCCATTTTCGGCTGTTTTCTTAGGAATTCTTTTTAACGAAAGGAATGAAATACATGCTCAAAAAAACTTTCAGTCTTCATTAGGCATATATTGAAGTATGTAAAAAAATTGTTAAAAGAATACAAAATGGCGGCGCATGAGTCGCCATGGCATTATTGGTTTTCAGCAAACCCTCTCCGCGGCACGCAGTAGAACTGTCGTAAATTTAATCCTGGAACTATGAGTGAAATATTTGTTGTCAATTATATTAGTTTTAGCAGTCAAGCACGGGGGGATATTAGAAAATAATGAAAGAAAAAAAATAGAGACGAGTTTGAAAAAAAAACTTCGTTTTTTTACCATAATTTTCATATATAAAGTGATATATTTATTACAATTTTCAATTCATCTAAAAAAGCGCGCATACTTGACTTTTAAAGCAATCTAAGAAACTACCGTTAAAATTTCAAGCCGATTGGACGAAAACTGTTCGAATTCTGCTTCGTGCCGATTTCAAAAACATGGTTTTGAGAAAAACGTGTTTGAAGTTTTCGATACCCGTTAGGAAACAAATGCACGAGTGAATTTGCAGAAGCATGGGAGCTTCTTGAGTCGGTGGGTTACACGATCCTCGCTGGGAACGGTTTTTACTTCAGGATTAAATTTTTGGGCGGTATTTCGTGTAGCTGGTACTGCGTCTACCGACGTGGCATCGCCGAAGGCGCTTTTCAGCGCTCGGAGACTCCCCTCGAAAACAGCTCGAAAATCACTTTAAAACTGTTTTTTTTTCAGCTATGAACGAATATGGAGCATATTTTTAAAAGTTTAAGGTGTCTTCTCACTTTAGACGCTAAAAAAGGCTATTTCCATCATTTTTTTCATAGGTTTATATTATAGATATTGATATAAAAGTTGTTACACTTAAGGGAAGGTTCTGCCTTGTTGGGCCAAAAAATGTTCAATTTTTCACCAAATTTTCATGCAAAAAGTATTGAATATAGAAAATTGATATTTGGTATGTTGACTAAGCGGTCTTTATTGAATATAAAAATATTTTTTTAATTTTGATAAAACATGGTGGTGAGAGTGGGAGGAGCCACGTATGTCGGAATTCCTAAGTCTCGGACAGATGATCTGAAGTAAAAAAATCAAACATATTTTTACTTTGTGCAACATTGTGTATAAGTTGACCTAGAATCAAGGAGAAAAATTGAAAAATAAAAAAATAGTGAGCGAAAAACGTCGAAAATTTTTGGAAAAAAACAAACTTCATTCCGATTGCTCACTATTTTTTTATTTTTCAATTTTTCTTCTTGATTCTAGGTCAACTTATACACAATATTGTACAAAGTAAAAATAAGTTTGATTTTTTTGCTTCAGATCACCTGTCCGGGACTTAGGACTTTCGCAAGCGAAAAATGTCATCGCCCGCGCACCAACACACGTGGCTCCTCCCACTCCCACCACCATGTTTTGTCAAACTTTAAAAAATGATTTGATGTTCAATAAAGACCGCTTAGTCGACATACCAAATATCAACATTTTATATCTAATACTTTTAGCATAAAAAATTGATGAAAAATCGAACATTTTTTGGCCCAACAAGGCAGAACCTTCCTTTAATAAATACACGTTCGAAATACATTTAAAACATTTTTATGTGTTTATGTAACTCAAACAAACTTTAAACGCGTTTTTCTCGAAACAACGTTTTTCGACGGCTTGTTAATTAAAATCTTTGAAACTACTGAACTGAACCTAATGAAATTTTAACCACATATTCTCTTTAACTATAGCTATAGCGCATATCAAGAATTTTTTTCAATTTTGATATTTATTAATTTTTTTTTGCCAAAAACGGTGAAAAAAACTTTTTTTTGTTTTCTCGAAAAATGTCCGCCATTATGTTATTTTTTCATATATCATAAATCGTATGATATGCGCTATAGCCATTAACATAATGCATCTAGAACCGTTTAATTTTTTTGTTTCGGATGATTCATCTTCGAGATTCCATCAACAGCGCAGACTTACAATATTTTTAGGACATTTTTTTTACAATTTCGTCTACAAATAGTGACTTAAATAAATAGTTTTTTAAAAATGTATTTATTAAGTGTAACAATTTTTATATCAATATCTATAATATAAACCTATCAAAAAAAATCGCACAAACCGCCTTTTTTAGCGTCTAAAGTGAGAGGACCCCTTAAAGGATTTTTCAAAAGTATTTCCAAACAAAAACGATTTTTCGAAAATTTTACAGTTGTGTCCTCCCTTAGCTGGTCTGCATAATTAAAATTTGAAAAAGATCCAATTGAATCGTTGAAAAAAATTATTGAAAATTTGCAATTTTGGGAAAGTGCGCATATTTACTAAAAATCCATCGGTATCAAAATGTGTTTAAAAGAAGGCACACTAATGTAGCGCATGGTAGAAAACCTGCAGTATTTAACGACCCAAACGAATGTTCGTGACCTCCAGATCCGTGGGTCAAATGGACACTCAAGAATCCGGCCAGACGGTCGAATTTCCTGTGCCACCGGGCCTCAGTGAATACGGTTTCAAGAGGGTGGTCGGCGAGAGTCCACCCTCGGCCGAACAATTGGAACAAATTAAATTGGGAATCGTCAAGTTCATCGGTGGCGGAGTTTTTCCCGACATGGACGTACTCATACATCTGATCGTTGCCGCGGCCGACACGAGATTCAGCGTTGCAAATGCAGCGGATCAGGAGCTGAAGAAAATCGTCAGGTAAGCGGCTTTTGTCAGGGGACAACGAATTGGAACAATTGAGTTGGTAGCAGAGGTTGGAAAGTCTCGGCGTTCACCGTTTAATTCGCTTTATCAATCGATAATGATCGATCACTGCATAGTGGATTGGATTGGGGTTCGCGACAACTCGCGATGCCGCTCTACACGTTGTTCCTCGGTACCGGCGCCCTGGGCACGCGGAAGGACGTGAAGGCCGATATGAAGAGAGTTCCGGCCAACACGAGGATACGACTGAAGCTCATGTATTATCTTTGTCGCGTTTCCAAAGCAGGATTCATCATCCCAACGTGTATTCACGTACGAAATTCTCTTACGCTTCTTCACCGTTTATACAACTCGATGGACAATACCGACGATAACGATTCAAATGTTTCTCACATACAGGTCGTCTTCGAATCGCTTTACGGCAACAATCCCAATCGTAAGTTAAAGTCATTGGCTTTGGAGTTCACCTTGAACATGGTCCAACAGTGAGTACATTCGCGACAGCCAAAATTCTTCTTGACGGGGCTGCATCTACCTAGAGGATCGAAAAAAATGGCCAAATTGCGATTTTTTATGGGAAACGGTTGTTCAAAAAGAAACGCATTCTTTAAGGGGAGATATACAGCTAGGAGCCGGAAAAAGGTCATTTTTGTGATTTTTTTCGAGGAAAATTATTTGAAATTTCGAATTGGGGTTTTAATTATCGAAAAGTATATACATTCAAAAATGTGTTCAATTTTCTTTATTTAAAAATAACAAAAATATACAAGGATATTGTATGATCCTTGGAGCGTCGTAAAAAAATCTGCGTATACGGTATCCACTGGCATTTCTTCAAAAATAATCTGAAAAAAAAAACCAAAAATATTATTAAATTAGATACTATAATCTAGTCCTTGTCATAGCCGATTTTGAAAATATCGATTTATGACAAAATGGCGGACGTTTGAACATAAATAGTGATTTTTGGACCAAAAATTAGTTATTATTTTGCCTATAAAACAAAAACTAAGTAACGGAGAAAAATCCTATGACAAGTACTAGATAACGGTGTATAGAATAACCACAAAAAACCTCAGGGCAATCGGTTCATTGGTTTTCGAGAAATTTTGGGTACCGATGTGAAAAACCTGGTTTTGAGAAAAACGCGTTTGAAAATTTGGGAATGAATAAATCATGAAATTTGTCAACTTACATGGAATCTTCGATACCAGGCCAACAGTGTAAGTCTTCTACGGTGGACGGAATGTTCATAGCTTCTAAATCCTCGACCTCGACCATCTAGGTGTATATCTCTCCTTAAGACGTTTTTTTTAATACAGAAAGTCAACAAAAGCATGGCCGCCGGCAGATGATGAAACTTTTTTTCGCGACGTTTGGCGATGGCGCTCTCCAGTTTAAGGGGCTAGACCAGTGTGAACGCTGAAAATTTAGGTGATTTTCGGGAATTTTTAGGAAGAAACGTACTCAATTATATGTTTTGGAAAATTAAGAATATATTTGGCTATATTTGACCTATATTGCATAGTTTTTTCATAGAAAAATATTGAGATCCAAGCGATTCATACGCTGCCTTCGGAGGCGCCAAAAAAAAGTTCCTCCACTGCTGACATGATTCCGGTCGATTGAGTTGAAACCGAAAAAGGAAAAAATGTTAAACTGGAAGGTTCTTCCTGTACAATGACGTAGGATTTTCGAAAAATATCAAAATCTAACAAAATGGCGTAGTTATGAAAAAAGTCTTTTTGCCTATAAAATGGTCGTTTTTTTCAATGCCAAATCGTCAATTTTCATACAATAAAAAATATCCTACGTCATTGTAGAGTAAATATATTCATGAGAACTCGGTTCAAATTTCAAGTCAATCGGATAATTGCTCGTTGAGTTACATGTCAGCAAATTTGAAAAGTCTCATTTCGATAAAAACGCGTTTAAAGATTTAACTATCGATTTTTGCAAGATAAAATGATATTTATATAAATGATACAAATGATAATGATATCCTTGAAAGTATAAACTGTCGAAAAAGGCAACAAAAAAAAATCGATTTTTTTAAAGTGTCACATTGGTATCGCCCCTTAAACGGTCCATCCGAAAACTAAAAACCGAATGGATTATTCAAATGAACAATAAATACGAGTCGTTGATGATCGATGATTTTCAAAATGATTTTTTTTATTGACAAGGTGGCGACAAATTGAAACTTAATACAAAATCTATGAAAAAAGTCGTATTTTTACGTAACTATTGAAAAATAAAGATCGATTTCTTTAAAAGTAAGGTCTTCAAGAAACTTTAAATGTTTCTCGTCGTATCTCTTGTAATTTTGGAAATAATTCGTCTAGTGGTTCCCGAGATATCATGTCCACCGACTTTGAAAACCGTGTTTCGAGAAAAACGCATTTAAAGTTCGAATTATCGTGCTCGCTCGCCCGGACGACTGTTAGAAGCTGTAGCTTATTCAATTCTAGGAATATTTCAATGAAATTTAGCTACAAGGTGATAATAGTGAATATAGCTACAAGGTGATAATAGTGAAAAAAAATATTTTTGGAAAATGCAATTTTTTTATCCACCTAGATAGATGCAGCCCCTTAAGGCGGGAGCCTCAATTAGAGGGTACAAAAAAATCGTTTTTTCGGGAATTTTTTTAGAAGGGAAAAAACAAGTGAGCCCATTAAAGGTTGAAGCATCTTTTCATGTATATTTGAAATGTACAACATTGTTTTAACATGAAACATTAAATCACTTCCAATTTATCAGCCTATTCCATGTGCGTCTTGCCAATGCAGTTCCCAATCGGCGGGAAAGATGCAGCTCGTAATTCTTGACTGAATCAAATGAACCAATAAAATTTTCAATTGTCATATATTTTTCTTCTGGTTGAATTTTAGAAAAGCTGAAAAAATCGTGAAATTGTAACCTTTCTCAGATTTAAACAAAAAAAAAACGTTAAAAAAATCCTTTAACGTGCTATAGGAATGATGTAAAAATACTTTTTCATCGACTCTTTTAATTAACTTTTAATGAAGAAAATAAACTTTGGTTTGATTTAATAAGTCGTTTATTTTTTTTTTTGCTATCACGCCCGCCAATTTGGAAAAATCGTGAAAATGAATACTGAAGAATTCGCGCTTCAAAGTTTTCAATAGAAGGAAATATCAATCGCTTCTCTGCTTTTGGCCTTGTATCTTCGAAAATATTTACAATTGGCCTCTGCAACTTTGTAAATATATTCTTGCATAGTTTATCCATCGATCTAAGCAACTAAGAAAACGATTTTTAGGACCTTCTAATTTAGGCTCCCGCCTTAATTCGTGAAAATCTATTCTGGTCATGTTAGGGGGACGTTGTGACAAGCCGCATCTTATTTCTCCTCAGATGCAGCTTGGCACCTCTGGTCCGAGTAGCCGGAGTCCTTCTCGAGGGAATGATCAAACTTATATCCGAGGGTGAACGAGAACACGAGGCCATGGCGTACACGATAATCGGCAAAATGGGCCAGCGAATTCCCAGCCTCGTCAACAAAGATTTGAGTCTGCTGCAACGTTTCTTCGAAGCTCTCGCGACGGTAAGGACATTTTGTACTTCAATTTCTGCAAATTCGCCAATTTCGACGTTTCCATTGCAACGACTCCGCAGAGCGAGCCCGAATTGAGAAGAAACGTGAGAGACGCACTAATCTGCATGTCGTCCGCGTTTGTGCTCAATCGCGAGGACGAAAACAGCACGGAGATGATGAATACTCTGCTGACTGTGCACATTGAATCGCCGGAGTCAAGTGTCAGGTAAGTCAGGCTAGAGAGTTTTCCTTGCGAACAATTCAATCCTAAACTTTAATTCTTCACATCCTTGTAAAAAGACCGCCCATATTCTGCAATCATGTTTGTTTATTTTTAAGTTTGTTGCTTCAAAGTATTGGGGTGAATAAATATTAGTGAAATGTTCACTAGTCGTTTGGGTATATTTTCTGAATGTACTGGCAAAAGGAGAACTGAGGTTTTCGTTCTCCTTTATTAAGGGGCCAGTCCACTTTGGAGCCACGAAAAAAGGCTATTTTTGCAATTTTTTTTTGAGGATTTTACAATAGATATGAATATAAAAGTCGTTGGGCTTGATAAATAAAGTCTTGAAATACATTTAAGGAAGTTGGAGCGTTAGCCACAGTCCAAGGTTGAATTTAATAAAAAAAAAATACATGTTATTGTTTACACTATACTGAGTCTATGGGGCCGTCCATATATTACGTCATCGATGTTTGCTGATTTTCGACCCCCCCCCCCCCCTACAATCATCCTATCGTCATTTCCCAATGACCCCCCCCCCTCTCGCAAAATTGACGTCATTACCAGTTTGGCAAAATTAAAACATTTGCGGATTTGAGAAAAATTGGGTAACATTAAAACATTTTGTTATAGAATCATCTTTTATCATTTTGTACTTTGGCAATGTTTATTAATATAATAATATTATTCTTCCCTATTCTTTAGTTTTCTTTGGATAGCTCCCACGGAGTTTTCACCCATTCTTGCAAATCCTGGATCACGGGTAATATCTCCGTATCCTCCCCATATTCATTTTGGCTCGATCGAACTATTTTCATAGGTACGCTGTTATTTGAAGTTCTCGAATATAATGTAGACAAACCTTATGTAATAAATAAATAAATAATGAGTTTAATAATTAATACCATTAGGTACTTGCAAAATATTTTTCATCGCTCATGCGGGGAAACCACTCTAGTTGTACAATATACTATTGTACATTTTGAAGTAACTGGTATCACAAGAATGACGTCAATTTCGAAACGCCCCCCCCCCCCCTCATCCATCATTTACCGTCATCCGCAGACAAACCTCCCCCCCCCCAAATTTAGAATGACGTAATATATGGACGGCCCCTATACGAATTTTTTGAACTTTTTTCATCACCAAACACCAGAGATAAAAAATAGTTTAATGTATGTAATTTAACGTGCGGTTAGATGAGCAAAACTTTCACACTAAAGGTTATGTAATTTTTACTGTTATTTAGCACCAAGATAAACCATTTCTAACAACGGATTAACGCAAACTGAACCTTTGTGAACATATACAGAAAAAAAATCCTCATCTTGCCCATCGTAAACCATGGGCTAATAATCTCGGGACGTAAATATGAGTAGGCATAATTATCAATTACTCAAAATTTCATTGTGAATTGTATAAAACCCTGTTGTCGTAGTTTTTTCTTCATAATAATCATCGATAATGTTATGCTTTTTCAAGTTGGTAGTAATACAAAAGTTTTTCTACTTTACGTAATAAAAATGTTAAAATGCATAATTTTTCCCTTTAATTATATATTTTTAAAAATTAGCAAATAGAATAAATCTGTACCTCGTATGCATTTTTTTGAGTTTCATTGAAAAAAAATTAATAAACCGTCATTTGACTCAACTGAATCGCTCCAACCTCCTCAAAAAAAAATTTAACTAATTTTTATTCGTTTTTAAGTACAAAAACTATAGTTTAACGCGAGACAGGATTCTTTTCCTTCACCTGCCGCGGCCGTGGTCCGTTCGGCTGACAGGGCTCTTTGTTACAATTTACGAAAGTCACTAATAGACTGCACGATTTTGGGCGCCAGTTAGCATGAACGCTAACAAAACTTTAGCGGCTAGTGAGAGCAAGAGAAATGGGTCCAGTTGGCGGGATCAGAGACCACAGAGTCAAAGGTATAATGAGGATCCAGCAAAGCATAATAAAAGAGTAATAAGACGACTTACGTTCGCGTTGATGGTTAACAAATTCTCCTTTATTACGTCCTTCGAATTCATATGTTACAGACGTCTTTCCCTTTCTGGTCAATTCGACAAATACGGCGATGCAGGACTCATGGTAGCCAGATCCGCTTTGACGATAAATTTTCGCTCAGAATCACACTCACATGCTCGCCAAGTTTTACAAAACTAATTTTATAACAATTTGACAAAATGCGGACTATACAAGTCAATACGTTTCGTAGACTGAGATAATTGATACAATTCAAAACAGGACGATTTCTTAACAGATTGAGATCGTCCCTCTCGGGCCAAGTGTCGTGCGTAGACTCTCCTGAGCTCTTCTCTGTACCTGCTACGTAGCAAATTTCGATAATTCTTGAACACTTGAGAGAGGCGACTTCTCGTCCCTTATTCGCCAAAATGATGTGACCTTACCACGTGATAACTTACGCTCATTTTACCTGTATTCGGCGTTCGGATTTTATACTCGAGCGAACGAGTCGAGGACGATATTTCCTGTCGCAAACGTGACGCCTCAAAAATAGGTGGGCTAGGTAGCTTTATCACAACTCGGCAACGGCTTGTCTGAAACAAAAAATCAAAGTCCTTTAGATTCAGTATGACACCAGCTACAAAATGACCCTCGGATATAAAGTTTTATCAAAAAATAAAAAAATGGCAGATGAAAAACGAAAAAAGTATTTAAAAAAACGCGTTTTTTCGCATTTTTTCGCAAAAAAAGAGTAAAAATCAAAATTTTAAAACCATCGAGGGTCATCTTGTTGCGAATCATGTTTACAATATGTCATTCAAATTTCAAGAGAATCAGTTTACTACTTTTAGAGATACGATGGAGCTAGATTTTGAAAACGTTGTTTCGAGAAAAACGCGTTTGAAGTTTATACTATGAAAAACTCTTACCTAAACTCAATCGGCAATTCCTGCACCGTACAGAATCCCTTATGATTGCTCATCATCGTCGATTTCTTCAAGTCTTGCTTGCTTTCGATTTTTGACATTTTCAACGTGGACTGGCCCCTTAAGCCGTTTTTGTGAAATCACCAACGCCAGGTGGAAAAGTCTTTTCGAGAAAAACGACGTGGAACAATACGAAAAATTCAGAGCAATACTAACCGGTAGAGCGTCTTTTTACTCACACAGTGAAAATATAGACTACTATTATACAATAAATACTCAGGTATAAATGTAAAATAGCTGTTCCCAACAGCCGTCAGGTATGCGCAACGGGCAGCCGTACTAGAGCGCGCGCACGGAGCGCTTCTACTTTAAAGCGCTGCGCGCTGTACTGAGTCGATAAAGTGAAAATCAACTTTACCACCAATTGGATATCGATTCTATGACGAAATAGAATTGATAAATGAAAAAAATAAAAATTCGCTTTAATTTATTCCGTCACAGTAGAATAGCCCCTTAAGAGACCTCGACGATTTTGCAAACATTGTACGAGGGAAATTTGAAAATCGTCTCGATGCTCACAGATCCGTCGCCGGGCACTACGCCGCTACGGTATTTCCCTCGGATCACGCGCCATCGAGATACCTCCTGCTCTTGGCTGCAGGCGACGAGAAGAACGAAATTTCCGTCGAAGCGATGAAAGCTCTCTACGGCACCGGAAACGTCATCGAGCGCGATAATTCAGATGCGAAAGTTTTGAATCTTCCGGAATTCCCGCGGCTCGTGAATTACATCGATAAAAGAATGAAGACGAGGATGGAGCGACCTGCGAGTGAAAAGGTCACCGTTGGAACTACCTCGCTTCCGTTCAACATTGCCACATTCAAAGAGGTATTCGCTCTTGTCATTGAGAACGCGAGGATTGTAAATGAAAACTGTGAATTATTTCTAGCACCTTCGGGAAGGCACACGAACAATATTTTTCGGATGAAAAAAATTAACTCTCACGGTCACGTTCCCCCCATACAGTACCTGGTAAATCGAGCGATGCGTTCAATTTTTCATAATTCGCTATGTCAATTCCAAACATCGCCATACCAAGCAAAAATCACCCAAATTAATAATGTAAGACGTACTGAAGACAAAATAATTTTGTTCAGCAGTTTATTAATTCGTAGAAATTAATATTGCCGTTGACCTCCCTTCGTGAAGTTTTCCCCACAGTCGAGACCTAATTAAATCGCTTTTTTGTACCAAAACAAACTGTAGATTTGCTCCATGTCATCGAAATCATTAGGCCCGTTTTTAAGACTAAAGTTAAAAATATACACCGCTTATTAGTTTAAGGGCTTACACCTAGTTGGCATTTTTGAAAATATCTTTTTTTGGTCGTCGACGGATTCTCAAAACATCACATTCCGAAAATATTTTTCAACAATTTCAAGTCGACCCGTTCAAAATTAAGGGAGTTGTGGGCGTGTGTACGTAGGTTCGGTGAACCGCGAACCGGCGAACTTTGAACGCGTTTTTCTCAAAACTACTTTTTCACAACCAGTAACCACGATATCTCAAAAATCACCGCACCGATGAGATTCAAATTTGACAAGCTTCTTTTACATCTCAAGAAGCAGTCTTTGAACGAAGATATTTTTTTTCGATGCATAGTTTTTTCTGTCAACGAAAATAGAGCGGTTCCTTTCACCGAACATCGATACTTTTACGTTGGACTGCGGCCATTTTTACAAAAATCAATATTTTATAAATCCTTCGACCAAGCACTACATAATTTTATGCTAATACTAAATGCGTTCGATTTTTATTATTTCGAATATTCGATTTTATTCGATTTTTAGTAAGAAGAAAAGGTAATTATGCAGTATGAGGCCTTTTCCGAAAAACAACGGGATTTTTTTTTTTCATAGTCAACTTGTTTGTTCCATTATATTGAGTGATATTCCGTCGGGGGAGGCTGACATTTTCCATTAATTCCATAAGTTATGGGGTTTTGAAGTTCGCGGAAGCACGTGATAAAATAGGGAATTTTTTAATATTTCGACGCCTATATTGGGGAGGTTGTTTGGGTTTGTTTGGGTTTGTTTGATTGGCCCTTAGGGAACACGTAGCTGCTTAGCGACAACAAACAAGAGGCGTCGAAATATTACATGTTTCTGGAAACTTCAAAACCCCATAACGTATGGAATTAATGGGAAATGTCAGCCTCCCCCGACGAAATATCACTTACTATAATGGAATAAACAAAATCATGGCGAAACAAAAAAATTCCCGTCGTTTTTCGGAAAGTCCTGCATAATTACCGAAGAAAAAAATTAAATATCTGCGCACACTTTCCAAAAAAGAAAATTCACGAAAATTCCTTTTTTTCCGGTCACGAGCTAAGTGTACCTTGTTAAGGGGCTATACCAGTGTGAGCGCTAAAAATTTAGGTGATGTTCGGGAACTTTTTGGAAGAAAAGTACTCATTTAAATGTTTCGGAAAATTCAGACTATATTTGGCTATATTTGACGTATATTACATAATTTTTTCATATAAAAATATTGAGATCGAAGCGACTTATGCGCTGCCTTCGGAGGCGCCAAAAAAAAGTTCCTCCACTGCGGACGTGATTCCGGCCGATTGAGTAGCTGAAACCGAAAGAGGACAAAATGTCGTTAAACTGGAAGGTATTTCCTGTACAATGACGTAGGATTTTCGAAAAATATCAAAATCTAACAAAATGGCGTAGTTATGAAAGAAAGTCTGTTTTCTCGCCTATAAAATGGTCGTCTTTTTCAATGCCAAATCGTCAATTTTCATCCAATCAAAAATATCCTACGTCATTGTAGAGTAAATGTATTCAAGAGTACTCAGTTCAAATTTCAAGTCAATCGGATAATTGCTCTTCGAGTTACAGTGTCAGCAAATTTGAAAAATCTCATTTCGAGAAAAACTCGTTTAAAGATTTAACTATCGATTTTTGCAAGATAAAATCATAAAGATACGGCCTTGAAAATTTTACAGGATATTCTTGAAAGTATAAACTGTCGAAAAAGGCAGAAAAAAATCGATTTTTTTAAAGTGTCGCACTGGTATAGCCCCTTAAAGTCATAGGAAATGTTTAGGTTACGAGGTTCTTCCTGTTCTTCCATAGATCATCAACTATCTTCGTCTGTGTCTCGCCAAAAGCGCAGAAATTTCTTCGCTGGCAAAACCAATCGAGCACCCGTGCGCGCACACTCCCATTATTGGACGCTATCTGGAAAAGCTGTGCACCGAACAGCCGAAAATTTTGAACAGTTATCTCGACATAATAATGCCTTTCAATCGGGCAATTGCTGGTACGTACCACCCATTTATATTTCTCCTCAATAGCCGCTATCAGCATTGATCGAAACTGCATTGCCCCTGTCCGTTTTTTTTTTGTGAGTCACCACGTCAAGTATCAGCGGAGTGATTCAAATTTCAGATTCTCTGGCGCTGAACGCTCTGCTGGAGGTGGTCGGAACGATACCGGGTCGCATGACCGAGCGTTACATCAAAGAGTTGCCCTGGTTGCGATCTCTACTGACGTCGAGCAAAGTTGACATAAGAAACCTGGCGGCTCAGATCCACGCGATAATCGTCGCCCACGGTTGCGACACGAAGGAGCTCGAGACGAGGGCGACGGAATTTTTGAGCACTTCGAAACAGCGGGTTCTGGAAAGTCAGCATGGCGCGTTGACCGCACTCGCGTGGATGCTCGAGAGAACTCTGACGATACGACGAACAACCGACGACAAAGAAATTCTTCTCAAATGGGCGACCTACGTCAGCGCCGTTGAAACTCTATGTACGTTCGTCAATTATATCATGGCTTATTTTTATGTTTCAGCTCGTACTTGTCACTTAAAGGAAGGGTAGGGGTTTCAGCGTGAAAAAAAAAACACTTTTTCGCGAATTTGTTTTCATCTATATGGATAGAGTAAATTTATTGGAACCTTTTGTACATTGTTAACTGTCATTTCAAGAACATTCCGTAAAATTTGTACGCGAAAATATCCACAAACAAGCCGGTGACAAAACTTTTCCAAGAACGCCTTTGGAAAAACACGATTTGAGATGTTCACTGTATCTCAGCTAGAAATTATCTGAAATCAAGTACCATTAAAATTTCGTCGAAGTATCATCAAATCCTCCCCCCAACGGTATTTGATCATTTTTTTTTATTTCTAAATTTTTGGTGGTTATGTAAAGTGAATTTTTCACGAAAAATTTCCGCCATTTTGGGGGTGGAAAAACCCCTCAGTGTAAACAAAATCTCAAACCAACCGTTGGGGGAGGTATTTTATATGTAGAAAGTGTGTTTGAAATAACCAAGTTTGAAATACATCGGTCATGTAGTTTTCAAATGGCAGCGAACACGGACTTTGAAAAAGTGGTTTCGAGAAAAAACGCGGCACCGGCTTGTTTGTGGATATTTCCGCGTACAAATTTCACGGAATGTTCTTGAAATGACACTTAACAGTGTACAAAAGATTTCAATAAATTTACTCTATCCATATAGATGAAAAAAAATCGCAAAAGTGTTTTTTTTTTTCACGCTGAAACCCCTACCCTCCCCTTAACTAATAGGGAATTTGACTATATTAAAAATATGGTTCATTCTCTTGTCATGCTAAAAGAATATAGTGTTTGAAAAGAATTTTCTATCATTTTATCGAAAAAAACATGCATTATTTTCGTTTACTTCCATTTTTAAGGTAGTATGTGCACGAACCTCCTGATTAGAAAGAAAAATTGATTTTTTGATATGCTGTAGTGCAGACATACAGAATGACGTCTGCGAAAACTCCGCATGTCTTACCGGCTAAATACAATAGTAATTAATTCACTAAATCAATGCATTTAATCCTCACCATATAGGGAATCCGTGCGGATCAAACTTTGACACAGAAATAATAATAGTGCGCGTTTACATACGGAGCTATGCGAAAGCGATAAATAACAAACAAAAAACTGTCGCGGCCTCGTATGTTCCATAAAAAATATAGTTTACGGGACATGTCGAGTAGATATTATCGATTGAATCGACTAATTTTCGCGTTCGCTAGCCGCGTCTGCCATGGTGGGAGAGATCGCGTAGATTTCGCAATGCCTCATGCCGTCAGCTGTGCTCGTATCCAAGGCCGAATCGAGCCGGTCAATTTGAATGCTACGACAAAAGTTGTAGGTTCTTAACGGAATTTTATTACGTGCGAGATTCGAACGAATACTATGTCGATCCATATCTGTTGCTATAATATACACTACTCGCACAAATTAAGGGATATTACAGAAATCCCAAATTTTTGAGTCATTTTCAATAAGGGATAACTCGGAGAAAAATGGTCGCACAGAAAATTTAAAAAACGGAAATTATAGCTTCAAGTATCTAGTTTTCAGATCTGGACTGTACATTTTTTTGCGTGGGCGGTTTTCTAGTAATCATCCGAAAATCAACGATAAAGATTTTTTTCCAAATTTTTGCTCGTCTTTAAAATCGTATGTGGATTAAAAAAAAAGTATCATACGACCATACAAGTCTTTTAGACAATTTAATCAGCTTTGATTTGACCTTTTAACGAGCTTCGTACGATGATTTGGCGCGGAGTAATCGTCGATCACAGCAAAAAAGTCCATTTTAACTTTGACAATCAATTTCTCGGGAACTAATGATCGTACAAAAAATGAAAGTAGGGTTTTGGAAACTGCGAAACATTCTCTGTGACACGCAATTAGTGGCTGTTGATAAAAAAAAAAATTCGGAGTGATGTTGACTGAAAAAAAGTTGAAAATTTGCGCATTTAAGGATATTTGGAAATTTGGTATAACTCTGGATATAATGCATGAACGAGGGATATAGTCGGTAATTTTTTAACCTCGAAGTGTCCCAAAAAAACCCTCGAAGTTACAAAGCGCTGCGTTTTTTTTTCTTAGTGCCCCGAAGCTTTAAATTTATCGTTTCTGTAAAATCGTCTTTAAAATTTATCATTTTAAAGACAAGCAAAAATTTGGAAAAACAAAAATTTCGTTGGTTTTCGGATGATTACTTGAAAACCATTCACGCTAAAAACATGACATTACAAATCTGAAAACTAGACACTACATGCTACAATTTCCTTTTTTTTTTTTTTAATTTTCCGTACGGACATTTTTCTCCGAGTTATGCGTTGTTGAAAATCAGCCAAAAATTTGGAATTTATTTAATATCCCTTAATTTGTGTGAGTAGTGTATGTAAGACCGAAGTTACCATATACGCACATCACACACATTCTACACACACGCTTACCCACACGAAGTAAGCAAACACACGCTTGACATTTATCGGAAGGGCCTGCGTACAGCGTTGCCACGGATATTTCCAAAATTATGAAATGGCGGCCGGTGAGACAACTTAAGTCAAATCTGATCGCCATTTTAATACTTCACTGTTCATAATATAACACACATAGCTATCACATACACTTCTCACATAATTTCTTTCCGTATCATGCTTATTATTGAATCTAAATGTATTACATTATGCTTTTTTTCAGATTCGAAAATTTACAGATTTTCTGTTGACTATTCAATCCGCTAGTATTACCTAAAATTAGACGAATTTGAATGTTTGGTCGTGAACGAAAACGCTCCAGGTTTGGTTGGATCTCTAGTGACGTCACATGCCAGTAAACAGATTGTCATTACGAGTCCTGTGACGAGTGATGAACGATTTTCTAGTTTATTTCAGTGTATTTCCGTGCCTTTTCCGTTCATTCATAGCTATTTGTAGTGATCGTTGCCATATTATCAACTTTTAAATGAGAATAGAGAGAAAGGTCTGCTGTGCGAAGACTCAGCGGCGATTATAGGTCTTTAAACTTGTTTACTGGTATGTGACGCCACAGGCGTCACGTGACTAGATACCTGACAATTGAAGCGTTTTGGCGGTCGGTTGAATATTTAAGGGAGAACACCACTCTGGCGGCAGAAAATAAGGCCTAACTTTGAGAATTTATTTTGGGAGTATGAAAAAAGGAATAGGATTTCTTTTGAGAGGGTTTATTTAACACATATTAATGTATTTTTAAAAAAACTTTTTTAATTTTCATAAAAAATGGCGGCGACAGGGCCCATCTTGAAAAACGTGTTTTTTACAAATAGCTTCACGGGAGGACGGTTTTCTCGTAAAGTATAAGACCTGGAACAAAAACCACAAAAAACTATAATCTATATATTATTACCTATGGGACTACGTAGGGATTTTTTTAATCAAATTTTGAAAAAATGGCGCACTTTGGGAGACATAAATGGATTTTTTGCCCAAAAAATGAGCAGTAAATTGTTTATAAAAAAAAGTTTACATTTAATTAAAAACGGCTGCGTACTCCCATAGAGAATGTAACTGTGAAGTTATCAAATACTATCAAAATGTCAAATCGATCCATGCAAAGGTGTTCGAGTAACCCGTCCTCAAAGTTTGAAAAAAGTGGTTTCGAGAAAAACGCGTTTAAGGCCGTCTTCTGGTCTAGAGGGCCAAAATTTGGGGGCTTTTTGAAATGCGATAAAAAGAAACAAAACATATTTTTAGTATTTATTTTTTTACCACATATTTATTCATCCTTTAACATTATATAATTTTTTTATCCATAATTCCATAGTTAGTAAAGTGGGGGTGGAAAAAAATGGCCTCTCCTGGATGTCGCGATTCCAACCCTCCTGGTCATCTGAAAAAAAAAGGAAAACGGATTCTTAATTAGTAAGGTTTTCATTATAGCCCCTACTTTAGGCAAAAAGAAATTCGCCAGATGGCGGTTGTTTACAAAGAAGGTTATTTTTTGCCGTTTTTTCTCACGATTCTTGATTTTCTTAAAAATAGTTATTAACAAAATTTCGCGATGAAATCTGGTAGGGGCGATAGAGGAGTGTACAGAGAAGGTTCATTAAAAAATTCAAGTAAATCGGTTCATTACAACTTGAGATATCATGTCAATCGTACCGAAATAAGTAGTTTCGAGAAAAAAGGGTTTAAAGGTTCGAGTAAAGTTTCAGGCAGTCTAATTCATTTAATGGTACATATACTTACATTTCGTTAATCGGCAATTCCTGGTCCATACAATCCCCCTTCTTTTTCATCAAAACCAATGTTTTCTGATGTTCTTTCTGCTAAACGAGTACTCCGAGCTTCCTTGGTAGCATCAGAAGTTCGGAGTTCAGAGCGGTGAATCCGCTGTTTATCGCGTCTGATAGCGAACGCATGAATTTCAGGACCAGAATTTTGAAATTTCTTTTGGAGGGTATATTCTTGAAAGACTTAACATTAAAAATATGGAAAAAAATCGATTTTTTCAAAATTATAGACTAGAAGACGGCCTTAAAGGTGTGCGAGGCGCCTGAAAGAAGTCCGAGGCGCTGCGGCAAAATCGATAATTGAAATTTTAACCAAAAAAAATCGCTACAGGACAAATTGCATATTGTTGTTGTGACCCCAAAGTACTTTTTAAGCCAAAAAAAAAACGATTTCTCCGAAATCCTAGGGTGGTGTTATTGTCTCTCAAATTTTATTGCCGATTTATATCGTAAATACTGACATACACGAAGATAAAAAAATATTGCGAGCATAATATAAAATAATTAACCATTGAAGATGATTACCGTACAACAGTCAAATACCCTATTCCAGATCCTCGGAGTGTTGCCTGCAAAATCTGAGTTTGCGTTGTCTTCACAATTGAAAACTCAGTAAAAATTGCTCTCGCTCAATTTCGATCGTTCCTTGGTCGTTTGCCCACCGCGAATTATATATGCATTTGGCTCACAATGTTCTTCCCTTTCAGGGTCTTTCCTGACTAGCAGCACCGAGCTATTGGCCGGGGCAGCCGCTCAAGGCATTGGTATCTTGGGAAAAACTTTTGCGCTTCCGCTACCTGACGTAGGCGACGGCCAAACTCCCAATAAGAAGATCATCGTCGAGACCCTGTTCTCCATTCTTAAAAATGTCAAGATTAATCAAAAGGTGGGACAAAGTTCGTAAATCTTAAGATACAACGTATAATCGTCTCCTTCTTTCTCGAAATGAATAAACACAAATTCGACTACGTTATTTTGCATTCTTCTACCAATCGAATGCACAAAAATCGCATTACAGGTCAGAGAAACCGCCACCCTGTCGTTGGGACAGCTCTGCATCGGCGAAAATTTTCCATACACGAACACCGTCGCTGAGAAGTTGATCGAACTAGCCAAAGAGGCGAGTATTTTGATTCAACTGATTCGGTCTTGATGTATTTTAAGCCTTCCATGACACACTGGGTCATTTTGCCCCGGACGAATTTGAAATAAAATGCTCACTCTTCCAAAATTGAAAGTTTTCAATAATTTTTTACAATTTAATTTTATACTTTTAATTATGCATTATGTATTAATTATGCATTTTAATTATGCAGATATATCAAGGAATATTTAAAGTGTATCGTGCATTGTTTTAAATAAAAACCGACCGAATGTTTGTTAAGGACAGGTGGATACTATCCGGGTCAAATTGGCCCAGTGTGTCAAGGTCGTGGCCTAATATAAGTGTGTCAAGGAAGGGTTAAGTTAATTTCATAAAAAGAAACAATTCCGTACACTTCGCGAATCCATCGTTCCGTAAGGTAATCCTATCGCCAGGCTTCAATCCATCGGATTTTCATACTTTTTTAGCTTCACTAAATATATTAATAATCGTCGCTGTAAAATTTCAGAGTCGGTTATCGACCTAACTACAGAGAAAAAAAACCAAAATTACGTATTTTTGTGAAAGAATTCCGAGACGACATGCAAAAACCCAATTTCCGGTCGTTACAAAAGTGTATATAATAGTCGGAATCCGTCAGATTCTTGAAAATAATCGGATCTACGTACTTAAGGGGGTAAAGTTAATTCGGCGAAAAAAAGGCATGTTTTTAAGATTTTTTTTTGGCGTAACGAATAGTGTTGGTTTATTGAAAAATTTACATATAATAAAGTAACATTGAACAACATTCTCCTAAATTTGCATTGCAAAATATTCAAAATTGAGCGAGTGAAAATTAAACCCCGGAGGCGCCTCGAAAAAAAGTTGGTTTGCGGTGTGCACCATAACTCGCAACAGAATCATCTGAAACAAAAAAAATCAAAATGCATTTGTTAAAGGAGATGTTTCTCGAGGTAATGACGGGAGGATTTTTTTTTTTTTCGATTTTTCGATTTTTCGTAGCACTTGGGAGCCAAAATCCCGATTTTCGCTAAAAAAATCGGCTAATTTGTTGTTGAAAAATTAGTAATTATTAAAAAAAAAACAAAAAAGCTCTCGACAATACCTGGTGAATTATGTGAAGAAGTACTGTACAAAATTTCAAAGCAGTCCAGTAGTAATTGGTCCAGTAGATTTTGAGTTATCGTGCACACGGACTTCAAATATGACAAGTCTCAGAAAAACGGTTTGAAAAACGCAGAAGAGTTTGGTCGGCATGGAGCAATAGACGCTCAAATACTCATAACTTCGTCAATTTTACTCCGATCGACTTGAAATTTTAACACAATATTCTTGATATATTATGCATTCATTTAAAAAATTTAAAAAAAATGAAAAAAAAATTTAATACTTTACCCCGCCCTTAACACTTGTAGTAATCCAATGCTCTCAGAAAAAATTACGCTTATTGACCTAATTTTTATGTAATATCAAGTTTAACTTGAACTTCCGGTATTGGATTTATTACCACTTGCTACGATAAAGAGACGTGACAGCAACGCAACAACTAACTGTGTTCCTAATCTCATCTCACTCATTCTAATTTCCACACATATTTCATTTTCAACCGACATATTTCGCCGACACAAATTTTCCACGTTTTTTACCAATCGTGCCTCGAATACAATGCTTTCTATTTCCCGCACCTGACATTGTTTCGACAGATCGACGTTGAAAAGCATGGAGGTTAAACTCGCCTGGTTGAATAAAAGGAGACGGAGATAGAACCAATGTTGCCAAATATCGAACCTAGAAATACTGCGCGGATCGTTGGAATAACTATTTTTTCATTTTCCTAATGAAATGTGATCATTCATTCAACAGTTTACACGTGGAAAATTTTAGTTATTACAAATAATTTTTCTGCTTTGTTAAACATATGAATTGTACAAGTCTCAAGTATGATCAGTGGTATGACTAGTGTGAAGCGATAGGATTACCTTAAGGTATTCCTTTCACCAACCCGAATATAAAAGATTAACTGATTTTCGTCTATAATCAAGTAAAAATACATTCCAGTAATACTGGAATGTATTTTTTATCAGTATAATACTGGTAAAATTTCAAGCCAAGTTACCGAACTTTCAACGAAAAAGCACGACTCTGAAAATCGTGTCGTTTATACGGCGCTGTATGGAGATGACAGGCTGGCCACATTTTTATCTAACAATTTATATAATAAATAACTCTAGATACGTGCTCTAAAGTACTCAAGCGTGTAAAAAAATCGAAACATTCCGTAACGACAATAAAAACAGGGGTCACCGAATGTCAAAAGAAAATATTAATGATAAAACTTAGAAAAACGTGACTAGCGGAAGAATTTTCGTAGTGGCGACTTTTCAGAGAAAATACCTAAATCTACTAAATTTGCGCGACCTTTTTTATTCCTTTTTGTCGTTGGGTATAATAATGGATTGTGACGTATTTTCATTAAGGCGAAGTAGAAGATGTACCACGTGACGTATGAGTGCGAGAGAGATAGCTTAAATTTTCGAACAGAGATTCCTCAGAGATGAATAATATTTAGGGCAAAAGGTAATCATCAAGCTCTGCGTCAGGAAATTCTCCAGAGCCTTATGCTCTGTTTTTCCTAAAAAATTTAACCATCTATGAGAAAATTGGGTTAGAAAATTTGTGAGGTTATGTTGACCTTGTAAATGCCCTTAAGGCCTTAGGCCACAGTAACGGGTAGAAAATCGTGTGCGAATTTAACATTTTTTTCGTATGAAAAAGTGATTCACTCATAAAATTTATTACACATCAATTTAGATGAACATCAAGCTGTCAGAATTTTTTTTTCGATGTACAAAATGGCCGACTACTAATATTTTCTTTTGTTATCTTTTTTTGGGCGCTCCGCGGCGTGACATTTAACCACAATTTTTTATCTACAACAAAAAACAAAAATTCTCCTCAATCTACATTAGAATACCTAGAGAAGTACGTACGGAATTAAAAAAGTATTGTTTTATTCAAACGTTGTAGGTATTTGAACTTGAGAAATGGGATTTTCAGTGAAAAATTTCGTTATAACTGCTCATAAACTGCTCATAAAATGAAAAGTTTTCGATTAATCAGAAATGCCGTACGTACTTCTCGGCGAAATGCAAGTAGGAACATAACTTTTAAATTTGAAGTAAATCAAGTGAAAATTGTTGAAGTTATTTGTCACGCCAATTGGAAAAAAGCTGTTTCGAGAAGTTTCAAGTAGTCGGCCATTTAGTACATCGAAAAAAAATATATACATATTTTCTAACAGCTTGATATTCATACCGAATAGATGTGTAATTAATTTTCTGAGTGAATCACTTTTTCATACGAAAAAAAATGGTTAAATCCGCACCTGATTTAAGGCAGGATTCTACTTTGAAACCATGAAAAAAACGCTATTTTCGTGAATTTTTGCTGAGAATACTATTAAAGATATCGATATGGGGTTTAAACTGTTCAATAAATACACTCTTTAAGTACATAAAAAAAATTTGTTAAATGTATTTTATTCATTTTTTGTACACGTAAAATATGTTTAAAGCCAACGCCTCGAAAAGCAGGTACCGTTGCCGTGGTCGTGAAATCTTCCCGACGGATGGGCTGAAACAAAAAAATCAAATAGTTTCATGTTCAGTATGTCTTCAGGAACCGACCTAACTAGAATATTTTATATACGTGCAAAATTAACAAAATGGCGGCTAAAATACGAAAAAAATGCGTTTTTTTTTGGGTCTTTTTTTGCAATAAAAAAATAGTTCTAATCAAAATTTTAAGTTGATTGTAGTTAGGTCGGTTGGTACACACATATAGAATATGTGTTCCAAATTTCATAAGGATCGGTTCAGTACTTTTTGAGTTATCACGACCACGGTACTTGAAAATGTCGTTTCGAGAAAAACGCGTTTAAAGTTTTGGTGAGTGATAAATCGTAGAAAAAATTATCTTGCCCTCAATCAGCGATGCCTCGGCCATATTATAATATGCCTTCGACGTGTTCCAGGCGGGTGTTTTCATCCAATTTCAAAGTTTCAAAGTTTCAAAGTAGAATCCTGCCTTAAGCGCCACTGTGATTTACCAACGATTCAGAAGGGCCCTCCTCATGCCCCCACAAACTACGCCTCGCCGCGAAAATGCCTTAAAAACTGCCGGGATTTAACTGAGTAACGCGAGAATTCACAGACGAAAGATATCTCGACGCATCTATCGATGGCCGAGTCTCTGGTGCTGTGCGTGCAGGGACCAGCGTCGCCGGAGGCTCGGGACGTCTGGAAGTCTCTTCCGGATGAACACGAGGTCGCTTACACGCCAGAGAGCGACCAACTGCTGGCCTTCGTTCTGGACGAGTTGTTGAAACTCTCCCGCACTCCGCATCCCAATTCCAGACAGGTGAGATCGGTCGACAATGATTCCAATGACAATGACTTTTCATACAAAAAATAACAAATGACCTCGTTGCGAAGCACGAACGGCGAGTAACCATCAAACGCTTTTTTCTCCGCTTACCTCCCAACAGGCGGTTTCCATCTGGTTGCTCGCGATGTTAAAGCACAACGCGAAGCGGCAACACATCGTGAGCCGACTGCGCCCGATTCAGAGCGCTTTCATGGACCTGCTGTCGGAAAACAACGGTGAGTCGAACGAGCAGAGCGCTGCGACATCGAATGCGAAATTGCCAAGTGTCCGGCCGAATATCCGTGCGTTGAGTAATCGAACAATGGTACTTTTCGAAACGGGCGTATGCAGAAATCGTGCAGGACATAGCGTCGAAGGGTCTGGGCCTGGTGTACGATACGAGCGAGGCGAATGGTCGGGAGGAGTTGTTGTCAAACTTGTTGGGCCAATTCACCCAGGGCAAACGAACGGTCACGCAAGTTACACCGGACACGAAAATATTCGAGGAAGGTCAACTGGGCACGAGTCCTACAGGGTAAGCTTGATCAATGAGTGTCACTTCCTACCAACGCACATAGCGTTATTTGATACGGAAATGTGGCCAAAATTGGTTTTTCAAACTTTTCTCAGCTAAATTACCATTAAGGTGGTTCGGTAGATACAATTAAAAAATCGACTAACGTTTAACCTTCTATTTTTTTTGTGTGAGAGAGAGATAGTATGTCATTAGCCAAGTTGAAATAAAAAATGTTAACTCTACCACACCATTTCCGTGATACGAACGTTGGAAGTTGGCCTAAAATACACGCACTCAAACGTAACCTCCGAAAAATTTACCGGAAATGATAATTTTACGTAACATTCGTTATTTTACGTAACATTAATCTTCGATTAATACGGAATTCACCTGCAAAAATTGTAGCTGGTCCACCGTGTAATTTTTTCACAATCATTTATTAAGGCGTTACCCCCACTGTAGCGCAAAAAAGGCCTTTTTCATGCTTTTTTTTTTTTTTAAAGAAAACTACAAAACTTTTTTAATCGATCAATATGCCATCTTAAAGAACACATCTTGAAGAACTTTCAGTAATTTTTTTATTGAAAAATATTACATTGTTTAGTGGCAAATGGCCGTCAATGAAATAATGTTTTTATATACACGGTTTGCGGTGACCAACATTGCGGCGAAGTGGATCATCTGAAAAAAAAATGCGGATGGATTTAGTCAAATATAAGTATAAACTAGTCTTTAATCGAAGGATTTTAAAAAATATTCATTTTTCACAAAATGGCGGACAGTCAAAGTTAATGGTTCGATTTTAACGAAAAAAAACGGCCGTTTTTTGGCTATAAAACGGCCATTTTTTTCGAAAAAAATAATCGAACGATTAAAGACTACATTTTTATGTTCGAGTAATCTTGGTCACCGACTTCAGAAATGCCATTTTGAGAAAAACGCGTTTAAAGTTTCAATTTCCGGTCGTTTACACAACGGATTCTTCTCTTCCAACGCTCATATCTCAGTCAATTTTGTTCGGATCGACTTGAAATTTTCAGGACACATTCTCAGATACTTATACTTCAAAAAAATGCAAAAAAATATCGATTTTTTCAAAATCGCAAGTGGGGGTAACCCCTTAAATTTTGCTATGTGGAGTCTGTCTCTCTCTAAACGGTGATCGGAGCGTCAGCTGTGATTGCTAGGGGAAATTCCTAGACGGTAATTCACGCAGAATGCGATATCAATGTCGCCGAACGCCTACGCTGCTAATCATGCTAAATACAATATGAATAGAATAAAAGTAATAATAAAACGAAGGATAAGAAATGAATGAAATATGTTAATTGTAGATCTTAATTTTTTAAATTGATCATTACATACACAAATATACATATGAAGAACGGCTGTAAACATTTTTATTTAGAAAACTTTGAAATTTCTTTCTGTTTTGGTTTTGTATATTTATCTAAAGATAAAACTTTGAAAACTGCCCAATCAATCTCTTATTATTTATCTGCGTGAACAAAAGCAGATTAATTTTCTGTAAAAATGAAACGACCACTTACACGCAATTGTGCCATGCTTTGACATTTGCCGAGTCGTTGAGGGGTGATGTTTGAATTCTTCTATAGTGAGGCTATGTAGCGTTGCCAACTGCTTAAAACATGAACGCCCTAGCAAAGTCGATAATGATCAACCGAGTGCTCAATAACCAATGTCGATTGTAAGTATTTGTGAAAATCATCATAAATTTTCATTCTAATGGGTATCAAAATAAAAATACTTTTTTATGAGATTAAATTTTATGTATTTTAAACATTCGAAAGGAAAAAATTGAAATCGTTAAAATGGTCAGTTTTGCCTTCCGGCTTTTCTTCCGAACTACCTTAAAGTCGATTGACATTAAATAAAACACAAAATTAATATAAACTGTTACATTTATTCAAAGTTAACACAACAATCCTTATTCATCACTATCATTATTACTATATTTATTTTCCGAACTTTCCTCGTCCAAAGTACTTTCGTTTTCTCCCATTAAAGTCACTCCAGATCCTGAAGGGCCAAGGCGTTGATCTCTTTTTGTGTGGGCTGTAGTCCATTTGTATATGAAATCCGATTTAAAGTGAGATAGTTTATGTTTCAAAACACTCCTTTCACATTTCGTTTTTTTCAAACACGTACTGTTCCAAATAGGCGACTTTTTTGTCGATTTCCTTTTAAGAGCACTGAAGTACAATGTCGTACAAATCTTTTTTTGTGAATATTTTATGATTTGATGCATCTACAACAAAATAAATGCCATTTTGAAACATGGTAGATAATAAGTTTGTCATTGAAACTGTAGGTATATTTGACGAAAAAAAATTATAAGAAACGCTCTATTTCCGCAACGTCTCTCTTTTTAGCCAACTTCCTGCACACCTATGATTATAATCCTATTGCTTTTTTTTACTCGGACTAGCCCGGAAATATAAGAAAGTTACTAATTTATAAAGTTATTTCCACATTTTTTTGGTATTTTTTACTGCTTCTAATTTAGGCCACGAAAAAAACAAAAGACACAAACCTTAGTACAGCAAGTATAATACAAGCTACATACCTCCATTATCAGGTTCCATTATCGATACTTGTCACAAACAACTCACTTATTTGTTTTGTGACCGGTCAAAGTGATTTTTTAACACAGCTTTTGAGGGGCTATACCAGTGTGAACGTTGACAATTTCGGTGATTTTCAGGAATTTTTTGGAAGACAAGTACTCAATTAAATGTTTTGAAAAATTAAGAATATATTTGGCTATATTTAACCTATATTACATAATTTGTTCGTAAAGAAATATTGCGATTCAAGCGACTTTTGCGCTGCCTTCGGAGGGGCCAAAAAAAAAGTTCCTCCACTGCTGACATGATTCCGGCCGATTGAGTAGCTGAAACCGGAAAAGGCAAAAATTTCGCTAAACTGGATGGTATTTCCTGCACAATGACGTAGGATTTTCGAAAAATATCAAAATCTAAAAAAGTGGCGTAGTCATGAAAAAAAAGTCTGTTTTCTTGCCTATGAAATGGTCGTTTTTTTCAATGCCAAATCGTCAATTTTCATCCAATCAAAAATATCCTAGCTGACTGTAGAGTAAATATATTCAAGAGTACTCAGTTCAAATTTCAAGTCAATCGGATAATTGCTCTTTGAGTTACAACGTCAGTAAATTTGAAAAATCAAATTTCGAGAAAAACGCGTTTAAAGGTTTAAGGGGAGATATACACCTAGGAGCCGGAAAAAAAGGTCATTTTTGTGATTTTTTTCAAGGAAAACTATTTGAAATTTCGGATTAGGGTTTTAATTATCTAAAAGTATATACATTCATAAATATGTTTAATTTTCTTTATTTGAAAATATCAAAAATATACAAGGATATTGTATGATCCTTGGAGCGTCGTAAAAAAATCTGCGTATGGTACCCACTGGAGTTTCTTCAAAAATCATCTGAAAAAAAAAACCAAAAAGATGATTGAATTAGACACTATAATCTAGGACTTGTCATAGCCGATTTTGAAAATATCGGATTATGATAAAATAGCGGACGTTTGAACATAAATAGTGATTTTTGGGCGAAAAATTAGTTATTATTTTGCCTATAAAACAAAAACAATAACAGAAGAAAAAAATCCTATGACAAGTACTAGATAATGGTGTATAGAATAACCACAAAAAACCTCAAGGCAATCGGTTCATTGGTTTTCGAGAAATTTTGGGTACCGATTTGAAAAACGTGGTTTTGAGAAAAACGCGTTTGAAAATTTGGGAATGAATAAATCATGAAATTTGTCAACTTACATGGAATCATCGATACCAGGCCCATAGTGTAGGTTTTGTACGGTCAACGGAATGTTCGTAGCTTCTACATCCTCGACCTCGACCATCTAGGTGTACATATCCCCTTAACTATCGATTTTTGCAAGATAAAATGATATTGATATAAATTATATAAATGATAATGATATTCTTGAGAGTGCAAGCTGTCGAAAATGGCAAAAAAAAATCGATTTTTTTGGAAGTCCACACTTGTATAGCCCCTTAAACTACTCATGCAACTGTATCACAGCGATGTTCTGATTCACGCTATTGGTCAACCGCTAAGCCCAGCGCTTCAAGATGGCCGCCATGGCGTACGCCATCTATTGTACTATTCTTCGAAGTAATAGTATTGTTATAATTGTAAACTTTGGAAAACGGATGATTGGCCAACTTTCTAATACAAATAACCGTCTGTGCAACGGATCGTGTATCGACATCGCTAATCCGCAATCTTGATCCTTACAGTGGCAATATATCGACGTATCGCGAGATATGTTCGCTCGCGTCCGATCTGAATAAGCCCGAGCTCGTCTATCGCTTCATGCACTTGGCCAATCACAACGCCGTCTGGACCTCGAAGAAAGGCGCGGCTCTCGGCTTCACCGCTATCGCGAATTTCGCCGGTGACGATTTGGCGAAAAATTTGCCCCAAATCGTGCCCAAATTGTACAGATACCAATTCGACCCGACCCCAAGGACGCAACAGAGCATGGCGAGAATCTGGCAAAAAATCGTCCCCTCGACGCAAAAAGTCGTAAGCGAATGAACGCGAACTTTATAACTACCCTCTTGAATAATTCACGGATGTCGCGATCGCAAGAACAGCCGAGATTGCCGTTAGTTATGTTTTTCCAGCTGGAGCAGTACCACGAGGAGATACTCGACGATCTCGAGGTTAACCTGACGAACAACGAGTGGCGCGTGAGAAGCAGCTGCTGTCTCGCTCTTGCTGATCTGCTGAAGTCCAGCGCTTCCTTGGACTTGGCCAAACGCTCGCCCAAACTTTGGCAACAATTGTTCCGTGTTATGGATGACGTTCACGAGGAGACGCGATTACGCGCTACCACCACGTGCAAAATTCTCAGCAAGGTGCCTAACGATCTTTCGAACGCTTGGGCTTGTTTGGGGTTGTTTGGGCGGACAATCGTAACGAGAATGCCGAATATTTCGTACAAGGAACATCACTCAGTCCGCCTTCGACTTTGTTGAAACTCATATATGTGATGGAGCATTGAAAACTTTTGAGGACGTATTTTTATCGGCGGATAAACAGGTTTAAGGGGGAAAACACCCCTCAAAGTGTAGAGGAGTGTTTTTGCAGTTTCGCTCACAAGCAGTTCACCAATCAGAATGAAACAAAAACCAAAATTCTTCTAATGTACAGCGATGAAAAATCGAGTATAGGAGTATCGAAAAAAAAATTAAATTAAGGGGTGACAGGCCTTTTCTTTGGGGTCCTCCCCCCCTTAAACTCACCCAATTGTCCGCCGATAAGAAAAATGCGTGTCTAATAGTTTTCAATGCTTTACCACATATATGAGTTTCAACAAAATCATTCGATCATGTGCGAATTAAACCATTTTTTTCGTATGAAAAAGTGATTCCCTCGTAAAATTAATTACACATCTATTTAGTATGAATATCGAGCTGTCAGAATTTTTTTTTCGTTGCACAAAATGGCCGACTCCTAATATTTTCTTTTGTTATCGTTTTTTAGGCGCTCCGCGGCGTGACATTTAGAATCCACAATTTTTTACCTAGAACAAAAAACAAAAATTCTCGTCAATCTACATTAGAATACCTAGAGAAGTACGTACGGAATTTAAAAAATATTGTTTTATTCAAAAGTTGTAGGTATTTGAACTTAAGAAATGAATTTTCAGTGAAAAATTTCGTTATAACTGCTCATGAGCTGCTCATAAAATGAAAAGTTTTCGATTAATCAGATATTCCGTACGTACTTCTCTGCGAAATGCAATTAGGAACATAACTTTTAAATTTGAAGTAAATCAAGTGAAAATTGTTGAAGTTATTTGTCACGCCAATTGGAAAAAGCTGTTTCGAGAAGTTTCGAGTAGTCGGCCATTTTGTACATCGAAAAAAATTCTAACAGCTTGATATTCATACTAAATAGATGTATAATTAATTTTATAAGTAAGGTAAGGTTTTATGAGTAATTTTGTGAGGCCTAAGGTCTTAAGTTATGTTCCTCATTACTGGGTTAAGGGGTACATCTGCCTGGAGGCTTAAAAAATTGCCAAATTACGATTTTTTTTCTGGCCAACAGTCTATGAAATAGAAACGCATTGTTTTCAACACGAAAGTAAATGTATTGACAGCCTTTGAAGAAAATCACCAAAAAATACAGAAAAACGAAAAAAAATAGCCGCCGGAAGATAATGAAATTTTTTCGCGACGTTTGGCAGTCTTCTCTCCAACTTAAACGGCCCATTCGAAATCTATAAACCAAACGGGTTATTCAAGTTAACATTAAACACGAGTTGTTGACGATTGTCGGTTTTTAAAATCATTTTTTTTCAACAACGTGGCGGCGAATCGAAATTCAAGCATACAAAATCCATGAAAAAAGCTATTTTTGCGTAACTATAAAAAAATGAAGATCGACTTTGAAAAAGTGAGATCGTCAACGACCGCCAAATATTTCTCATCGTGTCTCCTGAACATTTGGAAACCATCCATCATGCTACCGCCCGTTAGAAGCTGTAGTTCATTCAATTTTAGGAATATTTCAATGAAATTTTCCAGGAATATAAGCTGATATAGAATCAAAATATTTTTGGAAAATGCATTTTTTGACCCACCAAGGTAGATGTGACCCGTTTACAATTTCAGTAGCTTGTGACTTCGCGATGATAACACGGCACTGCTTGCCTGCCTGTAAACTGTTCGGGAATTCGACCTAAATTTTGGTCGCCACGTCCTTCAGACATCGTAGAATGAAAATACGAAAAAAATCGACTTTTTAGAATTCGATGCACGGGTACCACCCGATTTTTGACTAATTTTTTTAATGTTCAGGTTTGTGTCCGCAACTGCGATCCCTCGTACGGAAAATCGGGCGAGCTGGTGCTGCAAGCTATTCTTCCGGTACTCTTGGACACCGGAATAACTCACAACGTTGCCACCGTCCGAGCAATATCGCTCCAAGCTGTTTCGCAACTCGTCACTACCGCCGGGCCGATGCTCAAGCTGTATCTCGTAACTCTCATACCCGCGCTCTTGACGGCCACCGATCTGGAAATTCCGAAACTCAATTACATGAGCAACCATTACGGGGCGCAAACGGAGGTTCAAGAGGCTATCGACAGTGTGAGAACGAGCGCCGCGAAAAGTCATTACGCTACGGAAACAATAACGAAGGTTCGTTCCGCTAGTCCGTACCAATAAGAACAAGCAGGGTTTTTACGCATATGGAAAACATAGAATACTCGGAAAACTCAGGGAATTTTGGAAATTCTCTGGAATTTTGGAAATTTTCTGGAAGTTTGGAAATTCTCTGGAATTTTGGAAATTCCCTGGAATTTTGGAAATTCCCTGGAATTTTGGAAATTCCCTGGAATTTTGGAAATTCTCCGCAATTTTGGAAATTCTCTGAAATTTTCTCAGTATTTACTTTTTGCAAGAACTACGAAAAATGAAACAGACTTGACAAAAAAACTAAACAGTATAAAAAAAATATTTTTCTTAGAGTTTACTTTTTGTAAGAAATACGACAAATGAAACCGACTTGACGAAAAAGCTAAACAGCATAAAAATAAATATTTTTCATATTTATATTATTATTCATTATATACAAAAAAAAGTGAATTAACTTTTTGCAAGAACTACGAAAAATGAAACCGACTTGACGAAAAAACTAAACAGTATAAAAATAAATATTTTTCATATTTATATTGCTCTTAATTATATACAAAAAAAGTGACGTCCGTGCCAAATATTGAAAATTTAAACACCAAAAACTAATTTACCTCTAAAGCTCTATACATTTGCATTCGATCTGTCGATACACAACCACGTCGTTATTATTATAGTTAAGTGTTTATATTCATTTTTTATTTATTGTCACCGACATAAAAATTCTGTTTATAATAAAGAAAAGATTTCGTATTTGCTTTTAATGTTTTTTTTTACTTTACAATGTTTAAATTATTTTTCGAATTTCAGTTTTTGCAAATTTTATTTCAATGTTTAAAATTTCTATATATATGATCTTACAAAAATTGTCTTATCCAGTTCAACATAATTTTTCAATAGAACAATCGAATTGAAAATTTCCTTTGTTTTTTCAAGTCGATTAATAATGTTATGTTCTTTTTTTCACAAAAATGATTCATTGCTATTTCTACGTATATAATTTTTCCCGCATAGTTTGTAACGTTTCCAAGTACTAGTATGGTTGAAAAGAGTCTTGACTTGTCGTCTTTAACTTAAGAAAATATATATTTGATGAAACCGAAGTTACTTGTTTCACCCTAATCTGGGGCATGTGCAAAACCTGGAATTTTCGCAAAACCTGTATGGAAAACCTGGTAACGTCAAGGAATTTCTGAGCCAATAATGCGTAACAACCCTGACAAAACTCCTTGCCAAACTATAATAATATGTATATTTTTTTTTCGCTTGTTATTCAGTGTACGCAGTACGTCGAGGGTTCGATTCTCAAGGATCTCATGCCGAAAGTTATAGAATTGATCAAATCGAGCATAGGCCTGGGTACCAAGGTCGCCCTGTCGCATTTCTTGATACTCCTGTGCAGTCAGGTAAAACAGGAGCTACAACCTTTCGCCGGTAAGTCTCGTACGGCGCTTAGCGAAAAACTTTCACCACGGGCGCGTCGAGTCGCTTCTGAACTGGAACGCAAAATTGTGCATTTTTGTATTTTGTAGTAGGGTCGGGAGAAACCTGGTAATCTCATGGAATTCACAATTCGTCGAGGAAATGGGAAAAATCTCCGAGAGTTTAACATTCAGGGCAAATTTGTAAATTCACGATTATATAATCATCAGATCAACTAACGGTTTTCACCTAGCTGAAAAGAAGAGAAATTTTCCTGAATTTTTTTTCTGGAAAAACGTGTGCAGAGTTACTATTTTTTTTTTACATTACACAGTATGTTTTTACCCCTAGAATGGCACACTGGGGCACATTCATGCCCCACGAATTTTGTAAAAGTACCTAATTTTACCAATTAAAAATTTTCATTTCCCTTCGGATCAAACTTTGACACACTTTCCGAATTTGCTGAAATGTTTAAATGGTACCACTGTCTTTCTCATTAAAAGGCGAAGAAAATCGTGTTCTTCCAAAAATGTTATTCACTATTTATTACCCCGATAATCGGGTCCAACGCGTGGGGTACATTTATGCCCCAGTGTGCCTTTACGGCAGGGTAAAGTTAATTCGGCGAAAAAAAGCCATGCTTTTAAGATTTTTTTGGCGTAACGAATAGTGTTCGTTTATTGAAAAATTTGCATATAATAAAGTAACATTTGAACAACATTCTCCTAAATTTGCATTGCAAAATATTCAAAATTGAGCGAGTGAAAATTAAACCCCGGAGGCGCCTCGAAAAAAAGTTGGTTTGCGGTGTGCACCATAACTCGCAACAGAATCATTTGAAACAAAAAAATCAAAATGCATTTGTTAAAGGAGATGCTTCTCGAGGTAATGACGGGAGGATTTTTTTTTTCGATTTTTCGATTTTTCGTAGCACTTGGGAGCCAAAAACACGATTTTCGCTAAAAAAATCGGCTAATTTGTCGTTGAAAAATTAGTAATTATTAAAAAAACAAAAAAGCTCTCGACAATACCTGGTGAATTATGTGAAGAAGTACTGTGCAAAATTTCAAAGCGATTGGTCCAGTAGATTTTGAGTTATTATCGTGCACACGGACTTCAAATATGACAAGTCTCAGAAAAATGGTTTGAAAAACGCAGAAGAGAAGAGAACGGCATGGAGCAATAGACGCTCAAATACTCATAACTTCGTCAATTTTACTCCGATCGACTTGAAATTTTAACACAATATTCTTGATATATTATGCATTCATTTTAAAAAAAATTTAAAATGAAAAAAAAATTTAAATACTTTACCCCGCCCTTTAGGAGACAGAATAAAAATAAGTGTGTCCTTCTAGGGTTAAGTATCTTTTAACATTTTGGTATTGAAAAATATTTATAAGTGTGGTAGATACAGTTTGTGCAGACCGCTGTTTGAAAAACGGCCTTCGCGGTGGCGAGCTCTGCTCGGAAACAAATTATCCGGAATAAAGAAATCAAACGCATGTAGTTTTTGCACGAAATTATCTAGTGCTTGGACGAAGGAATGAAAAAAATATTGATTAAAAAAAAATTCCCGCAGTCCAAACTGAAAGTATCGATATTCGGCAAAAAAATGCTCTATTTTCGTTTGACAAAAAAACTATGCATCGAAAAGAAAAATGCCTTTATTCAAGCTCCTTTTTTATGCGGAAAGGAAGCTTGTAAAATTTGGAGTTGATCGGTGCAGCTTTATTTTCGTTGACAAAAAAGCGATGCATCGAAAAAAGAATTTCTTTATTCAAGCACTGCTTTTTGATATGTTGAAGAAACTTGTAAAGATCAAAATTTATCTGGCGCTCTATTTTCGTTGATAAAAAAAGATGCCAGAAAAAAAAACAATTCCTCCGTTTAAGCATTGCTTTTTGATATGTAAAAGAAGCTTGTAAAATTCAAAGTTGATCGGTGCAGTGATATTTAAGATGTCGTGGTCATCGATTTTGAAACAGGAATAATGAAAAAAAACGCGTTTCAAATTCATCAGTTTGCGGAATCTGTGTACGAACATCGATAACTCCCTCCATTTTGAACAAATCGACTTGAAAATATTCAAAGAATATTTTTGAAATGTTAGATTTCGAGAATCCGCCAAAAGCAAAAGTAGATATTCTCAAAAATTTCAACTAGTGCACCGCCTTAAAAACTCGTGATTCTAAGTTTTTGTCTTCCATTGCTGTTTTTTTAGTCATTTTCTCGTATCAAGTATCAAGCATGTCAAAGAGACAAGCAGAAAAAATGTCCTGCCCAAATTTTTTGAGCTCTTTTTCAATGAAACTATTGATAACCAATTTTAATTCTGCGTACAGTTGCCGTTATTTCATATTATTGAGAAACAAGACGCTTTCGTTGCAATGCACTTGCCGTAACAAGTGCTTTTCGTAATTTAAGGGGAGGAACCTGAGTAAACGGCGAGAAAAACAAGTAAAATTCGGGAATTTTTATCTCAAAAACTAATGTTTCGATTGGATCCGGGTTTTTTTTATTGGAAAATATGCATATTGAGGTATGTTTAGGAATTGTTTAAGAGAGACTTTGTCCTTGGAGTGCCATAATTCAGGTGTTTACATTTTATTTTTTTTAAAGGAAACGAGTAAAGCTTTTTTAGTGCGATTTTTTTCTTGCTTTCATTCATGATATACAGAACGTTAAAATTTAAAAAAAAAACCAAAATGGCGGCCGTTGCAGCTCGCGAAAACAGGTCCTCAAATCGCGGGAGGTAAACGGCTGACATCACTGCCCCCTCTTTGTTGATCTGAAACACAAATTCAAAGCATATTATCAATCTGTGACCCTTTGGTCATGGAATGACGGATGGGTTTTTCGTTTAGTACAAATTTCGGAAAATGGCGGCAATTTAAAAAAAATCGAATTTTCGCGTTTTTTTTGCATAAAAAGATAAATAATAAATGCAAAAATGTATCTATCGAAAAATGATCCGTCATTCCGTGAAGACATATTTTCTGAGCATGCTCTCCAAATTTCAGGTCGATATGTTAATTACAGCGGTCAGGAGAATGTCAGCCATTTTTAAAAACGTGTTTTCGAGAAAAACACGTTTAAAGTTTTGTAATGTGTTTACACAAATGTGTTTATAATTACGGCTATTCGGCAATGCGTGGTCCATAGAGGCATCCCTCCTCTTCTTCTAGCTGCTCATGTTGAGCCGCTAACATCTCTGCTCAATCTACCGCTGCTCAATCCGGGACAAAGTCTCCCTTAAAATAAATTCGTTGACTGGAAGCGATTCAAACGCGATTATCTCGAAACAGTTTTGAAAGTCTGAGCCAGATGTATCTCGAAAACGGCTTGTCCGATTTTGTCCAAATTTGGATACAATACTCTTCGATAGTTTTTTTCTTTCGCCACGGAGGATTTTTTTTTAAACATTCATTTTTGACGGAATTGCGACCGTTTTAATGTAACATTCGTTTTTCGTTCGCAATTTCTTGCGAACTTCTTGATTTTGAATTTCTTGATTTTGGATTGCACACACATTGCATAAAAAAGCAATGGTTCAATCAAATGAAAAACCCCTATGTGGCGAACGAGAATAACTATCGAAGGATATTGTATCCAAATTTGGACAAAATCGGACAAGCCGTTTTCGAGATACATCTGGCACCGACTTTAAAAACCATGGTTCGAGATAATCGCGTTTGAATCGCTTCTAGTCAACGAATTTATTTTTTTAAATTCCTAAACATATCTCATGGTACATATTTTCCAATAAAAAAAACCCGGCTCCAATCGAAACATTAGTTTTTGAGAATAAAATTCCCGAAGTTCACCTGTTGTTCTCGTCGTTTACTCAGGTACATCCCCTTAAACAAAAAACACCAAAGAATCGGTGCAAATTTATTTGTTCCGTGAGCATTCGATCGGGAACGATCTGGGAAATGTTGGGGATTGTTTGCTCTCATTTACCGATCACCTTGCGACTGTCTTGAAAATATTTCTCCAACGAGATCGAATAAACGAACGCGTTGCACTGTCTCTCGACAGGTAAAATTTTGTCGGCTCTGGCAAATGGGCTAACCGATCGGAACGCCGCGGTGAGAAAAACGAATGCCGTGACTATCGGCCACATAGTCGGCTCTGCGAAGCAATCTAGTCTGGACAAATTGTTCAATATGCTAAACACGTGGTACATGGAGAGAGAAGGTAAATATCGCAATCACAAGCCCAATGACAATTGAGGGGCTGCATCTACCCAGAGGTCCGAAAAAATGGCCAAATTCCGAATTTATTTTCTGGGTAAAGGTTGGTGAAAAAGAAATTCTTCTTTTAACACAAAGGTACATTCATTGAGAGACTTTAAAAAAATACCCAAAAAATACAGAAAAATATTTAAACATATTTTCGCGACGTTCCGCGGTGGACACTCTCTAGCTTAAACGGTCCATCCGAAATCTAAAAACCAAACGGGTTATTCAAGTTAACAATAAAAACGAATCGTTGACGATCGTACATTTCCAAAATAATTTTATTAAACAACGTGGCGATGAATTGAAATTCCAGCATACAAATACTATGAAAAAAGTCGTCATTTTGACGTAACTATCAAAAAATGAAGATCGGTTTTTACAAAGTGAGATCGTCAACGACCTTTGAATGTTTCTCATCATATCTCCTGTAAGTTTGGAAGGAATCCATCAAGTGGTTCTCGAGATATCATATCCACCGACTTTGAAAACAGTCTTAGGAGAAATACGCGTAGCTCATTCAATTTTAGGAATACTCCAATGAAGTTTTCAGGCAATATATAGCAGGTGATACAATCGAATAAAAATATTTTCGGAAAACGCAATTTATTGACCCACCTAGGAAGATGTAGCCCATTAACGAGGGTCAGTATTCCCCGTGGACGATACGAAAAACGTTGTAACATTATTCGGCAGATGACTCGATAAGACTCGCGATAGGACAAACCCTTCAGTCGATAAACAACCACAACAACGACATCATGAAGCAGTACGCTGAGACTCTGATACCGCTGACGTTCTTCGCCATGCACGCGGAAAAAGTGATCGGCAGCAACGAGAACACGATCGAATTGTGGACCGATCTTTGGGGTGAGATTGCCCATGGCACGGAATACGCGATAAAGCAACACTTGGCGGGGATCACGGCCGTTTTGAAAAATGCCCTCGAATCGGCGTCATGGACGATGAAGGCGCAGGCGGCGAACGCCGTGTCTACGGTGGCACTTAAGCTGGGCTCCACTATGGACGAGGAGGCCCGGAGGAGCTTGTTGGTCATTCTGAAAAATGGTCTGCAAGGCCGCACCTGGAATGGAAAGGAACGTCTCGCCGAGGCACTCGCGACTCTTGCCTGCAACAGCAAGTATGTCGCGCTTCAACCCTGTGGAAATACTCTAATGGAATTGAATAGCTATACGATTGATAATATAATACTTTTGGGCGCCCGATCGTCTTATGGGAAACAAAAACCTTGATTTGGTCCAAATTCTTGTTGTCTCGTTCAACAAAAATCATCTTCGTATCTTAAGGGGTTAGGCCACTCTGGAGGCCGAAAAAATAGGCTTTTTGGGGATTTTTTTGCAGAAAAACTATATAATAAATCAACATTACAAAAAAGGGTGTTTATTATATATTTCAGTAACTGTATACAATAATTTTTTTGAAGCGATTAATTTCAAAATGGCGGCTGTGCAGCTTTTATCTCAAAACTGCATTTTTTAAGTTGGCCGGAAACATAACTCCGACAATTTTCAACCGATTCACTTGAAATGTTGAATATAGTTTGGAAAATACATTGTCTATGGAAGTACGTAGGATTTTTTTTATATTGCATAGTTCATTTGTTATTAACAATTATCTGACGATTTTTTAGGCAAATTTCTCACTTTCCAAAAATTTGCCTAAAAATCGTTAATAACAAATGAACTATACAATATAAAAAAAATCCTACTTACTTCCATAGACAATGTATTTTTTAAGATATACTCAATATTTCGAGTGAATCGGTTGAAAATTGTCTGAGTTATGTTATCGGTCAACTTAAAAAATGCAGTTTTGAGATAAACGCTGCACAGCCGCCATTTTGAAATTAATCGGTTCAAAAAAATTATTGTATACAGTCACTGATATGTATTATAAACACCCTTTTTTGTAATATCGAATTATTTTGAACTTTTTCTGAAAAAAATCCCCAAAAGCCTATTTTTTCGGCCTCCAGAGTGGCCTGAGGCTTAAAGCAATCGTTGTACTATAGGGAAACGATATTTATATTATTTCCATTTAAAAAAAAAACAAGATTTCTACCTTAATTAATTTTCCCTAGTTTTTATTCCATTTTATAACTTCAATATTAATTCCTTAAGGCCTTGTATATCTTCGGAAAACAAGGCTTATTTATGATTTTTTAAAATTCTAATAAAGCAATTCGAATGCGGTTTGTTTGGGTTTTTGGGATTTTACTTGTCTGGGGATTTAAAGGATTTTACACAAAGCGATTTTTGTGTCAAATCAATTTTATGTTTTCCAAAAAAATACAAAATGGCGGCTCGGTGGCTGGTAGAAAGGGAACGCCTTTTTTGAGGCCCTCCACGGGCGGACTCGTTAAAGACGTAAATATGGACCTAGAACAAAAAATAAGAAATGTCCGTAATCTATATGAGCTTTACCACAATGGCAAGCTGTAGCAAAAAAAAGTTCGATTTTCGACTAAAAATCGACTTCAATTATTTTTTATTAAGGGGGAATATACCTTTGTTAGGGCAAAATCAAGGGTCATTTTTGACAATTTATTTAAGAAAAACAAAACAGTATTTTTAAATTCGGTTTTTTTATACATGTTAGTACAAGTCTTAAAGTAAACGATTTAAAAAAAAATTGTTTTGGAACAAAATGGCGGCGCGGTAGTCGATGAAAGAAAACTCCTTTTTTCATAGTCCTCTACGAGCGTATTTGCACAGGTCATAATTTTCAAGCTATAACAAAAAACGAAAAATATTTTGAAAGTAGACATAAAAAACTAGTCCAGTACGTAGGGGTTTTTCAAAATATTGATCTAAAAAAAGCGTTAATATGAAGAAAAAAAAATCGGTCGAATATCGATCATAAAATTTTTAAATTTCAACTTATCGAAAAAAAATCTCACGTACTGGACTAGAAAATATTGTCAAGAAGCTACAGTTAAAATTTCAAGTCAATCTATTGAAAACTCGAGGCGCTACGCATACGCCCGTGTCTAAAAACATAGTTTCGAGAAAAACGCCTTTAAAGTTTTAAGTACTGTAAAATCATGGATATTTCGTGTTTACCTTTTATTGGCGATGCCTGGACCATACAATTGTCCTTCTAATTCAACATTCTCTTTCTCTTTTTCTTTTCCTGAAGATGTAGGGAAAAAAAAGCAAAAACAAAATTTACAGAGTTATATCCCCCCTTAACAAACATTGAGAAATCATCCGGTAACACGGTAGAAAAAGTTATAATCTATGCTTTGTCCGAATTTGAAGTGAATAGGACGAATAGATATTGAGGTACGACTTACACCGCTTCATAAAACAATTTCGAGATAAACGCAGAAGACAAATGTTCGTCGTCACAGTAAGCGATTACTCTCCACAAAAATGGTCATAATAAATCGCATTTTCGAAATTCCAAGCTTATGCCGACTCCGCAACCAATATTCGACGATTATAAAACACAATTACCTTCGAGGCAGATTTCTGAAACTGCGATCATTGACCGTCGACCGTTTATCGTTCGAATTCGCAGGGAGGCACTGATCAGCGATACCGAACTGATGGATACCGTCTTAGAAGCTTTATACAAAGAATGTAAAAAAGAATCCATGGAGTACCGACGGCACGCCATTAAAGGATACGCGGATGTACTTCACACTCTAGAAATTGACCGATTCACCCAGCTCTACGACATTGCACAGGAAATACTCATTAAAGTACGTTAATCGTTGTCAAAATTGTTTTGGAACTACTGGGAGGGTTACCCTTGGGTAACACAACTGAAACTCACAAGGGGGCATTCCCTACTTGTCATCACCGATTTCGCTGAAATTTATAGGACATGCAGGGCTTGGCTAGAAATGAAAGTACCCGAAGTGGGAACTCCAGATGGCCAAGCGTTTAGAAAATAAAAATGTTGACGCGGCCCTCGCACCGTATAAGCCTGCATATGCATGTTTGCCAAGCAGCGGTTGGCGTAGCGGTAAGAGCTCGGACTAGTAATTCGATGGTCGTGGGTTCGAACAACCCCGTGTGGAGACTTTATTTCTTTTTCTATCTTTTTCGCAATTTTTATATTATTCATTTTCCAAGTAAGCAAACAGGTGAAAAATTAATTTTATTTGTTTATTCATACACAAAAGGCATAGAAAAGGTAAAAATTGGGATTTCGGACTTTTCAACAAGGGATTGTAATTTAAGCGCATACGAAAAGACTTTGTACATAAAAATTCAAAACTTTATTCGTTGACATTCGATGATTTACACGTGTCGGGATGATATTTATCGTGGAAACAGGGGAAACAATAATTATTTCTGCATCTAGCACACGTTATAAACGCCGCATTTTTACAATCACATCGTTGTTTCAACGTCTCCATAGAAAAACATACTTGATTGACATTCATAAAGCATTCGCTCTCATCGCAAAGTTTAGAAGCGAACCACGCGTAACGTAACATTTTACGGAATATTGGCGCGAATAATTGATGATGAACAATCGAATGTATTTTTATGCAGTCCTCTCAGAAAGTTATTTCTTTTTCTTGCTCGATGAGATACGAGCAATTTTGTATTTTTTTAATAAAGTTTTCAACCTGACGACGAAACTATATATCGCAGGGTTGCACCAGTGGAGTACATTTAGGGGAAATTACTTTGATGCTACACGTTGGCAATTCTTCTCCATCTTGGAAGAGTTCGTCGGATAATTGCGGATTTGTTTGTCCTACCCACGAGCCAATCAGCAACTCCAAATTTTCTACGATTATGCGCTCATTAAAGAATGACGTCCTATATGCATTTTGCGTATAGATAAATAAACAAAATAAATTATTCACCTCTTTGCTTAATTAAAAAGTCGGTTTACTGACGATAGTTGAACGTGACAACGTCATAAGAAAATACTGATGGAAAGGTTTCATTTTTCAAAAGAAAATTTTAATTTTGTTTGTTTGATAGATATTTTGTATGGATATAGAGAAGGAGGTAAATGGAAATCACAATTGAATTGATCAAGTTACATTTATTTGTACGCATAAATACAATTATGTCAATTTTTATTTATTTTTTTTACAATGTACATATTTTTTACAAGTATGAATGTGTTTGAGCAATTGTTTTACAACTTTTATTTTTTCATAAAATTCTTCGTTCAGAAAATCATTTTAAATTTACAAAATACTTGAATAAAATTTATTGTTTAAATTTCTACTCGACTGTTAAAATTTAATTTTTGATTTTATTATTTTATAATAATAAATTTTGTATTGACATTATTTCTTTCAGCAAGTGAACTGAATAAAAGTTGTTGTTCAATTAGTTACTTAATTATTTTTGCAAATTTAATTGTAATTTGTTGTAAAAAAGTAATAATTTTGAATAATTTATTATAAGAATAAACTGTGATTAAATTATTGTTCATAAATCTTAAATTTAAAATTTAAAAATTGGAAACATCATTAAAATTTTTGTAACTCTAGCTTTTAAAAAGCCCGCCGCAATGTGTTTGATATAGGAGAAAATTGTTCCCTTTGACGGCTGGCTGGTCCAACCTGTCATTTCAGACACGTTGTTATGATATGTGGAAGATTTAACATTTATGTTTTAATTTTTTGAAATCATAGCTACGCTCGATAATTATTTCGATCGAATAGTAAAGCAATTGATTTTTACTCATCGTGAAATAGTTCTGTTAACTTATTGTTATAGTTTTGTCAATTATAGCATAACCTACAATCGCTGCACTAGCGGACCGATGCTATTTATTTTAATGATGAAAGCACGAATATTCGACAATATATCACTGAACATATATTTAATATCGAAAGAATCATTACCTTTATCGCCGCAATTATCGTTGCTATAAACAATTCACACCACATTCACTTTTCACTGCACTTCATACTTGACGAAAACATGTACATGTATTATTGTATAGCAGCTGTCCACGCGGACGCATCGCTCATGGCTTCTGCACACTGCGCGCGATGGGCGACAAGCGATGAGCGATATCCAATGAGAGCTCGAGTATGACGGAAATGCTCTATGAGAGTGACGTTGCCATTGGATATCGCTGATCGCTCGTCGCTCGTCGCTCGCAGTGTACAGAGGCCATCACTCAAGTAGGAGAGAGACAAATGTCGAACGCTGCCGAACGCGGAGGCCGATTGTACCTCTTTGTCGCTCGTTCCGCGCTCTCGCTTACACTTCAAGCCTTAAATGGAACGCCTCAGAGCGAGGTAACGGCGATGAGTCATGCTTTTTCGTGCGTGCAGCCGGCTCCATCGAATTATAAGACGTTATCACGTCAAAAATGAATAATATAAAAATTGAGAAAAAGATAGAAGAAAAAAAAAGTCTCCACACGGGGAGTCGAACCCACGACCATCGAATTACCAGTCCGAGCTCTTACCGCTACGCCAACCGCTGCTTGGCAAACGTGCGAACGTAAATGGCTTATACGTTGCGAGAGCCGCGTCAACATTTTTCTTTTCCAAACGCTTGGCCATCTGGAGTTCCCACTTCGGGTACTTTCATTTCTAGCCAAGCCGAGCATGTCCTATAAATTTGAGCGGAATCGGTGATGGCGACTAAGGATTCCCCTTCTTGTAAGACGCATACGTTCTCGAATTGCAGTTGTCGAGAAAGAACGACGACGATGACGACGACGACATACGCAGTGCAACGAGTGAGAGTACGAAGCGACGCGAGGATAAATTGAAGCTGCAAGAAACGGTTTACGAAGCTCTCGGAAAAGCTTGGCCGTCGTCAAGCGAAAGTAAAGAGACTCAAGGTGCGCCTCTGCAATTGCTACATCGCAGAATAGCCCCCGTAACATTCCCGAAAGAATCGCCAACCATGCGGGGAAGGTCCCGATTCGAAGCCCGGATATCATATCGATTTTAATATGTCGCTTTTCTCGTATTCCAGACAAGTACTGTATACAATTTGTGGCCCACTGTAACGAGACAATGCGGAACACAACGCGACCCATACAAGTAGCGATTTTAATGTCGCTGAACCTGTTCGTTGACAAGCTCCACCTACTGAAACAACATATCACGCAAACGGACGATAAGGATGGCTCGCTGTTAAAGGAAATTTGTCGGACTCTTAATCAAATTTTGGAATATTCGATAGGTAAGGAGAGAAAAACGTTCGTCTCGGATCACTTTCGATTTGATTCGAAAGCTCGACGTTGTTAGATCCGTTGCGCGAACACGGGGTCATTCTGACCCCAACGATTTCACGAACATTTTGCGATTGATAGTTTCCTTTTAAGGGGTTCGGCTACTGTGACAACCCGAAAAGCAGGCTTGTTTATAAAAATTATTTTTGAAGGAATAAGATGATTAACAAATTGTTTGGACTTTAATTTCTATATAGATTAAGGGATAACACCACTCTAGCGGCAGAAAATAAGGCCTAACTTTGACAATTTATTTTGGGAGTATGAAAAAAGGAATAGGATTTCTTTTGAGAGGGTTTATTCAAAACATATTAAAGTATAAAAAATAATATTTTATTATCATTTTCATACAAAATAGCGGCGACAGAGCCCATTTTGAAAAACGTGTTTTTTACAAATAGCTTCACGGGAGGACGGTTTTCTCGTAAAGTATAAGACCCGGAAGAAAAACCAAAAAAAATTATAATCTGTATATTATTAGCTATGGGACTACGTAGGAATTTTTTTTAATCAAATTTTGAAAAAATGGCACACTTTGAAAGAGAAAAATCGATTTCTTGCCCAAAAATTAGCAGTAAATTGTTTATAAAAAAAAAGTTTACATTTAATCAAAAAACGGTTGTAATTGCGAAGCTACTATCAACATTTCAAATCGATCCATGCAAAGGTGTTCGAGTAATCCGTCCTCCCAGTTTGAAAAAAGTGGTCTCGAGATAAACGCGTTTCAAGTTGTACGCGGCGTCTGAAAGAAGTCCGAAGCGCTGCGGCAGAATCTATAATTGAACGTTTAGAAAAAAAAACCCTTTAGAAAATGACCCCAAAGTATTTTTTAAGGCGGGATATACATTTAGACAGGAAAAAAATAAGCAACATTGAGGGATTTTTTCAACTAAGAAATAATTATTCTACAATTATCAAACTTTAGGTATACTTCAATAGTATATTTAAGCATACTTGACAATTTTTTAAAATTAATTCATCATCAAAATGGCGGAGCTGTGGCAGTGTTACAGCAAGGTCGCTTCCCGTAGACTTTTATTTCCAAAAATGTTGCAACTTTTTTTTTAGTTAGAACATGTATTGTTTCTATGTGACGGTAACTAAAATGAAGAAAATGCAAATTTAAGAAAATGGCACGCATTTACAAAAAAAAACAACATTTCACACAACATTTCTGTAAAATGTGAATTAAAAAAGTAATGTTTTTAAATTTTTCATAAACAAATCCCGTCAAGTAGAAAGTACCAATGTTATCAATATTTCTACCAAGTTTCAGCTCAATCGGCTTAATAGTTTTTGAGTAGCCCTTCACGACAATTTCGATAATGCAGTTTTAAGAAAAACGCGTTTGAAGTTCACGCCCGCTCCGAATCCAAGCGGTGAGGTACCTCGTTGACGGGCTGTAACATTTGAAGTTTTTCGAATTTCGCTTTGAAACTTTCGGACAATATTCTACATATATAGTTCTATCGTTTAAAGAAGAAAAAAAAAGAAAATCTATTTTTTGATCGTTGTAAACGTATATCCCGCTAAGCAAAAAAAAACCATCTTTCCAAAATCCTAGAATGGTGTTTTCCCTTAAGGGAAGACACCACTGTGACGACCCGAAAAAAGTCGTTTTTCCGATCTTTTTTACTACATGATTATTTATTTGGTATTTGGAAAAAGGTATGCTACTAAACATACATTGAACTCATTTCATTTGTACATTTTTATTTCAAAAAATTAAATATTGACAACGTTATTGAGGCATAATCGAGCCTCTGTATAAAAAATTCGATCCAACAGCCAGATCGATAACTTCACAGTGGTTGGCCTGAAGAATAAGAAAAGTTTTATAATCTCCATAAATGTAGCTTGCGTTGTACGTAGCCGTTTGTCGTAAAATAAGAAATTTCACAAAATTGCGAGTGTTAAAAGAACAGTGTAATTTTGGCGAAATTGTTACTCAAACTCGCAGGCTTAAAAACCACTAAATTTAAAATATGGCTCCGTACAACGATAGTTACGGCCATTACAGAAATGTTGGTTTTTGAAAAATGAAAATCGGATAATTATAGCTAGTTAGTTCCGGCCAGGTCAAGAAAAGTCTTTTCGAGAAAAAAACGATTGAAATTTTCAGTATACGTAAATCGTTGCGCTACCTGCTCTCACTAAATTGTCCGTAATTTGGTCAATTGTCAACATTCCAACTTGAAATTGTTGTCGCATATTCAATATGTATACTTTGAGAATGTGCGAAAAAGATCGATCTCTTTTACCCGTCACAGTATTGCCCCGCCTTAACGTTATGTACCAAATTGCATCGAATAATATTAATAATTAAAGCAGTTATAAACAATCTCGTGGAGGACCTTTAAACGTGAGGGGCTCAACGGTGTATTTGGTTTTGGCTAATCGGTCGATGCGAGACAAAAAAAACCTGACATTATTATTAATAAGTGATGGAAAAAATGTAAAGAAGAAAGGCGTCGGTCAAGACTAAACTACTATGACTTTGAATAAGTGTACCAAATTTCAAGACAATCCGTTGATTAAATCTCGAGGGATCGTGTACACCGTTTTGAAAAACATAGTCTCGAGAAAAACGCGTTAAATTTGTTACCATCAGTTCTATCGTTGTAATCACAAGTTTACCTTCAATATGCGATTCACGCATCATACATGGGACCTCCGTTTTCAATTTGGGCTGCCTCAAGCTCCGAACGAGTGTTCGTCATTTTCACAGTAGCCTAACTCCCTAAGGCCTTAGGCCACAGTAACGGGTATAAAATCATGTGCGAATTAAGGAGGTTGGAGCGCTTCAGTTGAGTCAAATGGCGGTTTATTAATTTTTTTTTCAATGACCCTCATATAAATGCATATGAGGTACAGATTCATTCTGTATATGCTATTTTTTAAAAATATATCACTAAAGGGCAAAACTATGACTTTTAATATTTTTATTACGTAAAGTAGAAAAACTTTTGTGTTACTACCAACTTGAAAAAGTATAACATTATCGAGGATTATTATGAAAAAACTACAACGAATTTTTTCTACAATTCACAATGAAATTTTGAGTAATTGATAATTATGCCTGTTCATATTTACGTCACGAGCTTATTGGCCCATGGTTTACGATGGGCAAGATGAGGATTTTTTTTTCCTAAATGTTTACAAACGTTCAGTTTGCGTTAATCCGTTTTTAGAAATGGTTTATCTTGGTGCTAAATAACAAAAAAATTACATAACCTTTAGTGTGAAAGTCTTGCCCATCTAACCGCACGTTAAATTACATACATTAAACTATTTTTTATCTCTGGTGTTTGGTGGTGGAAAAAGTTGAAAAAAAATCGTAAAGACTCAGTATAGTCTAAACAATAACATGTATTTTTTATTTAATTTAACCTTGGATTGTGGCTAACGCTCCAACCTCCTTAAACCATTTTCTTCGCATGAAAAAGTGATTCACTCATACAATTAATTACACATCTATTTAGTATGAATATCAAGCTGTTAAAAAAAATATTTTTTTTTTCGATCTACTCGAAACTTCTCGAAACAGGTTTCTTAACTTCAACAATTTTCACTCGATTTACTTCAAATTTAAAAGTTATGTTCCTAATTGCATTTCGCAGAGAAGTACGTATGGACTTTCTGATTAATCGAAAACTTTTCATTTTATGAGCAATTATGAGCAGTTATAACGAAATTTTTCACTGAAAATTCATTTCTTAAGTTCAAATACCTACAACTTTTGAAAAAAAAAAAAACAATATTTTTCAAATTCCGTACGTACTTCTCTAGGTATTCTAATGTAGATTGACGAGAATTTTTGTTTTTCGTTCTAGGTAAAAAATTGTGGATGCTAAATGTCACGCCACGGAGCGCCTAAAAAAAGATAAAAGAAAATATTAGTAGTCAGCCATTTTGTACATCGAAAAATATATATATATATATTTTCTAACATCTTGATATTCATACTACATAGATGTGTAATTAATTTGAAGAGTGAATCACTTTTTCATACGAAAAAAATTGTTAAATTCGCACATGATTTTATACCCGTTACTGTGGCCTAAGACCTTAAGACGGAATGACGTTCTCATCGCGGTCGGTATGGTCGGGTAATTATAGATACCCAAAAATCTCTGAAACGGCTCTTCAGATCGTACATTAGCTTATGATAAGCCAATCTACGTTATTTTTTCTCAAATTCAGAAAATTTGAGGAGCAGACAGCCGTTCGTCTATCTATTTGACGTCGTTTGGCAAAGTTTCGACGGGATCTGAAGAGCCGTTTCAGAGATTTTTGTGTATCTATAATTACACGACCATACCGACCGCGATGAGGTGTCATTCCGTCTTAAACCCAACTGCGCAGTTTTAAAGTTGAATAAAATGCCTCCAAAAAACATCTCCACAAGAAAAAAAAGCATTGCTTTCGGACTGATAACCCCTTGGGTTAAATATGAGGTCATGTGCACCTCAAGATTCTCTCTCGCTATTAATCAAATTCTCGTGTTTCTCAACAGGTATATCAAAGTACACGAGGATCAGGAAAGAAGCCCTAAACATAATAGTTTCATTGTCGAAGAAGCTCGTCGCTGCCGAATCGACGGAGCAAACGGAGGATCTGCGGACTCTGTTGAAAAAGCTGTTGCCGGAATTGTCGCAGGACAATCAGCCGGAGGTCCGAACGCGGCTGGTCGACATCAAGGAAATCCTCAAGATATTCGAAGAGTCCCAGTCCTATCCTACATACAAATAATTCCCGCGTTGTTACACAGAAATGTGCAAACATCCGGAATTACGCGCGTTATTTAAAGCTTCGGCGAACAAACTGCGAGATTAGTGCCTCGTTCGGGCGATCGCGGATTTTCCGGTTCGCAAGAAATTTTGCGTTCAGTCACCGAAACAAAAGTAAAACCCGTCACAATCAAACAAGTTCCGTACACTTTGTTTTTCTCTCGTTCTACGCGACCGTTCTATCGGGCAGGACTGAGATTGGCGTTACATCGAGTGAGCAAGCGATCCAACGTGCCTGATTATTCAGCGGATGAACAAAAGCGGAAGCACCAGTTTGCGCAGCGTCAAACCTCTTTTTTCCCTCCCGAACGTACGTTAACCGGGCAAGGTATTCTCGGCATGTGGAATATAAATATATATATATATATACAGTAGGTTTGTAACTGTATGCAAATGTTTCATAAAAATAACGACAAAAAAGGCTGTCTCAAAATATAACATAGACATCTAGCGAACGAGTTCGTCTAATTCGTTTATTTGATCTTTTTAAGCAATATCGTGGCGCCCGTAGTCTTTTTCGTTTTGAGACTCTGCGATACGGATTTGAGTTTTTTCTTCAACGATGTAACCGTGGATTCCGGGCAATTCTCGATTACAAGTACGAGGAGGAAGCAAGCTCTATTGAAATTGATCCATCTCTCGATGATATCCTTGTCGAGTCTCTCCTCGATTATTTGGCCAAACGTCGCTGTGTTCTTTTCCGCAAACGTCTTTTCCGCGAGAATGAGTTTCTTCATGGTCATGTGCAATCCCGAGTGTTCGACGGCGTGGCGTTCAACGCCGTCTTCCTCCTTGACGCGCGATTCTTCGCTGGTGAGAAATTCGGCGATCGCCACGAAAGCGTTCTTGAGCTTGTCGCCGCGGCCGCATTTCAATATGGCGAGGGTGACGACGGCGATGGAACTGTTGGCCAGCCACGCCGCGACGTTTTCAGCGACGTTCTCGAGAACTGGCTCGATAATAGCCCCGACGAGTTCGTTGGCGCGAGTCTCGGCTGACTTCTTGCTCGTCTCGTTGTCGTCCACTTGCTTGAGATGTTGCACCAAGGCAGGATGAAAATGGGCGCTGTCGCGTCGCGCAACGAGATAAAGGATGACCCTACGGCCGTACTCGTTCGACGCGATCTCCACGAGGTCGGCGAGGATCTCGGTGAGAACGAGCTTCTTCACGAGCACGGTGTCGTCGACGCAATCGAAAATGGCCATTAGGATAACGTGACCGTGCTCCGATGTGCAGACGTTCTTCACCTGCTGTTTCAGCGCTTTGAGGGAAAATTTACGATCCTTGTTGGTGCCGTGGCGAATACACGTGGTGGCTAGCCTCGCGCCGTTCTCCGTCGCGGATAACACCGCGATGGAGCTTCTGAGCATCACGATTATCTCGGATCTGTCCTCGGGTGGGCAGACGTTCAAATAGTCGGTCAGCACAGCTTGAACTATGGGCGAAGAGACGAGCGATTTGTTCAAAATTCGTACGACGTTCATTTTCACCGCTGACAACGTCGCGGATTTCATGTCCACCGCCGAAGCGTAAACGTCGCTTATGCTTTTGACGCTGTCGTCCTTCGACTGTTTGTACATGTCGCCGTAAAATTCTTGCCTGAAATGGAGCTTGTTCAAGTCACTCGCGTAATTCGCGTAAACGTAATCGACCAGAGACGACGACACGCTGTGACTGACGAGCTTTACGACGTTACCGTAACAGGCGGCTACGATTTTCTTGCGAATCTCGTCGGTGCCGTGCTTGAGCGCCTTCTTGATGCAATTCTTCGCATACTTGGAGAGAAACATTTGCGTCAAGGATGGCTTCCATTCGGCTACGACGTTCTCGCGTATTTCATTGTTGCCGTATTTCAAAAGCCATTGAACAACGCGCGCGAGATCGTGCGTGAGTACAGCTCTGTCGAAACTACCCTTCAACAGTTGGTACAATTTTTTCGTCAATTTTTCACGCTCCTCCGGCGTACAGTCGGCTCTGCGAAGTTTCTCGACTATCAGCTTGGCCTTGACGCTCGGCTCGTAAACCGCCGCTAGCCTCTTCGCTTTGCGCTTCTCCTTCAATTCTTTCTTCTCCTTCTTCATCTCCAGCCAGTTTGGCTTCTCGCCGCCGTTATTCGCGTCCGCGAACTTCTTGCTCGCGTCTTTTTGCTCCTTATCGATGAATGGCTTCTTTGTTTTCTCCGCGGAATTCTGTTTGGCCGATTTGTCTGGCTTTTTTACCTGCGTCGGCTTCTCGAACTTACTCTTCTTCGCTTTGTTGGGCAACGTCGCCGACGCGCTCGCCGGCTTTTTCGCGCTCTGGACGCTTTTGGATGAACTCGTGGACTTTTTTGGCCCACTCTTCGCTGCTGCGACTTCGCCATCCTCGTTGCTGAACTTACGCTTCATTTTGAACGGACGGATATCTGAAGATCTGTTAAAGAGGTTGGAGCGTTAGCCATGATTCAAGATTACATTTTGTTTAAATATGTCCAGAAGAGTTTTTACGAATTCTTTGAAATTTTTTCACCACCAAACACCAGAGATTACAAATCGTTTAACCCTTTCGGTCACAGTGGGACCGCTAGGGTCCCACCCTTTAAAAAATCGCCTCAGAGCTCTAATATTGAACCAATGCCTCTGAAAATACGGATCTAGGGGTTTTTTAAGTCGCTGATCATGAATATGAGGTCAGATTTTGGAAATTCAAAATGGCGGACCCGATATAGTCGATCCAAATGGGCAATGTAACAATAAAAATTTCAATCATATAAAATCCTACTTTATCGGGAATATTCCTTCAAATATACGTTAGAAATAAATATTTCAGTTAATTTGAAATCATTCTGCAACCAAAATAATTTATGACTACAAAATTAAAATCCGTGGTTCCTTATCCTTATCACTATGCACTTCATATGTGTGTGTGTGTGTGTGTGTGTGTGTGTGTGTGTGCGTGCATTAGATTTTGAAAATCTAATGCCGGATTCGTGATCGGCGATCCCGAAAACCCCTGAGTACAAAGTTTTAGAAGAATTAATAAGTATTTGGAATTTCACGTCCGCCGTATTGGATCCGCCATTTCGAATTTTGAAAATCTAATGCCAGATTCGTAATCAGCGACCCCGAAAACCCCTCAGTACAAAGTTTTAGAAGAATTAATAAGTATTTGGAATTTCACGTCCGCCATATTGGATCCGCCATTTAAAATTTTTAAAATCTAATGCCGGGTTAGTAATCAGCGACCCCGAAAACCCCCGAGTACCAATTTTCATTAAAATCGGTGCAGATGAAAAATGCATGACTGAAAGGGTTAAGGAGAGATATACACCTAGATGGTCGAGGTCGAGGATTTAGAAGCTATGAACATTCCGTCGACCGTAGAAGACCTCCACTATGGGCCTGGTATCGATGATTCCATGTAAGTTGACAAATTTCATGATTTATTCATTCCCAAATTTTCAAACGCGTTTTTCTCAAAACCACGTTGTTCAAATCGGTACCCAACATTTCTCGAAAACCAATGAACCGATTGCCTTGACGTTTCTTGTGGTTATTCTATACACCATTATTTAATACTAGTCAGAGGATTTTTTTTCCGTTACTTAGTTTTTGTTTTATAGGCAAAAAAATTACTAATTTTTGGCCCAAAAATGACTATTTACGTTCAAACGTCCGCCATTTTGTAATATATCGATATTTTCAAAATCGGCTATGACAAGTACTAGATTATAGTATCTAATTTAATAATCTTTTTGGTTTTTTTTTTCAGATGATTTTTGAAGAAACGTCAGTGGGTACCGTATACGCAGATTTTTTTACGACGCTCCAAGGACCATGCTATATCCTTGTATATTTTTTATATTTTTAAATAAAGAAAATTAATCATATTTTTGAATGTATATGGGGTATTCCATACCAATTCGGCCTGGGTCTGACCCTCGACGCCTCAAATCTGGTTCCCGATTTTTCCTATCATTACTCTCAATCTATCAAGCAATTACAATTTTTTTCAGATTTTTCAAAATACATTTGGGCGCATCATGAATTTTTGATTTTTTTTTGTATGCCTCAATGGCCGTCATCGAAAAATCTGAAAAATTCCTAAAAATACAGTGTCAGATATAAAAAATGTTGGCGTAAAATTCATAATGTCTCGGATTTTGCTTCAACCCGTTTTTTAGCTTTTTGAGCAAAAAAAATGAAAAAAAAAAAAATAAGAAGCAGACGTCAATTTACTGTAGACTGTTTCTCGAAATTTTGTATGCATAATACCAGATTAAAAAAAAATTCTCCGATTTTTCTAAAGTGTATTTTGTAATTTTCGATTTTTTAAAAATCATGGTTGACAAAAATCCTAATTAGGGGTTGAAGCAAAAGCCCAGACATTATGAATTTTACACCAACATTTGTTATATCTGACACTGCATTTTTGGGAATTTTTTCAGATTTTTCGATTATGGCCATCGAGGTGTTCAAAAAAAAATTCAAAAACTCATGACGCGCCCAAACTTATTTTAAAAGTCTTTAAAAAATTTGCCATTGATTGATAGAGTGAGAGTAATGATAGGAACAATCAGGCACCAGATTTGAGGGGTCGAGGGTCAGACCCAGGTCGAATTGGTATGGAATGCCCCATATATTTTTAGATAATTAAAACCCCAATCCGAAATTTAAAATAATTTTCCTTGAAAAAATTCACAAAAATGACCTTTTTTCCGCCTCCTAGGTGTATATCTCCCCTTAATCTACCGTAAAACTCGACAACTATCGTCCGGATTTGTCAACTATGGTGCAGATTTGTCAGGTTTAAAATTTGTTTCTCCCGCTAAAGAATGGATTTATATATTTAATAGCTCGCTTTTATATATTTACCTTGGATTTATATATTTAATAGTCGCAGTGAATGAGATTTTGTTTGAAGATGTAGCTGGACTATAGTTGAGGCCCTGGACTATAATTGTGTCGTTTTAAAGTATGTAACACTACACAAACTAAAGTTTTACGTGCGTTTTGATGGGCAAGACCTTCACGCTATGGATGATGTAATTTTTTTTTGTTGCTATTTAGCACCACGGTAAACGATTTTGAACAACGGCACACTACACCTTTGTAAACATTTTGAAGAAAAAGACCCCATCTCGCTCATCGTAAATCGTATATATCCAATATGGACCCATCAACGTTTGATGAAAAATTTCACGTAATGAAAATATTCAAAATGCATAATTTTACCCTTTAATTGTATATTTTATGAAAAATTAGCCTCTACAGAATAAATGCATACCTCGTATGCATTTTGTTGAGGTTCATTGAAAAAAAAAGTTCAAAAATCGCCATCCGACTCAGCTGGACCGCTCCGACCTCTTTAAAGTGAAAACTGAGATTGCGTGCGTTTTCCATTTTTTAGATAAAATGGCTGGACTAAAATTACTATAACATGGAAATGAATGTCGTTGATTGAAATCTATTGTACGGTATTTCTTGATGGTTCGCACCATAGGGTAAACCGTTCAACGGACGGACGGGTACCAGTGAATGGACAAAAGCTGATTCATATTTTAAGTAAGTAAAGAATATGAATTGCTGATGAAAACTCGAATCACTATAATTTAGCGGAAAAATCACAGATGCCGTTAAAATCGATTTCTCAACTTAATACCAAATTTTGAAGCCACACGGAATTTTTTTATTTTGTGGTACTTGCACACAGCGCAATTTAGTTACAATATGGCTGTGCACAGTAGGTGTTCTAAAGGCGAAAAGAATAGTTCTTATGAGTTTTAAGGGTAGGAATCACTTGAGATAGATTCGATCGGTGATTTTGTGCAAATTATAAAAATAAATTCGTGATAATAGGTCAGAATTAGACATGTTTATTTACTGGTTCTTTATTCTAACAGCTTTCCAGTACAGTCGAACTTGATTATCCGAACTAATTGGCACTGGACATCATTCGGATAATAAAAAATTCGGATAATCGAAAAAATTATCTCGGATTTCTGGGAAATCAACTTATATAATATAAATAGTATAAAAAATTCTCTTTACTTATCCAACAACTCTAAATTCTCTATTTGATAGCAATTAACAATAAAGAAAGTTTCAATTTTTATAGTACCGCAGCCTATACAGGTAAATCACAATTGCGGCTTAAAATAATGATCAATTATTAGCTGTCGCATAGTAGTTGAGAGTTTCTTGGCTGCTAAAGCTCGAACTTGTTTCAAGCACAGCAGCTGTGTGGAACTATTTTCTGGTTGAGTTTCAAACCATTCCAGGGCGTTTGCTCGTGTATACATACATTGTATATACGATCTGATGTATGAAGTTACTTATAGGCAATTCGAAAATATTTCAATGTCAGGAGACAGCTTTATTAAAGAAAAAAAGGGGAATACCTTAGAGCATTACCACAACTGAGAAAAAAAAGACAATCATTGAGTTTGGATAATCGAGCGTTTGGATAACCGAAAATTCGGATAATTGAAGCTCAGTAAAAAATGTAGCTTATTGGCTGAAAATTGCAAAATTGTTTACTGTTGAAATATGACAATTTACATTTCATTGAATGTTGTTGTAAACCCATTTTATTTGTTTCTTAAATTTTGTATTTCTCTGTGGAAAAAAACTTTGGTATTTTTTTGAGAACGTCACGTTACAATGCAAAAAAGCTTTGTGTGTTTTCTACAAAATCGTAATGACAAATATCATACTCATCTGTATAAGAATGTTATAATTTTTGTGCAACACAGTGATCTCCAAATTGAGCATTCGATCAAAATGATAGTAATTTATGCTACAAGTGCGGGAAATAACAAATTCCATCGCACGTGAAGTTGCCGCACGAGCCAAAGGCTTTGGTGCATCTAACACGAGTACGAGTGATTTGCAGCATGAGCCAAAGGCAAGTGATATAACCACATGAGCACGAGTGAGACATGCGCCATAAGTTGAGACAAATTTGGCAACTTACGCGTGATTTAATTCGTTTTTTTCACAAATGTCCCATACATTATTTTTTGCAATTACTGTCTCGAAAGTGGGAATTTGGATTCAACAAAACCAATAACAATTATATTCAAATACGACTGTGATAAGTTGACGTTTCCTATCACATGAATTTTGCTACATTCAAGGTCGTTCAATCGGTCCAAAATCATAGAACGAAAAACTACCAACCGTGAAAAAAACCGTTTTTCGTGACTCAATGTGGTAAAATGAGCTACAAATACTTTTTTTTTCCACACTAGTGCAAGAAAGTAAGCATCGTTGAGAAATAAGCCACTTTCCGCATGCTAAACACCAATTGAAAATCGCACTTTTGGGGCAGGCATTGCAAAAATAATAATTCATCATTGTTACGGCGTTCATCTACACTCCACGTGTATTTACTGGCGGTAGAGTGTCCATTCACTGGTAATTTCATCCATTCGCTAACGATTTAGTCATTTCGATACTCATTTATTAAGTGCTTCAATATTATTTGTTGCAATAAATTCGAATATTTTTTGGACTATCAGAATACCTTTTGTTAGCTGTATCAATAAAAAAATGATTGTTCATATTCTTATTTTACATTCTACCTGAATCCTAGTGTCGTTATTCGTCCATCCACTGGTCGGTTTACCCTATTCGAAGGAAATCGACTGATGAATGGAAAGCATGCCAACACATAACCTCAAAATACCCGGAAAGCCAGAGTTTATGTATCTTCGATTACGCAAATTGAAATTCGCTTACCTCGGTTGTATTTACTGACAGTCGAAGTAAAAAACTGCGTATTTCCACGAATTGTATTATGTTGTCCACGATATTCCTCGCATCCTTCTTATAATTAGTTAACTGATTTTCGTCTGTCGCTTGAAAGTTGATCGAAGCGTCTAGACCCACGGTCTTACATACAGGTCTGACAACGGCGGTAGTGGGGGTAGGCACCCTTAGATGTTTTGCTTTTTATTCCGATTTCTGCCGCTTGGTGCGTGACCAGAGATTAGTAGGGAGATGTACAACGCTCCCCTTTTCGGCGTGCCTCGCAAATGGCGCTAAATCGCGGCGGCGTCTGTCGAGGTTGCAGATTCCCTTGTAGCCGCGCGAGTCCGTGATCACCGCTCAAGTCGGTATCGCAGTCAGCGAGAACGCGAATGGGTAGCTCGGTGGGGGGAAAGTCTCCGCCCCTCGCAAATCGCGCTCGCTCGACAGGCGAACGGAGCGAGGTTTTCCGTCCGATCGAGCTCGACATATATATGTGTGGCCGTACTGCGGATTGGAATATGCATTAAATGAATTCTAAAGTGAAAAACATGTATCGAGATGATTGTTTTCTCTCGGTTGCCCGTTTATGCCGAAAATGCGGGTTAAAAAAATTAACGACGAACCGCGTTGCAAAATAAAACGCTGAAACGACCGTGGAAGGTTCAAAAAGAAATCTTGAGCCTTTGCCGCGATCGTTTCCACATTTTTTTTCAACAGTAAACATTATGGATAAGGGTGTATCATAAATATTTATCTATCTGCAATGGGCGTTGTGGCCGAGTTGGTAGCGTGGCGGATTAACGATGTTACGGTCCGGGTTCAATCCCCGGTGAATCAACTTTTTTTTTTCTTTACTTTATATTCAGAATTTTTTCGAACTTACTCTCGCTTTAGCTATTCTCGCATGTTCAGGCATTATTTATGATATTTAATTCGTATATGCTTAATAAAAAAAAACAAGACATTACTACCGGGGATCAGCGCAGCCAGATCGCGCGTAAAAGTTACCCCCTCTCTAGTCTGTTATACGGCAATCGCCCAATCATAGTAGCGCGTGTCCGTGAGCGACAACGCTTGGACATCTTCGGAAAGAGCCGAGCACGGTCGAAGTTTCTCGACTGCGCCTTCGGCAGCTACACCAACGCATGGACGCTGAGCACGTTCATGTGCGGCCAAGCCGAAACGAAGGCTTCGAGGGAAAAAGCAATCTGAGCACGACTCACGCGTAACGTCACCCGACGTCGCGCGCGAGGCTTTTAGATAATTTCAATGCTTATTTAGCTCTTGATTCTCTGCGTTATTAATGTATACAAAAAAATGTACCGCGCACTCTGATCGCTTATTTTTTTAGTTTATACGTTAATTTAAATATAATAATAAATCTAAATTACAACTTATTTATCTTATATAAAATTGTTTACGCTTTACTCACACCCGTCCTTATGCCAAATAAATTATAATTCATAAAAGTAAGCGGACATATATTTATATTCGTATTATTATATTAATTCTCATACTTTCATCAAGCGATAAAGCATTATCCCCAAAAAGAAGCCAATCATCCACCCGGCCGCGAAACGTAAGTACCAGAAAGTGCACATATTCTACAAGCGATGAAATGGTCCCGTTGGTAGCGTTCCTGGCTTCGGTCCGCAGGGGCCCGTGGTGCAAATTTTTCTCCAAATTTTTCATAATTTATCATATTTTAGTGATATTTGAGATTTTCGGAGAAAAAATTATTTAAAACAGATTCAATTTCTGGTCTATTTCCCAAAAACACTTTTTTTTCACTGAAAATTCATGATTTCTCATTTTTTTCCCGGAAATTTTCCTTCTTCCTATTACCTGAGTGAACGGCTGCGAAGATATTCGGAGAAAATTTAAAGATGAAAAAATGAGATTTTCGTAAAGAAAACTTGTTCTTATTTTTTTTTCGGAACTTTTTCTTTTTCCTATTGAGTGAAAGGCTGCGGAGATATTCGGAGAAAAGTTATAGATGAAAAAGAATGAGATTTTCATAAAAAAAAACTTATTGCATTTTTTTATCCCTCATAATTCTGAGAAATAATGAATTTCCGAAATTTTTGCAAACATCATTTTCCTTAACGGGTAACTCTACTGTAACGGCCTGCCACGAAGCGTTTTAGACAAATAATACTTGGGGTAATTATTAAGCATATATTGAAGTATATTGCAAAAAAAATGTACGGGAAAATATTACAAATTAGCGACACTGCAGCAAATTCTTCCGAGGCATGTTGAACTTAAGGTGCTCTGCGGCACGTAGTATAACTTGTGCCAATTTTAATCTGGACGAAATAATTATTTTAAATTAAATCTAGATGAGTGTAGCTAGTGAACCACGTAGGGGATTTTAGAAATACTGATTTTTGAGTAATTGCCACGTATTTGACTAAAAATGTTCATTTAGACTTAATGAAACAAAAGTCTTTTTTTTAGATTAAAATTGGCACAGTTATACTGCGTGCCGCAGAGGTTCGACATGCTTCGGAAGAATTGCTGGAGTGTCGCCATTTTGTAATATTTTTGGATAAAAATTTCTAGCAATATACTTAAGTATATGCTCAATAAATACCGCAAGTGTTATTTGTTTATCACATTTTCTTCCGCCGAAAAAAATATTAAAAAATACGCTTCCTGTAAGGCCGTTACAGTGGTGTTACCCCTTACAGTCTTCATATAATTTCCGAGATTTTCCCGTGATCGTAATTAAAATGATAAAATATTCGAAGAAATTCGGAGAAACTCGGATGTTTGCGTAAAAATAATTGTCCGCAAAACTCCGAATTCTTCATATTTGTTCCAATTCATAGAAAAATTCGGAAAAATTTTCCGGAAAAAATCGGAGTTTTTCGGAAAAAAAAATTGCACTAGAGGCGCGGGATCGTTCCCCGCGCTCAGTGGATTTAAAAAATTATTATTACTATTACTTCTTATTTGATTAGTTATTTTTATTAGTTATCATTATTATTTTAATTAGTTATCTTTTAGTGTCGAAAAATTTATCGCGCACTCTGATCGCTTATTTTATTAGTTTATATGTTAATTTAAATATAATAATAAATCTAAATTACAACTTATTTTACTTCTGAAATTTTTTTTGCGCTTTACTCACACCCGTCTTTATGCCAAAGAAATTGTAATTCATAAAAGTAAGCGGAAATTTATTTATTTTCGTATTATTATATTCTTTCTCATATACTTTCATCAACCCAGGTAGAAATTGTGTTTGGAATCCTATAGGATTCCCCTACTTCTCCCTACTCCCTGATAGGGATCCAACGGGACACCCCATTGGATCCCTATCAGGAAACGTCACGCTCGTACATTGGATTCCAAGAGGGACTCCCCATCGGGATCCAAAAGGGATTCCCATCGGGATCCAAAAGGGATTCCCATCGGGATCCAGTAGGGATTCCTATCGGGATTCCATAGGGATTCCATAGGGATTCCCTATTAAGATCCAATAGGGATTTCCATCGGAATCTGTATTTCTGTAATTCTGTAAGGCCAAAATGCTACAAAAAATAGAAGCATCGATACACTAAAGAGATCAATTTATTGTTTACAAAGGAGTACATATCGAATACCACAATATACTTATTTTGTTTTTTTTTAAATTGTTTACCCATACTGAATATTTATAGTGCTTTGTATAGTATTCTTCGAATACTTGTATCTTATGTCTATATCTTCGAGTACTTTTTATACTTTATGAACTTTTAAAAAATACTTTAAATACTTTTTATGCTGTAACGTAGTTTTTATACACTTTTTATACTATTATTAAGCAAAAATACTTGTGCAGTTATGGGCGGGATATTCTTTGAACACTTTTCATACTATATAAAATTTAAACACTTTAATAAGGTTGATGCTTGCATCATTGGAATGCAACAAACATTAATGCGTGTTTGGAGTAAATAAATTTTACGATCGCGATTGCGCAGTAACTCGATCGTCGCGCGCTTTGCAACGACGACACGAATATGTATGTACCCTGCGCCGCTTATGTTCTATCGCCCGACGTCTTTCTTTTGTCGGAAGCGATTTTCTGAATCCTTATTGGATCCCGATAGGGAATTCCTATTGGCTCCCGACAAGGAATCCCTGTTAGATCCCGATGGGGAATCCCTATTGGATCCCGATGAAAAATCCACCGGGTCGGGTAGAAATTGCTGTTACGGGCTATAAACTTAAGTGAATGTGTAATAGATATCATGTTTATAAAAATATGATTTCATACTTACATTTAATTTTCTTTTAAAACCTCATTTAAGCCGCTCTAACAAAACTCCACACCCACAGCGATAAACCGCAGACGCAATCGTAACCCGATTGCCGTCACGTCCAAAACAAATTTTTATGCGCACAAGTATTAAAAATTCAAAAAGTGTGCATATTAAAATTTATAACAAGTTTTTTTATTCGTATAAAAAATACTAGCCCATAACAAACTATAAATATGCAATATGGGTAAACACTAAAGTAAAGAAGTTACTGAAGAATATAATTATATATTGTAGTATTCGATATCCTAACAAATTCCTAGAAACACGTTGGTGCATCTTGAAACTCCCAAGCAAATCTGTGCACGGGACCATCAAAGAATAATTTTTTACAGAGCGTCGCGAAATCCCATTTTATATAATTTCTAGTAAAAAATTCTCAAACCACGTTAATCTGGAAACAGCCCAGGATCCATTTGGATTCCAATGTGGTCTTCCTACCTGGGGTGTCCATATCAAATCCTCATAAGGATCTGGTAGATCCTGGGGAGTCCCCAACAAATACATTTGGATTCCAATGTGGACTCCCTACCTGGGCCGTCCCTATCAAATCCCCATAAGGATCTGGTAGGATCTGGGGAATCCCCAACAAATCTATTTGGATTCCAGTGTGGACTCCTTACTTGGGGCGTCCCTATCAAATCCCCATAGGGATCTGGTAGGATCTGGGGAGTCCCCAAAAAATTTCTGCATGGGAAGCGATAAAGCATTATGATAATGCTTTATCGCTTGATGAAAGTATATGAGCGGAAATATATTTATATTCGTATTATTATATTCATTCAATAACTAATCAAATAAGAATTAATAGTAATAATAATTTTTTTAAAAGCACCCAGCGTGGGGAACGATCCCGCGCCCCTGCGGACCAAAGCCAGGAACGCTATCAACGGGACCACCTCATCGCTTGTAAATACGTGCACTTTCTGGTACCTACGATTCGCGGCCGGATACATTATGATAATACTTTATCGCTTGATGAAAGTGTATGAGAATGAATATAATAATACGAATATATTTCCGCTTACTTTTATGAATTACAATTTCTTTGGCATAGGGACGGGTGTGAGTAAAGCGCAAAAAAAAATTCAGAAGTAAAATAAGTTGTAATTTAGATTTATTATTATATTTAAATAAACATATAAACTAATAAAATAAGCGATCAGAGGGCGCGATAAATTTTTCGACACTAAAAGATAACTAATTAAAATAATAATGATAACTAATAAAAATAACTAATCAAATAAGAAGTAATAGTAATAATAATTTTTTAAATCCACTGAGCGCGGGGAACGATCCCGCGCCTCTAGTGCAATTTTTTTTTCCGAAAAACTCCGATTTTTTCCGGAAAATTTTTCCGAATTTTTCTATGAATTGGAACAAATATGAAGAATTCGGAGTTTTGCGGACAATTATTTTTACGCAAACATCGGAGTTTCTCCGAATTTCTTCGAATATTTTATCATTTTAATTACGATCACGGGAAAATCTCGGAAATTATATGAAGACTGTAAGGGGTAACACCATTGTAACGGCCTTACAGGAAGCGTATTTTTTAATATTTTTTTCGGCGGAAGAAAATGTGATAAACAAATAACACTTGCGGTATTTATTGAGCATATACTTAAGTATATTGCTAGAAATTTTTATCCAAAAATATTACAAAATGGCAACACTCCAGCAATTCTTCCGAAGCATGTCGAACCTCTGCGGCACGCAGTATAACTGTGCCAATTTTAATCTAAAAAAAAGAATTTTGTTTTATTAATAGTACAGTCGTGCTGTATATTGGAATCGGATAAAATTAGAAGAAGGCTGGTTTTTTGACAGGTGATTTTGTGGGTGCCAGGGGTGCTAATGCCAAGTTTGCCTAAAAATCGGGGTGTAGGGTTTTTTTCTAGGGGATGAAGGGGTATAGGGGTGGATTGATGCCAAACTACATCCCCCACGAGGTCGGCGCCATAAGACAAAATGTTCAGAAAAATCCGGGCTTTATTTTTGTCCACAGCGTCGAAGTCGGGGAAGTGCATTTTGGGGGTGAAAAAGTGGGGTGAAATTTTGAAAAATCAGTTTTAATTCAATAACTCTTTAGAAAAAATTCAGAAATTTTTTATTCAAATAGGAAAGTTGTAGCCCTTGAAAAGACGCGTCGATTGAGTATTTGATCATCCCTCTCCGATAATATCTTCAGCCCCATAAAAATGATGGATATATCAAAAAAAAATTGTTCATTGAATAACTCAAAAACAATCAATTTTTCGAGTATGGTTTAAATATACGAAATGTAGAAAATAACTTTCTCTACATTTTTGTTCCTATGGACCACCCTTGAATTTCGATTTTTCCAACCCCTCTCGGGGGTTGAAAATTCAAAATGAAATTCTGGGGAAACTATTGATCGTACGAATTCGCCGCCATGGAAAGATTTGTAGCTTGAACTCTCAGCTACATTCTTGTCCATAGCGTTAAAGACGTATCTCTTCATTTTCGATTTTAAAAAGTGGGGAGAACGTACCAAAAATCAGTTTTTTGAGAATAACTCCTCGGGAATTTTTTTTTCGAAGTCTATTTAAATGAAACAGTTGTAGCTCTCAAAAATACGCGTCGATTGGGTATAAAGTTATCCCTCAACTCCAAAAGTAACACCCCCATAAAAAATGACGAAATACTCTGAAAATTTTGTTTTCGTGATTATTCAAAAATGGTCGATTTTACGGGTGCAGTTTGAATGTACGAATTTTACCATGTTTTCATCCCGTAACGAAAATAAAAATATTTTTATTTTTTGCCGGATAAGTTTTGAGTGTACGAAATTTGTCATTGGGGATAATTTGTTCATTGAACATTCAGCTCCAATTTTATTCATAAACTCAAACCCGCGAGGTTGATCCTTGGGGGGTGAACAATCAGGGTAAACAATCTTTGGTACAGTTATTTCGATAATTCCCTTATATCGATAATTTCGATATAACGGAACATCGATATAATACAGTTATATCGATAATTTCGATAATTCCGATAATAATAAATTAATTTATCCCCAATGACAAATTTCGTACACTCAAAACTTATCCGGCAAAAAATAAAAATATTTTTATTCTCGTTACGGGATGAAAACATGGTAAAATTCGAGGGTTGTTTATATGAACGAAAATGTAGGGAACATTAATCCCTACATTGCGTACATTCAAACTGCACCCGTAAAATCGACCATTTTTGAATAATCACGAAAACAAAATTTTCACAGTATTTCGTCATTTTTTATGGGGGGGGGGGTTACTTTTGGAGTTGAGGAATTACTTTATACCCAATCGACGCGCATTTTTGAGAGCTACAACTGTTTCATTTAAATAGAGTTCGAAAAAAAAATTTCCGAGGAGTTATTCTCAAAAAACTGATTTTTGGTACGTTCTCCCCACTTTTTAAAATCGAAAATGAAGAGATACGTCTTTAACGCTATGGACAAGAATGTAGCTGAGAGTTCAAGCTACAAATCTTTCCATGGCGGCGAATTCGTACGATCAATAGTTTCCCCAGAATTTCATTTTGAATTTTAAACCCCCGAGAGGGGTTGGAAAAAGCGAAATTCAAGGGTGGTCCATAGGAACAAAAATGTAGAGAAAGTTATTTTCTACATTTCGTACATTTAAACCATACTCGAAAAATTGATTGTTTTTGAGTTATTCAATGAACAATTTTTTTTTTATATATCCATCATTTTTATGGGGCTGAAGATATTATCGGAGAGGGATGATCAAATACTCAATCGACGCGTCTTTTCAAGGGTTACAACTTTCCTATTTGAATAAAAATTTTCTGAATTTTTTCTAAAGAGTTATTGAATTGAAACTGATTTTTCAAAATTTCACCCCACTTTTTCACCCCCAAAATGCACTTCCCCGACTTCGACGCTGTGGACAAAAATAAAGCCCGGATTTTTCTGAACATTTTGTCTTATGGCGCCGACCTCGTGGGGGATGTAGTTTGGCATCAATCCACCCCTATACCCCTTCATCCCCTAGAAAAAAACCCTACACCTCGATTTTTAGGCAAACTTGGCATTAGCACCCCTGGCACCCACAAAATCACCTGTCAAAAAACCAGCCTTCTTCTAATTTTCTCCTATTCCGGTGTTTTTCGACGACAGCACGACTGTACTATAAGTCTAAATGAACATTTTTAGTCAAATACGCGGCAATTACTCAAAAATCAGTATTTCTAAAATCCCCTACGTGGTTCACTAGCTACACTCATCTAGATTTAATTTAAAATAATTATTTCGTCCAGATTAAAATTGGCACAAGTTATACTACGTGCCGCAGAGCACCTTAAGTTCAACATGCCTCGGAAGAATTTGCTGCAGTGTCGCTAATTTGTAATATTTTCCCGTACATTTTTTTTGCAATATACTCAGTTTTTTTAACGAAAACCTCATTTCTTTTCATCTTTAACTTCTCTCCGAATATGTCCGCAGCCGTTCACTCAGGTCATAGGAAAAAGAGAAATTTCCGGGAAAAAAATGAGAAATCATGAATTTTCAGTGAAAAAAAAGTGTTTTTGGGAAATAGACCAGAACTTGAATCTGTTTTAAATAATGTTTTCTCCGAAAATCTCAAATATCACTAAAATATGATAAATTATGAAAAATTTGGAGAAAAATTTGCACCACGGGCCCCTGCGGACCGAAGCCAGGAACGCTACCAACGGGACCATTTCATCGCTTGTAGAATATGTGCACTTTCTGGTACTTACGTTTCGCGGCCGGGTGGATGATTGGCTTCTTTTTGGGGATAATGCTTTATCGCTTGATGAAAGTATGAGAATTAATATAATAATACGAATATAAATATATGTCCGCTTACTTTTATGAATTATAATTTATTTGGCATAAGGACGGGTGTGAGTAAAGCGTAAACAATTTTATATAAGATAAATAAGTTGTAATTTAGATTTATTATTATATTTAAATTAACGTATAAACTAAAAAAATAAGCGATCAGAGTGCGCGGTACATTTTTTTGTATACATTAATAACGCAGAGAATCAAGAGCTAAATAAGCATTGAAATTATTTAAAAGCCTCGCGCGCGACGTCGGGTGACGTCACGCGTGAGTCGTGCTCAGATTGCTTTTTCCCTCGAAGCCTTCGTTTCGGCTTGGCCGCACATGAACGTGCTCAGCGTCCATGCGTTGGTGTAGCTGCCGAAGGCGCAGTCGAGAAACTTCGACCGTGCTCGGCTCTTTCCGAAGATGTCCAAGCGTTGTCGCTCACGGACACGCGCTACTATGATTGGGCGATTGCCGTATAACAGACTAGAGAGGGGGTAACTTTTACACGCGATCTGGCTGCGCTGATCCCCGGTAGTAATGTCTTGTTTTTTTTTTATTAAGCATATACGAATTAAATATCATAAATAATGCCTGAACATGCGAGAATAGCTAAAGCGAGAGTAAGTTCGAAAAAATTCTGAATATAAAGTAAAGAAAAAAAAAAGTTGATTCACCGGGGATTGAACCCGGACCGTAACATCGTTAATCCGCCACGCTACCAACTCGGCCACAACGCCCATTGCAGATAGATAAATATTTATGATACACCCTTATCCATAATGTTTACTGTTGAAAAAAAATGTGGAAACGATCGCGGCAAAGGCTCAAGATTTCTTTTTGAACCTTCCACGGTCGTTTCAGCGTTTTATTTTGCAACGCGGTTCGTCGTTAATTTTTTTAACCCGCATTTTCGGCATAAACGGGCAACCGAGAGAAAACAATCATCTCGATACATGTTTTTCACTTTAGAATTCATTTAATGCATATTCCAATCCGCAGTACGGCCACACATATATATGTCGAGCTCGATCGGACGGAAAACCTCGCTCCGTTCGCCTGTCGAGCGAGCGCGATTTGCGAGGGGCGGAGACTTTCCCCCCACCGAGCTACCCATTCGCGTTCTCGCTGACTGCGATACCGACTTGAGCGGTGATCACGGACTCGCGCGGCTACAAGGGAATCTGCAACCTCGACAGAGGCGATGATCACGAAATCATACTCCCGAACTCGCCGCCGCGATTTAGCGCCATTTGCGAGGCACGCCGAAAAGGGGAGCGTTGTACATCTCCCTACTAATCTCTGCCATTGAAATCTGGCTTCGTTTCCAGACCTGTATGTAAGACCGTGGTTGAAACCTTTTACTCCGTCGGTAATGCAGGAAACGTCCGAAAGGTGATAATTGGGAAATCTGTTGACGCATGCCGACGGAGCGGCCGGCGAAACGAGAGAGAAATCTGATTCGCTGATGCCCAGTGTTCTCAAAGGCGGCTGCTATAGATCCGTAAACTTGACGATCCAACGTTGACGTTTTCGATATTTTTTTATTTGTAATTGTTTGTGGTTGGTTGTGAGATCAATTAAAACGTTTGTGAGACCGTTATTTACCTGAAAAATGAGAATTGAAAATTAGTGGTAAGTTGGCAGATTGACTTTGACTTTTCGATTTTTTTTTTTTTCAATCGATTTTCAGAAAGGGTACACAAACAACTTCCGCTTAGTAGCGCGATTCCGTAACTCGGTAGCGGCTTCTTCCGTTTTGTCGATAAATAGTAACAGCTAATCGCATGGACGATTACAGCAGTAAGAGAGCCTCTCATTGGCTGTCAATAGCTATGAATAACGAAAACTACGAGTTGCAATATCGCGCCACTGCGAAACGAAGAATGTCAATTTCTTCGTTTGCCGGAGGTAGAGCCCGTCCGAGTGAAAAATTGACCGTAGGATTTTCATCAACTGCGTGATGTATGTCGTTGTAACGGGAAACTCATTCAGCCAAATAATCCCCCGACGGCTGTAAAAATCATGTTGGTCTGATGTAGTATTAAGGTATTCCGTTCACGAAACCGAATATTTAACAACTAAGTGATTTTTGTCTATAATCAAGTAAAAATACGTCCCTGTATACTGGTAAAATTTCAAGCCAAGTTACCGAAAATCTTCTCATTTATACAGTGCTTTATGGAGATGACACGCTGGTTACATTTCTATCTAATCATTTATATACTAAAAAACTCTAGGTGCCCGATAAAAACTGGTCATGCGTGTAAAAAATCTAAAGCTTCCGTAACCACAAAAAAAATAGGGGTTCACCGAATATTTAAAGAAAATATTAATGACAAAACGTAGAAAAATGTCACTAGCAGAAGAATTTTCACAATAGCAGAAGAATTTTCACAGAAAAAATTTAAAATGTATAAATCTACGAAATTTGCATAAAAAATTTTATTCCAGTTTATCGTTGGGTGCAAAAACTGATTGCAACTGATTTTTCTATTATAATAAGCCATTTTAATTAGCCGATGATTTAGAAGGGCCCTGCTTATGCCCCCACAACATACGGCCCTCCGTGAAAGGAATACCTTAACCTTCAGTTTGTAGCGGCCTTGGACATCAGGAAGTTCAGCCAATGAAATCACCCTAAAGGGAAGGTCGACTGCCGCTCTTCTCGCGGTCAAAAATGAATGAGTAGGTGGTGTAAAGTAATTGAAGTTTTGAAAATACGTGTTATTTTCCAATAATAGAAAGTTATAATTTCGCTGTATTTTCGAATTTTCCATCAAGTTGAAAAGTATTGTTGTACAGCTATCCAAAAAACATACATGAGCAACTATTTAAAGTTATACACACACACACACACACACACACACACACACACACACACACACACACACACACACACACACACACACACACACACACACACACACACACACACACACAGCATATACAAACCTGATAACCGGTATTAAAGTTACAATGGATTGGATTCATTTTCAGTGTTTGGGTTATACATATATATTTGCAGATGAGCAAGTCGAACTTAACATGTTGCATCGAAGGATGCAAACAATACTGGAGCTGGTGAAACAAAAATAAAATTTTACTCTCCGTCGGAAAGCCTTCATGCTCCTAGGAAGTAGAAGAAACGTCACCACTGTATAGCTGAACTACAAAAAATACATAAGCAACCAAAGTGATTTTCAGAAGAATGTAATATCTTTACAATATCACCTTTTGGCCTATTTTATTTGAATCCATATCCTTTGATAACTGCATTGTCTATGTGGAAATTCCACTGATATACAATTCTTTTAGGGCAGACGACAAAAATTGACAAGTAGTCGAACATGGAGTGCTTATTTTTTTCTATCTGGAGCTTGCAGAGGAATTGATGTAACAAACTCCAGCACTGATATGCTTGCAGCTTTCACTCAATCACGCAACACATTGACATCATGTATCAACAATATTTCTATCGTCATCCAGCTGAAGATGACTATCGTCATCCAGCCTTAGCAGGCGCTAAACCTCCCTTTTAATATTTTAAGACAACTCCTTAAGGAATTTTTGGCAACTCGCAATAGTTTTCGGGATACTAAATTTCAAAGTTTTTTTTAAAGGTAAGGTTCCTAAGCCAGCCACGAAACTCACCCCCTCCGAGCGAGCTGAAATTTTGCACAAACCTTCCTTTTAATATTTTAAGACAACCCCTAAAGGGGTTTTCAGCGACGCGCAATAATTTTCGAGATATTGAATTTTAAAGCTATTTTTAAACGCGTGCCGACTATGTGTGTGTGTGTATGTGTTTCAGATTCAGAAAATTTGAGGGGCTGACAGCTATTCGTCTATCTATTAGACGTCGTTTGGCGAAGTTTCGACGGGATCTGAAGAGCCGTTTCAAAGATTTTTGGGAATCTATAATTGTTCTACCATACCGACCGCGATGAGGTGTCATTCCGTCTTAAAATATTAAAAGGAAGGTTGGTGCAAAACTTCAGCCTGATCGGGGGGAGGGGGGGTGTACATACCTATATATGTCATACCTTACCCCCTAGACCTACAATACAATTTCACAATACTGTCATTGTGCAATAATATTGAATAACACCTTAACGCCAAACAATCAATTATTATCACGCAATAACTTTGGCGGTGCAAAAGCGTCAGTTTTCGCGTGATCAAGACCTCCCTAGTGCATGGTGCAATACTAATCCTACACGGTGCAATGAAAAAATATGGTTCAATGATATTTAAACTCGCTCAGACTTTTGTTCAATCATTGCGCAATATTTAATACTAACCCTCAACGGTGGAAAACATAGCTCAATACGTAATATTGTGCAATATAATTGATCGTTTAGGGCTCGCCTTAACGGACTACAAACATTGCGCAATTCGTAATATCGTGCAATCCATTTGTTCGTTTAGCACCCGCTGTTAGGAGGATGAGAGTGTTTGAATGTCGCGCGAAAGAAATAACCGCGAAAGATGGCGTGACGCTGCGCGAGTGGCGCGCGGGAGACGGATGTAACCAAAGAATAGCGGGAGAGCGCGGGCTCGTGCTAACGGAGGAAGAAAGGCATCGCGCGCGTGCGGCACGGGCGGAGAAGACTGTACACGATTGTGATACTCGCTGTAGTTCAATAAAACCAAATTTTGCAAGGGTACATTTTAACCCGGTTACGTAATTCTTCCCGCCTTGTGTGGGAAACACCCGCCTTAACGGTAAAAAACATTGCGCAGTTCGTAATATTGTGCAATATAATCGATCGTTTAGGGCCCGCCGTAACGGTCAAAAACATTGCGCAATTTGTAATATTGTGCAATATAATTGATCGTTTAGGGCCCGCTTAAGCTTCATATACATCATTTTGTCTCAATAATAAAAAATCATACGAACTGATACCGAAACATTGTATTTGTTTATTTATTTTTGTTTGCGCTACAACTTTAGAGGTTATGTGAACTTTTATTTGTACTGTCTCTTGTCTCCTGCCCAGCCCCGGTTAGCCATGCACAACTGCTTGCTATGTTCTACACATGGAGCCTAGATAAGGCTCCATGGTTCTACATTTTGATGAAACGTTTGACCGGATATGGCCAAAAAACAAATCTTAACTACATGTATTTTGGTATAAATGCTTATATTTTAACGTTAAACTACCAACAGGAGCTTTAGATTTATAACAGTAGAGGCGCCACGTATACTTTCGACCTGCCCTCTATCAAGGTTGCACCTTCCCTAAATAAAACACACGACACGATCGACGAAGGCGCTGATTATGTAGATCAAGTGGGGATCGCAGTACCGCGTCATGATAGATATAGACGTACACGCGCGTTAAGGGGGTATTACCGTCTAGAAGCTTGTTTTTTAAGTAATTTTTAGGAATTAATTTTGCAAAAACTATCAAACCTACAGTGCCGAAGTTTTTGACGCATATTAAGACATGTTTCCACTAGCAACACAAATTTTCATGAAATACTTTATTGAAATCTATACAAGTTATGCAGGTCGTGGCGTGACACGCTAGTCCATTCGGGCGTACGGGTTGCGGTGATCTTAGTTGTCTGAAACAGAACAATTTTGTTTTAAATCTATATGAATGTAGTTATCGTCTGAACTAGAACTAAGTGAGTACGAATTTTCTTATCGCAATCGCAGCTGGTTGAAGATTAAAGTTAAGTTTTCCCCAATATTGTCAAATAAAACGGGGAGCAGGGCTAAAATATTCCAGCTATCGATATTATTCTGGTTCAGACTATAGGTGAAGGTTCCCTCGAAATGTGTGCGAAACGCGAAGTCAATCGGTCCAATAGTTTTTTAGAAAAACGTGCGCCCGACTTGACAAATGTCGTTTCGAGAAACACGCGTTTAAAGTTTGCCCCACATTTAGCACGGATACGGCTGAACTTACGGTGGATAACAACTAATTTGAGTAACTTACACTTAATCAGTTGTACCGGGACCCCACAGACCGCCTTCCTCAGCTTAAAAAAAAAGAATGTTGAGCCGCACTCGCTTCTCTTCTGGTAGTCCGCGCCTCTTTAGATGCGGTAGACGCCCGTCTGTTGGACCGTTGTATACACTCGTTGTCTTTTTTTATGTATGGGTCGATTTTGATTCCCAAAACATCCATAATTTTTAGGATTTGCTTGAATCCTTCATTAAAAACGACGACAACTAAATCATTCGCAATGTCTATGGTTTTTTGTCCACAGTGCAAATATTTTGGGGCAAACATCCAGATAGTTGAGTTGAAGCTTTCGTTGTTGGTTTGTGTAAAAGCTCCGAGACATGGCTCCAATAAATCTTTTGATGTCAAGTCCTCATAAGTGGGCCTGATGACCCTCAAAACGGCATCGCTCAGCGGTGGCTTATCATGTGTAAAACTATCCAATGTTCCTGCAGCTTCTGCTCTTCGCCATGTGCACCCGCTGTCGGGGCCTTCAGGGCAGGCTTCATGATGTGGATGACTATCAGTCAATCGTTTATGGTCAAGTGTGGCCCATCTAGTTTTCTTCATCTATGGTATTGAACCTGCATTTCTGCATATTGTCAAGCCGTAATACGTAGCAAGTTCATTAACGACTTTATTTGTCTATTTTCCAGATCCTTTCCCACCTGTGCCCTTGTTTTTTTTCTTCGCATTACGTAATCTCATCCCCATACGTTTTTGTACATGGCCGACGCATTCGTTTTTTTCAACGATAAAGTCTTTACCATATACCATATCATCCACAAGAGCTTTGTAGGTTTTACTATCCCCATCTCCTACATATGTTCTATATTTGACTTGGAATTTTTCGATTGATCTCACGAACATTTCCTTCGCCGCATCCACTTCCATTTTACCAGCAGAACCGCTGTGATTCATTGTACATACATCGTCGTGATGTATGCACAAGTTTCATATTCCACTGTTCCAAGTTTCATATTCCACTGTGTCAGACTTACTTTTCCGTACATAGCACGATTGGCAAAAACTTGATTTCACTACTGTGTCAATGACTTTATTGGAGTATATTCCAATGAGCGTATATAGTGATGCCAAACAGCAAAGAGAAGCTTCTTTTCCTTCAGGTGCCGTTGGACACAGTCAATTGCGACGGAGGATTACCTCGCTTAGCGTTTTCTTCTTTCTCTTCCTCGGCTGCTTTTTTCGTTGCGATCTCATAGACTCCTTGTCTCGCGTTACAGACATTTTCCAGACGCCTAATATGTATTTCGACTAAGTCCTTGACAAATATCCATCGTGCCACAAAATAGAGCGATTCCTTTCATACCACTGCCTATAAGTCGCATGGCAAAAACTATTCGACGGTTTATTTCAAAAGCCTTGTCAATCAAAGAACATGAGTTTATATAATTAACACCACAATTGCACTTCACTGCTATTTTGAAGCCGAACCCACGAGGACTTGCTTCACCGAAAGTTATATCTTCTTTACACGTATTACACATGACAAGTGCGCTGATAGCTGTGGACATAGAAAAAAAAGTTGAAAATACTATAACCGTGTTCTCTGTTTATGCAAAAGTCGTCGTTTTCAGTATCTTTCAATTTTTCGCTGACGTACTGGTATGCTCAGTATCAGCTTCGAAACTGTATCGATTTCCTTGAAATTTTCGTTTTTTTTTGTATCGGCTTACGTGCACGACCACCTCACTTTCCTTTTGTTGCCAACATATTTTTCAATATATGTACTTTCAAGAATTATTATTTTTCAATCCTTCAAATTTTGCAAGTTCTTGCACAGTGACTTTCCCCCTTAACTGACATTGCCTATAGAACAACGTGAGCTGTCCACGGTAAAATTGCACGTGAGGTTTAAATAAAAAAAACTCGAACATGCAGACATTTTGCTATTTCCGGCAGTTTTAAAATCGTGACGTAACCCAAACCTTGCCCCCCCCCCCCCCAACGTACGTAGACGTTCTATGAATTTCAAATTAATATTTTCTAGACACATTCATAAACCTCGAACTAAAAGAAAATGCAAAAAAATCGAATTTTTGAAGTTCCTAGACAGTAATATCCCCTTAAATGAACGTATTTTACACGAAAAAAAAACAAACAAAAAATTCAGTTTTCTTTACGTTGAAGCTAACGATGGGTCGTACATGTCTTTCGTCGATTTTAACAGCTCGCTGGTCACAAACGTAATGAGGGAAAATTCCGGGAGTTGGCCCTTACGTTACCCCCTCCCTAAACACCCCCCCAATTCCAAATTTTTACCTGCAAGGGTCTACGAGAAATCGTAACGGAAAATGTTGGCCCGGACACGAATGACCCATCGTTAGCGTTTGATCTATCAATTCTCAAAATTCGATATTGCTAAAACTATTGCGATGCGCCAAAAATCCATTTAGCCAGTAATTTTTATTATCGAAAAAAAAAATTACTGAGCAATTTTCAGTTTATTACGCGTCAACAGCCGTTCGGCAATGCAAAAAAAATTGGCAAGGCTGAAGAATTTTTCAGAAAGTACGGCAAGCACCCAGAAAAATCCAGATCTTTCGCTTACCACTGGACAATAACTCTTGAGCCAGTATGTACGAGAAAAAAAACGCACGCGCGCGACTCTCCCGCCTGATTCGCGAAGCTCGGCAGTTTCCGGTTCAGCTCGTGTAAATTCGGTCGTTTCAAGGATACGGGCAGCGCACGCAGGTTATAAATCGACGAGCTGTCGCGAGGAGGAGTGGGGGTAGATACGCGTTACGGGGTCATAGTTGGCAACCAGCCGAAAAAATCCAGTGCGCTGACGAGAAGGCCTCTCGCTGGCAGTCTCGACGTGTATGCTTTGAAGCTTTTCCATTTTTCGCAACATGTTAATGAGTTTCAACCGAATTTTAAAGAAAATAACGTGCAGTGGATTCAGAATACGGACGATATTTGACAGTGCGAGACATTTACCATCTTGATCGTCGGCTAAATTAATATTAGTATCAATTGTGCAATAGAAAGGCGGTGCGCGAAGGTATATAGGCGAAGCAAGCATGCCTAGCAAAGGTGGGAGAAGAGGAAAGTCGGGTAAGAATATATAGATATACGTAAATACACGTAGCTATATGCCTATATACGTTTTATACGAGTTATTTTTTTCACACGATTGTGCAATCGCCCGCAATTCCATCTCATTCCCTCTCTCTTCCCTTACCTTGGACTTTATAATGGGCCAATTACTTTGAAACATTTTTCTTTCCTGTTTTCGCGATTTCCTCGTTGGCCAAACTTTTTGTTTTTTCGCACGAGTCATCAATGAACGCCTGTCCGTTGCATATATGATTCATTGGGATATTTTGCATTCTTGCACTTATTTGCGCAACGTGTGTAACGCGACACGATCGACCTCCCCTCGGCCCCTCGTCGCATATGTCCAATGGCGATACGCTACGTATCTTTCCAGACGTTTGTTCACGGCATGGCAGCGTGCGATGCAGATTATCGCGATAATCCGTCTCGCTCGCACAGCCGAAAAACACAACGAAACTGAAATAATTGTTATCGTGACGCGAATTGATCAGGCCTCGTGTAAAACGGGGTTTCGTAATTTATGACAACTTTAGAACGAGTTTTGGCCGAGGTGCTGGCTCTTTTCCAGAACTTGCAAAATTTGGAGCAATTCTTTAGTCGCTAGAAGCATTTTTCAATATTAACCCTTAGTAGTCACACTTAGCTAGAATCACGTGATAGTCATACTGGGTCCATGGGACCCAGGCGTTTTTAAATTGTTATAAGTAATGAAATAATGCATTGAGCGATATGGTATAATTTGAACCTTGTTTAATACAAGGATATTGGTTAGAAATCAAAAATTAAATTTTAAATATGCAACAAAAAACGTGAAAAATGACTTTCTTCACAAAAATTGCTGTAACTCTAGTAATTATTGACAACAAAAAAAATTAAAAAATGGTTTTATAATCTGGAAACAATGTACTTTGAAATAGACATAGCGCTTTCTGTAGACTCTTTAAAAAGTATAGTATAGATTTAGAAAGAAAAAATGAAGTGCTTACGCATATAAAAAAATATATGTTTTAGTGGAAAAAAAAAGTTGTACGCCATCAAAATAATTTGTTTGGGTCATATGGACCCGGCGTGACTATTAAGGGTTAAGGCGTTAGATCATGACCGGAAAGAAGAAGGAAGTTTTCGTGAACCTTTTCAGGGAACGGAGATGATGTTGAAGTTTCCATTGTTGGAATGCAACGAAAGTTCTCTTCCCCTTGATCGGTCACATTTTTATCGCCGTTTTAGGTAACGAAAATCACTGAAACGGTTTTTTTTCTCCTCATTGGAGATCCACAAGCTTAATGGAGAAAAATAATACATTTTAATGAAACTGGTGCGATGGTCTAGTGGTTAGCGTGCTTGCCACTAAACCAGCGGATCGGGAGGTCCCAGATTCGAATCCCGGTCGCGTACATTTCGTCGTGAAATGTTTTTCTTCGGCATCTCGCGGCGAAAGAAGACTAGTTCCACGACCGGGGGGCGAACTCGATGACCGGCTGTATTGGTATAGGTTTCCCGCAGTTTCCCTATACCCATGACAGAAAATGTCATGATGAATATATTGGGTTGGTAAGAAAGTCTTGCGACACTTTCCTTTCGATTAAAATATGTTTTCTTCTAACGAAGTTCTACAACATTCGAGAGTAGTATATTCAAGACTAGTCTAGATCCTTCCATGCCGTAGGGTATATAAGCGAGTCAGTTGTTCCGCGCAGAGAGTACGAGCGAAGATGGATCATAGTGCACTTCGATCGATTGCATATTACGAATTTTTACAAGGGCGTTCTGCAAGAACCGCAGCCGCTAATATGCGTAATGTGTTCAAGGCCAACGTAGTTCATCATTCAACGATATCCCATTCGTACCAGCGTTTCCGTTCTGGCGATACATCTTTTGAAGACAAACCTAGGTCCGGCAGGAAATCAACTGTTGACGATGAAGAACTACGAGCACTTACAAAGGCAAAGCCTAATACGTCGTCACTGGAATTAGCTTACAAACTCGGCTGTAGCCATCCCACGATTCTCCAACATTTACAAAATCTCGGAAACAGAAAAGTTGTTTCTTCTTAGATACCACACGATCTCAGTGAATCAAACAAAGCGATACGCATGTCCATTTGTCTTTCATTCCTGCAACGTCCACACAGAAAGGATTTTCTTCAAGAAATAGTCACTGGAGATGAAAGCTGGGTGCTTTATGTTAACTACACACGTAAGCGACAATGGCTACCGAAAGGAGAGAACCAGATCCGACCCCTAAGCTGCCCCGTGAAGTGAAGAGAGTTTTACTCGGTTGTTGGTGGGATTCTGAGGCCATGCTATATTACGAAGTGCTCCCATCCAACACGACGATAAATGCAAATACTTACTCTGCACAACTGCAAAAGCTGGCTGAAATTATCAAACAAAAAAGGCGTAAACGTCTCCAAGTTCGGCTTCTCCACGACAATGCTCGACCCCACGTAGCTAAGATGACACAACAATTTATTTCGCAGCTGGGATGGGAAGTTCTACCGCATCCACCGTATTCACCAGACCTAGCACCTACCGACTACCATCTGTTTCGAGCTTTAAAAAATTATTTACAGGATAAAAAATTTGATGATGTCGCGGATCTCAAAAATACACTGGTCGACTTTTTCAATTCACGACCCAAAGAATTCTGGAGTGCAGGCGTGCAAAGTCTACCAGAGCATTGGGCACGAGTTGTAGATACAGAGGGAGCATACATTACTGAATAATTGTTTACTGTTAAAATAAAATGTTTTTATATTTTACTCATGTTGTGTGTCGCAAGACTTTCTTACCAACCCAATAATATGGAGGGGGAAGTTGGCTGCAGCCGCAAAAGGGGTGGACAGAGAGAAAGATGGAGAAAAAAGGAGTAAACAGTAGAGAAAGAACGGTCATAATGTGGGGAAGAATAAGGTAACAAACGCGAAAAGCGTGTACCTAAGGAAAAAACGAATAAAAAAAATACATTTTAATGAAAAAAAAATTAATAAATAAGTAAGGACTTTTGCTGCGTTCCAGAGTTGCAAACTGCAACGCTATGAAAGAAATGTATGGTTGAAATTTTTTTTTTACATTGGTGTATGTTTTTAAGTACCTTTTACAATTTTGCTTTTGTAAAATATTCATAAATGTGGTAGATTGAATAGTTTGTGCAGACCGCCGTTTGAATAACATTCTTCATGGAAACCGAAGACTAAAAAAAATTGATTGATTTTTGTTTAAATAATAAATTGACTGACTATTGATTTTTGACAAAGATTGGCTTGATTTTTTTTTTTAATGGCCACAGTCTAAAGTGAAAGTATCGATTTTTTGTAAAAAAAATGCTTAATTTTCAGTGATAAAAAAAACTATGCATTGCAAAAAAATTCCTAGTTTCGCACACTGCTTTTTGATACGTAAGAGTAGCTTGTAAAATTTGAGTTTGATCAGTGCAGTGATTTTTGAGGTATCGTGAAGATCGATTTTTGAAAGTAGTTTTGAGAAAAATTCATTCAATGTTCGCTGGTTCGCGGAAGCTACCCATGAACGCCCATAATGCCCGCCAATTTGAACAGATTGAATGAAAATATTCAGAGAATGTTTTTAAACAATGTTATTTTGAGAATCTGTTGGAAAGCAAAAATAAATATATTTTCATAAATTTCAACTAGGTGTAAGCACTTAATGTTATGGAAGCTGTACGAACCCTTTGACTGGACTAATTTGATGTCGAAGCTCTGCGATTCGACATTCCTAATCAAACCTCCCACACGATTGGTCATTACCACTGTTGACACTTTTTTTCACAATGTGTCCAGCTGAACAATTTCAATGACGTTCAAGTTTGCATTGTTCAAACGCAACGATTTCTTTTTGTTATTTCTCCATTTTTATTCTTACTCGTAGCCCTTTTTGCACGTTGAGGTAGTAAATCTGTAATAAAAATGGGATAAAAAGCTTGATTTTCATAACTTGGACCGGCTAAAAAGAAATCTCAATATCAATGGAAGAGGAAGAGGATTAATTTTTGTTGCCTTCCAACGATGCGAACTTCAAGATCTTACAATTCCATACGGTCGAGGAAAATATAGACAAGCTTACAGATTAATTTAATAAGGCAAACCACATTTAAACCGTTTGAAATTTAATTACAGCTTTAGCTTTAGCGTCTATTTGTAGATGGTGTTGAAGTTTGCATCGTCGGAATGCAACCAATATTCTTTTTTTTCCTCCATTTCTTTTTATTTCATTATTAAAAATATTATGATATCGAAGTTTGCATAGTTGGAACGCAATGAAAGTTCAGTAGCCTGATCTTTTTTTGGCAAATTTGGGCTGCGAAACAGTTGAATATTTTTTTAAGATCATAATGAGAAATCTGCCGCCAAAATGAGATAAGATATTGGATGATAAAGAAATAGAGGGAATAATTTTTTTTTCTTTATGTTCGTTTGCATTCCAACTATACAAATTTCAACATAGTAAATATTTTCTTGCGAATTCATGTTGTGAATATCTAATGACGATTCTGAAAAACATTTTGACAATGGAAACTTCACCATCCCATTTGGAGAAACTCAAGGAACTCTACCACCTCTCACTCCAGATATTTTATATCGGAGATAAAAACTTTTGATCCGGCCGCCTGTGAGAACTCAAACTCTTTGATGCTGGCCCTGTTCCTTTAATGTTACAATCAAACGAGTCTAGATATTTCCATTAAAAAGGACCGGACGGTGGAGGAACATTATCCAGATGTGGTGAAAACGTTTTGGGACAATGAGGTTGGGATTTTAGACACAATTGATACATTTGCCAGGTTTGAGTTTTTCAATGGAAAAAATTTTGATGAGCAATGAAGCTATTATTATCTAAACAAAGAGCCGTCGTGGCTGCATGGCTCATCGGTGCGGGTGGTTCTGGCAACGAGGGTGATCTGACATCAAAAATAAAAATGTGTACTTTTAGTGTAATAATAAAATTAGCATGGTCTTCGAGTTTGCATCGTTGGAATGGAACACAATTTTTTTGATACATTTTTTCCTCATTTAAATTTGTTTACAGATTTTTGTTATTCTAGATCTCTAAGTAAGCTACTTAAGGGGCCAGTCCACTTCGGAGCCACGAAAAAAGGCTATTTTCGCGATTTTTTTTTATCCTTTTATAAACGATATGAATATAAAAGTTGTTGGGATTGATAAATAGACTTGAAAAACATTTTAAAAAAAATTGAATTCATTTTTATTCATTTTTAAGTACAAAAACTATAGTTTAACGTAACGCCTCAAAAAATAGGTGGGCTAGGTAACTCCATCACAACTCGGCAACGGCGTGTCTGAAATAAAAAAATCAAAGTCCATTACATTCATTATGACACCAGCTACAAAATGACCCTCCGATATAAAGTTTTATCAAAAAATAAAAAAAATGGCAAATGAAAATGAAAAAAGTTTCAAAACACGCGTTTTTTTTGGCAGTTTTTCGCAAGAAAAAAGTAAAAATCAAAATTTTTACCATCGAGGGTCATCTTTGTTGCGAATCATGCTTACAATATGCGGTTCAAATTTCAAGAGAATCGGTTTATTAGTTTTAGAGATACGATGGAGCTAGATTTTGAAAACGTTGTTTCGAGAAAAACGCGTTTGAAGTTTATACTATGAAAAACTCTTACCTAAACGCAGTCGGCAATTCCTGCAGCGTACAAAATCCCTTCTGATCCCTTCTGAAATGTTCAAAGTGAACTGGCCCTTTAAAACTATACAGCAAACCCCAAGACTATAAAGCAAGCAATAAAAAACCCCCGTTTTCAATATCAAAAGCTCATGCCGACCTCTTAAAAAAGAAATCAGCCGCAGACTTCGAAAATTAAAAAAAAAAAATTGCATTACAATTTACATTTTCTCTTTTCCATTAATTGAAATCCATTTGTCAAATCTCAGGTCACGGTCACGGAAAACGTGCCGAAGTGACGTCCGACGACGATTCGAGCAACAACGATGCAGCGAGCATAACGAGCGGACAATCCGACAACCGTAGCGTGCTCGCGGACGATGTGGCGAACGACAACGAAATCGACGAGCTGTCGCAGCAAGAGATATTCGAGGAGAAGTTGCGAGAGGCGATAGACGGCCTGACCCAGAAAAGCGCCAAGGGCCGAACCTCGTGTTTCACCGGTGTCGAGAGGATCTTCGCGATCAAGTACATTCCCGACTTTGTGGAGGATCGGAAAATGACGATAACCGACTGCGTGGAGCGAGGCCTGAAGAAGGGAAGAAGCGACGAGCGATGCACGGCCGCCCGACTCAGCACCCTGCTCTGCATACAGCTCGGAGGGTACGACAGTGCCGAGACTGTTTGCAGAGATGTCAAATCCACTCTGACTGCCATTGCCAATGACAACACTGCCTCCAACAATGCTAGAGCCGAGGTTCTGAACACTAACTATTATCTTTGAATATTATTAGGTGTACGAATAAGTTTTAGGACAGTTTTCAAAAAATTCAAGATTTATTAAAAAAGATGTAAAACACAGTTATTCATCGAAGTAATCTCCATCGCACTGAATGACCTTCAGCCATCTCTCAGGTAACTCGCGGATGCCTTTCGCAAAGAAACTTTCGTCTTGCGAGGTGAGAAATTTAGCGACCCATTTTTCCACTTCTTCAAATGTTTTGAATCGCACGTCAGACAAATCGTTCTGCATTTTCCGGAATAAATGATAATCGGATGGGGCTAAGTCTGGTGAATACGCCGGGTGTGGTACAGCTTCCCATCCAAGCGCTAGTAACGTATCCTTGACCGGTTTACCCACATGAGGCCGCGCGTTGTCATGGAGCAGTTTTACTGGACGTTTTCCTTTACCAGAAAATGGACGTTTCTTCTCAATTTCTTGATTCACTTGCATCAATTGATGACAATAGCGATCGGTAGTAACTGTTTGACCAGGTTTGAGAAGTTCATAATACAGTACACTTTTCATATCCCACCATATGCACAGCATGACTTTGTTACAATGAACATTGCGCTTTGGCGTGGATGTTGTCGGCTCGCCGGGGTCAACCCAATGATATTTGCGTTTCGGATTATCAAAATAAATCCACTTTTCATCGCCGGTCACAATTTTCCACAAGAAAGACTTTCTATGTTGCTTGTTGTAAAGACTCACACAAATGTTAAGACGGCTGTTTTTATTTTCTTGAGTCAGAAAGTGTGGTACCCACTTTGTTCCTTTTCGAATCTTACCCATTGCTTTTAAACAATAAGAAACAGTTTGTTGAGTTACTCCAAGCTGTTCCGTAAGTTGTTTCTCCATCTGACAAGAGTTTTCATCCAGCAACGCTTGCAGTTCCTGATCGTCCACCTTTACAGGAGGCCCCGTGCGTTCACGGTCACTAACGTCGAAATCACCTTCTTTGAATCGCTTATACCAATACTCACATGTACTTTTAGATACAATGTTGTCTCCAAGAACAGAACATATCGATTCACACGCTTTCCTAACACTTTTTCCTTGATGGAATTCATAGCGAATGCAGTGTCTAATAAATAGCTTATCGGTCTGCATGTTTAATTTACAGAATTTATAGGTTATGTTTATGACTCCTTTACGTTTCGATACTACATATCAAGCGCCATCTATGATAAGTGAGCGGGACCTTTGAATTAATTTAGAATAGCTGTTATGATACAAAATAGAAGTGTCCTAAAACTTATTTGTACACCTAATATTATTCTCTTATCCTTCATACGCAAAAAATCGCTTAAGGGGCTATACCAGTGTGAACCCTGAAAATTTGGGTGATTTTCGGGAATTTTTTTTTTGAAGAAAAGTACTCAATTAAATGTTTCGGAAAATTAAGAATATATTTGGTAATATTTGACCTACATTACATAATTTTTTCATAGAAAAATATTGAGATCCAAGCGATTTATGCGCTGCCTTCGGAGGCGCCAAAAAAAGTTCCTCCGTTGATGCCATGATTCCGGCCGATTGAGTAGTTGAAACCAAAAAAGGAAAAAATTTCGTTAAACTGGAAGGTATTTTCTCTACATTGACGTAGGATTTTCGAAAAATATCAAAAGCTAACAAAATGACGTAGTTGTGAAAAAAGTCTGTTTTCTTGCCTATAAAATGGTCGTTTTTTCAAGGCCAAATCGTCAATTTTCATCCAATCAAAAATATCCTAAGTCATTGTAGAGTAAATATATTCAAGCGTACTCAGTTCAAATTTCAAGTCAATCAGATAATTGCTCTTGGAGTTACAATGTCAGCAAATTTGAAAAATCTCATTTCGAGAAAAACGCGTTTAAAGATTTAACTATCGATTTTTGCACGATCAAATTAATAAAATACGGCTTTGAAATTTTCAAAGGATATTCTTGAAAGTATAAACTGTCGAAAAGGGCAAAAAAAACCTACTTTTTCGTCTAAAAAACCTCTTTTTTCGTCTAAAATTAAAAGTATACCAGTTCACACTGGTATAGCCCCTTAATTTTAGACGGAAAGAGAGGTTTTTTTAGACGAAAAAATAGGATTTTTCGTGATTTTTTTAAAGCGATGGGTGCAGATTTTTCACTTTTTTCATAGAAAAGGCTATTATTTCAAGTATCTTTGACAATTTTGTTAACGGAAAATATTTATAAACGACGGAGATACAGTATATTGCACAGATCGCTGTGCAAGGTCCTTCGCGGTGACCACTCCTGCTCGGGAACAAGTCATCTGAAATAAAACAACCAAATGAATTTAGTTTTTGTACCGTATTATCTAGTCTTTAATCGAAGGATTCAATTAAGTAATGATTTTTGGAAAAATGGTTGCCGATCGAACGCGATTGTCGAAATTTCGGTGAAAAAACACTCAATTTTCCTTAATATAAAAAAAAGTGTGCATTCAAAAAGAATCCTTCGACCAAGGACTGCCTTTTGATATACAAAAACTGTCTGTGAAATTTGGAGCAGATCGGTTTTATTGTTTTTGAGATATTTTGGTCACCGACTCTGAAAAAGTAATTCCGAGAAAAATGCGTTTAAAGTTTTTACCTGCAACGGTAAAGCGGTAAGCTGACCAACTTGTAAACGCTCATAACTCCTTCAATTTTCAACGGACCGACTTGAAATTTTTAGAGAATATTTTTGAAAGGTTCTATTATAAGAATCCGTCGAAAACGAAAAATCGATTTTTTTTTAAATTCCAACTAGGTGTAACCCCTCAAAGAAGAAAAAATCGATTTTTTGATCGTTGTAAATGTATATCCCGTAACGTGATGACCAGCATTCCATCTATACTCGCCTGCATTTTATCCACCCATGTGCCAAGAGTCGAAACTAATCGTTGCATTGAATACGATTGAATTTCGAAGATAAAAATAAAAATACCTACTGGATTACTCATATCTAAATCTTCATCCAGCGACTTTCGCGTCGAATTTTTAACGCAGTGCTGCTGGGCCCTGAGTATGAACCAATTTTTCTCCGGGAACGACGCCGGTGACACGGTGGACATCGTACAACTGCTGTCGACGATATTCGCCGGTTCGTACCTGAAAGGAAACGGTGCTGTGGCCTCCATATCGGCGGACACGGGGGCACTTCACGCGGCCGCTTTGTCCTCCTGGACCCTCTTACTCACGGTCATGAGCTCTTCGGATATCTACAATATGTTGGCCAGTAGCAAGACCAACAATTACATGCCGTGAGTGTCTCGAAGTATCGATCAAACCAGGTTTCCACGTTGTTGGGCCAAAAAATATTCGATTTTCCACCAATTTTTTTATGCAGAAAATATTAAATGCAGGATGTTGAAATTTGGCATGTTTACTAAGCGGTCTTTATTGAACATGGTAATATTTTTCAAAGTTTGACAAAACATGGTACTGGGAGTGGGAGGAGTATGTCGGTGCGCAGGCGATGATATTCTTCGCTTGCCTGAACAGGTGATCTGAAGCAAAAAATCAAACATATTTTTATCTTGTACAATATTGTGTATGAGTCGAACTAGCATCAAGAAAAATTGAAAAATAAAAAGATAGTGAGCGATCGAAGGGGAAGTTTAGTTTCTTACAAAACGTTTTTGCATTTTTTTGTTCATAAAATTAAAACGTTTGAATATCTTTGGATAATTCTAGTTCAACTAATGAAGACGTTTATTGCACACGTACCTGCTAAATTTCATAGGGATTGTCCATCTAGGGCGTGTAGGGGCACTTCCGCAAACTTGGAAAACGTGGTTTCGAGAAAAACGCATTTAAAGACAAACTGAAGTTTATGTGCGAATAAAATGAAAAGTTTCATCCTTGCAAAGTCCTTGAAAGTACAAACCGGGCTTAAGGCGGGATATACATTTAGACAGTAAGAAATTAAGCAACATTGCGGGATTTTTTAAATTAAGAAATAATTATTCTACGATTATGAAACTTTAGGTATACTTTAATAGTATATTTAAGTATACGAAACAATTTCTTAAAATTAATTCATCATCAATATGGCGGAGCTGTGGCAGAGTGTTACAGCAAGGTCGCCGCGGGAGTTGCGAATCGGCGTGCAGTCTAGCTTCCCATAGACTTCGATTTGCAAAAAAGTTCAAACATTTTTTCAGTTAGAACATGTATAGTTTCTATGTGACGGTAATTAAAACGAAGAAAATGCAAATTTGAGAAAATGCCGAACAATTCTGTAAAATGTGGATTAAGGGGAGGTACCTGAGTGAACGGCGAGAAAAACAGGTAAACTTCGGGAATTTTTATCTCACAAACTAATGTTTCCATTGGATTCGGGTTTTTTTTTATTGGAAAATATGTACATTGAGGTATGTTTAGAAATGTTTTAAAATAAATTCGTTGACCGGAAGCGCTTCAAACGCGATTATCTCGAAACATAGTTTTCAAAGTCGGTGCCCGATGTATCTCGAAAACGGCTTGTCCGATTTTCTCCAAATTTGGATAGAATATTCTTCGATAGTTTTTCTCGTTCGCCACGTAGGGGTTTTTCATTTGATTGAACCATTGCTTTTTATGCAATGTGTATGCAATCCAAAATCGTCGGAAATAGCGAAATGAAAAAGGAATGTTAAATTAAAACGGTCGCAATTCCGTCAAAAATGAAAATTAAAAAAAAATCCTACGTGGCGAACAAGAAAAACTATCGAAGAGTATTGTATCCACATTTGGACAAAATCGGGCAAGCCGTTTTCGAGATACATCTGGCACCGACTTTGAAAACTATGTTTCGAGATAATCGCGTTTGAATCGCTTCCAGTCAACGAATTTATTTTAAAAAATTCCTAAACATACCTCAATATACATATTTTCCAATAAAAAAAAACCCGGATCCAATCGAAACATTAGTTTTTAAGATAAAAATTCCCGAAGTTTACCTGTTTTTCTCGCCGTTTGCTCAGGTACACCTCCCCGTAAAAGAGTAGTTTTTTCCAATTTTTCAAAAACAATTTCCGTCAAGTCGAAGATACTGATATTATTAATATTTCTACCAATTTTCAACTCAATCGGCTTAATAGTTTGTGAGTAATTCTGCACGCCAATTTCGATAATGCAGTTTTGAGAAAAACGCGTTTGAAAACTTTGGGAAAATATTCTACATATATAGTTCTATCGTTTAAAGAAAAAAAAGAAATCGATTTTTTGATCGTTCTAAATGTATATCCCGCCTTAAGAATACAAAAAAAAAATCCGGACGTTTCTCATTTTTCCCGTTCTCGCGATTTCAGTTCGCTCGCGAGGCTTCGCGAGCTTTTGGAGTCGCCTCATCTGGACGTGCGTCTGTCGGCCGGCGAGGCTCTCGCTGTTATTTTCGAGCTCGGCCGTGATATCGAGGAAGATTACGAACAGGATTGGGCCTTCGATCTCGTTGATGTACTTAAAGAATTAGCGACCGACTCCAACAAGTACAGAGCTAAGAAAGACCGCAAACAGCAGCGGGCGAGTTTCCGCGATATTTTGCGCTACATCGAGGTAAATCGAGACTTCCACAGAGCGGGGTTGCTCGAATGATGAATCCCGTCCACGCGATTCGGCGCAAAATATGAGCACACTGCGAACTTTTGATCGAAACGAATCGGTTACAGATTTATACGACAACAAAAAACGCAAAAATGATTGAGATAGCATTTGAAAAATAGAAAAATATTTTTATATATCGTGTTTCCAAAGTATTAGAAGTAATAAGCTCCATCGGGCTTTTTTCTTTTACTTTCGACCTTCTGGCCATTCGCTAGGTGATTTCGAACATGATTGTTTTTTTTTTCTTTCATTATTCACCGCTTATAAACTCGCGTGTATTTTTTTGGGAAATAGCAATGGAAATTTATTTTTCGAGGGACTCTAAAGACGTCCTCCCTTTGTTTCCCGAAGCAAACATTTTTTCCTATTTTTTCCCGCTAGGTTATTCAGCTTTTTGCAAAGTAGAGTAGTTTTCAAAAATGTGCTGTAACTCGAGAAATGTGGGGTTTGAAATTTGCCACGAAAGTAAAAAAAAATAAGTAGAGTTAGAAAAAAAAATTGTTTAGAAAGTTCGTTCGTAACGCTGCTTCGAAAAGTCGCAAAAGTGTATCGCTATTTTCGTCGGTAGTGTATGAAGAAAAGCATGCAGAATTTTAGAAAAATATTTCGTTCGGCGTAAAAAAAAATGAAGGTAACGTTAAAATATTTTTGTTCGTGACGCAGGAGGATATAGTCCCCGAGACGAACATCAGATTCGGGCAGGAGGTCTTGTATTTGGGAGGATGGTGCGCCCGTACGCAGTACAACGCGTGCTGTCGTCTCCTCGGGCCCGGCATAAACATCCATCTAGCCGAGAATTTGCTTCTCCGTGAAATCTTCCAGCTCGGAAGCAAAGCAATGGCTGTACCGGCGTCGCAAAAGACGAGCAAACTCGAGAGGGTACGTACAAGCCGAATTAGAAGGGTCGTGCTTTAAACCTTCGACCACACCCAGGGTTATTCTAATCCTGACTTTTTTCCGTGTCGTTTCAAATTTTCCCGCGCGCCTTCAAGTTCAAGGAAGTTTTTCGATAATACATTTTTTTTCACACTCCAATTACTCGGCTTCGAGGGCCGATGAATTTGGCACGAAAATTCTCTCCGAATTTTTCCAAAACGGTGCAGAGTCTTGCGGCTATTTTGAGACGACGATCACTAGGGGTCCGACCCCACACGCACTTTAAGGGGTCTTCTCACTTTAGACGCTAAAAAAAGGCTATTTTCATGAATTTTTTTGATAAGTTATAAGTTATTTTTTGATAAGTGATAAGTTATTTTTTTGATAAGTTATATATATTGATAAAAAAGTTCTTACACTTAAAAAATACTCTTTCGAAATACATTTAAGAAAAAAATAATTAAGACACTATTCATAGACAAAAATGGTAGTTGAAAAAATATCCTAAGACAATTGTAGGTCTGCGCTGTTGATAAAATCTCGGAGATGGGTCATTCGAAACAAAAAAAATCAAACGGTTTTAGATTTAGTATGTTAGTGGCTATAGCGCATAGCATACGATTTTTTATACATGCATGAATAACAAAATGGCGGACATTTTTCGGAAAAATGGGTTTTTTCACCGTTTTCGGAAAAAAAAAAAAGAAATATCAAATTTTTGAAAATCCTTGTGATGCGCTATAGCTATAGTTGTAAAGAATATGTGGTTAAAATTTCATAAGGATCGGTTCAGTAGTTTGGAAGATTTTATCAACAAGCCGTCGAAAAACGTTGTTTCGAGCAAAAACGCCTCAAAGTTTGTTTGGGTTACATAAATACATTTAAAAAATTGTTACGTGTATTTCGATAGTGCATTTACTAAGGGTAACAACTTTTACATCAATATCTATAATATAAACCTATCAAAAAATTCATGAAAATAGCCTTTTTTGGCGTCTGAAGTGAGAGAAGACCCTTTAAACACGAGCGACGGTGTACTTTATGTTGGCCACCCGGTTGATCTGAACTTAAAAGAAAAGAGTTTTTTTTTAAATAGCTAATATTGGCTAAGGCTTTACCGAGACTTTTTTATCGGGTTTCAATTATCAAAAAAAAAAATTGAATTTTTTGTCTATTTTCGAGGAAAAATTACATTGTCAGTAACTAATTTTTTTAAAATCTTAAGAAAAAAATGTCTTCAAGTAATTGAGTAATTGTGTACACCATTATGAAAAACATAGTTTTGATTTAAAAAAAGCGTTCAAAGATTTGCCGGCAGTTCTATCGTTGTAATAAGTTAACCTTCAATCTGCGATTCCTGCACGATATGTTCAACCTTTCCAATTCAAGTTGCCTCGCGCGACGTACGAGCGTTGGTCACTTTCACAGTAGCCTGACCCCTTAACGGAGCATTAGTTCCGTAAAATTGAATAATTGCATCGGAAAATGTGTCTGCAATCGAAAATCATCGTTTATTCGTCATTGTCGTATATTTTTTTTTACTTTTCAGACGCTGATGAACGCGGCCGCGTTCAAGGCGCGCACCATACAACGGAACAAGAATCGTGACAAGCGTTCAGCTGCTATGTCACCGTAGATATTCGCCAGTCGAATTTTGTTGCTCGATTGTCGACACTGTCGATGATTTTTCTTCTTTCATGCGATATATATATACACACACATATATACACATACACACGCGCCGCAATCGTTTGGTTTCTTTTTAATTTATTGTAACTGTAACTCGCATCATTGATATTTACGAATTTCTTCAAACACCGTCGTGTAATGTCCTCGTAAATTCGTCTCGACATCGGACTATCCGCTGTCGTTTCCGTCTTTTTATTTCCCGAAACCCTCAGTTGGTGTCGTTTTTTTTGCAAAACTACGAAACCATTTTTTTTCGGAACTTGGCGAGTAATGCCTTTGCGCAATTTATACGAGTGACTTTACGCGCGACAATTTGGCAAACGTTGAAAACGATATTTTGTACATACATAGCTATGCTGAGGAGCACGTTGCATGCGATATTCGTCGACGAATTTGTGGAAATTAAATTGCAAGAGTTTCATTTTAGCGTCGCAATCGCCCGCGATGTAATCGAGAAAAATAAAATAAATCACTTGGCCTTGTTCGTATCGGTGGTAACGTTAGTCCTCGAAGACGACGTCTTCGTATTTACATTGTACGGAAGTTCGCTTCGTTCGTTTTTTTTTTAAACTATGAAATTCCTTTGAATTATCAAATTCGTCGTAGTTGATTAAATCGATAAAACGCTATAATGAATGTAAAAGGAGGGTAAAAATAATAAATGATGTGTAATTACGATGGTGTACTCTTTCCAACGCTCGAACTTCATCTTTCCTCGTTTTTGTGCCGCCTGAGAAAAGAACGCAATAATATTGTGAGACGATACGCAAATTGCTGCGGGATCGGTCGATTCGCGTTGTTCGTTACGGGAAATTCATACCTTTTTATTGTACGTGCAAGCCGACCGTTTGATTCTTGAACTCCTTCTCCGACAGCATGTGCCATCGGTAGCCCAATATTCTCGCGACTTCGCGCTCCGTACTCTCGTACGAACGGCTGTTGATCTTGATCCATTCGTGGTTTTCGTGCGTCCAACCGGAAGCGTTCGCCCAGTCGCGGTCGCAACGCTTCAGCACGACGTTACGTCGCACGTAGAGAAACCGCAACTTCTTGGCGGTCGTGACTATCTGGAGTATCGTGGCCGTTGATACTTTGTCGCGAATCATCTGCGATCGAAATTCAATCTTGTTCAATCGGACGGTCATTGAGGCTTCGCTTCGAAGATGGACGCAATCTAATTTTGCCTTTGCCGACGTAAAGGTGCATTTACACGGACAACTTTTTTAACAATACAGTCTGACCTCCGAATAAGAAACTCTCCAGTTTCTCACTCGAGCGCTTCCCCCACTCCGACTCGAACTCCGAGCTCGAGAATTTTGTGCGCGGAACCTCTGGTTAAGAAACCAGCCTGGGAAGGATTATTCGGGCAAAATAGAGTGAACGTTGTAGTGTAAATTAATGTGTGCATGCGTGCGTGAGTATGCGTGTGTGAATGTTACAAAAAATCTACAAGTTTATTAGAAATTTTTTGTATTCATTAAAAAAAAAATACATATATGTGTTGACAAGATTTCATATAAAATAAAAACAAAGATAAGGGAGTTTAAAGATTTTCATATAAAACAGCAAAAGTTTCCGAGACGTAAAGAAAAGCGTTTTCGTCTTGTTGCGTATTATTTTGATCGGCAACGCACTCAACTGACGGTGGAATATTTTCGAGAGAGTCGAACTCTGCCATTGAAGATGAATCCTCAGAGATATTGACTTCTTTTATATAAATAGGATAAAACAATATGGACGTAAAGCTATTTGTTTAAATTATCACCTTGTGGCGCAGATTCTGCAATATTTTCTTCGACTTGTATACTACAGTCTGATCTCTTACGCTTTTTTACAGTTTCCGTCATTTTATAACAGTTAATAGTAATTCAGATACAGTAGTACACAATAATATTCAATAGTGTGTAAATTAACGTGAAACAAAAATTCGCTAAATAAATGTCCACGCGCAGTCGTAAACGTTTTTGCATGGGCGATGTGAATACTAAGTTGCAACTCGTTCGAGCAAGTTTCTTGTTGAGGATCGCATGCGGAAAAGAGTGAGAGAGACAGAGGTAGTGAGCGCGGAGCGTGCCCCTGGTGGGGGTATGCAATATATAAGAAAAACTCTTCCCCTTGGGGGCTTTTGGTTTCTTATTCGGAGGTCGGACTCTAATTGCCCGGCAACGTTCGCCGGCGGTAGTGGAGCAATTGGTTGATAGGGTATGTAATATCGGTGGGTATTAATATCGGAATTCAATTACGATATTAGGTCCCTATATTGGAATGAGAAAATTTTAATAAAAAGTTGAATTTCATAGAAAAAACAGGCCTTTAAATCAAAATTTAAATCAGTTGAAATAATTAACAAAACAAATTACAGCTTGCTGCGTTACAACAATTGAAAAACCACAGTCATTAGTCTTTATAAATCTAATTTTTTTGATGAGTACTCAAATTAACTTTCTTATTAAAGAAATTGACAAAACAAATCAAAACATTTTACAGGTCGCTACAACAATTACGAAATCACAGTCATTCAGTCTTTATTAATCTAAAATATTCTTTATAAAGTTTTTAAATCATACATTTTGATTATTGAAATAATTGAAAAATAAAAGCAACACCTTTAACAACTTGTAACAGTTAGAAACTCAGTCGTAATTAACGTATAATTCCTCAATTAGTCAGTCAGTGTCTGAGTGTTCCCAATCACAGTTTTTTCCTTACTCCCAGCGAGAGTCAAGCACGCAAATTGACTCTGGCATCGGTATTGGTACGGTACGGGTTCGCTCGATGGCGTTAGTGCACTGTGTTACGCGCGGTAAGTGCGCTACAGTCCGTGAGCACACGACGTTTTTAAGGTAATCCTATCGCCAGGCGTCAATCCATAGGATTTGCATATATTTTTTTTTGAGCTTCACTGAATAAATTAATAATCGTTTCTGTACATTTTTAGGGTCGACCGTCGACCTAATTACAGAGAAAAAAATATTAAAATTGAATATTTTTGTGAAGGAATTCCGAGACGACATGCAAAAACCCAATTTCCGGTCGCTACAAAAGTGTATATAATAGTGGGAATCCGTCAGATTCTTAAAAATAATCTGATTCACATACTTAACACTGGTAGTAATCCAATGCTCTTAGAAAAAATTACGCTTATTGACCTAATTTTTATGTAATATCAAATTTAATTTGAACTTCCGGTATTGGATTTATTACCACTTGCTACGATAAAGAGACGTGACAGCAAGGCAACAGCTGACTGTAGTCCTAACCTCATCTCAATCATTCGAATTTCCACACATATTTCATTTTTAACCGACATATTTCGCCGACACAAATTTTCCACGCTTTTTACCAGTCGCGGCCCGAATACAATGCTTTATATTTCCCGCACCTGACATTGTTTTGACATATCGACGTTTAAAAGCATGGAGGTTAAACTCGCCTGGTTGAGTGAAAAGAGACGGAGATAGAACCAATGTTGCCAAATATCAAACCTAGAAATACTGCGCCGATCTTTGGAATAACTATTTTTTCATTTTTCTCATTAAATGTCATCATTCATTCAACAGTTTACGCATGGAAAATTTTAGTTATTACAAATAATTTTTTTTTGCATATGTTAAAAATATGAATTGTACAAGTCTCAGGTATGATCAGTGGTATGACTGGTGTGAAACGATAGGATTACCTTAACGTTTTTTGTCACTAATTTCGATATTACGATATTGAACTATTCAATATCGGAAAAATCCTTCCGAGATTCCGATATTCATACCCTATTGGAGAAGCAATCTGGTCCAATTCTTAAAAATTGCAATTGTTTCGGCAATATTGCTATGAATTGCTCCATATATTCTTTATTGCTGATTCCTCGTTCGCTCAAGTTGCTCCATATCGCTCAATACGTTGTAGCGACATATCCAGCAACAATTGCTCCATTTAGAAATCGCAGTAAATTGCTGGACGTAGTCGTGACGTCATACTTGGCAAATATTGCCCAGAATTGAGCAATTTCAGTTGCCCGTGTAAGCGCACCTTAAAACTGAGGCGGTTCCAATTCTGATTGGCAATGATCTCATGGATTCTCGATACAAATTTTTTGCTGGGCATCGTTTCAAATAATTGTGGGCTTTTTCGTTGCACGGAAATATTCGCTACCGGTGGAGTGTTAGTACATTTTGCGGTTTTTCGACCAGAAACCGATAAAAATAAAAACTAGGAAAGATTGTTCTTCGTTGCGAGCTGTATTAATCTGCTTAAATTTCTTTTTTTTCGTACTTTTTCCCCTTCGGATATTCGATTCGAAGTCCAATTGCCCACTACAAACTGTACTACTCTACAAAAAGCTGATTAAGCTTGTGAACAACACTCAGAGAAAAATGCTTTTAACCGAGAAGGACGGTAAAATTTAAGGGGTTAGGCTACTGTGAAAATGACGAACACTCGTTCGTTGCTTGGGGCATCGCAAATTGGAGAAGGTCCAACATATGGTGCAGGAATCGCAAATTGAAGGTAGACTTATTATTACAACGATAGAACTGCGAGTAAAGCTTCAAACGCGTTCTTCTCGAAACGATTTTTCGAAACGGTGTACACGATTCCTCGGCATTTAATGAACGGAATGGCTTGAAATTTGGTACACTTATTCGGTGTAATAGTAGTTTAGTCTTGAAAGACGTTTTCCTCGACATTTTTTATTTATTAGGTATTAAGAATAATGTCATTTTTCCTCGAAAAATCGAAAAAAATCCATTTTTTTTAAGGCAGGATTCTACTTTGAAACTGAAATTTTTTTTTTTTTTTTTTACATTTTTCGAAAGTAAATATGTTTAAGAATGTTCGGTCAAAATTTTATAAAGTTCCAAGCAGTCTAACTATCCTTTTTCGCCTTTCGAACGCACCTATCTGAGCGCGCTATTGTGACCCGCCTGGCGCGCGGCCCGGACTCACCAAAACTTTAAACGCGTTTTTCTCGAAACGACATTTTCAAGTACCGTGGTCGTGATAACTCAAAAAGTACTGAACCGATCCTTATGAAATTTGGAACACATATTCTATATGTGTGTACCAACCGACCTAACTACAATCAACTTAAAATTTTGATTAGAACTATTTTTTTATTGCAAAAAAAGACCCAAAAAAAAACGCATTTTTTTCCGTATTTTAGCCGCCATTTTGTTAATTTTGCACGTATATAAAATATTCTAGTTAGGTCGGTTCCTGAAGACATACTGAACATGAAACTATTTGATTTTTTCGTTTCAGACCATCCGTCGGGAAGATTTCACGACCACGGCAACGGTACCTGCTTTTCGAGGCGTTGGCTTTAAACATACTTTACGTGTACAAAAAATGAATAAAATACATTAAAAAAAAAAAATTTATGTACTTAAAGAGTGTATTTATTGAACAGTTTAAACCCCATATCGATATCTTTAATAGTATTCTCAGAAAAAATTCACGAAAATAGCGTTTTTTTCATGGTTTCAAAGTAGAATCCTGCCTTAAATAATTGAAACACGATAACGCACGAAAGCTCCGTCAAAGCTTAGCCAATATTATCTATTTCAAGAAAAAAACAACTCCAAAATCAAGTACACCGTTGAATCTCTCTACATTTTTTGTAACTTCTTTAATTATGAATAGTTTTTTATGAAATGTTGCACACAAGTTTGTTAATGTACATACAAATAAATGTCCAAACGATTTTTTAATCATTTTGCTTGATCCTTCAAAATTAATTTTTCTGAACAACCCTGATTTTCGCGTCTTAACAGTAGCCTAACCCCTTAAGGGATAACACCACTCTAGGATTTTGAAGAAGCCGTTTTTTTTCTTCAATTTGCTTAAATAATGCTTTAACATCATAAAAACGCGTTTTTCTCTAAACCACATGTTTCCATCTTAGCGAACACATTACTTCAACATGGTTGCATGAATCAGTTTGAAACTTTGTCAGTATCTTCACAATTATCCCCTTTATAGAAGTACGTTTTTTTTTTCGATTCACTGTAAACTTTTTATCTTATAAACAATTTACTGCTTATTTTTCAGCAAAAAATCGATTTTTTCGTCAATAGTGCACAATTTTTACGAAATTTTATTAAATAAAAAAATCCCTACGCACTTCTATGGCCAATAGTATATAGATTTAACATTTTTCTGGTTTTTTGTTCCAGATTTTATATTTCACGAGAAATTTGTCCGCTACAGGTGTTTTTTTTTAACAGATAATTTCGGAGATTGGCTCTCTCGCCGCCATTTTGTACAAAAATAATAATTAAAAAAAGAATGTCTCTACTTATATATATATGCTCAATAATCCCTCTAAAAAGCATTAATTCCCATTCCTTTTATTATACTCCCGAAAAAAATCGGCAAGTTGGCCTTATTTTCGGCCGCTAGAGTGGTGTTGCCCCTTAAGGGAAAGATAATCTTTTAAAAAGAATAAAGGAACCTGTTTTTTCATCAGTCAAATACTACCTCCAACCCTTTTTTGCGCCTTTTTGACTCAAAATCACGATGTTGAAGTTTGCATTGTTGGAATGGAACGGAAGTTAACTTTTCTATAATCGCATTTTTTTCCTATCTTCAGTAGAGGTCTACAACATCGATGAATAACAAAAATTATATTATTATAACAATGTAGAAATTAAAAAAAATAAAAAAACAAATTCCATTGAATTCCACGGGAAAATCTTCGACGCCATCCAAAATCTCAAAACTTTTCGTCCTGATCGCAAATTCGCAAAGTGTACCAATACTTTTTATCGATAGCGTATGTAATCTCCGTATTTACGAGGAGCCAGAAAACAAAATCAAGCCGATAGCCGATTAATTCGGCGGGTGACAAAAAAGAAATACATCGGGGGGAAAGTTCAACCAACAGCAAGAGAGCGAGAGCACAGGAAATTTGAGAAGAATTAGTTCGATGACGAGAGAAAGAAAGTCTCGACGGCATATACAATGGTATAAAGCCAAAACACGTAACCGGAGCGAGGGTAAATTGGATTAAGATTGCGTAATCGTTGGCGGATTAAAGTTGGTTTATAGGATTGAAGCCACTCACATAGAAAAACTTGGCGCATGCCGCTTGGTGGATCGGAAACGCTCACGCTACAGAGGCACTGTTAATTGTCGCGTTTCGTTTTGTTTTTTTTTTCTTTTCGCCGTTTACGCACGAGGAAGTGGAAACAACAAACAGTGAACGCTTTTTTTGCTTGGTTTTTTTAAACGCAAAAACCGGCTACCAATGTGTGAAGATTCGGGCACATTTTGCACAATCCCACTAAAGCCTCGTCCAATCTTTTGGAAAAATTTTTGTCCAGGTAATATCTCGTCAGACCTTTCAAGGCGTATACCCTCAGGGTCGAGCTAAAATGTGCACCGTGTGCCATTATCGTCGAGGGTGAAACCTGAAAAAAATCAGCGAAAAGAGTAATTACATCTCCATTATCGTAGACTTCCAGCAGTTGTAAAATTAAGAGCTGTCACGTGTTTTTTGAACGATGAAATTCATTTGGTACAATTGTTTTGAAAATATTTCCTTTGCACTCGGCGTATTAAAGAGTTAGGCCACTCTAGGGGCCGAAAAAATAGAGTTTTGGGGATTCTTTTTCTGAAAAACTACGAAAAAATCGAGATTACAAAAAAAGGCGTTTATCATACATATCAGTGACTGTATACAATAATTTTTTGAAGCGATTAATTTGAAAATGGCGGCTGCGCAGCGTTTATTTCAAAACTGCATTTGATAAGTTAGCCGAAAACATAATTCAGACAATTTTCAACCGATTCACTTGAAATGTTGAATATATCTTGAAAAATACAGGGTCTATGGAATTAAGTAGGATTATTTTTATTGCATAGTTCATTTGTTATTAACAATTATCTGACGACTTTTCAGGCAAATTTTTCACTTTCCAAAAAATCGTCAGACAATTGTTAACAACAAATGAAGTATGCAGTATAAAAAAAATCCTACGCACTTCCATGGACAATGTATTTTTCAAGATATATTCAACATTTCAAGTGAATCGGTTGAAAATTGTCTCAGTTGTGTTTCCAGCCAACTTAAAAAATGCAGTAATGAGATAAACACTGCACGGCCGCCGCTTTGAAATTAATCGCCTCAAAAAAAAAATGTTATACAGTCACTGATATGTACGATGAACACCCTTTTTTGTAGTTTCGATTTATTTTGTAGTAAATGAGTGAGTAAACGGCGAGAAAAACAGGTAAACTTCGGGAATTTTTGTCTCAAAAACTAATGTGTCGATTGGATCCGAGTTTTTTTTTTATTGGAAAATATGTACATTGAGGTATGTTTAGGGAATTGTTAAAATACATTCGTTGACTGGAAGCGAATCAAACGCGATTATCTCGAAACATAGTTTTCAAAGTCGGTGCCAGATATATCTCGAATACGGCTTGTCCGATTTTGTCCAAATTTGGATACAATATTCTTCGATAGTTTTTCTCGTTCGCCACGTAGGGCTTTTTCATTTGATTGAACCATTGCTTTTTTATGCAATGTGTATGCAATCCAAAATCATCGGAAATTGCGAACGAAAAACGAATGTTAAATTAAAACGGTCGCAATTCCGTCGAAAATTAAAATTTCAAAAAAATCGTATGTGGCGAACGAGAAAAACTATCGAAAAATATTTTATCCAAACTTGGACAAAATCGGACAAGCCGTTTTTGCGATACATCTGGCACCGACTTTGAAAACTATGTTTCGAGATAATCGCGTTTGTATCGCTTCCAGTCAACGAAATTATTTTAAAAAATTCCTACACATACCTCAATGTACATATTTTCCAATAAAAAAACCCGGATCCAATCGAAACATTAATTTTTGAGACAAAAATTCCCGAAGTATACCTGTTTTTCTCGCCGTTTACTCAGGTACCTCCCCTTAATCGTCTCTACGTAAACTGATCATTTTTAGAATTGTGGCAAACCTGCATCGTCGGATTATCGAGAATTATGCTGTGGCATGGCACACAAGAGTCGTCCGACAAGTCGATGGGCAGCATCATACTCGTGGCTTTGTTGCACTCCACTTCGAAGTGCACTCTCAGATGCGGATTGTTCTTTCGCATTTTTGACCACGCGGAACTTTTTGGCTGAAAATACACAGACGATGATTATTAACGTCACGATGGATAATTATAAATAGGAAGACACGAGTTGAGTTTTTCCGGAGGTATTTGATTTTTTAGTTGTATGAAAAGTTACAATATTCCATTTTTCTGGTGTTCCTTCATTTCGGAATTCAAGAAAAGTGAAAAAAAATGGAATTTGTTACATTTAAAGTTGGCGCCGTCCATAAATAACGTCATTTTAAAATTGGGGGGGGGGGGGGGGGGAGTCGTTGAATGACGGTAACGATTTGATTATGACCATAGGAAGGATAGAGTGATTTTGGGGGGGGGGGGGGGGGGTAAACAAATCAGCAAAAATCGATGACGTAATACATGAACGGCCCCGATGTAGGAAAGTGAGAGCAATGAATTTAGAAATATTCAAAGATATTCAAAATTTTATGATTTTGTCGAGACTTTAAAAAAAATGAGAAATAGTAAAATTGTGAATATTGAAGGCCGCACACATAGTTGAAATTTTCGAAAATATCGATTTCTGGTTTTCCATGGATTCTCAGAATATAAAATTTAAAAAATATTTTTTGAATATTTCAAGTAGATTCGTTCAGAATTGAGGGAGTTATGGGCGTTTATAGGCAGGTTCGGCGAACCTGCGAACTTTAAACCCTTGTTTCGCAAAAAGACTTTCAAAATCGGTGATCACGATGTCTCAAAAATCACTGCACCGATCAACTTCGAATTTTATAAGCTTGTTTTACACATCAAACAGTAGTGCTTGAATGAGAATTTTTTTCCGATGCATAGTTTTTCTTTTATCGACAAAAGAAGAGCGCTTTATCTACCAACAATCGATACTTTGGCTTTGGACTGCAGTCATTAAAAGAAGAATCAATATTTCATGAAATCCTTCGTCCAAGCACTAGATCATTGCATGCAAAAACGAATTGTCTTTGATTGTTTGATTTCGGATGATTTGTTTCCGAGCAGCAGAGGTCACCGCGAAGGACGTTTCTCGAATAGCGGTTTGCACATTGTATCTACCATATTTCTAAATAGTTTTCAATATAAAAATTTTGAATGATACTTAAAACCATACTCTTTAATGTAGAAACATTTTTTGAAACCCTGCACAGGTTTTTCCGAAAAATTAACGAAAGCTCTTCTTTTTCCGACTACGAGCTAAGTGTAACACGTTAAAGACTTTAGAAACGTGGAAAAATAATATATAGAAACGTTTAAGGGGAAAGTGGCGTTTTCAGCGTGAAAAAAAAAACACTTTCGCGATTTTTTTTCATCTATATGGACAGAGTAAATTTATTGAAACCTTTTGTACATTGTTAAGTGTTATTTCAAGAACATTCCGTGAAATTTGTACGCGAAAGTATACACAATCTGGTTTTCCTCGAAACTACTTTTTCAAAGTCCGTGTTCGCTGCCATTTAAAAACTACATGACCGATTTATTTCAAACTTGGTAGACACTTTCTACATATAAAATACCTCCCCCCAACGGTTAGTTTGAGATTTTTTTTACATTGAGGGGATTTTTCACCCCCAAAATGGCGGAATTTTTCGTGAAAAATAGCATTTTTCACTTTACATGACCACCAAAAATTTAGAAATGAAAAAAAATATCAAAGCCCGATGGGGGGAGGATTTGATACTACTTTGACTAAATTTGAATGGTACTTGATTTCAGATAATTTCTAGCTGAGATACAGTGAACACCGTAAATCGTGTTTTTCCAAAGGCGTTCTTGGAAAAGCTTTGTCACTGGTTTGTTTGTGGATATTTTCGCGTACAAATTTCACGGAATGGTCTTGAAATGACACTTAACAATGTACAAAAGGTTTCAATAAATTTACTCTATCCATATAGATGAAAACAATTCGTAAAAAAGTGTTTATTTTTTCACGCTGAAACCCCTACCCTTCCCTTAAAGATGTTCGTCTAGAATTTTACGAATACGTATTCGATTGAGTAAATTTATTACATTTTTTAGAATCATGCCATATGCCTTTTCAGCTTCCTTATTTCTGATATGTGTCTTTATATTTTGAAGGAGGATCGTACCATTTACCGATGAACTTTAAAGGACATTGATTTTTGTCAACGCAGATACGTCCAATAATCACTCGACTTTCGAAACTTCGACACCGGATTGCTATCGTATTTATCTGCGTCTAAAAAAATTATCCGTATCCATTGAAATTCATATATGAACACGCTCGTTCTTCACAGCGTTGAAGTTTGCATTGTTGGGACGGAACGAATGTTTTTTTCCTGTTATCATTGCTTCATTTTTCTCGCGATCTATAATTTTTTTTGAAGATTACGGTCGCGGATCTTTGGTAAAATTAAGAAAACTCGTTTTGGTGATTTTCTTACCTTAAATTGGCTAGAAAATTGTGAGGAATAGAAGAAAAATTAACTTTCGTTGCATTCCAACGATGCAAACGTCAACATCATCGATTCTCCCCATCTAACAGCTCTATGCCCGGGCAAAGATTCGGCCTCGCCGAGCAGTATCTGCTTTTACCGGACGGGTCACATAGCCGTCCATTTTCCACTATTCATTGCCAGCATAGATATCCATTTCTCGTGCTCCGTACACTTTTTGCAGATCTTCCACAAAATTATTTTTTGAAAACCACTTCGACTTATTTAGCCCACTGTGCCCGCCCCCTCTAATCGTATGTCAATACAGCCCAAAGCCATCAAGAGATTCCAAGGAGGATCCCAGTGAGGTACTTATCGAAAACGATTCATCCTTTTACACGCAGCGTCAAAAGTTACGCAAAGAAATCGATGGTGTTGAAGTTTGCATCGTTGGAACGCAACGAAAGTTTCGTTTTACATTTTATTTTTCATATTTTTATTGTCACAGGCGATCTTTTTGTTAGATTCATAATATAGATCGCTAAATAAATATCTTTAAAATAATTGAAGGTCTTTTGTCGTTGAAATGTGCCAAGTGAAATTAAATTCGTTGCAGTCCAACGATGCAAACTTCAGCATCGTAGAAATCGTACTACGTAGGAAACGGAGTAATTTTAATTACCAAATGTATGGACGTATCAACGGGACTGTAACGATTCTGTAAGATATGAAGATGCTTCAGTTGCGTATAGCCGAGGAGCTCGAGGACGTCCTCGTCGAGATTTTGTGGACTGACGACAAGGACCTACGAGAATGAAAAATAATGAGATTCGTTCGACTTGTATTGCACTTCGAATAAGCAACCATTCCAGTGAAACATTTTTGGAAAATCGTTTTTTTTTTAATCACATTATCCAAACATATGAACTTTCATAAACATGCTGTTAAATTTTAGTTCGCTAGATGCGAATTATTCCGGTCGCTACAGCCTTTTTCAGCAGAAGTGCGAAACGTCGTTTTTCGAAACGGTGGAAGATTTGAAACGAAGAATTGTCAAGCTATCCGCCTCAAATTTGGTCACATCATTCTTCACGCCAATCCTTATCGTCGGCCGGAAGCGTTTTATTATTTGAATATCTCACATTTCTTAAACGGAAAACTGTCGAAAAAAGGCCCGATTCGACACTTAATTTTGGAATGACCACTATTTTGTTATTTTTCATTTTAAAAAAATTCTCTGTACCCCCCACCGTTCGTCATACTGATTAATAGCCTTTTTGGTTTTTTCTCTCAGACAATTTTTCGAGGAGTATAACTTTCCTCCGTCAGGCGCAATTTTATTCGGCATCGTTTTGAAATGGCCAGAAAAGTTATATAAAATATAAAACTAAAACAATAAAAAATATTTGTATGTGGAACACAAGTTATTTGAATAAACGAAAAAAAATCGGACTGATTGTCGAATTTCATAAAATTAAAAAAATAATAATACAAATCAGCAATTTTCAGTCACACTGGAATGGTCCCATAAGGGGTAAGGCCAAAGTTGAATTTTCAAAAAATCCATTTTTTTCTCTCTAAAACGGTGATTTATCATCATAAGAATAAGTCACTATTCGATTTATAGCAAGAATTTTTTTTCCTCCGACTTTGAACGTATAACGTAAGCCTACCTCTGGCACGCCCATAGAGTAAAACTTTAAACGCGTTTTGCTTGAAACAGCTTTTTTCCAATTGGCGTGAGAAATAACTTCAACAATTTTCACTCGATTTACTTCAAATTTAAAAGTTATGTCCCTAATTGCATTTCGCAGAGAAGTACGTACGGAATTTCTGATTAATCGAAAACTTTTCATTTTATGAGCAGTTTTATACGAAATGTTTCACTGAAAATTCATTCAAATACTACAACTCAAGTCAAATACCTACAACTTTTGAATAAAACAATATTTTTTAAATTCCGTACGCACTTCTCCAGGTATTCAATTCTCGTAGATTGACGAGAAATTTTATTTTTTGTTCTAGGTAAAAAAAGATAACAAACGAAAAATATATATATATATTGAGTGTACAACTTAATTTGGTCCGTTTTTTTGCTTAAAACACGCACTTATTTGAATGATAAAATGAATTAATACATTAATCAAAATATTGTCCATCGCTAGCCACTACTTTTCCCCATCTTTCTGGAAATTTATGAATTCCGTCGCGGAAGAAGCGTTCATCTTTTGAAGCCAAGAATGAATCGAGCCAATTTTTGATACCCTGTTGTGACGTGAAGCGTATTCCAGTCAAAGCGTTCTGCATCGATCGAAACAAATGGTAGTCGGAAGGGGCAAGGTCTGGGCTATAAGGTGGGTGAGCCAGAATTTCCCCCCCGCTATTTTCCAAATAGTTTTTAACCACAATAGCAACGTGAGGCCGAGCGTTGTCATGTTGAAAGATTATGGACTCGTGTCTGGTCGCATATTCTGGACGTTTTTCGGCTATAGCTCGCTTTAAACGGATCACTTGTTGCCTGTAGAGTCTCCCGTGATGGTCCCACAAGCATTCGGTGGGCTTCAGCTGCACTTTTCTTCCAATTGAAACAGACAATCAACACTTCCCGCAAATGGTGCTTATTTGGGACGAAATTCGACATTTTCACCGCAGTAAAAAATTAGACTTGATGCGCAAAACTGAAAGGTCTGTAAACGATATTTGGTTAAGAGATGTTGATACTTCACGATACAGCCAAAATCAGCTGTTGCCGTCAATTATTTATAACACCTAGAGCCATCTTTTGAAAACGGACCGAACTAAATTGTACACCTAATATATTTTCTAGCAGCTTGATATTCATACTAAATGGATGTGTAATTAGTTTTGAGTGGAATCAGTTTTTCATACAAAAAAATTGTTAAATTCGCACATGATTTTTTATACCCGTTACTGTGGCCTAACCCCATAAGTCATCCGTATCCGGGACTCACTTGGAGATTGAGAAATACACCTATGTGCATGAGAGGACAGTGGAATCTCGTGGCGTTGATGAGGACCAATTTTTGCAACGTCTGTCCACAATTAGTGCACAGATCGTCGAGGAGATGCAACGCTTCTTTGCTGTCAAGCATGAGATCAACGAATTCGAGGCATCGCAGATTCATGAGATTCCTCGTAAGTCTCTTGAGCGCCTCCAACAGTTTACCACCGGTGCCGAAGAGCCTTACGCGCTCCGGATCGTCACGACTCGCCATGTTGCAAGGAAACGTGAATTTCAAATGGCGTATGTGCGTACCGACTCCGGCCACCGACAAATTGTCACATCCCTGCTTCTCCGTGTACCAGGACACCATGTTCATAAATTCGTAGAGATTGTAGAAATTCAGCATCGGCTCGAAAACGAGAGAACGAAAGTTCTTGCCGACTTTGTTGAGACAGGCGGAGGTTCTCATGTGATCGAGAACGTACTGCCAGCCGCTGTAATAGTTGAACTTTCCCCGTGTCAGCGTCGTGTCCTCGAGGACGAATCTGTCCCAGACTCGCTGGAGCTTGAACGCTCTGTACCACGATCTGCATACCATCGAGGCCCAGTAACGCTCGCGCATCGTTAGATACGAGAATATTTCTTCCAGCAGTATGTCCGGCGTTTGATCCCAACAGCTGTAGACTCTGCTCTCCGAGTCTTCATCGTCCGACTCGACGTCTATGAAGAGGGCTGTGGGAAAAATATGAGTTTATCGACACGTGAAAAGCAGCTCGAAAAAACTAACATTTTATTTTCACTTTCGTACGACAGTTAGTTCTGTGTTTTTTTTATTCATGTGATAAAATAATCGTGTTGAAGTTTGTATCGTTGCAAACTTCTTGCAACAAAAGTTCAACAAACAAATTCAACAAAAAATGCAACAAAAATTCTTTATAAGATTTTTACTTCTTCAGTTACTTCATCAACAACCAAATTCTGCAAATTTGTGCTGCAAACAATGCAAACTTTAATATCATAGTTAATGGGTTAGTCCACAGTAACGGGTCTAAAATCTTTTCCGAATTTAACTATTTTTTTCGTATGAAAAAGTGATTCACTCATAAAATCAATTACACATCTATTTAGTATGAACATCAAGCTGTTAGAATTTTTTTTTGGTTCGATGTCCAAAATGTCCGACTACTCGAAACTTCTCGGAACAGCTTTTTTCCAATTGGCGTGACAAATAACTTCAACAATTTTCACTCGATTTACTTCAAATTTAAAAGTTATGTTCCTAATTGCATTTCTCAGAGAAGTACGTACGAAGTATCTGATTAATCGAAAACTTTTCATTTTATGAGCAGTTATAACGAAATTTTTTACTGAAAATTCATTTCTTAAGTTCAAATACTTACAACTTTTGAATAAAACAATATTTTTTTAATTCCGTACGTACTTCTTTAGGTATTCTAATGTAGATTGGCGAGAATTTTTGTTTTTTGTTTTAGGTAAAAAATTGTGGACGCTAAATGTCACCCCGCACCTAAAAAAAAGATGACAAAGGAAAATATTAATAGTCGGCCATTTTGTACATCGAAAATATATATATATATATATTTTCTATCAGCTTGATATTCATACTAAATAGATGTATAATTAATTTTATGAGTGAATCACTATTTCATACGAAAAAAATGGTTAAATTCGCACATGATTTTATACCCGTTACTGTGGCCTAAGGCCTTAATTTCCTTGTCCTCCCAATAATCTTCTATTCCTAAGCTCTGCTTTCTGTCTTCGTACTCGCTGCAGTACATAGACTTCTCTATTTTGAGCGAGTTTCCTGTTTTCTATGGTTAATTTTTATCTTGCTAGCCCGCTCTATGGCCAGTTCTACTCCTCCCGTGTCCCTGTTTCTTATTTGTTGCCACATTTGCTCATCCCCCATTGCCTCCATGGCTAATTTCATTTCCTTTTTGACTTTGTTTGGATTTTCGTTCATTGTGTATCTAGCTTCCTCGCTCAGGCAAAGCTTTGGCGTACTGTAGTTTTACATCTTCGTTACTTCACCTATGTATCTTGCGGCCCTCTGCCACATTTCTAGCATAACATTATATTCTATTATTATAATGTATTCTGTATTCTTCATTATACAATGCTTTGTGCTTTTTATAGCCCATCCACAAATTATACTATTATATTTTTATCCTATACTAGAAATTTATATTTTACAAGTACATTTTAATTTTGCATTTCCGGTTTCGCTTGTTTCAAGAACTACCCACACCGATTGGCCATCTAGCGACGACAGGATTTTGGGTAAAGAATAATCACTTCATTGTTCATAATTATTTTTCCATTTAGAAAAAAATTCAAACCTGGAAATAGTATGGTTTAATTGTACATAAAATCCCAACGGCGTCATCCCAAAGCTTGAAACAGAAAAAAAATATTGAAAATTGACCTTTTTGGGCCCCAATTTAGGGGCCGTCCATATATTACGTCATCGATTTTCCTAATCGATCATCCTATCGTCATTTCCTAATGACCCCCCCCCCCCCCCTCTCGCAAAGCTGACGTCATTACCAGTTTGGCAAAATTAAAACATTTGTGGATTTGAGAAAAATTGGGTAACATTAAAACATTTTGTTATAAAATCATCTTTTATTATTTTGTACTTTGACAATTTTCATTAATATAATAATATTATTCTTCCCTATTCTTTAGTTTTCTTTGGATAGCTCCCACGGAGTTTTCACCCATTCTTGCAAATCCTGGATCACGGGTAATATCTCCGTATCCTCCCCATATCCATTTTGGCTCGATCGAACTATTTTCATAGGTACGCTGTTATTTAAAGTTCTCGAATATAATGTAGACAAACTTTATGTAATAAATAAATAAATAATGAGTTCAATAATTAATACCATTAGGTACTTGCAAAATATTTTTCATCACTCATGCGGGGAAACCACTCTAGTTGTACAATATACTATTGTACGTTTTGAATTAACTGGTATCACAAGAATGACATCAATTTCGAAACGCCCCCCCCCCATCCATCGTTTACCGTCATCCGCAGGCGAACCTCCCCCCCCCAAATTTAGAATGACGTAATATATGGACGGCCCCTTAGGCAGTCCTGTAAAGCCACCCAAATTTACACAAACATTTTTTTCTTTTCACCCTCTCTATTAAGGGATCACCATAGAGCAAAATTTTCAAAAAATATATTTTTTTTGTTTGCTTTATCCGATAGTATAGACAGTTATAAACATGCTGTTCATATACTTACATCAACGTAAGTAGACAATTTATATGAAAATTCCGCAGTTGAAACTTTAAACGCGTTTTTCTCAAAATGTCGTTTTTCTAAACGCTCTACACTCTAAATGGAAGAATTTTCGAGCTATCCATCTCAAATTTTGATACAACATTTGTCACGCCGGTCTTTATCTTGCTATGGACGCTTTTTTTAAATATCTTCATACTGTTTTAAGGAAAAACTGTCAAAAAAATAAGCTAAATTCGATGCGTTTTTTATTCAAATTACCGGCATTACAAATACAACTGTGTATACTGTGAGGACTCCTTTTTTTCCAGATATTTTTAACTGTTAAAAAAATGTAACAGAAGTAAAAATAAACATTTAAAAATTTATTTTCCATTCCTCACGAGCGCTTTGATTTAACATGAAAAAATCAGACTGATTAGCGTATTCTAAACATCGAAAAAAATCGTGAAAATCACCTATTTTTCGACCAGATACACTGTGATGATCCCTTAAGGCTCCAAGTAAAGATTATGCATAACAGCAAACTAGTGGAAATAAAAAGTTTAAGAGAATTTTCGTTGGATTCCTTTCATTTATTTTCATAAACATTGCTTATAGAAATCCTCCAAGCATTTTTCAAGATATTTATTTAGCAATCTACAATATAAATCTTATACAAAAAGATCTTCTATAACATTAAAAATGTGAAAAATAAAATGTAAACAAGAGCCTTGGTTGTGTCCCGATAATGCAAAATTCAACAGCATCTGGACCGATACTTAGATGAATAGCCCATGAACAAGTTGTTCTTTTCATGCTAGCACTTTCTTATAGATGGAAGGATTCACGAATGTAATTTACTTGTGAAAAAGCAATACGCAATTTGCCAACCTATCCAATTTGAACCAATTAAACCCAAACGTTCTCCGCAAAACGTCCTATTAGTTTGAAAAAAAAAAAATCGCCCGAGTTTTCCATACTTCAAAAAGTTTGAGCATTGGCTCCATCTGCTTAAAATTGAAAACGTCTCAGAATCCGAGGCCTTTGGGTGATCGAAAATTACAGCGTTATAAAATCCACAATCTTAATTAAGAATTATTAGATAGAATTGGGGTGACGGTAGACTTTCGGTTGAATTTCAAAAGAAAAATTGTTCATTCTTCCCAACTGATTATCATCACAATTTTTTTCGTTCTTCGGTGATCACGAAAGTTGAGATTGCGTCGAATGGATGCTAAATTTAGAAACCTGCATGTGCCAGTGGAAAATTCGTTTCTCGCTCATTCTAGCGATATGACGTAAATTTCCTTCCGAAACAATATATAGTCGGCGAGAATTCTTACCGAATCAATCGGCCCGGGGGTTTACGGCGTAAATAAAAGAAAACAAATACGCGAAGATACCTTTTGCTTGTTCATCCATCTTCCAGCATCCGGGATTAAATTTTATACCGGCTCGGGACAACATTTTCCGGGCATTTGTCGTTTACCGCAACGCAGGGAAAAAGCACTTCGAAGAAGAAAAACAATGAACTAAACGAGAATTTCGAAGTATACTTAGAGACAACGTAATATACATATATGTGTATGTGTGTGTGTGTTCCACCCGGCCGGTACAAGTGCTGCCGGTTGCGGCCACGTACACGCAGCACCGCCCGCGGAGCAAGTGGAACATCAACAACGAGTAGTCTGACTCAGTCGGTAAAGAAACCTGTAACTTAAGGGGAGATATACACCTAGATGGTCGAAAAAATCGATTTAAAAGCTATGAACATTCCGTCGACCGTAGAAGACCTACACTATAGGCCTGGTATCGACGATTCCCTGTAAGTTGACAAATTTCATGGTTTATTCATTACCAAATTTCCAAACGCGTTTTTCTCAAAACCACGTTTTTCAAATCGGTACCCAAAATTTCTCGAAAACCAATAAACCGATTGTCTTGAGGTTTTTTGTGGTTATTCTATACACTATTATCTAGTACTTGTCATAGGATTTTTTTTCCGTTACTTAGTTTTTGTTTTATAGGCAAAATAATAACTAACTTTTGGCCCAAAAATCACTATTTATGTTCAAACGTCCGCCATTTCGTCATAAATCGATATTTTCAAAACCGGCTATGACAAGTTCTAGATTATAGTATCTAATTTAATAATGTTTTTGTTTTTGACGTGACAACGTCTTAAATTAGGTTGCGGCTCCGTGGCATGCACGGAAAAATATAACGCCCGCTCACGTCTGTTACAGTGAATCATGACCGAGAGCATGGAGCCTAGATACCAGGAGGTTCAGCGGCAATGCAAAGGCGCTGAAAAAAGCGTCCCCGAAAATGTCCCGAAGTGATGGCGCTGGGGTGCAGCGCGACCGACATATATAGTAATATATTGGTCAACGAGGTGAAAGTGATCGGATGAGTTTCTAACCTCACGACAGACCGATCGTGACATCAAACGTCGAAATATCCGCCGATTCATAATTTCCTCATGGCGGTTCGGAAAAAAACGCAAAAGCGAGAAAAGATCTCAAACTCAAACTCAAAATGGCGGCAATATAGTCCATCTAGAAAAACGTGTTTTTTTTTTACACATAGCTTCACGGGAGAACGGTTTTATCGTAAAATATAAGACCTGAAACAAAAACCAAAAAAATGACATTATATATTATTAGCTATGAGACTACCTAGAAATTTGCTTTTAATTTTTTTTAAATAGCGCACTTTGAAGGAAATAAATCGATTTTTTGCCAAAAAACAGTAAATTGTTTATAAAAAGAAGTTTACATTTAATCAAAAAACGGATACGTACTCCCATAAAGAATATAATTGTGAAGCTGCTGTCAAAATTTCAACCTAGAAATCGCTGCATGCGATTTCTAGGTGGTCGAGTAATCCGTCTTCCGAGATCGAAAAAAGTGGTTTCGAGAAAAACGCGTTTAAAGTTATACGAGCAACTCAGCGCGCGCTCCAAGGCGCTGCGGCCAAAGCGATAATTGAACCTTTAAATAAAAAAAATTGCTACAGGACCAATTCCGTATTGTTTTTATGACACCAAACTATTTTTAGGAAAGAAAACGTCTTTCCAAAATCCTAGAGTGGTATTATCCCTTAACACTAATGAGGGTTAGGTACATCATCTGTGATCTGTCTTAGATCACACCCATGTTTAGCGTATATCTATATACATATAGGTTGCGGAGCACCCCAGCGCCATCATTTCTTGTTCTCGTTTTGGGGACGAGTTGAAAGGCCTCGCTGAACCTCCTGGTATCTAGGCTCCATGACCGAGAGAGAGGCACGCCGGACCGCTGAATGCCGTCTCTCTCCCACTCAAGCATAATCGGTGCGCTGCGCGCGCAGCATTCGAGAATTAGGCGCGTTGAATCGGTGCGTGCTTGCGTCTCTGTCCTTCTCGTGCGTTCTTGGTGTTGGAGCAAAAGAAAGAAAGCGTCATAATACAAGTTCACACGTGTGGTTAAAGTATCGTCAGCTGTGTCTGTAGTGATTGTGGAGTGATTAAATTCGTCATTTACAACAACTACAACAATAAAGGTAAATAATTGTACACTGATATTCCATTATCATAAACTATGATTGATTGATTAATTGTTAGAATAATCTAAGAAACTGAGTTTATAGGTTATGTCTTACTATTGATAAATGTTAGTGTTAAGTAAACAATTAGTTTAAATCATTCCGCAATCAATCGTAATTCAGTCGATGTAGAAAAAATACTCGGTGCTGTATATATTCATCCAGGAACTAGTGTACAGGACATTGGAATGTTACTATGGCAAGGACTTGGCCCGTACGTTCACAACAGCCAGTACGTGCCACCGTTTCTGCAAGTTGATTCTAATACACCGATTCTGATGTGTGGTGATTTCAACCAAAACGTGAAGACTGATGAATCGTTTCTCAATTTCATGAAAGATACGTATAATCTGGAATGCGTTTCAGACGTTTCTAAGTCAACTACGTTGAAAGGAACAACCATCGACTTGACTTTCGCAAGACACATTACAGCAGAAACACTTCCTTTCATTTCATATTTCTCTTATCATCGTCCAATCCTCAACAGAATCACTCAGATAAGAAATAGTTAAGTTAAGGTATATATGTAAAAAATGTTCAAGTAAATCAAATATATTTCTGTAATTAAAATGTGCAATTGTTATTTTTATTTAAATCCTTGTTCCCACTGTGCGAATAGATCATATTCAAATCAACAAATATTTTATTTAAATCCTTGTTCCCACTGTGCGAATAGATCATATTCAAATCAACAAATATTATACCAGGAAAAAGACGTTGTCACGTTCAAACTTCGCCCGTATACCGACTTTTTTTTTTTGAGATGATTTTTGAAGAAACGCCAGTGGGCACCGTATATGCAGATTTTTTACGACGCTCCAAGGATCATACAATATCCTTGTATATTTTTGATATCTTTGAATAAAGAAAATCAAACATATTTTTAAATGCATATACTTTTAGATAATTAAAACCCCAATCCGAAATTTCAAATAGTTTTCCTTGAAAAAAATTCACAAAAATGACCTTTTTCCGGCTCCTAGGTATATATCTCCCCTTAAGGCGGGATATCATTTACAACGATAAAAAATCGATTAATTGTTTTTCTTCTTTAAAAGATACAACTAGATATGTAGAATATTTGCCCGTTTCAAAGCGAAATTTGAAAAACTTCGAACGTTACAGCCCGTCAACGCTGTGCCTCACCGCTCGAATTCGGAGCGGGCGTGAACTTCAAACGCGTTTTTCTCAAAACTGCATTATCGAAATTGGCGTGCAGGATCACTCAAAAACTATTAAGCCGATTGAGTTGAAACTTGGTAGAAATATTAATAACATTGGTACGTTCTACTTGACGGGAATTGTTTTTGAAAAATTGGAGAAAAAAAACTACTTTTTTAATCCGCATTTTACAGAAATGTTGACTTTTTATTGTAAATGCATGCCGTTTCCGTAAATTGGCATTTTCTTCATTTTAGTTACCGTCACATAGAAACTATACATGTTCTGACTGAAAATGTGTTTGACCTCTTTTGGAAATCAAAGTCTATGGGAAGCTATAGACTGCACGCCGATACGCAACTCCCACGGAATTACTTTAAAATAATTGTTTTGTATACTTCAATATACTATTAAAGTATATCTTAAGTTTGATAATTGTAGAATAATTATTTCTTAATTTAAAAAATCCCTCAACATTGCTTATTTTTTTCCCGTCTAAATGTATATCCCGCCTTAAACTTGTTGAAGGTTCGGTAACTTCAAAATTTTACCAGTATGCTGGGATGTATTTCTACTTGATTATAGACGAAAATCCGTTGATCCTTAAGTATTCGGATTCGTGAAAAGAATACCTTAAATTTTTTAACCGAGATTCCTTGTACACGCCATTTGTACACGCCATTAAAGGGGGAGATCGTTTTATGCAGCCGAAAATAACCGATTTTTTCAAGATTTTTTTGTATCAAAACTATTTATATTACGTAAGTCAAATTTGATGCACATTTTATTACATCTTTGGTTTTAATTTAAAAAAAAACAATTATATTTAAAAATGGCGGCTGTACGACACTTGCTTTAGAGACCGTTTCCGCCTGAGTTGTCCCACGGCGTACAGTCTAGCGTCTAGTGCATCGATCTGAACCATCAGAGCCAAAAAGTTTTAGATTCGTAAGACCAACACGCTCTATATGAACCTAAAAAAACCAAAGGAAAGTGAAAATTCGAAAAGTGGTACGTGTTTCAAAAATATTATTTTTTTCATGAATTTTTTACAATAGTATTTGTTAATAAAAAAAAGTCGTTTGAAAAAAATTTGAAGAAACTTCAGGTCCATGTAGACAGTAATCATGTTGTCTAAAAGTGTGCAAAATTTCGAAATGATCGATCAGATACAGGGTTCACATGATATATATCAAGTGATACATATCCAATATATATCAAGGTGATATATATCCGATATAAATCTATTGATATTCATGTTGAATATATAATTTTCATGTTTATCCTAAAATACAATAAAACGGCTCATTTTTTCAATAAAATTGACTTTATTTTCATGCAGCTATGCATATCGCTGCGCTGACTCGGCTTCAACCCTTCCTTGACACACTGGGTCATTTTGGCCCGGAGGAATTTTAAATAAAATGCTCACTTTCCTTGAAATGAAGGTCCTCAAAAAATGTTCACAACAATTCAAATTTATACTTTCCAAGTTTAAATTATGCAGATACGTTAAGGAATGTTCAAAGTGTATCGCGGATTTTTTAAATAAAAACCGACCCAAGGGTTGTTAAGGGTTAAAATACCAAAATACCAAATTATAACAACTTATCTATGTATTTGTCCTTGGTATTTGTTATCAGTAGGCTTAACAGGTTGCACGTCGCGGCAGAAAAAAAGAGGTGTTTTCGTGAATTTGTTTGTGGGACACGGGTGCAGGTTAAAATTTTTTTTCATAGTTAAGGGTATCATTTAAAGTATCCTTGATAATTTTTTTATTGGGAAGTATCTATAAACGACGGAGATGTAGTAAATTGCACAGACCACCGTGCAAAAAGCTTCTTCGCGGTGACCACTCCTGCTCGGAAACCAATAATCTGAAGAAAAAAAAACTAAATGAATTTAGTTCTTGTACCATATTGTCTGGTCTTTGGTCTGCTCTGCTCGGAAACTAATAATCTGAAATAAAAAACCAAATGAATATAGTTTTTGTACCATATTGTCTAGAAAAAATGGTCTCCGTTCGAAAGTGATCGTCGAAATTTAGGTAAAAATTATTTTGGGTATTTTCCTTCGGGATTTTTGGTATTTTCCTTCATATAAAAAAAGTACCCATTGAAAAAAAAATCCTTCCATTAAGGACTGGCTTTTATTATCCAAAAATGTCTGCGAAATTTGGAGCAAATCGGTTCAGTTGTTTTTGAGATATTTTGGTCACCGATTCTGAAAAAGTCATTCCACGAAAAACGCGTTAAAAGTTTTTACCCATAACAGTAAAGCGCTAAGCGAACCTCCCTGTAAACGCTCATAACTTCCCCAATTTTCAACGGACCGACTTGAAATTTTAAGAAAATATTTTTGGAAAAGTTCTATTATAAAAATTCGTCGAAAACGAAAAATCGATTTTTTCAAAAGTTCCTACTAGGTGTAACCCCTTAAACAGACTTCCAATATTTTTTGCAAGTGCTGAAATGACAATGATTCCCATTGAAGTTCAATCAGCTGGGTTTTTTCCATTGTTCTTAATGTTCTCATTTGTGGAGTAACAACGGTTTTAGACAAGTAAAGATGTTGGTTGCGCTGTGAATTATGACAATAAGATTATGTTAAATTGAGTCTTGGTTGGCTAGGTTCTGATGTGTGCGTGCGCGTAACGGTTATAAAGTTGTTACATGGTTTACAACAAATTGTTGTTTTTAAAATCAGGCCTTTCCAATTAATCAATAATTAGGTACGATTCTTTTTTTACCTAATAAATCAACAGTTAAAATAAAAGTTCCCAGTAATGTTCACAAATTCACCATTTACAACATTGTTGTCAACAAATTCAACATTTACAACATTGTTGTCAACAATGTTGTAAATGTTCAATTTGTGAAGATTACTGGGAACTTTTAATTTAACTGTTGATTTATTAGGTAAAAAAAGAAACGTACCTAATTATTGATTAATTGGAAAGGCCTGATTTTAAAAATGGGTAAGACTGATTATCGTTAGAAAAAGTAAATAAATAAATATTAAAATAATAAAAATTGGGTCAATTTCACCTCAATTTTTTTTTATTCGCAACGCACTCTCAAAAAGCAGCTCTACAAAACAGTAAAAAATAGGCGTTATTTTTATATAGATAAAAATATCGAAAATATAAAAAAATCATTTATACTATAAATATATTTTTTGAAAGTTTATAATATAAAAATATTTATAATAATTATCGATTTTTTACGAACCCCGATCAGATAGTATTTCAGTTATCATGTACGAGGTTTACGAAAATAATTAAACTGCGATTCCAGGGCCATGATTAGTCCCTCAGCTTCCTTGTATAGTTCATTTCCGGCCACAAGCTCTTCTTTGAGTTATAAAGGGGTCGCCCCCTTAAGGGGAGGTACCTGAGTAAACGGCGAAAAAAACAGATAAACTTCGGGGATTTTTATCTCAAAAACTAATGTTTCGATTGGATCTCGGTTTTTTTTATTGGAAAATATGTACATTGGGGTGTGTTTAGGAACTTTTTAAAATAAATTCGTTGACTGGAAGCGATTCAAACGCGAATATCTCGAAACATAGTTTTCAAAGTCGGAGCCAGATGTATCTCGAAAACGGCTTGTCCGATTTTGTCCAAATTTGGATACAATATTCTTCGATAGTTTTTCTCGTTCGCCACGAAGGGGTTTTTCATTTGATTGAACCATTGCTTTTTTATGCAATGTGTATGCAATCCAAAATCGTCGGAAATTGCGAAACGAAAAACGAATGTTAATTTAAAACGGTCGCAATTCCGTCAAAAATGAAAATTTCAAAAAAAAAACGTACGTGGTGAACGAAAAAAACTATCGAAGAATATTGTATCCAAATTTGGACAAAATCGGGCAAGCCGTTTTCGACATACTCAAAACTTTAAAACCACCCTAGCGGGTTATGCGATTTTACAAAGTGGTAAGGTCGAAAACATTGAGCCAAATTTTGATTGGTGCGACGCTTTTCATGTAAAGTCGCGCGATTCAAAAATAGATTGGTCAACCCCACTTACCAGTTATAATTTGGATGGTTGTTCGGTTCTCGCTGCTCCGCTGGTTACTCGCTACCAGTCATATTGTGGATGGTTATTCGGTTCTCGCCGCCCCGCTCGATTCTCGCTACCAGTATTATTTGGGATGGTTATTCGGTTCTCGCGGCCCCGCTCGATTGTCGCTACCAGTAATATTTGGCATGGTTATTCGGTTCTCGCGGCACCGCTCGATTCTCGCTACCAGTATTATTTTGGATGGTCATTCGGTTCTCGCAGCTCCGCTCGATTCTCGCTACCAGTATTATTTGGGATGGTTATTCGGTTCTCGCGGCCCCGCTCGATTCTCGCTACCAGTATTATTTGGAATGGTTATTCGGTTCTCGCGGCCCCGCTCGATTCTCGCTACCAGTTTTATTTCGGATGGTTATTCGGTTCCCGCGGCCCCGCTCGATTCTCGCTACTAGTAATATTTGGCATGGTTATTCGGTTCTCGCGGCACCGCTCTATTCTCGCTACCAGTATTATTTTGGATAGTTATTCGGTTCTCGCGGCCCCGCTCGATTCTCACTACCAGTTTTATTTTGGATGGTTATTCGGTTCTGGCGGCCCCACTCGTTGGTCGTTACCGCCGAGTTTCTTGGGTTGTGATTATATTTTATTTACTGTCATTACTTTTTTAAATGATGGGATAAATAAAAAAGTGGGATGAAACACAACAGACGGGAAGGGGTTTTGGGATATTGGGAGTAGTAGCATTATAAGCATCAATATTAATTTTTTCTTACACATTTCTTTTGTACATATGTATCAAACGCTATTTCTAATGATTCTTCGGTGCTCTCCTCCTCTAAGCGCGCATTTTTAACCTTCGGCTGCATTCTTGTGCAACGATACATCTCTTTTAATTCCCTGACAATGTTGTTTTTCTCTTGTGGACAGTTGAAGACGGTTGTTAGCCCGCTCGTGTTACCGTTTTCTTCCGCCCTTACTGAGGTTTTCGTGTTTCGCTGAAGATCCGAGGAATGTTTGAACACTTTTAAAAACTTCTACTTTACGGGCATACAATTAAGATGTAGGAAAAAATATTTTCATCATAAACACACCCGCTCTCCTGGCATTGATGAATAATCATTTCGGTCTTCAGGGACCGACGATAACCGTATCGGGTTAATTAAGTATACGTTTATTGATGAACTTACGAATAATAAATAATGTTTGTCCAACTTGGAAATGTGTTATAATTTCTCGCTACTAGTAATCGTGCGTAAACCGGTAAGTCCACTGCTTTGACTCATTACTTTGAAAGAATAGTATAAAAGTTTTATTTCATTGGTATAAAATGAAAGAGGTTTGAAAAAAAAATCTTCACACACGTGTTATCGCATTTGTTTCACGTGATTCTTGGTACTTCGATTCAAATTCTGTGAGGAGGGTGTATTAAAATAAATATTACCGATTTCTTTTTTTTTACAAAAACGTGGTTTCGCACGGTTTGCAACGGTTCTATTTTTCTTTGCGGAGCATTATCAACTATAAAAGTTTCCGTGTGGACACTCATTATTCACTATTACGGAGGACGCCTCAATGAAAGTACACATTGTACATATATATACAGTTACGTATCGTTATGATTGTTTTTTTAAATAGGTTATTTTCATTCTGCACATGTTACCGGTACGCTCATACTTTAACAACTTTTTTATCGCGGGCATATCAGTTATTGTTGCTGTCGTTCCCGGTGTCTTCTTCTTCTTCGTCGTTATCGTTGTCGTCGTCGTTCCTTTCCTCTGCGCTGTCCTCATACACCTCTTCAGTCATCTTTCTCGTTTGTTTCGTTATCGTCGTCGCTGGTGCCGGCGTCATAATCGCGATCACTTTCATTTTCTTACAATACTGCTTCATGTACATGAGTCTGTTTGTTTCATCTGTCCATCTGATAGCGTATTACGTTGTATCGATTATACGCTAATTTTTTCCCTATTGCTTGCATCGTATCTTCCACAGTTTCAACTTCGTTCAACGGTAATTTTCGATATTTTTGGAGGTTGTAGCATACTGCTGTTAATTAAAAATTCGAAAAGGACTTAATAAATTCATATTGTAACGGAATGGAATTTCATGATTTCTTTAACTTTATCCTTACGATATATGCGTGTCGCACGTACACGCTTCAATGACACTGTAACACTCACTCCTTATTAATTTTGCTTCCTCAATTGACACTCGCTCCTTTCTGGCCGCCCCTTTGCCATCTTTCTTCGTTGTTAATTCCTTCCTCGTTTCCTCGTCCCACAAGCTTCGTATGAGGATGCCCATTCGATTACTCATGGAGTTACTCAGTCCCGCTTTCGCAACAGTTTCGCGGGGTAACTTCCAGTTTGGAGCTACTTCGATTTCATCCTCGTTTTCGTCCTCTGGGTCAACTATTTCGAACTCTGACCCGTCACTGCTTTCTACTTCGCACAATTTTGCAAACCTTTTGACAAATCTGTTCATTTGCTTGACCAATATGTTAAATTCTGTAGCCTGTGAATAAGGAATCATTCTTGAAGAAAATTATTATTCTACCGTTACATGCTCCTATTATCATCGTCGTTTCTTTGCTGTTATTACCATTTCCCGTAACGCTTCCTTGCGCCTTTCAGAAGACGCGACATCGGTTGCAGTTTCTTCCTTATCTTTATCATTTTTACTGCCATTAGCGCTTTGGACAACGGTTCGCCTATATATATTGTGCGTTTTTTCTCTTCTCGCCTATGAATAAATTCAAATTCCATTGTTCATGCAATTCAACTTGCAATTCAGAGTTCATGACAGAATAAAACACGCTCCCTAGCACTTCAATTATTTTTAATTTCTTTATTATAGGTTAAAAATACTTACTGTTACCTGTTCTTTTCCTCCGTCTGATTTTTTCTTGTTTCGTTGAGAAAAGCTTCTTTCTTTCACGTTTTCTTGTACCGGTAACGACTGTGTTTTCTGCTTCTTCGTACATTTGCGTACATCTTCCTCACTCTCGTTGAACTCGAAAGGATCCTCTCTCTTCCTCTTATGTCCCTTCGCAGTTGCCATCCCCTTCCCGATTGCCTGCAATCAATGCCATTTTTCCAGGCTATAGTGCGAATTCATGAACGTCGCAACATATATCGTCATGAAATAAAGTGTTCATGCAACCTGCATGGATGATGTTCCCGGTTTACTGAACGGCGGCGTTACTTTCTTCGTCACTTTCTTCATTCTTTTGCTGATAACCTGCAGTAAATATCAATTAATGATATCGTTCGCGTTTGTAATAAATCGTCACATTACTTGTTAATGCATTATTCGTACCGGTAACGTTGATTTGAACGCATCATTCGTAGCAACATCGCACGCTCTTTTCGGTTGTTTCACGTTGCTCTTTCCCGTTACGACAATTTTCTCTTTTTTTTCCATCGCTCGACGACTTTTTTTCTTTTTATTATCTTCGTTTAGAACGGTTTCCGTGCTTTCATTGCCCGAGCACTTGTCGTAACACCGGTTCCCTTTCTTTTCCAACCTCTTTCCTTTTCCTACTCCGTCAATAATGTTGGTTTTCGAATCGGTCATTTTCAAATATCTGCTAACGCGTGGCTTGCCCTTTCGCAGCGGAGTCTCTTGCGACTGTAAAACGAATACGTCAAAAATAACAATGAACATTTATCGCCTTCAATGCGTCTTTCGCCAAGCCATTCCTTTTCTGGACGAAGCACATCGGTCCGGGATGAGGTTGATACCGTTTCAAGTATTCAATAAAGCCAGCTTACCACTGCAGTGTTCTCACTGTCGCGTTGTTGCGCGATATGTGCTATTCTGATTGCATCAATCTTTCCGCTCATCCCGGCGTATGACTCCATTTTCTTTACCACAATTTTCTTATTCGCTTTTGGGATGTTCTTGGGGTTCTGGAAATTTTTCTGAAATTAACATAAACATTATTATTTTCTTACAGCTTACAGTACCCATAAATTTGTTATAACAATATTAAAACTTACACGCCCGCCGTCACGGGTGTCGTTAACAAAACTTAAGACGCCCCTCTTGGATTTTCCAATGTCTGCAGAGGTACGTACGCCGACCAATTTGTCCGATGAAGTTTTGAGTGTCATCGGATTTTTCAATTTCTCATTATCTCTTTCTTCATCAAGGTTATGCTCCTTTCGTGACAAGGCCTCATTACCGGTAATTTTATATTTCTTTGATGATAGCGTGTCCCTGTTCGGCCTTTTCATTCCCCAACTTTCCGGGGTGTCGGCTGTAACTGTACCATTATCGCTGTACGTATCACTGCAAGCATCCTCACAGTTCCCTCCTCCGTTCTCTTCATCGTCCGCCGCCAGTACGTGGGTCAAAATGAAGTTCTTCTCCGGACGTTCGCCCTCCATTTCAAGAGCAACTACTCTTTTTTGCTAAGGTTTCACATCATTGAGTAAGAAGAAGAAGAATAAACAATTTGTATGCCATCGCACTTGGTACTTTTGTTACTCAATCATTTCCCTCGACGTTTCACGCCTACTCTGCACAATGAAAATACTGACAATATTTTTCCTAACCCCTCCTCACAGTTCCTTGTTTCCTTTTCGTGTGATCTTTTTCCAATTGTTTGTCATCTGTAGTATTCTCATGAACGGAACTTCGGTCGTCATCGTGCGTCCGCTTCACAACAACCAACCAACTCTTCTTCGCGGAGCGAGTAGCATCTCTATTACTTTCCTACATTTGGAACAAAAATTATTATTTCATTTACACGGCTTGGAATACTCGCAAAGTTAACCGCGACAATTGCGATGACTTGCGTCACAAGCGTCTTCAATGTACCCCAAGTCATCGTTTTCTTCCGTGTGCGAACCATCCGAGTTACCCGCGGCGACGTCGCTTTCTTCCTGTGAATCATTTTCAATTTTGTCGCGACCTTCAGAATGACAGTTCTTCGTTCCATTCGTCTTCAATTCCGTTGGCGTCAACACCTCTTTACCGGTACCTATTCCCTCACATCCTGCCACGGTACTGTCGTCGTGTTCTGCGCACTTCATTTCTTCCACCTGCTTCAATATATTTGGGATAACTTCATAATCAATGTTGGACCAACAACTCTTACACTGGCTGCAATTTTTTCCATACCTCCTTGACATTTTCATCGTTGCTGCTTTCTCTACGCGACTCCCCGTTGCATGCTTCCGACCTTTCGTCGCTCCCCGGTTCACCACGCCATTCACTCTTTGACGACTGGAGTTCTTCGTTTTCTTCATCATTATCATTGGATCCCTTAAATTATAGTCACAGCATGTACATGTCATGTTTTTACAACATTTGAATTAATAAAATTAATTTTTTGTGTACATGGCAATATCGTCAGATTTTAATAAGGGGTCGTCCATTAATTACGCAACGCACTTGGGGAGCGGGTTCTGGCCAGGCGTTACGGTCCTGTTACTGGGGGGGGGGGGGGGGGGGGGGGGTTGAAGGTTTGCGTTACGTCACGTTTTTAGAACTATCAGAAATACAAAATTTCTTGCATGTACAAGTTTTGAATTTAAATCTCGAGCAAAATTTTAGCGCGGATAGTTTCCATACAAAATACCAGTTAAGGTGAAAAGTCACTGTGCAAAAATTTGCACGGTGGCTTTCCCCCGTTCTCCATTTTACAAACCTAAATTTGAAGAAAAGAATTCTTTTTTTTTTTTTATAATTCTCGAAAGGACATATATTCAAAAATATGTTGGCAAAATTTGAAAACTAAAGTCCGAAAATTGACGGAGTTTCAGTCACTTCAGTGAGAACAGGTAGCGCGACCGGTTACGACCCTCAGGCCCTACAAGTATAGCATCGTTCACTCAATAGATGAAGTGCTGGGTCTTATTTTGTGAAATATCATGAAAATGAAGAGACGTCACAGCGCCCGGGACTAGATACTTTAATGTAAGTATTAATATTCTAGAAAAAAACATAACTTAATATCAAGAAAAACGGAACGAAAACTTTAAATGCGTTGTTCTCGAAAATACTTTTTTTGACATTGTCCCAGCGAATACTCAAAAACTTATCAAACGATTTTTTTTTTTCAAATTGTAATCGCAGTGACCAAGGTTATACGTAGCCGGTTAAAAAATGTTTCACAATTACTATTTTTGAAGACTGTTTGAGTACAAAAAAAAGCCATGAAAATAGAAAAAAAATGCTCAAACCGTCGCTATTTTGTAAAAAAAAACCAAGATAAAAAACCGTTACGCATGAGGATAGCTACATTTGTATAGATATCGATAAATGTTGCAGTTTTATTTACATATAATATTTCATCAAGGGGCCAATGAAAAGAACATTTTTTTGGATTGCCTTTACTATTCAGTTTTGCTAAAAACGTTCAGTAAAGGCAGAATAATTATCCGTAAAAAATATTTTCCCCTACAATAAGAAGATATATGGCAACACTGTAGAACAGTATTGTTCAACATTTTTTCAGACAAAGAAATTATCGTGTTCCTAAAGTTGAAAACCTTCATCATAAAAAAAATGTTTGCGTTCTAAATATTAATATTTTATATTGTTTATATTATCTTCATTAACAAGTAAAAGTCTTGCTTAATTCATAACTAATTAAAAACTTTGCTCGATAAAAAATTACTTACAAATAGAAATTTGTGTTGCAGTATTATTTTTAATATGCCTCGCAAACTTACGTCATTGAATACGTGAAACGATGCGGTGTTGCCATATGCCTTTCTATTATAGGGGATAAATCAAAAGAAGCGGCAGCCTCTTGACGCCCAGTAATAAAAAAAAAAAAAAATGCGACGCCACTGATCGATGCCACCAATCTCGACGCCACTGACCGAGCGACGAACACGTCGCGACTCTCTTTACAGTAAGATGGGGTTTAGCAGACGACGTTTTCACTTTGATTTGATATTACGCGAAAACGCGGCGACGAATCGAAAATTTAATGACATTTGATCAATGAAATATGATTTTTTTCGATCAATTTTGTTTGGGTCACTTTTCGATCCGTCTACTCAATCTTGAGATCTCATAATATTCGCCCGAATTTTCGAACGATTTTTTGGCCACGAAAATTATTCCACAGACGTCGATAAAAGTCGTTGATTTCGCGATTTGTTGAATCGAAAACAGTCCCTCGGTTGTATCGTAACATACACTACATACGTCCTTTTATGTATCACTTAACACTTTTTTCCATAGATATAGATAGAGACGCTCGCGCAGCCTCGAGTCGTACCGCTGAGAGTCTGGGCACAAGTGGATTCCTACGCGCCCAGAATATTCCAACGCGCTTAGAAAATACCCCGTGCGTAAAAGTCCTGTTTGATATGACGCGAAAACGCGGCGACGATCGAAAATTTAATGACATTTGACCAATGAAATATGATTTTGTTCTATCGATTTTGTTTGGGTTATTTTTCGATCCGTCTACTCAATCATGAGATCTCATAATATTTGACCGAATTTCCGAAGGATTATTCCACAGTCGTCGATTTCAAAACGGCCTTTATTTCCCGTCTAAAAAAAGGATGTGCATTCCACAACAGCAAGGCTCACTCAAAACCAACTCTGACACATAAAGTTCCCATTAGGCGAGTTATTACGCGGCGTCAGGGAGAGCTACTGTGCCAATTTGCCCCTGACATGGTGGAGTGGGTGGCCGAAGACGATGCAGAAGTAGAAGAGGCAGAAACTGTGACTGCCGCCAAAGCCGAAATCGAAACTGATTTGCCCCTGATTGAGTGTGTGCAGAAATGGAATGAAAATCCGTTCGTAGAAGACAATGTACTAGGATTTCGAGAATAATTCTATGTCGGCGTACGAATAGATTTTTGTTTAGCGAAAGTGTACCATATCAAAATACCCTATCTTAATGTTGAAATGTGAAAATACAATTTCTTGATGTTTAATAAAAATTAAATTTGTTTATTAAACAATGAATTATCAGGAATAAAAAATCTCTGTTTCCTGAATATAAGCCCAAATTTTTTTTACTACGAATCCATTACGCAACGGAATAGGGGGGGGGGGGGGTCAAAATTTGGGAAATTTTGCGTTACGTAATTAATGGACGACCCCTAAGGGGGTTTCATACCGGTAGTATTTCAGTGCTTTTCAACTCGTTTCTTCAAAGCGTCTTCCCCAGCGGTCCCCTTTGCGTTATCAAGGTCTCTCTATAACACGAAACCTCGTCACGGACTTTTTACATGTTTATCCTACAGATTTCACTACTCTGACAATGCAAGTTATTCTTATCGTTTACGTTGGCAACATCTCATAAATGTATCTCTTCTATTAATGTTCCAACGATTTGCAAATTGTCCATACAAATTTCAACGCTTCGTTACACAATAATTACACGTTCTCATCGTTCAAACGCGGTTTCTTGCGTTCAACGCTTCATACCGAAGTACCACTTTTGTTTCCATCCTACAATCATTTCATACCGTCGTATCGAACGTTCACTATTACATTTCGCCTCGTATCGTTCCTTACTCATTACGATTGCGCGGATTTTTTTTATTTCTTCCACCGTTCAGTGCAACGAGCTCGTTCTTCAACAATCAAATTCATCCGGACATCCATCCACTTTCTAAACAGATATAACGAGTCTCAGGTATCAGTGTCTCATTATTATTTCTACATAATCATTGCGCATTCACACATTTCATACAAAAGGACGCGTTCCATTCTTTAACGTTTCCACGAAGGTGCGGTCTCAACGTTCACCATTCATTGAAACAGTGTTTCGTTCATCGTTCATCGGACATAGGTGTTGCAAACTTATTTGCGACACATTCAACAAAATTGGCAAAATACATAACCCGCATAGCAGTTTTGCTGGCGTGGAAACGTTCTTCAAAATGGCGGAGCCGCTGGGTCCACAGCCTACGAAACTATCGGCGCGCAGCTGCATTCCCGTACGCGTCCTTTTCAAATGAGTGAGTTATTTCATTTTGCGTGGAATCATAATTTTTCTTCCCTTACAATTATCGCTTCCTTCACCTTCAACTTCACCCCACTTGGAGTGGGGGACATTATTTCTGCTGTAGACTGCAAAAAACATCCTTTTTCTCTCAAGTGTTCACACATAGTCGCTTGGGCGTTAATAGGCTAATATATATCTCTTCTTCAATTGATACACCTGATATACCAGCTGTTGTAGAGTTGACAATATTGCCCAGTTGAACGTTGAGTATTCAAAGTTCTTGTAGAGTTGATACTTTGTAGAGTTAATGCATATTGCAAATGCCTCGTTGTGCAGTTGATACAAATCCGAATAAGTGCGTTGTAGAGATGATCATAAGGCTAGATCGTTGTAGAGATTCAAAATTGCAAACTTGAGACTCTTGTACAGTTGGTCGATTGCCGAGTTTGCACAGATGAGAGATAAGTCATTGTGCAGTTGAAAAAAGGACTTGCAGCGTTGTAGAGATAAACATTGTGCAAGTGAGACCCTTCCCTCTTGTAGAGTTGGTGGATTGTCGAGTTTGCACAGATGAGAGATAAGACATTGTACAGTTGAAAAAAGGACTTGCAGCGTTGTAGAGATAAACATTGTACAAGTGAGACCCTTCCCCGCGTAGTCAACAATCGCTAAGCACGCGCGCATGTGTGTGTGTGTGTATGTCGATACGCCGGCTACGTGCAGAGAGCAACGGCAAGGATCACTAAGCGCGCGTGTGTGTGTATGTATGCACACAACTACGCTTAGCGATCATGGTACGCTTGGAAGTACGCGCTCGCTCGGCGGAGGGGCTCAAACGGCCTCGGATCGATTTTTTTTTTGAGGACGGTCATCGGTGGAAATTTTATTCGATTGAACTTTCTGGAAAACGGGGTCCGCTAGAGACTCGTCTTGTTGAAGGATACTGGCATTTACCCATGCTTTTTAATTTAAACAAATAAGGTCGAGCACTATTTGTAATTTCGATGCCGCTTATCGTCAACGAATTCGATCTTTGCCAAAATGTCGAGTGAACGAGATTGCCCGAAACTCACTCTACAAGAGAGTGGGAAAATTGTACAATGCTCAATGTTTAAATAATGCGTTCGGCATTTTTATCACTGCCAGGGTTCATATTCGGCAGGTTCTCAAAGGGTCTACTTTTCGAGCACTAAATATCGCTAGGCTCGCTCTACGGAAGAGCGGTGAAATTTTTCGATTGCCAATTGTTTAAACAAATGGCCTTAAATCAATTTATTTTGTCAACGACGGTCATCGGTGTTAATTCCATTATGGTTGAACTTTCTAGCAAACGGGGTGTTTGCTAGAGACTCGTATTGTGGGAGGGTGCTGACATTCTCCCATTCTTTTTTAATTAATTTAAACAAATAAGCTCGAGGACTATTTTGAATCTCGAAGCTGCTTATCGTCGACAAGTTCGATCTCTGCCAAAATCTCGAGCGAGCGAGATCGCTCAAGACTTACTCTACAAAAGAGTTGTAAAATTTTACAATGCTCATTGTTTAAACAAATGCATTCGGAATTTTTCTCTCTGCCATGACTTTTTTTCGGCAGGTTGTCTGCGGCCGACCAAATTCGCGAGCGAACGAGATCGACCGAGTCTCACTTTGCGAAAGAGTGGTGAAATTTGATAATTATTGCTAAAATAAATACGTTTAGAATTTTTTCTCTCTGCCGGGATTTATCTTCGGCAGATTTATTTTCGGGATTTATCTCAGCAACCAATGATTGCACGGGGAGCTTTGAAAACTTAAATAAATTTCCTACACGACCCTTCCGTTGATTTTTTAGAAAAAAAATTTTCGCCATTAATATTAATTTGAAAAAGGACAAAAAATGACCCTTTACGGTTTTTCAGTAAATGTACTACTACTTTATATATTATAGTAAATGTCCAATAGTTTAAATATTGATGGAAAGACTAATGTTGCCCGGTTGTTTTTCTGCTTAATGTACCCTCAATAGCCCTGTAAATTTTCAATTAGATCCATCGAACCGTTTTTCCGGACCGATTCATCAAAGTTTTACAAAACAAAGGAAGAAGTGTATTGTTCCTAAACATTATGTAATCATCATCAGAATGAAAAAAAAAACAATTTTCTTCGACTTTTTCATTACGTTGCACTAGTTGCTTGCTAAAGTCAAGAAAAAAAAATCGAAAAATTTCAATTGTTTGTTTCCTTTAAATTTGTCAAACATTTCAGGAAACAATACTGACTCATTTTTTACACGATTCGACCTTTGCGCACCATAATTTCACTCATCTTTAATTGCATTAATCAAAAGTTGATACCCCCAAGCTGTAGTCACTAGTCGATCTGAGAACTTGCATGAGATTAATATTCGAAATTTTCTGCGAAGATTATTAGGGTTTAAAAAAAACTTTCTTTCAAAAGTGATCTTTTTTTTAAGAAAAAACCAATTAAATTTTTTTTTAAACTAATCTTTTTTTGTTAATTGTTTTCTACGTTTTAGTAAAAAAAATTAATCTAAAGTTTTTGTACACTTTAACTTTTTTAAATTTTTAGTCATGCCCACTTTGAAAAAAAAAAACTGTTTTGTGGAACCCCAATAACCTCCGTAGGAAAATATCAAGAGTTAATCGCAAAAATCTTCTCCGTTCATGTTTTCTCCCTGTCGCATTACACCTCCGATCATCGGTCAACTGTACATTCATTTGAAATACAAATGTACAGTCATCATAAAGTGCAAAATTTCCGCTACGCCATTTCTATTTTCCCTTTGAGCGCAAATTCTTTGATGCAACAAAATTGTAAAGGGCGATAACATCTTGGTAAGTGGATTCACTGGTAGGGAACATGTATCGGTACATCGATACAGAAAAATCCTTTCTGCATGTTACGCGTAATTCTTCATGAAGGAAAAGTTTGATTCTCGTCGTCTAACGACTCATCTGAAAATACAAAAAAATTCTCACGCTTACCTTCTTCCTCAGCAGCTGCTTTCCCATTACCTTAACGCTGTTGTCTCTGCTACCTATAGGCGCCGCTTGATCTCTTTCGTAATTCCTTTTCACAAGTGTGTCCGGCGTGTCCATGTGGATTTTTTTTCTTCATATTTCTTTTCCCACGCCCCAGCGCCTCGTTCACCTTAATCTCCGCCTCATCTCTTGATTCTTCATAACCTGCGAATCACAAGTATACCTATGAAAATGTTTCCTTTCCTCGCGTCGTCCACTTCATCCTCGCAAATGTTCATTTCCCTTTTTCGTCCATTGTATTCTCCCACAAAACGTTTTAATATTATTATACTTCTTCGCCATCACAAAAATATACTTGTAACGCATTAATGCGAATAATTAACTTACCTCCGTAGCCAACGATGCGAACTCTCCTGAAAGAATCCTCAACATTTTCCCTGTCGTCATCATTACCGGTAACTCGATAACGAATCGTTGTCAGCGCATTCGGGTTCGTCACGTAATCTTCCAAAAAAATTTCCGTACACTCGACAATTTGATCCTTCGTGTCTCGATAGATCAATTCCTGTGGGCGGACCACTTTTTTCACGGTGCGGCCACCCTTTTCTTGCCACATTATCTCGTATTTTTTTTCCATTGTTCGATCGTCTTCACGCGAGCACACACAAAATGTTTCCTTAATCACGCGTAATATTTTTCTTCGTTCAACTATTTATCGACACGAATGAAACGATTCACTAATCCTAATTGAATATAACAACCTCGCTATTTTTTCAAAACAATTATTCTCCTTTAAGAACGTTTAATATCGAACACTACACCGACACGTGCCGTGACGCCTTCGCCATTATTCTACCGTTCGCTTTGTCTTTCGCACGCGCCCTTTTTTTTCTGAGTTACGCCGTGATCGAAACGCCGCCTGACAACGACGCTACGCCGGTACTTTAGTACAACGCGTTTTCTTAATTATAATTAAATCTTTCTTCAACAAACTTTGTTAGTGAAGAAAACATGTATCGACATTTCTTACGACCACCAAACGATCGAACGTCCATTCGGTATTCCTTTCAATCCCCATGAAATAAATTCGGTATTCCTTTCAATTTAATTCTATAAAATTATTTGACTTTCCAAATTTGAACAAAACTTTCACACAAATTGTTAAACAAAATTATTTTTCTCAAAATTCTAAAACAAAATTATTCTAAAAATTAAAACCCCCAAATTTTAATCTTATAAAATTATTTTACATTTAAACATTTAAACAGATGTAAACTTAATATGTTGAAAGTGATCGCCGTTGCGTTAACCAACATTATGGCTCATTCCAGGTTAATGCGAGAGACACAACCCTGCCAGCTGTTATTTCCCCACAAGGGAAATAACAGCTGGTCATCCAGAACTTCAAAACAACGAAATACCGGTAAGTCTAAAACAAAATTATTCCAAAAAATTAAACCCCCCAATTTAATTCTATAAAATTATTTGACTTTCCAAATTTGAACAAAACTTTCACACAAATTGTTAAACAAAATTATTTTTCTCAAAATTCTAAAACAAAATTATTCTAAAAATTAAATCCCCCAAATTTTAATATTATAAAATTATTTTACTTTTAAAATTTAAACATTTAAACATTTAAACAGACGTAAACTTAATATGTTGAAAGTGATCGCCGTTGCGTTAACCAACATTATGGCTCATTCCAGGTTAATGCGAGACACAACCCTGCCATGGGCACCCCCCACAAGGGAAATAACAGCTGGTCATCCAGAACTTCAAAACAACGAAATACCGGTAAGTCTAAAACAAAATTATTCCAAAAAATTAAACCCCCCAATTTAATTCTATAAAATTATTTGACTTTCCAAATTTGAACAAAACTTTCACACAAATTGTTAAACAAAATTATTTTTCTCAAAATTCTAAAACAAAATTATTCTAAAAATTGAATCCCCCAAATTTAATCTTATAAAATTATTTTACTTTCAAAATTTAAACATTTCAACATTTAAACAGATGTAAACTTAATATGTTGAAATTGATCGCCGTTGCGTTAATCAAGATTATGGCTCATTCCATGTTAATGCGAGAGACACAACCCTGCCATGGGCTCCCCCCACGAGGGAAATAACAGCTGGTCATCCAGAACTTCAAAACAACGAAATACCGGTAAGTCTAGAACAAAATTATTCCAAAAAATTAAACCCCCCAATTTAATTCTATAAAATTATTTGACTTTCCAAATTTGAACAAAACTTTCACACAAATTGTTAAAGAAAATTATTTTTCTCAAAATTCTAAAACAAAATTATTCTAAAAATTAAATCCCCCAAATTTAATCTTATAAAATTATTTTACTTTAAAAATTTAAACATTTAAACATTTAAACAATTTAAACAGATGTAAACTTAATATGTTGAAAGTGATCGCCATTGCGTTAACCAACATTATGGTTCATTCCAGGTTAATGCGAGAGACACAACCCTGCCATGGGCTCCCCCACGAGGGAAATAACAGCTGGTCATCCAGAACTTCAAAACAACGAAATACCGGTAAGTCTAAAACAAAAGTGTTGACAGAAAATGAAACGGTAAAAAAAAAGTTCGAAATTGTGTACCGCGTGAAAAATATTCAAGGTTCATTTATGTATTATAATTAAAAAACCGGTCATTTTATTAAAATGTACATTAAATGTTGATATTTTGAATTTCAAAATTATTCAAGGGAAATAAATATATTTTTCCTCATATTTATATGTATCGATTTATTTCTTGAAATTTTCATGCTTGTTGAGAAACCGACACGCACGCATACACTTACTTCTCGGTCTGTAACTGCAAAAAAAATACATTTCGAGTTACATCATTTTAAACGATTGAAATAATATTATAATAATGATTATAATAAACATTTTCTCCATTGTTTGGTGGGTTCGGCTGGTTCACAGGTTATATGTCACATATATAGTTGTCGAACAGGTGACTACTAACGCCACACGTGGCAGCGATTGAAAATAAAAACGACGGACGTTACGCGAGCCATGTATGACTGATGGCGACAGGGGGCTGATCTCCCTACTAATCTCTGGTTGCGTCACTTTTATTTTTTCAAAGTTTCCAACGCGGACGTAAAGGAGGAAGCAAACGCTAATTCCCCGGGAAGACTGAGCTCCTTTCTCCCTTACGAGAGAACGTAGCGTATTCTCTCGTCCACCACACCGGTAGCCATCTTGCGCGCCTCGTGCCTTGCCTCGAAGTCTTCCGTTTCTCCGCCGCGCTTCTTGCCTAAATTAAATATTGTAGTGTGTGTTAAATAAATCATGTATTGTCTGAGAAGAGGAGTTCCTCTCTTCCTCCATTGCATCCGCTACATCTCCCTTCTTCCCAATGTACGAGGAGACAAAATTGTAATTGCGGATTTCTTTGCAATTTTCCAAAAAATACAAGTTTCCGAGTGACTTCCGAATCGTGTGTCGTCGGACCAGCCCCTGCCGTTCTATTTACCGGTGAAAACAGTGACGCACAGGTTAGTTACAATATTTCAAATGTTATTAAAAAATACGAAAGAGATTTTGAATATGAAATGTTACATCGTCCCACATTTCGTCCCATTCCATTAAATAATAATCTCTTACGTAAATGATGAGACATATTTCACGAAAGAGGAAAAAGGAATTTTTTCATGTCGTTGGTTAGTGGATTGAAAGAATTTCCGTAACAATGGTACAAGTACATTGAAGATACGACAATACTTTCGTTCCCTTTTCTTCCTCTTATTGTTTCTCTTTTGAACGAGAAAGAACATGTTCCAAGTGTATTAAAGTAAAACATGTAATGTCACGGTTTTTACATGATTTTTTTTCGAATATTACTTCATCGAGGATTGTAGAAAATATTGTTATTAAGAAGGGCATCCTAACACGTTGAATTTGTCTATATTCTTTTCTACCAATATTTGTGTAACCATCCATTGTCGTTGCGCTGATCACAACGAATTGTTGTTCGGGATTTCATACCCCTTGTGCAGTGTAAGAACAGCCAGCATTGTAATTTCTGATTTCTTTTTCGTAATCAGTTGAGAATTTCGAGTTGCCAGGAAGCCTCTGCATCGGCGAACGGCATTGCAGCTCCTTACCGCGATCGTGCGTACACAAAGTTTGGCGAATCGGTGAGTATACATTTTGTAAGGAAAGAAAAAAGCGGCAAACGGAATTTTCGAAGTCAACGTTCAATTGTGACGCAATCAGCATTCTTCTCCTCGATAATTTTTTTCGTACGTCCACGTTTCAAAAGTTGAGGAAGGGACGGTAATGGTTTTCGTTACTTCTTCGGTTTGTAGAAAAAATAATTTGTCACGACTAGTGAATGAATATATTGACCGGACTAAAGTATAAGGAAAGGAAAGGAAAAGGAAAATTTACTATGCTTCTCGCTTTAACGAGATCGGGAGACTTGCAAAATGGATTCCAGTCGGAAACGCACGTTCACAGATGTTTCATAAATATTATAAGAACAATGTTTAAAAGATTGGAGGAAGTATTTTAAGAAAGGGATCACCATCACAGCTTTCGCAGGTTGCTTCTCTTTTCTACCGGTATTTGTGTAACCATGTATTATCCTTACGCCGATCGCAACAAAATGTTGTTCGAGACCCCTTCTGCTGTGTACGACAAGCCAGCATTGTGATTGCTGATTTTTCTTTCGTAATTAGGAGGGACTTTGGAGTTGCCAAGAAGCCCGTGCATCGGCGAACGATGTTGCAGTTCCTATTATGAGCGGTGGTATGTATCCACCGTTCGAGAAATCGGTGAGTATTAATTTTGTAAGGAAAGAAAAAAGCGGCAAACGGAATTTTCGAAGTCAACGTTCAATTGTGGGGCAATCAGCATTCTTCTCGATAATTTTTCTCGTACGTCCACGTTTCAAAAGTTGACGAATAAACAGTAACGATTTTCGTTACTTCCTGGGTTTGTAGAAAAATTTATGTCACAAGGAGTGAATGAATATATTGAACGGACGACGGTACATGTAGAAAAAAGAAATTATTCTATCCTTCTCGCTTTAAGTACATTCGAGTAGAAACGCACGTTCACAGACGTTTCATAAATATTATTCAAACTATGTTTAAAACATTGCAGGAAGTATTTTGAGAAAGGGGTTATGCGATTGTGGCACAATGCATTGAACGACAAAATGTATTGTTTGTTTCAGAGTAGTAAAAATTGAAGTGATAGAACATGGAGTGAAGGGAAAGTAGTACGATTTGAAGGATAAAACCACGATCGGAAGGAAGTAAGGAAAAGCATTCATTGTCTACAGCAACGTTCACTGAGGTAAGTGATGACATGTGCAACGGTGGAACTGTTCATGAGGAGAAATATAAGAACTTTTGGCATTTAGGGAAGAAACATTTGTTGCAGAAAGTAAAATTACCGGCATTGTATTGTCTGGCGATAAGATAGAAGACTGCCGATTACTTTCAAGGAAGGCAACATTGTAAAGATGAATGAAGGAACACGAAAAAAAAGTACAAAGACAAGAAATATTTGCGATGGAAAAGAAGAAAATTTACACTGGAATTTCTTAAGGTGTCAAAGCGTCCTCCCGGGCCGAAAGATTTCCCTTTTTTATTAAAGGAACAAGAGGTAAGTGAAGAAGTATATTCATACAAATTACGATAAATACCAAACGATGGGTTCTGTTGTCTTATGAAATGCGCCCTTAATGAAATTGCCGGGGCAAAAATGTCGAAGTGGAAAGTGAAAATTGAATTTTTTTACAGCATTGCAGACTTTCTTTTGAAAAGAACAATGTAGCGTGTCTGATAACATCCTATAAGTATAAAATTCATGTCGTGTTATTTAATCGTATCGTGAAAAAGGACTTGTCGCATGAATTCATCTTTGTAAGAACAAGTAGATGAAAAGACGTTTTCTAGTACCGGTACTGGGGGAAAATAATAATTTGAAAATGCGCAGAGACGATTGAGCCTGGGTCCGTTATCAACTGAAATGTTAACATGATGTACACCATGTATTGTAAGGGCGCACATCGTTAACGTTGCAGAACATGTTACTTTGTTTGCAGTCACATGGAGATTCCACGGAGAGTACTTGCAGTGCTGAAACGTCCGAATTACCGGTATCAAATGCGAAAGAAGCTTGCTCCGCATGGAATGAAGTAAAAAACAACGAATGGCATGACATCGACGCTAAAGATGAAGAAGATGTGGAAAGTATTATCGCTTCGTCTTTTGCTGATGATGGTAATAGTGAAGACATAAATTTAGATATCGCCGATCTGAACGGTGTCCCTGCGAGCCAAATTATCAGCGAAGACGACGACGATGAGGTCAATGACGAAGACAACAACAACGGTTGCAACGATGATGACAGCGACGACGGTGGCTGGCATGATGGTGATGAAAGTAGCAACGACGACGACGATGACGATGGCGGAGGCGGGGGCGTTGGTGGTGGTGACGGCGAAAACAATGACGGCATCGACGAAGAAGATGATTAAGACATAAGTGCTTTCTCCATTGAACAAGGACCTCTGATGACCTTAAGACCGGATGTACGAGAAAACCATTTTCTCTGGATAATGATGGCAGAAGCTAGTCGATACAACTTGAGTATCGAAGCAACTTTAGGGATAATAAGGGGAATACAGAAACTTGCTAACCACAACACCCTACCGTCAACGAAAAAGACTCTGTGGAAAAGAGTTGGAAGGAAGGAAAAGACAACGCAGGAACGTCACATGTACTGCAAGATGTGTAAAGGTATAGTAGGAATAGGGAAGGTACCACAAGAGGACTGTCCGTGCGGAATTTCGGGGCCAAACAAAGAATCGTCTTTGGTATCGTTCTTTATAAAATTGGACGTGAGGAAGCAATTGCGACGGATTTTCCAGACACGAAATATAACTCAACTCCTAAATTATCGGAATAAGCGGCAAAAAATCAATCCAGAAGGAATAGAAGATGTTTTCGATGCAAGATGCTACAAACAGTTGCAGAAGGAAGGTCGTTTTTTAAACTCGAATTGGAATTTTTCATTGACTTTGAATACGGACGGATGCCAAGTAGGGAAATCTTCAAAGCAGAACGCGTGGCCGGTATTACTAATGCTGAACGAACTTCCACACCATGCGCGAAAACACTTCATTATCATAGCGGGAATTTGGGTCGACGAGGATCAACCGAGCTTTGAGGTATACTTGGAACCGATAATTTCAGAACTGCAGGATTTGTATATTACCGGTATTTGATGAAGTCCTGATGGAAACGGAGAAGTGACCAGTAAATTTGTTACCACGATTTGTACTCTCGATTCGCCTGCCAGAGCGAAGTTGCTAAGTACTACTAGCTACAATGGTAAATATGGATGTAATTTTTATTATGCGACCGGAACAAGAATGGAGAATGGTTCCAGGAAATTTGCGATGGAAGAAATAATAGATCGAACGGATCAACAAATTCGTAGGCATATGGAGGAAGCACAACGCACCAGAATAAGACAGACGGGTTTGATAGGACAATCGTCGTTGAGATACTTACCACAGTTTGATCTGCGACTCGGAGTTGTGGTCGACTCGATGCATTGCGTTGACATTGGCGTTGTTAAGAAATTGACACACATGATCGTCTTTGAGCCGCTGCCAGATATGGAACAAACGAGCGCAAGAATGCAACGAATAATTGACGTAGGTTTTTCGATGATTCGAACACCGAGCAGTATTTCCAGAAAACCAAAATCTATAAAACTTTTCAAATTGTGGAAGGCCAGCGAGTGGCGCAATTGGCTGGTGTATTATTGTACGGTATGTTTGGACGGGCTGATTCCCGAGAGGTACTTGACTTTATTTACAACTCTGTCGGACGCTATGCATACGTCGAACGGTGACACATTCACAAGTGAAGAACTGGAAATCAGTACCGTGTTGATAAATGACTTCGTTCCGAAGTACGAAGAATTATTTGGCATTGAACACATGACAACGAACATGCACCTCCTGCGACATCTGCCACGTTCCGTTAAATGTTGGGGACCGGTATGGACGCACAATTGTTACGCATTTGAAAGTTTCAACAGCCCATATTGAAGTCACTGAACAGCAGTACCGGTAGCCAAGTGCAAATAGTAAATAGATATTTAATGACGGATTTCGTAAGAAACGTCCGCAACGATCCGATAGCAAACGTTTTGACGAAAAGAATAGTAAAAGAAATTACAAATACCGCCAAAAAAGTGCAAAACCGCAATGACGACGATTACGAAGATTTTTATAATTTCAGAGGCTACGGGAAAAGTACAACGCGAGACTTGTTCGGGTGGGAACGAAACATATTGGCCGAGGAAAGACTGAGGTGCTGTCGGAAAATAACTGTTTTCGGAAAAGCCATTTTTAAAGGAACAATGTACACGAGCAGAGATACCGATAAAGAGTATACGCGCAGTTGCGACAAGTTCATTTTTACGAAAAAGGGCGAATTCGCTGAAATAATAAGAATTGTCACGTTTATAACAAACGAAGGAGATGAAATTAACGGATTCTTCGTATCGTGGTTTGAAAATACCGATGATGAACCTCCGAGCAGGCAGATGCACAGTTTACGCATTTCAAGAAGAGGATTTCTCAAAGTTGCTAGACGTACGGCTACCGGCGATAATAATAAAAAAGAATGCGGTGGTATACGGGATAAAAATTGCTAATACTTGGGAAACCGATTAGGACGGCGTACTGAATACCAAACAAAAAGAAATAGACCGCGGACGCAACGTCGTTTTAACTTCAGTGGTTAGGGATGACTCCTTCCAAGAAACAGCTGTTGATGGAACGAAATGTGATTATTGACAAGTATACGCGACGTATCGCAGCGTCCCGTAACCGTGTACACTTAACTTGAGAATATACTTACGTTTAAGTTTATAAAGTTATTGAATTCTCTATACGTAACAATGAATAGTCTGTTGACGTAATTTCGTTTTTAATTGAGAGTGTGAAAAGGATACAGATTAAAGAATTAAGACGACACTCTTTTATTGTAGAAACGATTATTTAATTCTTTATTTCATTATCAAAGGGTGAAAAAACTCATTGCAAATGTAATCTTGCTTGATGGAATTGCCTCATAATAATATTACGAAGTATTGAATCAACAGTTACAGTAATTGTTGTAAGCCTTCGATAAAGCGTTTGGAACTTGAAAAATCTGAGTATATCGCTAAGAAATACAGTTTGCACAGTAGATATAGCACAGCATTCGTGGAGAATCACACCGTATCTTTAACAAAGATCAAGTTATTCCCAATACTCTTTTTGACAGACCAAGTTCGAGTTTGTACACGATGGCGAGATTTGGAAAAAAGTTTAATTTATATTGAGAGATAAAGAAATACGGTTGGAAATAAAATATACACTCTTCAAGACAAAGAACACAGAAAATACGATTGACAATACTCTTTGTATGTATATGAAAAAAAAAATTGTATGACGGAAAGAAAAATATAATACCTTTTGATGCCATTTCGATAAAGATCCCAAAATCCCTTCCTTGTGTAGAGTTTCATCCCATTTTTCATTTATGTTATGGTCTCTGAGATATTAAAAAGAAATGAAAGATAATCACGACCGGAGGAACTCGGTTGTAGCGACCACCGAGCGGGGCCGCGAGAATGAAAATACCGGTAAAAATTAAACGTAGCTATAATGAAAATACCGGTAAAAATTCGACTGGTAGCGAGAATCGAGTGGGGCCGCGAGAAGCGAATAACCATCCGAAATAATATTGGTAGCGAGAATCGAGCGGTGCCACGAGAACCGAATAACCAGCCCAAATAATACTGGCAGCGAGAACCGAATAACCATCCAAAATAAAAGTCGTAGCGAGAATCGAGCGGGGCCACGAGAACCGAATTGACCATGCAAAATAATACTGGTAGCGAGAACCGAAAAACCATCCAAAATAAAAGTCGTAGCGAGAATCGAGCGGGGCCACGAGAACCGAATTAACCATGCTAAATAAAACTGGTAGCGAGAATCGAGCGGGGCTGCAAGAATCTAATAACCATCCAAAATCTAACTGGTAGCGCGAATCAAGCGAGGCCGCGAGAATTTAATAACCATCTCAAATATTACTGGTAACGAGAATCGAGCGGGGCCGCGAGAACCGAATAACCATCCCAAATATTACTGGTAGCGATAAATGAGCGGAGCTGCGAAAACCATTACCATCCAAAATATGACTGGTAGAAACTTACCAGTCCAACCAAAATCGCTTCAGTCCGATGCTCGAAAAATGGATTACCAGTCAATATTTGACTCCAAGTTTTCGACCTTACCACTTTTAGAGTTACCAATCAAATTTTGGCTCGCACAACCCGCTAGGGCATCGAGGGTCATCTTGTTAACAATCATGTTTACAATATGTGGGTCAAATTTCAAGAGAATCGGTTTGTTAGTTTTAGAGACACGATGGAGCTAGATTTTGAAAACGTTGTTTCGAGAAAAACTTGTTTGAAGTTTATACTATGAAAAACTCGTACCTAAACTCAATCGGCAATTCCTGCCCATACAAAATCCCTCCTGATTGCTCATCATCGTCGATTTCTTCAAGTCTTGCTTGCTTTCGATTTTTTGAAATGTTCAAAGTGGACCGCCCCCTTAAACTAAATGTGTCCTTTTATTCTCTTTCCAACGAATGGCAACTTCCCACTTTCCTTTTTCTCCGAATAGTCCCGCAAAATGAGAAATCGCGCGGTACTCGCTTTCCAAACCGGAAAGGTGCAAGTGTTCGAGCAGAAGGCAAAGTTCCAGTTTCCGCCGCGCATCTTGACCAACCGAGTACGAGGTCGTGACGTAATCGCGTTCGCAAAGAGAGCCGAGAGTGCGCCGATAATAATCGCGTGGTGAACTAGTCCGGCGACAAAGATCGCACGCACAGTTAAAGCAAAGAACCTCGTGCAAATCGTTAGAATCAAAGAGGAACAATGAGCGGTATCGTGAGAAACGCTTTGCGTAGCGCGGCGATAAAGAATTTGGCCAAGCAGCCGATTGTCGCGAGAAAATCGCCGGCAACACAGAGTCAACTGAGTCGCTCGCTATGGAACATGTGCAGCCGGCGCGGCAACGAGCCCGTCGCACCCCTAACCACACTAAAAATTCACAATCCCTCGAACCTGTGCAACTGCGGCTCGTGCAAAGGCGCGCACACCAAGGGTAAGAATATCATCGCTTCTTCGATAGCGCTGTCACACTTTCTTTCATTAACTTTTATTCACCAACTTTTCCAATCTTTACGAGCGTGCAAACTTGGGTTTTTTCTTTCGCTACGCAGCCGAGAAAGAATTGGTTGAGTTCCTTGCCGAGGAGATCGTCGCGGAGAAGAAGGCACAGAAACTCAAGACGATTCCCACCGACGTGGGAGGCTTCTCAGTTTCTCTGGACGGAGCTAATGTGACGCTCGTGAAGAAGGAGAATGACGAAACGTAAGAGTGCCTAGAACGTTGTAATTTGTGCTGACGGTCATTCATCATCGATCATGCCATCAATACTTATGGGTGTGTCTGCGCTGGTGTCAGTATTATTGCGTTGCCAGCAGGTCTATACTACTGTACCGTCACTATGTCTGTGCTACCGTGTGTCGTCATTCTTGACGATGCACCACTTACAGTAGTTCTGACATACTGACGACGCAGTGCTACTGACAATAGCACGGGGATACTGACGATGCAATAATACTGTCAATGTGGTTATACTGACGATTCAATAAAACTGACGACACCAAAAAACTGACGACACAAAAAACTGATGACACAAAAAAACTGATGTCTCAATAATACTGACGACACAATAATACTGACTGGTTGTCACTATTAGTCGTCACTGTCACTATTATACCGCCGTGCACTGAGTGAGGTGACAACTATTAGCAGTAGAAATATTTTCCATCCCAAGTGGAGACGCTTTGAAGATTTCAAGGTCACCTCCGTTTGTTAAAATGAAACCACTTTTTTCAGAATTTCATCACGTAACTAAAAATACGTCTACACACCCAATTCCAAGATGATCGATTGAGATTTAGTATGAAAAATCGATAAAAAATAAGTTTCAATGTTTTCAGCTTAGAGTCGACGGGAAAAATGGTGCAAACGATTTCTATAAAAGGTACTCAAAGCGAAGGCTATTAGTTTCAATGCACGCTTGAAAACTGATTCGCTCGATTGTATTGTCTTATTTTTTGACTACCTTTGTCCGCGGCTCCGTACGTGAAGATAACTGAATAACGCACCGATGCGATTTTTGTAATGATCTTTCGAACAATTGAAATTCGCAAATCTTCTGATTGAGTGAGCCGATAGCGATGAAAGGAAAACTAAATTGTAGTTCAAATTGAGCCCTATATTTTACTGAAAATTCGATTCAGATTGTGTCAGTAGTTTTCACGTGATGCGTGCCCAACCAAACAGACAAAAAATCCAAAAACGATCTCATTGCATGTCGTCACTCATCTCTCAGTTCATTTTTTGCAATTATTTTCAATGTATAGAGTATTTTCAACGTATTTTCAATTATATTATATGCAATTTATTCAACTATATTATATTCAATGTATTCAATTATATTATATTCCATGTATTTTCAATGTATTCAATGAACGCAAGGTTTGCAATTTTATTATAGGTATCCACCATTCCAAAAACTGAAGGAACAGAAAATTTCTTAAATTTTCAAAGTGTTTTTTGAAGCGCTGTATCTGTGAAAAATGGTCTTATCGAGATGAAAAAAAGCATTTTGAAGCTTCAAGTTTCTAGTTTTGAGATCGATTCTTAAAAATTTTGGTGAGCTACGGTTATCGCGCAATTATAGGCAATAGCGCGAGACAAAAATTGTCAAACCTTTTTATTTATTTTTTTCAACGGTCCACGGGCTCGGTAAATTTTTTGTCAGTTAAATCAATGCATAGGTTAGCTTATTTATTCATCCTCCATTTAGTTTTTTTTTTTTCAATCTCTCTACGTCAATTTTTTGCTGAGATATCCGACTTTGAATGAAAAAGGATCTTTCTGTCTTTAATCATCGATATCTCAGTAACTAATGATCGTATAGGGAATCAAAAAACGGCAGCTTCAAAAACTTGAATAAATTTCCTACAGGACACTTTCATTGATTTTTGAGAATTTTTTTTCTCACCCTTGACATTAATTTGAAAAACGTACAACAAATTTTACTTTATGGTTTTTCAGTAAATCTACCACGACTCTACAAATATCGATGGAAAGGCTAATGTTGCCAGGTTTTTTTTCTTCAAATACATGTACCTCCAATGGCCCTGTAAATGTTCAAATTGATCCATCCGACCATTTTTCCGGACCCGTTGATCAAAGTTTTACAAAACAGTTAAAGGAACAAGTGGTCCTAAATATTGTGTAATCATCAAAATGAAAAGACCAATTTTTTCGACTTTTTTTCACAACTTTGCATTAGTTATTAAATTCGAGGAAAAACAAATAAAAAAATTCGAAAGATTAAATGTAAACATTTGAATTTTTTGTTTTTAATTTGTAAAACATTTCGGAAAACAATACTGGCTCATATTAGACACGATTCGGCCTTTGCGTACCATAATTTCACTCATCTTCAATTGCATTTATTAAAGGTTGATTAACCCTAAGTTGTTTTCATTACCACCACTCACTGACCCCCTTCGAACTATGCAGCTTTTGTAGGTAAAGTTTTCTCCCAAGTCTGATAGGCTTGAAAATATTTCGGACTTGATAGTTATTGCCTTATTCATTGATGATTGATTGCCTGACTAATAGTGACGCAAAAGTATTTACATCAGTATTATAACTTCGCCGTTGTACGAACAATGCAAAAAATGCCAAAGGGTTGAGTACAGGTCGACCGATCAGGGTTGCCCAGTTAATTGACCTTTGGTAAATGAAAAATGGTTCTCCGGCAACGACGATCATTTACAGCGAGTATTGTATGGAATACCGGAGATGCCACAGTCTTATACTCGGCAGCTCTTCTCCAGAAGACCGTCTTTGCATTTTTGCAATAAAATTTTTTTTTTTTGTCGTACTATTGGATTTTCTATGCAGGATCCGCATCGCTTTCAATGTAAATCACACCGTGGATGCGGATTCTGAGCCTGAAATCGACCCGCGAGATGACAAACCAGACATCGGAGATATGAAGAGCAAGCCCAACTTTTCCATCGACATCAAGAGAGGCAACCAGACTCTCGGCTTCACATGCTCGTTTAACAACGAGCCAGGCTCGTCCGGTGCTGACGAAGGATACAGTCAGTACTCCCAATGTTTTTACGGCTCAGAGCGAAGTTTGCAGTCAAATTGCCAGAGTATTGAGTACAGGTTGGCGGCTCAAAGTCAGTCTGATAATTAGTCTTTGGCACATTGATGGATTGCCGTTTACTGATAATGATTTTTGGCTCTGTCCAATCGTCTCTACGGCAATCGAACAGTTATTTCTGCCAAATCTTTGATAGCGAATAAAAAGTTTCTTTTTATTTTATCGAGTTTGCATGAGCTTGGGGCTCAAAAAAATGATCGATTTTCAGTATTCTTTTCTGATGAGAAATATCAATGATGAAACTTCAAAAAATGTGGAAAATGTCTGAATGTACTAAATTTCAGTGAAATTTTTTTGTTCCACTTTATCGTTGGGTATAATGGTTAATTATGGCGTATTTTTATCGAACGCTACTATAATTTACCAATGATTTAGAAAGGCCCTCCTTATGGCGCCACAAAATACGATCCTCCGCGAAAGGAATACATTAAAAACTTAAACGTATGTTTGTTTTCGAATAGGACCGTCTCGCATGTGTTGCCTTAAGGTTCCTCGCGATAGTGGCCTGCGCGTTTACTCTCGGTCGTTAGCAAATAGATATTAATTTACAAATCTGCTACATAATTGTAATGTTTGTGCAGATGACATATTCGGGATCGACGAGATCACCCTGTACGAGGGCGAACACAATGACAAAGTATACGCTGTAGCTGGTGAAGTCATCGACGGGGTAAGCAGTACACTTCTTACTCTACGACGTTGAAGTTTACATCGTTGCACTGCAACGATTTTTTGTTCATTTGTTTATTCGTTATTTTTATGTTTATCCAAAGCCATCTGTTTTTGCAAATTAAGATCGTAAATCTCTCATAAGAATATGTACGAAGGTTTGAGTGATTTTTACGGTAAAAAAAATCGATTATTAAAAAGACTTCATTTTCGTTGCATCCTAAAGATGCAAACTTCAAACATTATCTTACTCTCACGTCTATCATCACCAATTAAGGGGCTACATGTACCTAGAGGCCCGAGGTCCGTTTCCCAGAAAAAAAAGATCAAAATATGGCCATTTTTTATTTTTTTTTTCTGGGAAACGGAGGGTGAAAAAAGAAACATTTTTTTTAACACAAAGGTACAAATCTTGAGAGCCTTAAAAAATCGCCAAAAAATACATAAAAGCAACAAAAACATGGCCGCCGACAGATGATGAATTTTTTTCGCGACATTTGGCGGTGGACACTTCAGCTTAAACCAGTGGTTTCTAACCGATGGTCCGTGGTCCCTGAAAACACCCGAAGTCGTCCGCAAAGTCATACAATTATTAACGTTATTAAATAAATGACAAGAAGTCGACGACGCGTTAAGGTCAAGTCGCAAGCCACTCAGAAGAGACGTCGGACGAAGACGGGGCGACGACGAGGCACGGACGCGAATTTTCAAATTATATATGAGGTATACAACTTAGTTCGGTCCGTTTTCAAAAGATGGCTCTAGGTGCTATAAATGGTTGACGGCAACAGCTGATTTTTGCTGTATCGTGAAGTATCAACATCCCTTAACCAAATATCGTTTACAGACCTTTGGTTTTGCGCATCAAGTCTAATTTTTACTGCGGTGAAAATGTTGAATTTCGTCCCAAACAAGCACCATTTGCGGGAAGTGTTGATTTTCTGTTTTAATTATGCTGGTTAACAAACCCACCGAATGCTGGTGAAACCATCACGGGAGACTTCTACCAGCAACAATTGATCCGTTTAAAGCGAGCTATAGCCGAAAAACGTCCAGAATATGCGACCATACACGAGTCCATAATCTTTCAACATGACAACGCTCGGCCTCACGTTGCTATTGTGGTTAAAAACTATTTGGAAAATAGCGGGTGGGAAATTCTGGCTCACCCGCCTTCCCAGGCCTTGCCCCTTCCGACTACCATTTGTTTCGATCGATGCAGAACGCTTTGACTGGAATACGCTTCACGTCACAACAGGGTATCAAAAATTGGCTCGATTCATTCTTGGCTTCAAAAGATGAACGCTTCTTCCGTGACGGAATTCATAAATTACGAGAAAGATGGGGAAAAGTAGTGGCTAGCGATGGACAATATTTTGATTAATGTATTAATTTATTTTATCATTCAAATAAGTGCGTATTTTGAGCAAAAAAACGGTCCGAATTAAGTTGTACACCCAATAGAAAAGGCTCTGGCGCAGACGGGGCGCGGACACGACCAGAGACGGACGACGAAGTGTCGTGCCTGCGTCCCATCACTTCTGGGTGTTTTGGATCACGGCGCTTCTATACATTTTGTACGAAAGTACAATGAAAGGGCCCCGCGTCTTCGCCCCTGTGCTGAGATTGAAGAAGAAATAAAAAAGAACATTACACTCTATTTGCGAGACTTGAAAAATGAATTCAATCGCTATTTTTCTGACTGCAAGGACAAAGGTATTCGGAAACTGATCCGCAATCCTTTCAGTGTCAACATTTCTGAAATGCAACACCATAGCATTTGCAAAGATACATTCGAGACAGCAATTGAACTTGAAGATTTTTTTGTCAAAAACCAATTTCTTTTCATAAAATTCGAGAAATTGCTTTACGTTGCCTAACTTTATTTTCAACCACATACTATGCGAGCAGGAATTCTCGGCGCTTTTCATCATTAAAAATAAGCATCGAAATCGTTTGGGTGCCAGCCTCGACATGCGTTTGGCTTTCAGTAGTACTGAACCAAGGATTCAGCAGTTGGTAAACAGTATGCAGTCACAAAAATCTCAATAAAATAATATAATTAATGTAAAATTTTCGCAAATAATATAATGTTCTTGGTTTCGAATAATTTTATACGTGTTTTATTTATAAAACAATCTTATAATAATTTATGATACCGCCAAACAGTTGGTGGTCCATTCCAAGACCAAAATTTAGTCAAATGTTCCCTCATCACTAAAAGGTCAAGAACCACTGGCTCAAACAGTCCATCTGAAATCTAAAAACCGAACGAGTTTTTCAAGTTAATAAATTCCAGTCGTTGACGATGTCCGATTTTTTTTATCATTTTTTTTAACATCGTGGCGACGAATTTAAACTCGAGCATACAAAATATATAAAAGAAGTCGTAAATTTTACGTAACTATAAAAAAAGGGAGATCGGCAAAGACCTTTAAATGTTTCTCATCGTATCTGCTGTGAATTTGGAAACAATCCATCAAGTGGCTCTCGAGATATCATGTCCACCGACTTTGAAAACAGTGTTTCGAGAAAAACGCGTTTAAGGCCTTAGGCCACAGTAACGGGTGCGAATTTAACAATTTCTTTTCGTATAAAAAAGGCATTCACTCATAAAATGAATTGCACATCTATTTAGTATGATTATCGAGCTGCTAGAAAATATATATATTTTTTTTCGGTGTACAAAATGGCCGACTACTAATATTTTCTTTTGTTATCTTTTGTTTAGGCGCTCCGCGGCGTGACATTTAGCATCCACAATTTTTTACCTAGAACAAAAAACAAAAATTCTCGTCAATCTCCATAAGAACACCTAGAGAAGTACGTGCGGAATTTAAAAAATATTGTTTTATTCAATATTTGTAGGTATGTTGAACTTAAGGGGAGGGTAGGGGTTTCAGCGTAAAAAAAACACTTTTTCGCGATTTTTTTATCTATATGGATAGAGTAAATTTATTTAAACTTTTTGTACATTGTTAAGTGTAATTTCAAGAACATTTCGTCAAATTTGTACTCAAAAATATCCACAAACAAGCCGGTGACCAAGCTTTCCCAAGAACGCCTTTGGAAAAACACGATTTGCGGTGCTCACTGTATCTCAGCTAGAAATTATCTGAAATCAAGTACCATTAAAATTTAGTCAAAGTATCATCAAATCCTCCCCTTAACGGTCTTTGATAAATTTTTTTTAATTTCTAAATTTTTGGTGGTCATGTAAAGTGAAAAGTGCAATTTTTCACGAAAATTTCCGCCATTTTGGGGGTGGAAAACCCCCTCAATGTAAAACAAATCTCAAACTAACCGTTGGGGGGAGGTATTTTATATGTAAAAAGTGTGTATCAAGTTTGAAATAAACCGGTCATGTAGTTTTCAAATGGCAGTGAACGCGGACTTTGAAAAAGTGGTTTCGAGAAAAACGCGGCACCGGCTTGTTTGTGGATATTTTCGCGTACAAATTTCACGGAATGTTCTTGAAATGACACTTAACAATGTACAAAAAGTTTCAATAAATTTACTCTATACATATAGATGAAAAAAAATCGCAAAAAAGTGTTTTTTTTTCACGCCGAAACCCCTACCCTCCCCTTAAGAAATGAATTTTCAGTGAAAAATTTCTTTTAAACTGCACATAAATTGCTCATAAAATGAAAAGTTTTCGATTAATCAGAAATTCCGTAAGTACTTCTCTGCGAAATGCAATTAGAAACATATCTTTTAAATTTGAAGTAAATCGAGTGAAAATTGTTCAAATTATTTGTCACGCCAATTGGAAAAAAGCTGTTTCGAGAAGTTTCGAGTAGTCGGCCATTTTGTACATCGAAAAAAATATATACATTTTTTCTAACAGTTCGATATTCATACTAAATATATGTCTAATTAATTTTACGAGTGGATAACTTTTTCATACGAAAAAAATTGTTAAATTCGCAAATGATTTTATACCCGATACTGTGGCCTAAGGCCTTAAAGATTGAAGTATGGTGCTGCAACCGCTCGCCCGGCCGACTGTTAGAAGCTGTAGCTCAATCAATTTTAGGAGTACTTCAGTGAAATTTTGAGGGAATATAGCTAACAGGTGATACTGTCGAATAAATTCTTTTTTGGTAAATGCAATTTGTTTAAACACCTAAGTAGATGGAGCCCGTGAACTTCTTTTCCGTTTTACGTCATCGCATCCCCATCTAATCGAATTTGTGATTTTTTTCCTCGTGTTACAGTACTTGTACGATCTTCTCATGAACTATCTCGAGGAAAAGGGCATCTCGAACGAATTTGCTGAAAAACTGGTCGAGCTCAGCACGAGTTACGAGCACACAGCCTACATCAGCCTGTTGGAGGCACTCTCGAAGTTCACTTCCGGCAAATAATTCCATTCTCGTACGTGCGCGTATAGAATTCCGAGAGGCATTTTATCATTTATCACATAGAACGTTACTGTAATACCAGACGGATAAAATACGATTTATCGGTTTAATAAAATTCAACCACCGAAAAAAAAAATGCGAACAGCTTTAACCTCGCGATGTTTGAAATATCGTCAGCGCGTCTCCTCGTGTATACTAGTATCAAAACCGTGCGGCATTCAGCTTCGATTAGGAACTAGATTTGGACGACGAAAATATCCTGTAAATCTTCGTTCGTTTTTTTTTTATCTTCTACTTTAATATGTATTGCGATCCGAGCAAAAAGAACGCTGTAATTTCCATAAATAAACAGTGAAACGAATGAACAAGGTTATTACAAATTGTAGCTAGAAATGTTGTTTACCTGCCCGAGCCCGCGACTTCGTAACATATGATTGAAAACCGATATTTCCAAATGGAGTTGAAGGGCGTGTTTTTTTAGTTATCTTTCTTATTACCTTTTCTTTTATAATAGTTGATTGTAAATGTTGTAAATATGTAAAAAATTCTAAAAATTATCGTCGATTGATTTACTACAGTACTACCTCTCTAAGAGAGCGGTCTAGGGCGGTTAGGGGAAGAAATTCTCGAGAAATTTGTCGCCGAAGCCTTCCCCCACCGCTAGGTTAGTGCGCTCGAAAATCGCGCATGTGGTAGCGTGTATGTGTTTCTCCACTCGAACTCGATAAGAGAGCGCCAGCTGATCACGAAAATGAAGCCGTCTCTACGATTCTTGCGGACGTCAACAGGACTATACTCTGATGTATAGTATATATGTTATGATACATACATATTGTATATGCTGTACGATATTTACATTTATTACTACTACTCATAAACATATCTCTAGTATAATGTAGCCTCGATAATTTTTATCAATATCAATAATATTCTATGCTGTGTTAATGTCTATTAAAATATATTTTACTTGCATTAAATTACTACTTGAAATTTAATTATGGTGCATGTTTTTTTCTCCGACTTTACGGCTTAAACGTATATATTATTATACAAAGGAGTATTATCCATTTGACAATCGTGCGACGTGCGATTTTCTGAAATCGCTCGCGATTTCTTATGGAGTTGTCCGCGACAAACTCGGGAGGCCTCGGGTACACTGGACAGCTCGAGCTAGGTGGGGGAAGCCATAAAATGCGCTCAAGCGGAACGGCGGGGAAATTCTCTCTTAGCGAGGGCTCTCTTAGAGAGGTAGTACTGTATGTCGTTTTTCAACTTTCAAATAGTACGATACTCCACCCATTTATTTTTGAAGTAGGTAAATTCCTACGCTCGTTGAAATTTTTAAATATACTTTTGTGAGCTTCGACGGATTCTCAAAACATAACAATACAAAAATATTTTCAGAAAATTTCCAGTCGATGCGTTCAAAACTGCCGGAGGTATGGGCGTTTATAGGTGGGTTCCAGAAACTGGCGAACTTTAAGGCCTTAGGCCACAGTAACGGGTATAAAATCATGTGTGAATTTAATAGTTTTTTTTCGTATGAAAAAGTGATTCACTCATAAAATTAATTACACATCTATTTAATATGAATATCAAGCTGTTAGAAAATTATTTTTTCTTTCGATGTACAAAATGGCCGACTACTAATATTTTCTTTTGTTATCTTTTTTTAGCCGTTTCGTGGCGTGACATTTAGCATCCACAATGTTTTACCTAGAACAAAAAACAGAAATTCTCGTCAATCTACATTAGAATACATAGAAAAGCACGTACGGAATTTAAAATTTTTTGCTTTATTCCAAAGTTTTAGGTATTTGAAATTATAAGAAATGAATTTTCAGTGAAAAAATTCGTTTTAATTGCTCATAAACTGCTCAAAATGAAAAGTTGTCGATTAATCGAAAATTCCCAACGTACTTCTTTGCGAAATGCAATTAGGAACATAACTTTTAAATTTGAAGAAAATGAGTGATAATTGTTGAAGTTATTTGTGACGCCAATTGGAAAAAAGCTGTTTCGAGTATTCGGCCATTTAGTACATCGAAAAAAATTCTAACAGCTTGATATTCATACTAAATAGATGTATAATCAATTTTATGAGTAAATCACTTTTTCATACGAAACAAATGGTTAAATTGGCACATGATTTTATACCCGTTATTGTGGCCTAAGGCCTTAAACGCATTTTTCTCAAAATTACCTTCAAATTTGGTGACCACGATATCGCAAAAATCAGTGCACCGATCAACTTAAAATTTTACGAACTGCATAGTTTTTTTTTATCAACAAAAATAGAGCGTTTTTTTCACCGAAAATCGATACTACCATTCCGGACTACGGCAATTTTTTAAAAAATCAATATTTTATTACCGCTATACTCAAAGTGGGCTTTGCATTAATGCTCCCAATAAATAATAAAGATTTCATCAATTTACAGCTGAATTAATAGATTGTGATGAGAAGTACCTATTTTTGTACGATTTTCATTTAAAAAATTAACATGAAACCGGACTTTGCTTATTTTTGGGCTCTGTAAAATATTAGTGATTCAAAAGAGTTCGATCGCCAAAAAAGTTTGAGAACCGCTGCTTTATTTAACCTTTCGTCCAAGCACTAGATAATTTCACGCAAAAACTAAATGCGTTTGACTATTTTATTTCGGATCATTTGTTTCCGAGCGGCAGGGATCACCGCGAAGGACTTTTTTCAAACAACGCTCTGCACAAACCACTGTATCTACCACATTGATAAATATTTTTCAATACAAAAATTACAAAAGATACTCAAAACCATACTCTTTGATGTAAAAAAAAGTAATTTAAAAAACTTAACACGTTTTCCCAGAAAAAATTCACAAAAATTCTTCTTTCTTCTGGCTAGGTTGTAGGTTGTAGCCCGTTAACAATGGCGGAAGTTGCGGCGGAGGCAATTGTCGAAAACAACGAAACGAGAAGACCGCAATTTGGGAATCGAACGCTCAACGAAGATGACAATGTTTTTCAGCACAATGCCTGGTATGAATAATAGTAAAAAAAAACAAAGAGAAATCAACACTACCCCCAACGAAATTCGAAAGAATCTTCCTAACCTCACTTTTCGTTGTTGCACACGAGATCGAAGTATCTCGTGTGAAGTGCACGCGTCATTTTTTTTATCCTGTCAAAATAAACAATCCTTTCGGGATATCGAGTGACCGATCAATAATTATCATTTAAAAAAATGGTTTGTAATTAAAGGATACTTCATTTTTGTCCACGTCGACTTCAAACAGATTTTTTTTTCCCCAGGGACAATGTCACCTGGGACAAAGAGCAAGAAGATCTCGCCCAGCGGAAAGTGCTCGAAAATTCGTCGACGATTGTGCCGTCCGAAGAATTCGAGAAGTACGACGCAGACGCGAACAAATACTGGGACAAATTTTACGGCATACACCAGAACAGGTAACCTTCCGAAAGAGTCTTCAAGAATTGCCGCCACATTCGTAGTCAGGAATGAACGCCGATCCGCAGGTTCTTCAAAGACCGCCACTGGCTGTTCACCGAATTTCCGGAATTGGCGCCTCGCGAGGTCAGGAAAAATTCCGAGCAGCCAGTTCGAGTGTTCCCCGCCACTGGAAGCGACACAGAAAAGTCGGAGGCCCCGGAGCTGTTGGAATCGACAGATTCTACGAACAGAAGAATATTCGAGATAGGATGCGGCGTAGGGAACACTATATTCCCTATCTTGATGTACGATCCGAATCCAAATTTATTCCTGTACGGCTGCGACTTTTCGGCCACGGCGATTGAAATTTTGCAACAGAATCCTGACTACGACGCATCCAGGTGACTCAATCTGCAAAGACTTTGGACGGCCGAATTTTGTTCACTCATGAGACAAAACCTTTGTAAGAAAGGTCTTGTCTCATTAGCAAGGCGGGATTTCGACTTTAGGCATTCGAAAATAAGCGAGTTTTTAAGATTCGTGTCGAAACTATTTACTCTATATAATTCAAATTTTATGCACATATTACATGAATTTTTCAATTTTTTTTTAAATTAAAAATTGCCTCTTCGACACTTCCTTCAGACGGCTGCTACCTGAGTTTTTTCATAGCATACAACTTAGCATCTGGTGCCTTGATCTGGAACACCAGAGCCAAGGAATTTTAGATTCCAAAGATCCACACGCTGTATGTGAACCTAAAAAATCAAAAGAAAGGTTAAAATTCGAAAAACGGTACGTGTTTTAAAAAAATGTTCTATGTTTCATGACATTATTATTACGATAGTATACATTAATGAAAAAGTAGCCTTTAAAAATAATTTTCTTTAGGTTCACATGAACGATAATTATGTTATCTCGAAGTGTGCAAAATTTGAAAATGAATTTGAAAATGATCTCGTACGAGGTTCATGAAAAAGAGGTTTTCAGAAAAACGCTTTTAAAATTTTTTAACTCAAAATTTTGGTGGCTTAAGGGGGGTAGGGATTTCAGCGTGAAAAAAAACACTTGCGATTTTTTTCATCCATATGGATAGAGTAAATTTATTGAAACCTTTTGTACATTGTTAAGTGTCATTTCAAAAACATTCCGTGAAATTTGTACGCGAAAATATTCACAAACAAGCCGGTGACAAAGCTTTTCCAAGAACGCCTTTGAAAAAACACAATTTGCGGTGTTCACTGTATTTCAGCTAGAAATTATCTGAAATCAAGTATCATTAAAATTTAGTCGAAGTATCATCAAATCCTCCCCCAACGGTCTTTGATTTTTTTTTTTTCATTTCTAAATTTTTGGTGGTCATGTAAAGTGAAAAGTGCTATTTTTCACGAAAAATTCCGCCATTTTGCGGGTGGAAAAACCCCTCAACGTAATAAAAATCTCAAACTAACCATTGAGGGGAGGTATTTTATATTTAGAAAGTGTGTACCAAGTTTGAAATAAATCGGCCATGTAGTTTTCAAATGGCAGTGAAGACGGACTTTGAAAAAGTGGTTTCGAGAAAAACGCGGCACCGGCTTGTTTGTGAATATTTTGGCGTCCAAATTTTATGGAATGTTCTTGAAATAACACTTAACAATGTACAAAAGGTTTCAATAAATTTACTCTATCCATATAGATGAAAAAAAATTCGCAAAAAAGTGTTTTTTTTCACGCTGAAACCCCTACTCTCCCGTTAACACCTTTGGCCACAGTAACGGGTATAAAATCATGTGCGAATTTAACAATTTTTGTCGTATGAAAAAGTCATTCACTCTTAAAATTAATTACACATCTATTTAGTATGAATATCAAGCTGTTAGAATTTTTTTGTTTCGATGTACAAAATGGCTGACTACTAATATTTTCTTTTATCTTTTTTCTAAGTGTCCCGTGACATTGAGCATCCACAATTTTTTACCCAGAACGAGAACCAAAAATTCTCATCAATCTACATTAAAATACCTAGAGAAGTACGTACGGAATTTAAAAAATATTGTTTTATTCAATAGTTATAGGTATTTGAACTTAAGAAATGAATTTTCAGTGAAAAATTTCGTTATAACTACTCATAAAATGAAAAGTTTTCGATTAATCAGAAATTCCGTACGTACTTCTCTGCGAAATGCAATTAGGAACACAACTTTTAAATTCGAAGTAAATCGAGTGAAAATTGTTGAAGTTATTTGTCACGCCAATTGAAAAAAAAGGTGTTTCGATAAGTTTCGAGTAGTCGGCCATTTTGTACTTCGAAAGAAATATATATATGCATATTTTCTAACAGCTTGATATTCATACTAAATAGATGTGTAATTAATTTTACGAGTGAATCACTTTTTCATACGGAAACAAATTGTTAAATTCGCACATGATTTTATACCCGTTACTGTGGCCTAAGTCCTCAATAACATGCCGATTAAACTGCGTGTCCGGGGCCATGAAGTAGTCGCTTAGCTTTCTCATGGGGTTCTTTTACGGCCATAGGCACTTCTTCGCGTTATAAAAGGATTTCCCCCTAAAGGTGCAAAGCATTCGTGCTCGATGCCACGCGGGAAGATTGGGATCCGCCGTTCGAGGAGGACAGTCTGGACATAGTGCTTCTGATCTTCGTTCTCAGCAGCATCAATCCTGACAAGTAAAGTCACACTAGCCCAATTCACCTTTTGATACCGTCATCAATCGCGTATTCTGTTTTCCATCTCCATTTGAAAGAAAAGTGAATTGAAAACGCTTTTGCAGAATGCAGCACATGATTCGGCAGATTCACCGATACCTCAAGCCCGGAGGGTTGGTACTCTTCCGTGACTACGGGAGACACGACTTGGCGCAATTGAGATTCAAGAAGGGCCGCTGCTTGTCGGACAATTTTTACGCTCGCGGTGACGGCACGAGGGTCTACTTTTTCACCCAAGGTATCCAAAGTTTTTTCGCGGCGAAACTTCTCGCTGACGTATTTTGCCAGCGAGTAGGCAGACTATGCCTGATTTTACTTTCGTCGTCGCAGATGAGGTTCGCGAAGCGTTCGTCTGTTGTAACTTCGTCGAGGAACAAAACGTAATCGACAGGAGATTGCAAGTCAACCGGGGAAAGCAATTGACCATGTACAGAGTATGGATTCAAGGAAAGTTTCGTAAACCAGCTGCATGAATAAATGTTCTTTCGATTTATAGATCGAAATTATTGAACGCGAAATGCGAGTGAAATTATTTCGTTAGTTCTATATTATCTACTGTCTTTTTATCAAACATTATTCCTATGAAAAACATTATCCTTTCAAAAACGTTCCTATCAAATTATTCTTATAAAAAACCTTCCTCCCAAATTTTTATCAAAAAACGTACGTGTCAAATTATTCCTTTCAGAAATATCAGTTAATAAAAAAGTACAATTATTTAAAGTTAAAAACATGTCTCGTTTAATGGTATCAACGGGAGGGTAGGGGTTTCAGCGTGAAAAAAAACACTGCGTTTTTTTTTCATCTGTATGGATAGAGTAAATTTATTGAATCCTTTTGTACATTGTTAAGTGTCATTTCAAAAAAATTCTGTGAAATTTGTACGCGAAAATATCCACAAACAAGCCGGTGCCGCGTTTTTCTGGAAACCACTTTTTCAAAGTCCGTGATCACTGCCATTTGAAAACTACATGACGGATTTATTTCAAACTTGGTACACACTTTCTACATATAAAATACCTCCCCCCAACGGTTAGTTAGAGATTTTATTTTACATTGAGGGTGTTTTTCACTCCCAAAATGGCGGAACTTTTCGTGAATAATAGCACTTTTCACTTTACATGACCACCAAAAATTTAGAAGTGAAAAAAAAATTATCAAAGATTGTTGGGGGGAGGATTTGATGATACTTCGACTACATTTTAATGGTACTTGATTCCAGATAAATTCTAGCTGAGATACAGTGAACACCGCAAGTCGTGTTTTTCCAAAGGCGTTCTTGGAAAAGCTTTGTCACCGGATTGTTCGTGGATATTTTCGCCTAAAAATTTCACGGACAGTTCTTGAAATGACACTTAACAATGTACAAAAGGTTTCAATAAATTTACTATATCCATATAGATGAAAAAAATTCGCAAAAAAGAGTTTTTTTTTCACGCTGAAATCCCTACCCTTCCCTTAAAGTCGTTATTAGGTTTTGCCGTCGGGGGTGAAGTACTCCCTATGCTTATGCACGGAGTCGATTGGCTGTTACCAACTGTTAGCTTTGAAATAATCGTCTTAATCGAAATAATCGTCTCGAAAAAACATGCATTGTCCAACTATTTTTCTACATCCATTTGTAAAAATATGCATTTTTGAACATTCGGTGTTTTCATTACTTTGTAAAGTTTTCCTTACTTTGTATAATTATTTTCTATAACTTTTGCTCGCTCGCGAGGTACCTGAGGAAACGGCGAGAAAAACAGGTAAACTTCGGGATTTTTTATCTCAAAAACTAATGTTTCGATTCGATCTGGGTTTTTTTTAATGGAAAATATGTACATTGAGGTATGTTTAGGAAATTTTTTAAATAAATTTGTTAACTGTAAGCGTTTCAAACGCGATTATCTCGAAACATAGTTTTCAAAATCGGTGCCAGATATATCTCGAAAACGGTTTGCCCGATTTTGTCCAAATTTGGATACAATATTCTTCGATAGTTTTTCTCACGGTCTTACATACAGGTCTGGAAACTCCGTTAGTTCACATGGTTCCTTTGCTGAAGTTCGCCGCGAGAGGCGCTGCGATCGAGGAGTCAGTGTGCGAGAGAGACGACAATGCTCTCACTCACCAATGCTTGCAAGCAGTACTTTTTGGAGTTACTACTTGCAAATATTTCTACGTATACGTGTTATCATCTGTTGTTTTTTCTAAGACTATATATGGAGATAGGATTTTATATTACAGCGCAAATATAATTTCGCGTTTATCAGTCATATAATAACAATTATCTATCCCTTAGAATTAAAATAATGGCGTCTTATAATGGCAATAAGAACGATTTTTAGTCATTATCGTTCCGCAGAGAGGGGGGTGGTGGAATGTACAAAATAACGAAAAAACCAAAACTTTATATACTTTTGGTTGATCGTTCGTTCATTGGTTTGTTAATTTAGACATAATTTTTTTTACGACAAATTTTTTTTTAATTTCATATTTTCTTGAAAGGCCTTTTGCCTCATGCGCAACCTAATGTAATAAATTATCGCGTATAATAAGATATCCGAACCATGTTTTTACATGGAAAGGAAAACTTATATCCCGTTAATACATCTTCGAGTGTTTAAATCAAACACGTTAACCTTTGAGGAATGCTTCGCAAAACACGGTTCAACGTAGGGTATTAGATTAAAGAGTTTCGAATTGGCATGGATTCACCCGCCACGAGACGCGACAGATGAAAGTGTTCTCCTAAACACTTGATTTTTCGGAAAAAAGAAAAGAACCACCTTCCGCTCTGTTGAACGCCGAACAAAGTCTTTCTCTTTGTTTGCCCGAAATGTAATGCGTTTGAGAGTGAACTTGGCAGTAGGATTTTTACCGCTTGAACGTGTGAGTCATGTCGTTAATAGCGGAAGACGATTTGGCAACGTCGTAAATCGTAGGTGCGTTTCACCTCTTAAAAATCGGGTTCTGCAGATATAATAAAAATACGTGTCGCCTTTTTTCATCCATTCTACAAGCATGCCAAATTTCATCGGAATCAGAGAGATCGACCTCGCAACTTTTCCTTGTAAGTAGTTTGAGGTCTCCGGGCATAATTACTGAATGCTGATAAGATAGTAGCATTTGTGCCGTCTACGACGTTGCCATTTTGCACAGCATAATATTTTGTGCTTGATTCTCGCACAAATTCGCGATTAAAGACATTAATAATTTTATAACGGTGCTGCAAATCCTCATTTTCACGGTGCCAAGGCACCGATAATTAGTCGCACCTTGCCCATTTTTTTCAGCTCCCTGGTAGTTTTTTTAGCAGATATAAATAATGTACTGAAAAATAATTGGGAGGTTTCCATAAGCGTAATGTGATTGAACGAAATACGTCGGGTTTCCGATTTATTTTCTCAAAAAACGGTACTATGGATCGTATACAAACTGCACAGGATGTTCAGAAAAGGGGTTATATACAAACAGGAAAAATGTCATCTCGATGGTAGCATTTTAACCTGGCCTAACAACAAACTTAACAATTTGCAAAGTATAAAAGAGCGACGCCTACGGAGCTGTATAGATATACGGTTCTTGTCGTCTCCTCTTTGTGCGGCTCTTCGTAAGCTCCCCACGTTCGCTAGCGTACCGCGGGAAATAACCCAAACCCAAACAACCCACTTGGCTCATTCCCAGGTAGCAATTTCAAAATAGTTGCCTATTAGTTGTCCAAATGGGGGTACCAAATGTCCGCTTGGAAGTTACCTATAAGTTATCGTGTGTCCAACAGTTATCTTTTTGGTAGTTGTTGACTTTAAGATAACTTCCGGGCGGACATTTGGCACCCTTTTAGCCGACTTTTGGACAACTTTTTGAAAATTGCTACCTGGGTTGTTCCTCTTCAAACATATCGAAATGCCAAGTACCCAAGTAGCAATTTATAAAGAGTTGTCCAAAGGTCGGCTAAGTGGGTACCAAATGTCCGCCCGGAAGTTATCTTAAAGTTAACAACCATCCAAAAAGATAACTGTTGGACACATGGCAACTTATAGGTAGCTTCCAAGCGGACAATTGGTACCCATTTAAACAACTTCTGGATGACTGTTTGGAAATTGCTATCTGTGTAGCCTAAAGACACCCGGAGATTCCGAGGATTATTTTAGTGCAAGACCCGTAACAGGTAGATCCGTTTTCAAGTTTATCGCACGCATACAACACACACAGTACCCACGGAAATCGTATCTCGCTAGCAGCGACCGGCCAGATCAGCGCGTGCGGGAACAATTGAATCTAAAAACGATAATCGATACACCGTAATCGATTAGTCGACCAAGCGTAGCTCGCTTCACGCGTCCTACGAGTTTTGCATTCTTGCATACCGCGTTGCAGTTCATCGCAGGCCAACTACCGCGTGCGGCCTTTTTTTTTTCCTTGTAAAGTATTAAATCCTCAGCTCGCTTGGAAGAGTGTGTACTTTCGTGACGGATAAAACAGCTGCGAAAAATCTCAAATCTGGATCTGCGGTGAGAGAGCGTCCGCGAGAAGCAAAAATATGACGAATATATCGAAAGGGAAACATTCGTCCGCGAAGTTAAAGGTAATAACGAGGACAGCTGTTCGTTGCACCGAGCAATCTGCGACTAATTATTAGTGAAAATGCTTTCGTATTGCGACACAGTACTTATAATTAGTTAGGGTTGAAAAACAAAATGCACAACGAGTTGCAATGTATTGCATAATGAGCCTCGATGAGTCAATTGCTTTGAAAAGTATAATATTGCGATGCAACAGGATGCGCGGTCGGTGGGCGACTGCGACGTCCCGTCTCGGGCCACCCTGGCGCGGGCAGCTACTCGGACGGGTGACCGCTCAGCCACACACTGGCTTGCCGACTACCGACTTGCGGTACCTTGTACGGAGCTGTTTGGGTTTGCTCTGGTCTCACCAAGCGTTGGTAGTTTCTACTGGGTTTGTTTGGGTTTGCTGGAGCTCACCAAGCGGTGGCCGTTTCTACCGAGTAGTGTTACCAGATCAGGGGATTTCCCCCTAGATTTAGGGTCATTTTGGTCTTGTTAGGGAGTAAACGGAGGACAAAATTTGTTGGGGGCTTTTTTAGGGGTAGATGCCTAGGACCGTTTATCCTGTTTCACCTGTTTACCTCGTTCCTGTGAATCTCTTTACCTGCGCTATTTGACAATTGAACTGCGTTTACGGCAAAGTAAGCTCGCGTAAATTTAGTAGTACAAAACAGAAATGACGTTGCTTTCATTGTCAATAACATTTATTGAGTAAAGATTATGTAATTATAAAAGGTACCGTAGCTACGCGAAGACTAGTAATGTATGATGTTCTTATAATGAGCGATAAGAACATGTATGTATATATAATATATATATATAATATATAATATATATATATAATATATATATATATATATATATATATATATATATATATATATATATATATATATATATATATATATATATATATATGTATTGAAGAAGAAATAGTTGAGTTGATGTTGCGTATAATTTTGTTTTCTTTTCATTTTTAATCTTACATTGGGTGTACAACTTAGTTTGGCCCGTTTTCAAAAGATGGCTCTAGGTGCCATAAATGGTTGGGGGCAATGGTTGATTTTTGCTGTATCGTGAAGTATCAACATCTCTTAACCAAATATCGTTTACAGACCTTTGAGTTTTGCGCATCAAGTCTAATTTTTACTGCGGTGAAAATGTCGAATTTCGTCCCAAATAAGCACCATTTGCGGCAAGTGTTGATTTTCTTTTTCAATTGGAAGAAAAGTGCAGCTAAAGCCCATCGAATGCTTGTGGGACCATCACGGGAGACTTCTACAGGCAATAATTGATCCGTTTAAAGCGAGCTATAGCCGAAAAACGTCCAGAATATGCGACTAGTCACGAGTCCATAATCTTTTAACATGACAACGCTCTGCCTCACGTTGCTAGTGTGGTTAAAAACTATTTGGAAAATAGCGGGTGGGAAATTCTGGCTCACCTACCTTATAGCCCAGATCTTGCGCCTTCCGAGTACCATTTGTTTCGATCGATGCAGAACGCTTTGACTGAAATACGCTTCACGTCGAAACAGGGTATCAAAAATTGGCTCGATTCATTCTTGACTTCAAAAGATGAACACATCTTCCGTGACGGATTTCATAAATTACCAGAAAGATGGAGAAAGTAGTGGCTAGAGATGGACAATATTTTGATTAATGTATTAATTCATTTTATTATTCAAATAAGTGCGTATTTTAAGCAAAAAAAACGGACCGAATTAAGTTATACAACCAATCCGTTACAGTCCAACCTCCGAATAAGATATAGTCACTTTAGTCAGAACAGGTAGCGTGACCGGTAAGTGGCCTCAGTCCTTACAGGTGTGGCATCATTTATGATAGATAAAGTACAGGATCTTATTATTTTGTGAACTATCATGAAGATGAAGAACCGTCATATCGCTCGCGACTAGATACTTTAATGTAAGTATCAATATTCTAGAAAAACATAACTTTATGTCAAGAAACACGGAACGAAAACTTTGAACGCGTTTTTCTCGAAACTAGTTTCTCCGACGTTGTCCGAGGGAATACTTAAAAACTTATCAACCGATTTTCATTTTTTTGAAAAACATTTTTTTAATTGCAGTGACTAACGTTCGTATCCGCGGTTTCAACATTTGATAACTACTAGTTTTAAAGACAGCTTGAATACAGAAATAGGGCCTTGAAAATAGAAAAAATGTCAAAACTGTCGGCATTTTATTAAAAAAAACCTAAATAAAAAACGGCTACGCATAACTATAGCTACGTTTATATAGATATCGATAAATTATTGACAATTAATTTGCAGATAATCTTTCATAAAGATATCGATGGGACAATGAGGAGAATTTTCTTTTTTCGTTGTCAAATCAAGGCATATATCTCGGTTAATTTTCAAGATTTTGTCATAACAATTGGTATAAAACTAGATGAATGTATACGTCATAAAATGAGTAGAAACCCGATCCTTTCATAATTAGTTATGTTAATGAAAAAAATTGCAATTATTGATGACAAAACACCCGTTACGTAACGAAATAGGGGGGGGGGGGGGGGGCGTTGTTTGACTTTGCTCGGGTCTCACTAAGCGGTAGCAGTTTCTAGTGCCTTTGTTTGTGTTTGTTTGGGTCTCATCAAGCAGCAGCAGTTTCTACTGGATTTGTTTGGGGTTGTTTGGGTTTCGCTCGATTCTCCGACATTGTGGCAATTTCTACTCGCTTTGTCTAGGTCTCACTAAGCGGCACTGGTCATTAACGACTTTGTTTGCGTTTGCTTTAGTTTCACCAAGCAGCTGCAGTTTTTCCCGATTTTTTTTCGAAAATTGAAAGGCATGGGATCCCAACAGCACCCAAGCCCATATACAGGGTTTTTCAATAAGGGCGAGTAGATGTTGAAATGGAATAAAACAAGCTGTGTGTGACGTATTAACGAAATCTTTTATTTTATTTGAAAGGCCTAAGGTAGACGGCCCAGTTACTGACACTTTAAGAGCAGCGGTGTCGGATTTTTACTATTCATTGACGCGTGATATAGCTAAAATGAAAAGTAAAGATTTTTACACGTACGTTAAGGCCCTCTGAATGAGATTCACCTATTAAACAAGTGAAATAATTAATATTTATTAATATAATAATTGTTTTAATATCGCTTCTCTGCTGCCAGGGTTCCTGACACTAGAGAAACATCCATGTTGTCGTTTGTGACCCCTACGTGTACCCGATTCATGACCTTCTTGACGCAGTTTATGACCTCCTCGTGTACCCGATTTTGACCCCCTTGGCACAATTCATGACCCTTCCGAATATCCCCATGAAAACGGGTTAAATGAAAATATATGTAATTTCACGGACACACATACACATATATATACATAAACAAGTATAAACACTAAAAAACATTCAATTAGTGCACAACTATTTTATTTTCTATACATTTTTTTATTCTATACATTTTTATTTTATTTTCTATACGGTGAATAAAATTGAAAAATTAAAGGCAAGAATGGTTATAAAAATTACTTTTTTTGTTTTTGTTTCTTTCTTATTGGCTCATTTTCTGAGCGCTCTAATTCTTCGACATTTACGTTTTTCGCGACTTTGCCTTGTTCTTTCTTAATTTTCTTTTCGACATTTGCTGTTTTCAAGTGTTCTTCTTTACTATTCGGGCTGCTTTTGCAATCTCTTGTTGCTCCTTTTTGATCTGCGCTTTCCTGAAACGTTCTTCTTTTCGCGCGTTTTTGTTTTCTTCTTCGGCAAGCTTTTTCTCATTCTTTGCATTTGCATAATTTATCCATTCGTCGGACGTCAGTACTACTGGCGCTTTAGATTTTCCGTGTTTTTTTTTTTTTTTTTGGCAAGTTCCTCCCTTTTGGGAGGCCAAAGAAAAACATGTTTGAATGGCGAAGGGAGGAATGTGAATTGACCGGAAGGAATGTGAATTGAATACTAGATTTCCACAAATTTTAATAATTTAATAATAATGAATAATTAAATCGTAGTTAATAATTTAATTAATTGGTTATATCACGGCAAATTAGAATGAATAAACAACAAATGGTTCGACGCAGCAGGTGACAAGTCGAGGGTCAACAACTGCAACATAGCCTCAATTATGTGACGTAGTTATTGACACCACGGATTTAACCAAATATCTAACCAAAAGTTAGATTATTTTTTATCTCATCTACAGTCTGGTTCCTGCTGAATATTTCGATACCATTTTTATGTCGTTTTATACTTACAGGACGAACAAATTTCCGATTTACGTAGATCGTCGTACTTGCTATCAGCGTCTAGCACGGCCGCTGCGGAGCCACTGAGACGCGTGTTACACTGTTCACTGGTCAATTTCTATTGTACAATATTGCATTAAAAGAAGTGTGTTTGTCCAATAATTAAAAGTGAAAAACGCTCTTAAATAGCCGCCCGCGTAGAAATTTCGATGGGGCCCAGATCAGGGCCCGATCAGGTTGCCTGACTGCCCTGGTGGAGCACTAATAAGGCAGCTTGAAAGGGCCCTACTAGGAAATGTAACGTTGTGTCACATATGGGCCTGACCTGGTTGCCTGATCAGGCCCCTATCAGGTTGCCTGATCAGAAAGAAATGCATATAATATTTCAAAAATCCAAAATGGAATGAACCACTTAATTTAGAGTTCCACTACAATGATTTTGTATCATAATTCGTCATTCCCTGGCCTGCTGGAATTTTTTTGTTCGAAGAAAATATTTCGCCTATATGGGAATCGAACCTCGTACCTACCTACCCAAAGCTAGGCACGCTGCCCTTATGCTACCGAGTGCTTGTAACATCTTGGTCCCAGATATGACATGAGAGACCAAATGAATTCCTATAATTATTTGTTGTATCACATAAAGTATATAAATTAGTCAATATCATTGTGACAATTAAAGAGGTTTATCGAATAACATGCTATAGATTTTTCAAACTTAACCTTATTATATATATATTTTTTATTATATATATTTTATATATATAATAAAAATAATTTTAAAATATATATATATATATAATTCCTCGGCCAAAATTGGGGTCCCAATGAACACTCATTATGACAATAAAGTTTTATCATTTGGACGTGCTGTTCAATCGTGTAACTCGCCATGGTGATTTGGCATCAGTGACTGAATAATAAACACCATATTAGACAGACCCCACTAAAACAACATGGCCGCCACAGGGCGCCAACATTTACCCGCGCCAATTGAAAAGCCCTTTATAGGAACACGAGAAATAAAGTTCACCGTGATGCAATGTTGTGCATTTTCGTATTCCATAGAGCATGGGCGACCACGACGCTTTCCTATGCCGCATCACAAAATCGCTCTACTACTCGAGACTGCCGATGACCGACCGTCTCAGCCTACCCGTCACCGGTCAGTCCACTTTCTTCCGCGCAATCGATACGAAACTACCGAATACCGAAACTTCGATTAAAACCCCAACTTTTCATTCCTACAGAATTTGCGGCTGAGCTCTTCACCGAAGTTAAGGGAGGTCTGACTCTGGAGCGTCTGGACGTCGAAGAAGCGGGAAGAATATCGAGAAACGCTTGCGTATCGCCGTGCTCCCTGGTCCTCGCGCTTCTGTACCTGGAACGCCTCAAGGACTGCAATCCGGAGTATCTGCACAGAGTCGCTCCGTCCGAGCTCTTCCTAGTGTCTTTGGTAAAATATGAAGCGCTTCGGAAACTCTAGATTGGACGGTAGCGTGTAGAATCTTGTGGAAAGTGAAAAAAGTGGATTGTCCAATCGTGTTCTTTGCAGATGGTTGCCAGTAAATTTTTGAACGACGACGGAGAGGAGGACGAGGTATTCAACATGGAATGGGCACAATCCGGCGACTTGACCATCGATCAGATAAATCGTTTGGAGAAAGATTTTCTTGGTGCTATTGTGAGTTATTTTTGTCTGCTATGGAAGTGCAGTATGTGTGATTCGTTCTTAGGAGCTTGATGCTTGTTCGTCATTATTGTGACTTCTTTGTTGTGTTACCCAGTTTATTTTATTCCTTCATGTATGTTCATTCTTTATACTTATTCCTTATCTTGTCACGAGAAACAAAACACCCGAATATCTCTCTTAATTTGAAAATACGAAGTATGTACATTTCGGCATTTGAATGGTTTGAAAGAACGCACACGGCTATGGGGCCGTCCATATATTACGTCATTCTAAATTTGGGAGGGGGGGGGGAGGTTCGTCTGCGGATGACGGTAAATGATGGATGAGGGGGGGGGGGGGGCGTTTCGAAATTGACGTCATTCTTGTGATACCAGTTAATTCAAAATGTACAATAGTATATTGTACAACTAGAGTGGTTTCCCCGCATGAGTGATGAAAAATATTTTGCAAGTACCTAATGGTATTAATTATTGAACTCATTATTTATTTATTTATTACATAAGGTTTGTCTACATTATATTCGAGAACTTCAAATAACAGCGTACCTATGAAAATAGTTCGATCGAGCCAAAATGAATATGGGAAGGATACGGAGATATTACCCGTGATCCAGGATTTGCAAGAATGGGTGAAACCTCCGTGGGAGCTATCCAAAGAAAACTAAAGAATAGGGAAGAATAATATTATTATATTAATGAAAATTGCCAAAGTACAGAATAATAAAAGATGATTCTATAACAAAATGTGGGAGCTATCCAAAGAAAACTAAAGAATAGGGAAGAATAATATTATTATATTAATAAACATTGCCAAAGTACAAAATAATAAAAGATGATTCTATAACAAAATGTTTTAATGTTACCCAACTTTTCTCAAATCCGCAAATGTTTTAATTTTGCCAAACTGGTAATGACGTCAGTTTTGCGAGAGGGGGGGGGTCATTAGGAAATGACGATAGGATGATTGTAGGGGGGGGGGGGGGGGTCGAAAATCAGCAATAATCGATGACGTAATATATGGACGGCCCCTATCATAATAATTTTTTTTTTTTCATTCTTTTCTTTTATTTCTAGGTCATATATATATATATTTTTTTTCTTCTAGGTCATATATATATATATATATATATATATATATATATATATATATATATATATATATTATGATATATATATATATCAAACACCTTATTTTTTTCTATTTATTTCTACCTATATTTATTTCTAGGTCATATATATATATATATATATATATATATATATATATATATATATATATATATATATATATATATTATGATATATATATATATATCAAACACCTGAAAAAAGTCTAATGCCTTTTTTATATTTTTAAAAATAAAATCGTCCATTTTGAATTGAAGAACGGCTGTAACACGTTTTTGAGCGGCTAAGTCTCGCAGCCGTTTCAGAAGGAGAAGTTTCGTTGGGTTGCTCATTGTTGCTCACGGCGGTGGCAGCGAGCAACAATGTATTTTTCGCGCTAACATTCGGATAATTGAGCGTTCGGATAAACTAAGTCATCGTTCGTATAATTGAGGGTTCGAATGTTCGAGATTCGGATAATCGAGGTTCTACTGTCGCTAACAATTCAACGAGTTTTTGCCTTATTTCTGTTACGCTAAATGTTCAAAATGACTCGCTTGCGCTGCGATACATTATTATTTATTTAATATTTAAGGGTTGAAGGTCACCGTATTCTTCAGACGTGTAACTAACCTTTTACGTCAAAGCAAAAATCTATTTGTTTTTAATGCCGCTACACGTATTTCCACCCTTGAAGAATTTCCCGTTTCATGAAAATCCTCAGGTCCATTTTAAGGGGTACATCTACCTAGCGGCCTGAAAAAAAATTGCTAAATTCCGATTTTTTTTCTGGGAAACGGTTGGTGAAAAAGAAACGCATTTTTTCAACACACAGATACATATATTGAGAGACTGAAGGAAATCACCAAAAAATACAGAAAAACAACAAAAACATGGCCGCCGGCAGATGACGAAATTTTTTTCGCGTCGTTTTGCGGTGAACATTCCGGCTTAAGGCGGGATATCCAATTAGACAGGGAAACATAAGGAATATTGAGCGAATTTTTAAATTAAGAAATAATTATTCTACAATTATCAAACTTTAGGTATACTTTAGTAGTATATTTAAGTATGCGAAACATTTTTTTAAAATTAATTCATCATCAAAATGGCGGAGCTGTGGCAGAGTGTTACAGCAAGGTCGCCACGGGAGTTGCGAATCGGCGTGCAGTCTAGCTTCCCGTAGACTTTGATTTGCAAAAAAGTTCAAACATTTTTTCAGTTAGAACATGTATAGTTGCTATGTGACGGTAATTAAAATGAAGGAAGTGAAAATTTTAGTAAATGCCACGCATTTACAAAAAAATCAACATTTTACGTAACATTTCTGTAAAATGTGAATTAAAGAAGTAGTTTTTATTTCAATTTTTGAAAAACAATTTTCGTCAAGTAGCAGGTACCAATATTATCAATATTTCTACCAAGTTTCAACTCAATCGGCTTGATAGTTTTTGAGTAATCCTGCACGCCAATTTCGATAATGCAGTTTTGAAAAAAATCGCGTTTGAAGTCCACCCCCGCTCCGAATCCGAGCGGTGAGGCACGGCGTTAACGGGCTGTAACGTTTGAAGTTTTTCGAATTTCGCTTTCAAACTTTGGGAAAATATTCTACATATATAGTTCTATCGTTCAATGAAAAAAAAATCGATTTTTTTAGCGTTGTAAATGCATATCCTGCCTCAAACGGTCTATCTGAGATCTCAAAACCAAACGGGTTATTCGAGTTAACAATAATTACGAGTCGTTGACCGTCTCTGATTTTTAAAATATTTTTTTTTCATCATCATCGCGACGAATTGAAACTCGAGCATACGAAACCTATGAAAAAGGTTTCATAGGTTTCGTATGCGATCCTTTAAGAGTCACGTAAAGAGTCACAATTTTACGTGACTCTTAAAGGATCATCGCAGTGTAACAGTTCGAAAAATAGCTGATTTTGGCGATTTTTTTTTCAATGGTTAAAATACGCTAATCAGTCTGGTTTTTTAAATGTCAAATCAAAGCATTCATAAAGAACAAAAAATAAATTTTTAAATGTTTATTTTTATTTTTTTAAATTGTTTTGAACGGTTGAAAGTGTCTTTGAAAAAAAGGAGTCCTCACGGTGTACACGGTTGTGGCCGTAAATGTTATCTGAAACAAAATTTAAAAAAGAGTATTGAGTAGTGTGAAAGCCGCTATTTTACTAGGGATGATTTTTTTTACATCAAAAGTAACCAAATGACGGCGTTTTGAGAAAAAGTATCGAATTTAGTATATTTTTGTCGACAGTTTTTCGTTGAAAGGAAAAATGAAGATTAAAAAAAGCTACCATAGTAAGATAAAGAATGGCGTGAAGAATGTTGTGTTAAAATTTGAGACGGATAGCTTGAAAACGCTTCCTTTGTGAGTGTACGCCGTTTTGAAAAATGCGTCCGTCCGCGCTAGGTCCCGCGCAGCTGGTCGAGTCCCTTTTTCTGAGAAAGGGATCCTGTAGCAACCGAAATAATTCGAATTTCGCCCCAAAATTTTAACAGCATGTTTATAACCGTATATACTATCATATAAGGCCAAAAAATCGATTTTTCGAAAATTTTACAACATGATTATCCTTTAAGGCCTTAAGCCACAGTAACGGGTATAAAATCATGTGCGAATTGAACAATTTTTTTCGTATATCAAAAAGTGATTCACTCATAAAATTAATTACACATCTATTTAGTATGAATGTCAAGCTGTTGGAAAAATATATATATATTTTTTTCGATGTACAAATTGTCCGACTACTAATATTTTCTTTTATCTTCTTTTTCGGCTCTCCACACCGTGACATTTAGCATCCACAATTTGTTACTTAGAACAAAAAACAAAAATTCTCGTCAATCTACATTAGAATACCCAGAGAAGTACGTACGGAATTCAAAAAATATTGTTTTATTCAAAATTCGTAGGTATTTGAACTTAAAAAATGAATTTTCAGTGAAAAATTTCGTTATAACTGCTCATAAAATTAAAAGTTTTCGATTAATCAGAAATTCCGTACGTACTTCTCTGCGAAATGCAATTAGGAACATAACTTTTAAATTTGAAGTAAATCGAGTGAAACTTGTTGAAGTTATTCATCACGCCAATTGGAAAAAAGCTGTTTCGAGAAGTTTCGAATAGTCGGCCATTTTGTACATCGAAAAAAAAATTCTAACAGCTGATATTCATACTAAATAAATGTGTAACTAATTTTATGAGTGAATCACTTTTGCATACGAAAAAAATTGTTAAATTCGCACATGATTTTATCTGTCTTTTATGACTGTGGCCTGAGGATTTAAAGACAATCTGCTCGTACACACGTGCGTAGATAGGTAAAATAAAAATGACACGAAATTCAAATGATTGACCACAGGACTGGGCGATATTCGTCAAGGATCGTGATTTTTGGGATCGCCTGCGAAAGCTCGAGACGGACATAGCATACAAAGAAGGACGCAAGCGCGGTTGGTTCTCCTACACGGAATTGTCGTGTCTGATGGATAACGTGCCCCTGGCCGCGCTGATCCACGCCTTCGTCAGCGTCTCCTCGATATGTTTGGCCACATACGCGGCTGGTTTGGTCACGTTGCTTGGCTCGGTTCTCGTTGCGAGCCAATTGCCAGGAACGTCGCTGGTGCCTCCTCCGTCCTCGCAGAGCGTCCAATCGGGCGACATCGGCGAGGCGACAAGTTTTACGAATCCCCGCCTCGCCACGAGCCACACCGACGACAGTGACGACACTGCGGAAAACGAGGAAATATCCGAGCTCCTCTCAGGCGATCTCCGGTCTTACAACAATTCTTGCGCAAATTGTACAAGCACGAGGGCGACGAAAAGAAATTCGACGGTGGAATACGCGAGCTGGGAATGGTGGCTCGACTCGATGATGACCTGGCTGCCGGAATACTCAAAAGTCATTGAAGAAAACAGCCGTGGTTATAACAATAATAACGTCGGCAAAGAGTCATGGAGGAGGGGCGCTATCGGGAGAGTCGTCGAGAACGTAAAATTGCAACGCACGGGCGCTTACACGTCGAACGGTGACGAGACTTACACCCGCGAGGCCGAGAATCTCATTATGGAAATCAATTGGAGGGAGACACTCTCGTCGAATCTCGATGTGGCCAGCAACGACTGGCGTTATTACGCGACTAAGATCTCCCTCGGGCATGGACATTGAGAATACGACCGAAAAATACAAATGAATTACCGCAAATATCTGGCCTGGAAGCTGCAGCGTGTGCTTACTAATCCGCGGTACCTATGGAATAAAATAAACGAGAAAAACGAAAACGCTTACAAGCTTAAGCGTATAATATATATATATATATATATATGAATATAAAAGGTATTCCACGTGAATCCGGTGAACTTTTTCCCTGACCCCCGCCAATTCGATTAAATTTTTAAATCTGATTCCATTCACTCTAAGACACCTTGAATTTTTTTACATTCTTTGAAACAGCCCCTAGGCAAAAAAAATCTCCGAAAAAAAACGCCTTGATTTAAAAATGTGAAAGAAAATCCCAACCATGTGTGATTATATGTAAACATTTTCAAGCTATCACCCGCAGTGGAAGTATGATTTTTTCTGTGCTTTCTGAGCGATTAACGTTTAAAAAAATCCGAAAATTGACTACTAACTGTTCAAGGTCCATGATTGTAATTTAGTTATTCAAAAATGGTCAAAAAAATTCATTGTGGGTATCAAAATATTTAAGTATCCGCTCGAAGTAAGCGGTTCTTGAATTTTTCGAATTTTTTCCAACGTTAATCGCTCGGAAAGCGCAGAAAAAAATCATACTTCCACGGCGGGTGATAGCTTGAACATTTTTACATATAATTACGCATTTTTGGGAGTTTTTGAGGATTTTTAAATAGGGGCGTTTCTTTTTCGGAGAATTTTTTTTTACTAAGGGTTGTTTCGAAAAAGAGAAAAAAATCAGGGTGTCTCGTAGTCAATGAAATCAGATTTAAAAAATTAATCGAATTGGCGAGGGTCCGGGAAAAAGTCCACCGCATTCACGTGGAATACCTCATATATATATATATACAGGGTGTGCCTCTTATCTCTGCCACTCTAAATAACTCGATAATTATCGACGTCACAAAAAAATGTTCCAGACAAAAGTTGTACGGTGTGAAGGGGGCATTCAAATGCGACCAATTTTTTTTTATTTCGGTGGAGGCGCCGACGCATTTTAAAATGGAATGGTACATTTTTTTTCAACCATCTTGTGGAGCACCTTAGGCCGCATAAAAAACATCAGGAGGTCAAAGTCGTTCAAGGTCATTCAAGGTCACCTATTAAAATGAAATACAAATCTAAATATCTCGGATCACTACCCAATATTTGGTAGTGATCCGAGATATTTAGATTTGTATCATCGATACTGACCTTGAATGACCTTGAACGACGATCCATTTAAAAAAGTGGAGGTGACCTTGACTGTGCGTCAGCAGCTCCACCGAAATAAAAAAATTCGTCGCATTTGGTTGCCCCCTTCACACCGTACAACTTTTGGCTGGAACATTTTTTTGTGGGGTCGATAATCACCGAGTTATTTCGGGTGGCAGAGGTAAGAGGGACACCCTGTGTATATATATATATATATATATATATATATATATATATATATATATATATATATATTTATATTGAAAGAAAAAAACGAACGTAGCTTGAAGAAAAAAACAGAAACAATAAGAAGAAAATAACAAATATATTTTTTGTACTAACTCTCCAATTGTCGCGTCGATTATTCTTTATAAAAACTAACCCGGAGTGACTTTTTTTCAATAAAGAAGGAAGGATTTCGCAATTGATTCGGATTGGATTTTTATTGAACTCCATTCACGATTTCCTCGGTTTTTTAATTTTACATTTCAATGCGATCCCGAAGTCCCACGGGCGTAATTTTTTATTTGTTCTAAATATTGCACTGGTATTGTTACCACATCTCCGTTATTGTTTTTCTTCGTATACGATACCTACTAGATACATAGCCACATACACACGAGTGAGAAACTATCGGAAAAGTTGAACTACCGCAATTTCTCAGAGACGATTGCCTTACCGGTTACGCATAGCCCTGCCTATTTTCGTCAACTAATTATTGCGACGCGTGTCGTTTTCGATCGGTACATTGAGATCGCCGAAAAAAAAATAATCGTTTCGTTGGGAAATCAGAGTCGAAGATTTCATCACGTCATGAGCGAATTAAAAAAAACATATGTATAAAAAATTAATTACAGTTGAGACGCCGACATTGAGCGTATATAATAATTGATCCCGAAAAACATAAATAGAGCACCTAAGATAAAATTGTACATCGAATATTTGGAAAGTTCTCTTTCGTTAGTTGAACTCTCATCGATCTTTCTGAACAAAGTTTTTTTTCGCAAAAACTCGCCGCAGCACATAAAACGCCACCGGCGAAAAGATCGAACATTTTTCGCGTTATTTCGACGAAACGGAGCCGAAAAAACAGGATTCTTTGGATATGTCCGAGGTCAATTTGTAGTGAATGCCTGTTCTTTCGAGTCCCTTCAAGAGGCGTGACTATTGCTATTTAAGAAAAAATGGCACGTGGGTTCACATGGCACGAAAATCGCAAAAAAAAAGGATCACAGTGAGAGAAAAAGAGTAGTGGAGGATAAGACAAAAATAAGCACAACGTGTGTTATTTTTTTAATGTTTTTAAGGGTTAGGCTACTGTGAACATAACGGACACCCGTTCGTCGCTTGAAGCAACTGAAATTGAAAAGGAAGGTCCATTATATGGTGCAGGAATAGCAGATTAAAGGTAAACTTGTGATTACAACGATAGAACTGCTAGTAAAACTTTAAACGCGCTTTTCTCGAAATTATGTTTGTCAAAACGGTGTACACGATTTCTCGACATCTAATCAACGGATTCACTTGAAATTTGGTACACTTATTCAGTGTAATAGTAGTTTAGTCTTGACCGATGTTTTTCTCCTTAACACTTTTTTTCATTACTTATTAACAATGATGTTATTTGACCTCGAAAAATCGGAATAAAATCAAACATTTTTCTTTGATAATTGGTACAAAAAAGTTAGTCTTAAACGAAAAAAAAAAATTTAGTTATTAACAATAATGTCATTCTTCCTCGAAAAATCGAAAAAAAAAGAACGGCTTTATTTGAAATTTGGTACACTTTTTCAGTGTAATAATAGTTTAGTCTTGCCCGACGTTTTTCTCCTTAACATTTTTTTTTCGTTAGTTATTAACAATAATGTCATTTTGCCTCGAAAAATCGGAAAAAAATCAAACATTTTTCTTTGATAATTGGAACAACGAAAAAGCTGAAGCCTTATTCGAAACAAAAACAATTCATTATTTATGAACAATAATGTCATTGTTCCTCGAAAAATCGAAAAAAAAATCAATTTTTTTTCTCGATATCTAATGAACGGATTTACTTGGAATTTGATACACTTATTCAGTGTAATAATAGTTTAGACTTGACCGACGTTTTTCTTCTCGAATTTTTTTTTTTCATTGGTGATCAACAATAACGTCATTTTACCTCGAAAAATCGGAAGAAAAGCAAACTTTTTTCTTTGATAATTGGAACAACAACAAAAAAGCTGAAGTCTTAGCCAGTATTATGTATTTTAAGAAAAAAAATAGTTTTTTTAGACCTAGTAGCAAGGAAAAGTCGCGAAGTCGACCTCTCCGATTTCGATTAAATTTGGCATGCTTGTAGAATGGTTAAAAATAGGCGACACGTATTTTTTCATATCTGTGGAACCCGATTTTTAAGGGGTGAAACGCACCCTCGAAATTAGGGGTGTTTTTCGTTCTTCGTCGATAACGTTATCGCTCTCATCTCCAATGTATAATGCACGAAAAAAATAAACATTGTTGCAATTTGAACCTTTTCCATATCTCGTACCGTTAAGGGAGCTTTCCAGTGTGAAATTTTCAAAAAATCGATTTTTTTTTTGCTTTATCGAATAGTATACACTCTTCCCATCGCTTCTTTGGCATCGCTGATTGACCGTAAGTAAACGATTTACCTAAAATTTCCTCACTTGAAACTTTGAACGCGTTTTTCTCGAAACAGCATTTTTCAAAACGGTGTCCAACTTGGAGGGCAGAGTTTTAAAGCTATCGAGTTGAATTTTTTACACAATATTCTTAACGTCATTGTTTATCGTGCTATGGAAGCTTTTTTTTTTTTTGACATCTTCCTATTTTTTTGTAAAAAAAACTGCCAAAAAAAATGCTAAAATCGATACTTTTTGTTCAAACCGGCGCCATTTTTGCAAAAAAAAAAAAAAGCCTCCATAGCACGAAAGCCAATTATATACCGATCAATAATCTTTTTGTGTTTTTTGTTTCAGATCAAAATTGTGACCCCCAACGTGGACACCACATCCAAGTGCATTTTCTGCAACAATTGTTTCATCATTTTTATAGATATTAATTAATAAATAAATCGATCTTTAAAAAATTGTTTTGTATTCTTCAATACCCAATTAATATACAAAAAAAAACCAGACCGATTAGATTATTTTTTCTTTAAAAAAAAATCGCGAAAAACAGCGATTTTTCGGGCTGTCACACTGGAAAGCTCCCTTAAAACGTTATCGATGAAAAACACCCCAATTTTCGAGGGTGCGTTTCAACGCTCAAAAATCGGCTTCCGCAAATATAAAAAAAATAAGTGCCCTCTACTTTTACCCATTCTACAAGCATGTCAAATTTCATCGAAATCGAAGAGATCGACTTCGCAACCTTTCCTTGTAAGTGGCCAAAATCCAGTACACAGTTGAGCCTCGCACGTTCAAAGATCCTTCAGGAGATTGTTCACAAGTCCTTTAATTATTAATATTTTTAATGAAATTTCGAACACAAATTTGTTAATGTACAAAAAAATAAATGTCCAAACGATTTTTCAATCATCTTACTTATTACTTTGAAATAATTTTTGTTTTTCAAAATAAACCTGATTTTCGCGTCGTCACAGTAGCCTCGCCCCTTATAAGTAGTACCCTCAACATTCCTTTGCGCTTTTTCTTGTTCTGTAACTTTTCTCCCGTATCGGAAATTCGGGAAATTCGACCTATACTTTTCGCCGGTGTGTGGCCCGGCCCGAATTTTCATTCGATCTTTTCACCGGAACGGCGAACGTCCTTGAGCCTAACTCCGAGGCGACAAAACAATCCATCGTTTTCATTAAGTTTACGAACGAAAAAAATTGAATGACTTCGTAGTTTCGCTATCGCGAGTAAATAGCGCGAAGGTTGTTTCGTTTTTGTTCTTTTGTCACACTATATACATACGTACATTAAATACATACATACGTGGGATGCACAAATGCCCTAGGCTTAATATTATCATTATCGTTACGAGAGCTTCGATAGCGTAGTTTGGTCGCGGAAGCGCGTCATTGCGATTCGACTATCTATAACATATAAAAAGGTGGAACAATTCTATGCCGCGCACTTCCTATGAGAAAATCATAATGGCAATACATTGTAGTTTTTGTTCTTTTACAGCATTATAGCAATGCACTATAAATCTAGTGTTTTCTCATTTACGATGTTTAGCGTTTGATCCGTTTGTTTACTTCTTCGGTCCGAAAATACTAATTTTTGTCGTCTATTTTACAAGCTCACGTCCCTAAAACTACTACTGCTTCTCGTGGAGCATTCGGCGGTCCTGATGACTTCGTGACCGCCGCGGGATCTTCCGCCTTCGAGTCCTTTCCTCCCATTAGCAGAAGAGGCGTCATCCCCAATATGCAACCAATCGTCACACCGATCACTCGACCCTGCGAGACGAAAAAAAGAACAATTGAAAATGTTTTTTAAGCTTAAATTCTTAAATATTTGTATTTAAATATTTGAATTGTATTTTAAGCTTAAGGTAATCCTATCGCCCGGCTTCAATCCATAGGTTTGTTCTAATTTTTTTGAGCTTCACTAAATATATTAATAATCGTCTCTGTAAAATTTCAGGGTCGGTAATCGACCTAATTACAGAGAAAAAAATATTAAAATTGCGTATTTTTGTGAAGGAATTCCGAGACGACATACAAAAACCCAGTTTCCAGTCGCTACAAAAGTGTATATAATAGTGGGAATCCGTCAGATTCTTGAAAATAATCAGATTTACATACTTAACACTTGTAGTAATGCCTCAGAAAAAATTACGCTTATTGACCTAATTTTTATGTAATATTAATTTTAATTTGAACTTCCGGTATTGCATTTATTACCACTCGCTACGATAAAGAGACGAGATAGCAAGGCAACAGCTGACTCTAGTCGTAAGCTCATTTCACTCATTCGAATTTCCACACATATTTCATTTTTAACCGACATATTTCGCCGACACAAAGTATCCACGCTTTTTACCAGTCGTGGCCCTAATACAATGCTTTATACTTCCCGCACCTGACATTGTTCTGACAGATCGACGTTGAAAAGCATGAATGTTAAACTCGATTCCCTATTTATATAGAAAACGTTTTCACCCACGTCTGATAGGTTAGAGAATATTTCTACTGCTAACAGTTGTTGCCTCACAAAGTAAATCATATATATTATAATAATATTGATAAAACATTATAGAAATTGTATTCTACTTCAACGGAGCTCGTCCAAACAACCCCAAACAATTTTCCATCGACATTTTCAGTTGCAGAAAATGATTTCTCACCATATTCGCAGCTCGCCTCGACACCGGCATGTCCAACTGCACGGGCGTCAACTTCGGTTGCTCGAAGCCGATCTTCTGTGCCAACATTTCAACATAGAAAGCCGACCCGATCCCGAGAATGTCGGAAATCGTATTGCCCAAAGCTGCGGCCGCCATCGTCGTTAGCGATATTATAGCACCCATGGAAATCTCGATATGCTCACCCTAAACAATATTCAACCCAAATCCCTCCATTAAAAACAATCCCAAAAGATTACTGGAAAAAGAAGAAAAATCTTGCAACTTTTGTGAATGTTACTCACGGCGATTATCATGATGAAGTTGTCGAGAAAACCAAAACCGATGAATGGAATTGCGTTAGCGACGGAGACTGAAGAGAAACGAAGAAAAAAACACGACAATCAAAGAATATGTATTTTCCTTTTTTTCAAAGTGGACATGTGAAAAAATAGTAATCTGATCTTACTTAGGATGAGGGATAGTGTAAAACCAATGAAAAAAAAAACCAATTGAATCAAACAAATATATTGGTTGATCCAAATAAATGTGCTGCTGCGGAGTGCCACTGATATAGGAGATTGTTACAATACTATAAAATATTGCAAATTGTGATTGATTTAAATAACATATTATTTTATTTGAAAAAGCTCTTCTGTGCTCTGAATATCTACATTATCCTTCAAATATTGGAGTACAACTTTGCAGTGACCGTTTTACTTAGAGAGCCACTGCGGCCGAAGTAGTGGCCCTAGCTCAATAAAAAAAGTGGCATTTTAAACTAGAGTCTCTGCCAATGTAAACAATTTAAAAAAGCTAACGGATACGTGTATGCATTATAAAGTTATTGGCACTCAAACATGGCAACCTACAAGCCGAATTCTCAGCATTTGCGGGAACTGCTCCAAAGACAACAAAGGAAGGGATTTTTGCACCGGATTGTGACTGGAGATGACAAGTGGGTTTACTACGATAATCCTAAACGCCGAAAATCATGGGGACTGCCTGGTCATATTCCGTCATCGACGCCCAAACCGAATATTCACGGATCCAAAGTGATGGTGTGTATCTGGTGGGACCAGCTGGGCGTTGTGTACTATGAGCTGCTCAAACCATCCGAAACCATCACAGGGGAACTCTACCGACGTCAGTTGATGCGCTTGAGTAAGGCACTCAAAGAGAAACGGCCACAATTCAACGACATACATGACAAGGTGATGCTGCAGCATGACAATGCCCGACCCCATGTTGCAAATGTCGTGAAAAAGTACTTGGAAACGCTGAAATGGGAGGTTTTATCCCACCCGCCGTACTCTCCAGACATTGCCCCTTCCGACTATCACTTGTTCCGGTCAATGGCACACGATTTGGCTGACCAGCACTTCGGTACTTACGAAGAAGTCAAAAATTGGGTCGATTCCTGGATTGCCTCCAAGAACCAAGACTTTTATCGACGCGGGATTCGAATGCTACCTGAAAGATGGGCCGAGTTCGTAGCTAGCGACGGGCAGTACTTTGATTAAAAAATATGTAGCCACTTTTTTATAATAAAGCCTTAAACTTTTGAAAAAAACGGTCACTACAAACTTGTACTCCCAATAAAATTATATTCGATTGAAGTCATTCTATATACAATCCGTAGATGTATCAGATGAAATAATTAAGCGGTTGCTACAAACATTTTTTATTTCGTACAAAAATATAATCAATAGAATTATTTCTTTACTACATCGAAACGAATATGCCATGGGACGTAAGTTTTTCAATTTGTTTTAAATCTTAAATAAAAAGTGAGTATTAGAATGATCATCCACGATAATAGTGGATGAGAATATCAGATATTCAATGGAATATCCATGGAGAGAATATCAGATATGCAACTGATTAGAACAGATACTACACTTTGATCTTAGCCACAGGCCAGAAGTGATGCTATTTAGAGTTTCTCCAGAGTTTAAGTAGATTTTCGGTTCGCGCTACGCTTACGAGAAACGAGCGCGCGTGCGGCTTCTAGCGGTTACTCCGAGAACTACGGGTTTCCTCGCACCTATAATTTCGGTGGCGCTCGGCCATGATTTGGTTGAATTTTTTCAACCAAATGTGCAAGAAACAAATTTTACTTTCGCATAATTTTTTAATCAATTCAGACATTTGCTTAATATTTTTCAATGAAAATAAAATATTAATATTTTAACGAATAATGTACTTAAAAATCAATATCGGATATGGTGAAAACAATAAAATAACATATTTACTCAATAGAAATTTTATTGGAAGGAAACGAGCGAAATTCAATTTTACTTGTGTACTCGAATCAACAATATTCATGTTATGAATTGAAACGCTTTTTTCGTTCGTTGCAGAAATTGCATTCAAAACTATATAATTTGTTCGCGATAATTTTTTAGATAGTTTCATTAATATATTGTTCTCGGCTAACAATACATCTTTTGAATGAAAACAAACTTTCAATTTAATCATGCTATTGAAGTCAATAGCGTTTTGTTTGGACTAATAAATCCGATTATTTACACCAACAATTTTACAATTGAATCAACGAAATTTCATTCAATAACACCAATGATATTAGATCAATGATTTTTTTTCTCAGTGTACTACTAGTAAATGTGATCTTACCTCTCATAAGATCTCTTCTTGCCGGCAGGGGAACTGTTGCGACTGTAACACCAAAGATGCGGAATTAGAATGCAGAATACTCGTTCACAATATTTAGAATCTAGTTTCAATGAAATTGCGTAAAAGTGGACGAAACCCTTGCGCAATGCAAAATTTGTACTATGTCTCAACTACTACGTCAAACTTGTACAAACTTGTACAAGTTGTACATTGATTCAATATGTTCGAAAATTATTTTTATACGTGTATATTACGGTGTATTAAGGGCTTACACTACTGAAGAATTTAAATTGTTTTTTAAAGTGATTTTTTTTAATTGGCTTAAGAGATGCTTTGAACCATCTAGAATAAGGGGGTAAAAGTAAAACAAACGTCCGCAGGCCCGTGTGGGTCTATACGTACGGGATTTTCCATAAGTTAATTATAACATTAGTGATTAACAAATTATTGTCCTTTTTTTTACTGTCGAAAATGGAGTTCTTACTTGAAATGCTTGCCAATTACACAAAAATTCATATTTTCAAAATCCCCTATGTATTTCTCCAGCTATACTCATGTAAATTAAGAGAATTAATGTTTTTTTCCAAATTCAAACTTGCGTCAGTATGCTGCGTGCCTCAGAGCGTTTCAAATTCAAAATGCCTGGCGAGAATGGCTCTAGCGTCACCATTTTGTATAATTTTTCAATAGACATTTTTTTGTTCACTTGAAGATACGACTAATCAAATCCTTAAATCTTATTATCCTCTTACTTGTCCTTCCACCAAAAAAAAATATCGCGAAAAGTCACTTGAATTTAGACGTTTACAGTGGTGTAAGCCCTTAACGTAGTCATCGGGGTGTGTCGAAAAAAAAATTATGCAAGAATTGAGTTTCCTTACTTGAATTTCTTTCCGTTTGGATTTTTTAAAAATAATTATATTTTTTTCCCTTTGTATTCATACGGATTATTATATCTTATGATCGAACTTAAATAACGAAAAAATGATTATTGTTTAGATCAAGTTGAAGATTCGTACAGCTGACTTGCAGAATGTTGGAATTTGCATCGTAATGCAACGAAAATCTTTCTCTACGCATTATTTTTTTTTTTCAGTGTTATCCAAATATTTTCTTGTCCGTTAATGCTGTATTGGGTCATCCCTAAATAATGCAGTTTTTAATACTTTTATTTTTCAAACTTGGGATTAAGAAAATTATTTTTTAATCCAAAATATATTCTGCTTCATTTTCTACAATGCTCTTTCATCTTTCTGGTAAGGCTGTAGAGGCCCCTCTTTCCAAATTCACTTGTCAGTGACGAAAAATGCAATTGAAAAAATTGCACTCTTTATGGGATGACGCAGTATGTTTCTAACGAGGATCTTGGAGAACGTTCGACTGATTTTCGCAGCCCGAATTCACCAAATCAATATTTGGGCAATTCAAAAGAATTAGTTTTCGTTGCGTTCCGGCGATGCAAATTTTAATATCGGGGCCGGGTTGAAATTCCGAACTTTGAATGATCAGAACGCTTACAGCTCCGAAAGAATACTACCCCGAAAGATCGAAACTCCGAAAGAATTTTATCCGAAAGACCAAAACTCCGAAAATCTGAACGCCTGATTTTCGGTGAAAAAAACGCTGTATTTTCGTTGATAAAAAAAACTGTGCATCGGAAAAAAAATCCTTCATTAAAGCACTGCTTTTTGATATGTAAACGAAGCTTGTGAAATTTTAAGTTGATCGGTGCAGTGATTTCCGAGATATCGTGGTCACCAATTTTCAAAAAGTAATTTTGAGAAAAACCCTTTCAAAGTTCGTCGGTTCGCGGAACCGGCCTATAAACGCCCATAACTCCTTCAATTTTGAACAGATCGAACTGAAATTTTCAGATGATTAGCGAAATGTTATGTTTTGAGAATGTGTCGAAAAATAAATATCAATATCAATATTTTCGAAATTCAACTAGGTGTAAGCCCTCAAAGAGTTTTTTAAAATAAAGATCTCGATATCAATATTTTTCACAAGCAACGACTATTAGAAAAAATCGTATATTCCCATGAAAAATTAAAGGCCTTTTTCATCCAGCTATAATTTGTTTAAAAATGATTATATCGAGATTAAAATAAAAGGCTATTCAAAGCTGTCAAAGTCAGCTCCACGAATCTTCAACCTGATCCAGCAAACGTCAATCACTCCTCAAATTATTCAAATTTGAACGCCACAAGCAAATTTTCCGACTAGTCTAGTGGGAAAAGAATCATGAAGCACTTGCAAGGAACATCACTTTGGTGTCCTCTTCCGATTTTGATGAAACTTTTTTATGTGGAAGAGTATCAAAAACTAAGAGACACGTATCTTTTTTTATCGGCGGAAAAATGGTTTTAAGAGATGAAACGCACCCTCGAAAATAGGGGTGTTTTTCGTTTTTCGTCAATAACGTTATCGTTCTCGTCTCCAATGTATAGTACACAAAAAAATAAACATTGCTGCAATTTGAAATTTTTGTTATATATCGTACCGTTAAAATGTTATCGACGAAAAACTAAATACATCCCCATTTTTGAGGGTGCGTTTCACCCCTACAAACCGTTTTTCCGCCGATAAAGAAATACGTGTCTTAGTTTTTGATACTCTTCCACATAAAAAAGTTTCAACAAAATCGGAGTAGGACACCATAGTGGTGTTCCTCGTTAGACTCAAGCTCGAGTTGAATTACTCCTTAAGGTATTCAAATTTGGACGCAACAAGAAAATGTTCATTCCGGTCAATTGGAAAAAAATTACAAAGCACTTGCAAGGAACATCCCTCAGATGTCGTCCTTCGATTTTGTTGAATCTTATATATGTTATGAAGCATTGAAAACTAAGAGACGCGTATTTTTTTTATCGTCGGGAAAACGTTTCTAAGGGATGAGACCAGCCCTCGAAAAAAGGCATGTCAAGGTATAATATTGCAGTTTCATCCACAAGTAGTCGACCGATCGCAAGAAACAAAAACAAAAATTCTTCTAATCCGAAGCAACGAACAATCCACTAGAGAGTTATCGCAAAAAATAATCAAGGGGTGAATCACCCCTATTCGAGGGCTGGTTTCACCCCTTAAAACCGTTTTTCTGCCGATAAAAAAAAATACGTGTCGCTTAGTTTTCAATGATTCATAACATATATTAAGTTTCAACAAAATCGAAGGACCTGAGGGATATTCCTTGTTAGACTCGCGTTCTCGAGCCAAAATTCGCCATGCGTTGTTTTTCATGCCTAATAATATTTAAAGGGCTCGGTGTGAGCATTTTTTTTCGACACAGCGATGTAATTACAAAATTAGTGTAAATCTTAACAGCTAGAGAAAAAACGGCGATGCTCTGAGAAAGGAGAACGAAAAAGAAGCCATAAATATTGTAAAATCCATACAGATTTTCAGATCCTCAATACATGCTCCATGCTCGATACACAAACAGTGAGAACGAAGAAAAAAGAGTGATTTAGACATAGACTTACAGAATAGATCATCCGTGTGAGAGGTAAAGCAGAAAGGAGATAGCCTGTGTCAGTAAAGATCCAGTAAAGATTTTGTCGTCGTTTTTTTTTTCAAACTGGTGCGTTTGAAAAAAAAGGGAAGATAGATATTAAAGGCGAAGAAAATAAAACCGGGTTGAATGGACGTCAAGCAAAAACGATGCGACATTGCGTGCCCGATAGCTGATGGTGGAAGGCAGAGATGATGATGGCTGGATGATATCTCGCCGAAGGGACTGCACATCGAGTGCATGCAATTTAGAAAAAGATGATAATGGTCGTGTTCGTTGGGTCTCATCATTTTGATTGCGCATGCGGATAATGATGGGCATTTGATGATGCGCACGGTTCATTGCGCAGTTGCGCGTTGCGCATCATTATGCACATGCGCACTTGTTCGTATCAAAATGATGAGACCCAACGAACACGACCATCATGGGAAAGACAGCTGCCATTTTTCGTCACTGACGGCGCTAGCATAGCACGTCCCGAGAGTGCGGTGTCTGAGTGTTTGTTTTCAACCAGACGGTCGAATTTGTTTATTTATTTACGATTTCTCTAATTATTTGCGGGTAGATAGCTGTTTATTTCAAGTGGTTCAGTGTTGTGCGTAGAATGTACGGCTGAAGGGACACATTTTTTCCCTAAGGATGACGCTAGGCGCAGACAGTGGGAAATAGCTTTGTCCTTATGTCCCCTGTGACCATGGTCCCCTCTGCTTTTGAATGGATTTTAAGGAGTTAGGCCACAGTAACGGGTATAAAACATGTGCGAATTTAACAATTTTTTTCGTATTAAAAAGTGATTCACTCATAAAATTAATTGCACATCTATTTAGTATGAATATGAAGCTGTTAGAATTTTTTTTCGATGTACACAATGGCCGACTACTCGAAACTTCTCGAAACACCTTTTTTCCAATTGGCGTGACAAATAACTTCAACAATTTTCACTCGATTAACTTCGAATTTAAAAGTTATGTTTCTAATTGCATTTCGCAGATAAGTACGTACGGAATCTCTGATTAATCGAAAACTTTTCATTTTATGAGCAGTTTATGAGCAGTTATAACGAAATTTTTCACTGAAAATTCATTTCTTAAGTTCAAATACCTACAACTTTTGAATAACACAATATTTTTTAAATTCCGTACGTACTTCTCTAGGTATTCTAATGTAGATTGACGAGAATTTTTGTTTTTGTTCTAGGTAAAAAATTGTGAATGCTAAATGTCACGCCGCGGAGCACCCAAAAAAAAGATAACAAAAGAAAATATTAGGAGTCGGCCATTTTGTACATCGAAAAAAATATACATATATTCTAACAGCTTGATATTCATACTAAATAGATGTGTAATCAATTTTATGAGTGAATCACTTTACATACGAAAAAACATTGTTAAATTTGCACATGATTTTATACCCGTTACTGTGGCCTAAGGCCTTAAGGTAGAATGAGCGCGCGCTCTTGATTTCTATAGATTTTGTACAAATTTTAACCAGACATTGTTAAAACGTTCATATCATTATGCATGTTTGATTGAAATTTCAGAACAGTCGACTATTTAGATTGGTAAATAATGGGTTTTTAAATTGCTACTTTTAACACTGCAGGGTCTGCATTAATCGAAAGTCAGGTCACATAATTCGCCGTACCATTCTATTGTGTTTATAAGCTTCGAAAAAAAAATGTTTAGATAGCAAACTAGTTAGGAAAAGAGTGAAAAAAGTTTGGATCGCCTTTACTATTCGGTTTTGCTAAAAAACGTTCAGTAAAGACATAATAATTCTCCGTAAAAAATATTTGTTCCCTATAATAAGAAGACATATGGCAACACCGCAGAATAGTATTGTTCAATATTGCGAGATAAAAAAAATTATCGTGTTCCTAAAGTTAAAAACTTGTATCATAAAAAAATATTTGCGTTATAAATATTAATATTTTATATTGTTTATGTTATCTTCATTAACAAATAAAAGTGCTGGTTAATTCATAACTGATTAAAAACTTTGGTCGATTAAAAATTACTTCTAAATGAAAATTTGTGTTACAGTATTATTTTAAATATACCGCGCAAACTTACGTCATTGGATGAGTGGAACGATGCGGTGTTGACATATGTCTTCTTATTATGGGGGACAAATATTTGTTACGGAAAATTATTCTGTCAAAATTTCAATGCAGATCCTGCAGTGTTAGAAGTTGCAATTTTAAAACCCATTATCTCCCAATCTAAATAGTCGACTGTTCTGAAACTTCACTCAAACATGCATAATGATATGAACAATGTCTGGTTAAAATTCGAACAAAATCTATAGAAATCAAGAATTCGTACTCGTTATAACTTAAGGGGTAAGGCCACTGTAAATTTTTTGAAAAATCGATTTTTTTTTATTGGCTTAAAAAATAGTTTAAACCCTCTAGTTTAAAAATAGTTTAAATCCTTTTAACTTCTTTTTTAAATTTTTTCCAATAAAAACTATTCGCAAAACTTTAAACGCGTTTTTCTCGAAACATGGTTTTTCAAAATGGCACGCAGCATAACTCGAACAATTTTCATTTTTTTTTACTTGAAATTTTAACCAGATGTGAACATTTACATTATCTTGAGAATGTCGATCGGAATTTTCAAGAACTTTATTTATTGATTTTTTATTAACAAAAAACTTGCCGTTTTTTTCGTCAAAAATCAATTTTTTTTTTCAAACGCACGCCAAATCCACAAAAATTGATACTTTTTAAAATCCGATCGACATTCTCTAGCTATAGCCCTCTAGATTAATGGTTTTTTTTTTGTTCTAGATTCAAAAGTGCACCAGTGGTGCTGCGTGCCGCGGAGCCCTGGAAGCAAAACATGTCCCGGGAAGATAGCTGTGGAACCGCCATTTTGTTTTTTTTTACTGTAAAAAGATTTTATAATAAAGTTTAATGTATGCCCGATAACACCATTAAAAGTTTTTTTTCAAATACCTTCAATTTCGGGAGCAAAAAATTAGTGAAAAAACCTTTTTTTTTGGGCCGTTACAGTGGCCTTACCCCTTAAGCGAGCAGATTTATTTTGAAGATTTATTGCACACAACAGTGAATGCAGAGATGCCTCTCTTCTCTGCGCACAATACAAATAAACTCTGCAATAACCTCAATGTCTCTCACAGATATATGGTACAAACAGCGACGTGGATCGCTCTAAAGTGTCCGTTTTAATAACGGAAGCACAAGAAAATTTCGAAATAACGAAAAATTAAAATTGTTAATTGTAAAATATAATATTTTTAGAAAATATGTATAATCATTCACTTTCGAGGACGTGACGTGAGTTCGAAATGATCGGGACGTGCTATGGTGGCGCCATCTGCCCCGAGCTTTGCGTTGCCTTTCCCATTACTCTACGGTAATTCCCACGTGAGATGTAAACTATATGAACAATCTTCACATTTGCACTAACCGACACATAGAACACGTAATAATTGTTTCTTTTTTATTATGTCCACTCGTTTTGTCTTTCTATTGAGTTTTTGTGCTTGTACGTGTGCGTGTGCGATTCGTTGTTTCATGCGAGCTTACACGAGTCTTCCCATTGTTCCGCTTGAAGCATAATCAGAAATCTGTTAGTAAGCACGTTACGGCAGGATCTTGGAGAATCATGAACACAAATTATTCACCGCTTTTGTACACTCTGTATCGTCTTTTTTTACCATAACGCTTCTCATCAGTTTCATTAGAGAGTGAATACATTTTTTAATGGAAATCGATTACAAATATTTCCGGTAAAAAGTGGGCTCTTAAGAGGTAACGCCATCAGGTCAGGTAAAAAACTGCTATAGGGAATTGGTGATTGAAGTTGATTTAAAAAAAAATGGATGAAGTATGTTGGTCGCTCAAAATATATAGAAGAGAGGGTACAAGACATTTTTTAAATATTTTTCTACATCCAAAGACGTCCGAAGACGTCCGAAGACGTCCGAAGACGTCCTTCTTTATGAGGACGTCAATGGAGGCATTTTATTCAAAACTTTGGGTCTGATCCTCAAGCAAAGACCAATCCGTTTTCTTTATGTTAATATGGAACACTAGAGAATAAAGACTTTTTTTTAAATAATGTATTTTCAAAAAAACGACGTACACTTGTATTAAAAAAAAATTTGTAAAAAAATTAATTGCAAAAAGATTTTTCGATACTTAGCAAGAATCTTTAACATTTCTCTAGTGTTTTGTATCTACGCTAAAAACGCCTCAGTATTTTGATCCAGGTTTGATCCTGAATGTGAAAATTCTACCATGAAGGATTTTAAGGGGTTAGGATACTGTGAAAAATTGAAAAAATCGATATCTGCTTGAGGCAACTCACATTGAAGTGGAGGATCCAACATATAGTGCAGGAATCGCAGATTGTAGATATTCTTATGATTACAACGATAGAACTGCTAGTCAAACGTAAACCCTTCGTTGATGCACTTATAGTTGGCCACGATTTTGACACATTGGGCCAATTTGACCCGGATTACTTCATTCACTTGCTATTGAGGCGGGATACACATTCACAACGATCAAAATATCGATTTCTTTTTTTCTTCCTTAAACGATAGAACTATATATGTAGAATATTTTCCCAAAGTTTCAAAGCGAATTTCGAAAAACTTTAAACGTTACAGCCCGTTAACGCTGTGCCTCACCGCTCGGATTCGGAGCGGGCGTGAACTTCAAACACGTTTTTTCTCAAAACTGCATTATCGAAATTGGCGTGCAGGATAACTTAAAAACTATTAAGCCGATTGAGTTGAAACTTGGTAGAAATATTGATAATATTGGTACCTTCTACTTGACGAAAATTGTTTTTGAAAAATTGAAAAAAAAAACTACTTTTTTAATCCACATTGTACAGAAATGTTGCGTGAAATGTTGATTTTTTTTGTAAATGCGTGCCATTTTCTCAAATTTGCATTATCTTTATTCTAATTACAGCTCCGCAATTTTGATGATGAATTAATTTTTAAAAATTGTTTCGTATACTTAATAATACTGTTAAAGTATATCTCAAGTTTGATAATTGTAGAATAATTAATTCTCAGTTAAAAAATCCCTCAATATTGCTCATTTTTTTCCTGTCTGAATGTATATCCCGCCTTAACAACCCTTCGGTCGCTTTTTTTGGAAAAAATCAGGGATACACTTTAAACATTTCTTGATACGTCTGCAAAATTGAAATTCGGAAAGTATAAAATGGAACTGTCGTAAGAGATTATTAAAAAATTTCAATTTCGGGAAAGTGAACATTTTATTTCAAATTCGTCCGCGTCAAAATAACCGAGTGTGCCAACGTAAGGTTAAACGTGTTTTTCGCGAAATCGTGTTTTTTAAAAACGGTGTACATGATTTCTCGACATCTAATGAACGGATTGACTTGAAATTTGATGCACGGTGCCGGGTTGAAATTCCGAACTTTGAATGCTCCGAAGGTTTAAAATTCCTAATTTTAATGTTCTACAACCGTACTTAAAGACAGTCTACACCGCTGACCGTAAATGATGTATAACGTGTAACATTGTCTAGACAAATTTGAAAATTGACGTAAAATGACTCAATGAAAAAGAATTCTTGAAATAATTCGTCGATTTATTGAAAATTTCGAAACATTAAAAACTTCCATAGCCGAACTATTTTGGCGATGTTCAGATTTTCGGAGTTTTGGTATTTCAGGTAAAATTCTTTCGGAGTTTTGATCTTTCGGGGTAGCATTCTTTCGGAGTTTTGAGCATTCTGATCATTCAAAGTTCGGAATTTCAACCCGGCCTCTGGATGCACTCATTCAGTGCAATATAGTCTCATCTTGACCGACTTTTTTTTCTTACCACTTTGTTTCCATTGGTTATCAACAATAATGATGTTATTTTTTCTCCAAAAAAAAAAACAAAAAAATTCAAACTTTTTTTTGATGATTGATACACGACAAATCTTGCCAATATTATCTAGTTTAAGAAAAGAAACTATTTTTTTGTTTCAGATCAACCGGGTGGCCAAAATCAAGTACACCGTCGAGCCCCTCACGTTCAAAGTTGCTTCACAAGATTGTTTATAACTTCTTTGAATATTAATATCTTTAAATTATAATTGGTGCACAAATTTGTTAATGTGACTGTAATTGAATAACCCTGATTTTCTCGTTGTCACAGTAGCCATACCCCTTAACGTCGATATAAAACACTAGAGAACTATGAAGAATGTTTCTTTTTAACATTAATTTTCGACGACACGAAGTAGACTTGTATTTTCATAGAAAACAAAAACAATTTTGTAAAAATGTGAATTGCTCAAAGATTTTTCAAAATTACGCAAGAATCTTTGCCATTTCCTTAGTGTTTGTTTGGTTTTCGACACCAAGAAACGCTTTGCCATTTTGCACCTATGCACAATATGGTTCAAGAATTTATTCACGACAATAACGAAGCGACATTTGTACAAAAATTTCGTGGTGGACCAATTACGAGGCGAGTTCAGAAAAAAAATTGCACTTAACATTTTTATTTTTTTTCATCCACATAAAAATTTGGGAAGTTATGACAACTTTTTTATGCTTAGGATTGCGTGTCAAGTGTATGACGTAAAGATATATATATTTTTTTTCCATTTTTCATTTCCTTGTGTTTATCATTATCGAAAGCCTTTTTGCAAATTAAGGTCGTAAAGCTATATATATATATAAAATAACATGTCCCGACTGATTCATCATTGCCGAGTTGAAACTACTGGAGCTAGAAACATGAAGACTTGTAAAACTTTTATTTTCAGAGAAAACAAAACCAATTTTGTAAAAGTGTGAATTTCAAAAAGATTTTTCGAAATTTCGTAAGAATCTTTGACATTTCCCTAGTGTTTGTTTGAGCTCATACACTAACGAACGCCTTGGCATTTTGGTCCAGATTTGATCCCGAATGTAAAAATTCTACCACGTAGGATTTTCAACGAGCTGTCATCATGTGTGAAAAAAGCCTAACCCCTTTTTTCTTCTTGCTGTATATTTATATTTTGAGGAACCAATAATACATTTTCCATAGAGTGGACCATTACTTTATTTTTAAATCAACTTCAATGTCCCCGAATTTTGTTTTTGCCTGACACTTCCGGTTTTACTTCAAATTAGTTGACTGTTTTCTTTCTTTTTTCCTCGCGTTGCACTGGGGATAAATTGATAGAGAAAAATAGTATCATATGAAAAAAACAAACAAAAAAAACGGAAATATCCCAATGAACGACAGAAGAACGCTGGTTTCAATAATCAAGATAATTTACTTTGGTACTTCCGACGACACAATCTTATCCCGTCTGGATTATTTTCTCAAAAGGTATCGTCGCTTTACGACGATCGATTCGACGCGATGGTTAGGGAATTAAAGTATCCGGCGCTATACCACCACTGCCTCCACGCAAAAGCTGCAAAGGGTTTTTTATCAACTGATGGCGCATCGGGAACGAAAATCAACAAAAATGATCGAATTTCTCCGATGGACAACGAGGGTCGCTGCGCTTTTGGAAGTTCTCTCTCTTTCTCTCGTACCATACTTTCGAAGAAGCCAGTCGTCGGGCACGGCGCAATAACTCCCCGTTGGATCCACGTCACCCAGGGAGGGCACTCTGCTGGGCCTGCCAAATTTACTTCGCCATCGAAATGCCGCTAACTGACCTGCGGTAATAACATTGTAAAATAAAAGTAACGAACGAATAAACGAAAAAATGAGGGAAGTTCCCTTCTCCTGTGGTTTCTTTATGCGAGACCTACAAGATGAGAGGAATGTTCGCTGTGGAATGTCAAACTTTTGGATCAATTAAGGAACGTAAATATGTAGAATCCACCTAAAAATCGGTGAAAATATTTCTGTTAGATGATCTCTATGAAATTTCCCAAAGTTATTTCTTAAAAATGATATAAACAATTAATATTGTGATTGAATGATTAAAAAAGTGATTTTTCCCGGAAAAACGTGTGCGGGTTTGAAATTCGGTTTTTTAGATTAGAGACTATAGTTATAAGTTTTCAAAAACAATTTTTGTATCAAAATATATTTATAAATGTGATAGATACAATAGTTTATGCACCCCTGCGACCGGAAACAAATAATTTAAAATTAAAAATTGTTTAATAAAATATTGATTAAAAAATATTTGAAATATTTATATTAAGAAATATTGATTGAAAAAAGTGTTTAATAAAATATTGATTTTTGAGACAAAAGTCGCTGTCCACAGTGAAACTATCGATTTTCGGTGAAAAAAACGCTCTAGTTTCGTTGATAAAAAAAACTAGGCATCAAAAGAAAAAAAAATCCTTCCTTCAAGCACTGCTTTTTGATGTGTAAAAGAAGCTTGTAAAATTTGAAGTTGATCGGGCATAGTTTTCGAGATATCATGGTCACCGATTTAAAAATAAGTATTTTTGGGAAAAACGCTTTAAGGGGCTATACCAGTGTGACATTTTCAAAAAATCGATTTTTTGCCTTTTTCGACAGTTTATACTTTCAAGAATACCCTGTAAAAATTTCAAGATCGTATCTCTAATCATTTTATCTTGTAAAAATCGATAGTTAAATCTTTAAACGCGTTTTTCTCGAAATGACATTTTTCAAATTTGCTGACATTCTAACTCAAAGAGCAGTTATCCGATTGACTTGAAATTTGAACTGAGTACTCTTGAATATATTTACTCTACAATGACGTAGGATATTTTTGATTTAATGAAACTTGACGATTTGGCGTTGAAAAAAACGACCATTTTATAGGCAAGAAAACAGACTTTTTTTCATAACTACGCCATTTTGTTAGATTTTGATATTTTTCGAAAATCCTACGTCATTGTACAGGAAATACCTTCCAGTTTAACGACATTTTTTTTCTTTTTCGGATTCAGCTACTCAATCGGCCGGAATCATGTCAGCAGTGGAGGAACTTATTTTTTGGCGCCTCCGAAGGCAGCGCATAAGTCGCTTGGATCTCAATATTTTTCTATGAAAAAATTATGTAATATAGGTCAAATATAGCCAAATATATTTTTAATTTTCCGAAACATTTAATTGAGTACTTTTCTTCCAAAATGTCCCGAAAATCACCCAAATTTTCAGCGTTCACACTGGTATAGCCCCTTAAAGTTTGTCAGTTCGCGGAACCTACCTATAAGCGTCCATAAGGCTCACAATTTTGAACGGATCAACTTGAAATTTTCCAGAGAATATTTTTGGAACGTTATATTTTGAGTATTTGTAGAAAACCGAAAATCAATATTATCAAAAAATATACTAGGTGTAAGCCTATGAGACAGAAGCCCAAGAAACCTGAAGAAATTGATAATACTATTATTGTAACATAAATGTGCACGTGTATTATTCATTTGGGGTTATTTGGATTACTACTATTTAATGCTGTACAATAAATGTCTTTTATTTAGCCCTACTACTGTACAATAAAAAATTATTTTGATTTGTTTGCGTTTCTAAAGGTTCCCTTTCTCCTACATCTACAGTAGACCACTTTAAATGGGGGGAAATACCTTTAGGCGACGAAAAAGTTTGCTGATATTTATGATTTTTTTTTTAAAAGAAAAGATTTCATCATCATTATTAAGACTTAGGGTATGTTTTATTACTAATTTTGGCTGTCACATGGAATTTTTTTTATCAATCTTTAAAAACGGCGGAGGTATGGCAGGGCTTCTCAACTGCATTTTCAAAACTGGCGTAGTGTATAGCTAAAAAACTAATCGACCGACTCCTATGAAATTTTATATAAATCTTTCAGGCCTTATTGTCTGAAACATGACCCTCAATTTTCTTGAAAATGATATTCAAAAAAGTATTTTTTAATGCACAATGTAGCCATTTTTTTTCGAAAACCTCAATCTCTATGTATCAAAGCATGATCCGCTCCAATCCGTTTAGAAGACCGTGCCATACCTCCGCCATTTTCACAGATTTATAACAAAAAAATACCACGTTACAGCTAAAAGTAGTAATAAAACATACCCTAATTCTGAAAAAGGTGAAGAAATCATTCCTTCAATAAAAAAAACAGCAACTTTTTCCTCGCCTAAAGGTATCTTCCCCTCGAGCGATGAGAATCGTTCAATGTTAATATCGACCGATTTTGACAAAAAATTCATTCTACATATGAGGGATTCTCCGTCAATTCAGTCACTTTTTTTCGACCACCTCAGATCTGCCCCATAATTAGTTATATCAACGTACTACTAAAAGGCATTCTATGTGAATTTTTTCAGATTTTTTAATTCAACATTTTTGACACTGCCGTTTTTTTTCAAATGAATATATCTCGGAAACTAGAAGTAACTGAAAAAAATGTCTGTACATAAAAGTGGTAGTTTTGTGTTAGCTTTCGAGCGGACGACTTGAAATAATTTTGACGTTCCGGTAACGCTGATTTTTTACCAAAAAAGGAGGAAATAATTTTTTTATTCAAAAACAGCCGTTTTTTTGGCTGCAAAAATTACATAGTCTTCCAGTATGTCTGACGATATCGCAAAAAAAAATCGCCAGAGTGACATGGCGTGAGGTTCCGATATAAAAAAATGAATTTGTGTGGTTTCATTTTTTTTTATCCTAGAACCTCGATTCGTGCCACTCTGGCGATCTTTTTGCGATATCGTCAGACATACTGGAAGACTAATTTTCTCAGCCAAAAAAAATGGCCGTTTTTTAATAGAAAAAATTATTTCCCCCTTTTTTGGTAAAAAATCGGCGTTACCGGAACGTAAAAGTTATTTCAAGTCGTCCACTCGAAAGCTAACACAAAACTATAACTTTTATGTTCAGACATTTTTTTTCAAATACTTCTAGTTTTCGAGACATATTCATTTGGAAAAAACGGCATTTTCTAAAATGTTGAATTAAAAAATCTAAAAAATTCACATAGAATGCCTTTTAGTATTACTTTGATATAACCAAGTATGGGGCGGATGTGAGATGATCGAAAAAATTGGCTGCATTGACGGAGAATCCCTCATATCTACATATCATTATTCAAGAAATTGATTCTACATATCTACATATCATTATTCGAGAAATATCATAAACTTTCAATAAACATAATAAAATTTAAAAAAACATAGTTAAGTCCAAAAACTTTCAATTTCATCATTCCCAAACTGCCTGCATACGCCCTTGAGGGCTTTTACCAATCCTCTTGACTTTACCCCTCACTTGTTACTCCGCTATTCCCAGTTCTTCAGAGACCCCCTTGGAGTGTTGCCTACCGCCACCATTTTCTCCATGCCCTTCTGTATCTCATTGGCAAAAGGGCACAGGGAAACTGTCCAAAACCTGTGCCGAAGCAGGCTACATTTTCCAACCCAAACAACCTGACGCCTACCCGGTAGTTGGCGCTACAAGCTAGTGCGTGCCTGAACGGTCACCCATTCGAGTATCCGCCCAGGCCACCACCGCTTGACAAAATGTCGCCAAGTCTGACCGCTCGTCCACCACTGTCAGTCGTCAACTTCAAATCAACAAAGCGTTTTGTTCCCCATATTTGTAGATTAACAATCATTGATATTAGACTCATCTGGCTAAACAAAATTATTTGCCATCTGGAATAAGAAGTTTGGTAAATTATGCACAAAATGGTTCAATAATTTATTTACGACAATAACGAAGCGATATTTGTACAAAAATTTTGTGATGGACCAATTACCAGGCTCGTTTAGATATAAAAAATTGCATTTCACATTTTAAGATATTTTATCTACATAAGAATTTGGGAAGCTATGACAACTTTCTCTTATGCTTAGGATTGCCTGTCAAGTCTATGACGTTTAGGTTTGCATCGTAACACAAAAATATATATATTTTTTCCATTTTTCATTCCTTTATGTTTATCATTATCCAAAGCCTTTTCTTGCCAAATTGAGGTCGTAAAATTATATATACAAAAAAAACATGTCCTGATCGATTCATCATCGTAGAGTCAAAACTACTGAAGCTAGAAACATGAAATTCAGACAAGAGGTTCCTCTTGTGATGTCAACACTCCCTAAAAAAGGATTTCTGGAAATTCATTCCCTAAGGAAGTGAAACGACTAAATTACTGTTGTATGGAAATTCAAAACCTTTGAACTTACGGCTTTAGGCCACAGTAACGAGTATAAAATCATGTATGAATTTAACAATTTTTTTTCGTATGAAAAAGTGATTCACTCATAAAATTAATTACACATCTATTTTGTATGAATATCAAGCTGTTAGAAATTGTTTTTCTCGATGTACAAAATGGCCGACTACTCGAAACTTCTCGAAACAGTTTTTTTCCAATTGGCGTGACAAATAACTTCAACAATTTTCACTCGATTTACTTCAAATTTAAAAGTTATGTTTAAACTTTTCTTTTTATGAGCAGTTTATGAGCAGTTATAGCAAAGTTTTTCACTGAAAATTCATTTCTCAAGTTCAAATACCTACAACTTTTGAATACGACAATATTTTTTAAATTCCGTACGTACTTCTCTAGGTATTCTAATGTAGATTGATGAGAATTTTTGTTCTTTGTTCTAGGTAAAAAATGGTGGATGCTAAATGATACACCGCAGAGCGCCTAAAAAAAAAGATAACATAAGAAAATATTAGCAGTCGGACATTTTGTACAATGAAAAAAAAAGTATATATATTTTCTAACAGCTTGATATTCATACTAAATAGATGTGTAATAAATTTCATGAGTGAATCACTTTTTCATACGAAAAAAAGTTGTTAAATTCGCATATGATTTTATCCCCATTACTGTGGCCTAAGGCCTTAAGGATGTGAAAATTTGTGTTTGAGCTTTCTATTAGAAATGGATCAATACATGCATAATTTCAAAATCAACCCTTGAGGGTGTGAAAAAGGAATAAAACATTCACATACGAAAACCGTAATTTCCAAAGTGGAAAACGTGAAAATTGACTGAAACTATAAATATCAAATTTCATTAGTACTTTTATAATCTAGACACTCACTAATTTCAGCGTCATTCAACCGTCAACATACAAACTTCCAGGTCAGGTTTATCCGTCAGAAAATTTTCTCATCGTCAGCTTACAATTGTGAAAATAGAGCGTTGCAAAAACTGAATGTTGTGAAAACGATTGCCTCTCTCACCTTCGTACTCGGCCTTGACCTTTTGAGACTGGCACTCTTGAAGCGCCGATATGAGGACATCGCGTTCGTCCGATGTCAATCGAACGGCGAGATCCTTAGCTTGTTGCTTGGACAGCGCACCGGGCAACGTGCTCGAGGCTATAGTGGCCGAGCCGTAATTCCTCCGATGTGTCATCATCGCCGAGGCTCTTTGACGCGTACCGGAAGTTCCATCGAATACGCAAAATTTCGCGACGCTGCGAGCGTCGCAACAGGAGAACTTTTTCACGAGGCGCGTTGCGACAGCCCGAGAGACGAAATTTCTCTGTACCAGAAGCAACGACGACGAAGCGTACATCGCGATGAGGTTATGAGCGATCGGTCGATGACGATAACGAATCAAACGGGAGCTCCGATGTAATCTAACGATTGCAATCCATCCCGAATGATTGGCGAACGGCAGGGATCAGGCTGATTACTTGGGTTGGTGACGCGCGAAGTACGAGGGCTCGATAAGACGGACGTGACTATTGACAGCTATAGCCGCTCCAAGGGACAAGGACGGACTATTCTCGCGGCTCTGAAGCGACGTACATATCGATACGTCACTCGCTTTTAGTGCGCACGGGGATCATCAGTGACGTCACAGGTAGAAAATTCCCGACCTTCAAGGCAAGGTTCTTCCGCGTGAAAGTCACTGAGGTCAGGCCCTAGACGCTATCGTTGTGTTATCAATCAGAATACTGGACTTTTTTTCCTTGAATATTTACTAACATTTATTATCGATATATGTTATTGAACGACAGCAAACGTCATGGATGATTGGAGATCGAAAAGTGGACTTTCGTGCAAACGTGCAGTACGAATGGATTATTCCACTTGGACAATATGAAAAAGCGCAGGGATCTTGCCTACGAGAAGTGATGGATGAGGTTGCTGAGATCGTTTATTTACGCGGAGATGATTACTGAGCGCGAAGTATAAAGAATATCGACCGTGTCTGAAAATGGCCCAGGAGAAATGATAAAATCTGAATGTTGGAGTTATTGATTTTAAGGGGTTAGACCACAGTAACGGGTATAAAATCATGTGCGAATTTAACCATTTTTTTCGTATAGAAAAGTGATTCACTGATAAAATTAATTACACATCCATTTAGTATGAATATCAAGCTGTTAGAAAATATATATATATTTTTTTTCGATGTACAAACGGCCGGCTACTAATATTTTCTTTTATTATCTTTTTTAGGCGCTCTGTGGCGTGACATTTAGCATTCAGAATTTTTTACCTAAAACAAAAAACAAAAGTTTTCGTCAGTCCACATTAGAATACCTAGAGAAGTACCTACGGAATTTGAAAAATATTGTTTTATTCAAAAGTTGTAGGTATTTGAATTGAGTTGCATGTATTTGAATGAATTTTCAGTGAAAAATTTCGTATAAAACTGCTCATAAAATGAAAAGTTTTCGATTAATCAGAAATTCCGTACGTACTTCTCTGCGAAATGCAATTAGGAACATAACTTTTAAATTTGAAGTAAATCGAGTGAAAATTGTGGAAGTTATTTGTCACGCCAATTGGAAAAAAGATGTTTCGAGACAAACGCGTTTAAAGTTTTAGGTACTCTATGGCCGTGCCAGAGGTGGGCTTGCGTTATACGTTCAAAGTTGGTGAAAAAAAATGTGTTACTATAAATCGAATAGTAACTTGATTTAGAAGATATATCCAGTGGCCTTAGCCCTCATTTGGATTGAAATGTCACCCCTTACCCCTTAATATCCGGATGTTTATGTGGCCTTACCCCTTTAAAATTTAAGGGGGTAAGTATTACCGCTTTAAATTTAAAATGGCCTTACCCCTTAATATCCGGATGGCGATAAAATTACAATTCATCAATTGAAAATGTGTGACTGTTTTTCAATGACAATTGCATAATGTGAAAACATCTTTGCTGTATTCAGTCTTAGAACAATAATAACAATTAGAGCCAATTCTGGACAATAACAATCGTAAGTTCGAGGAAAACGAGGAGAGTGCCCTATGCTTATGCATGGGGCCGATTGACTGTCATGAACTCAGCTAGAAAAATAGTCGTCATATCAACTGTACGTTTTGGGACAATTTTTTTACCCCTATTTATAAAAATAGGCACTATTGATCATTCGATGATTACATATGTTTTCATTACTTTGTATATAATTATGTCCTATAATTCTTTTTCGCGCTTAATTAACGCGAGGCAAATTGGCAACGTCGTAAATCGTAGTATATGATAATGCTCAGGTTGGCAGAAGTGTCGTGACGTTAGAGACAGACGCGTCCCGTTCATAACCTCAAAATCGCCCTGAAGAGCTGTCAACAATGAATATCGGTTCGAGTTAAAATTTCTTTCGCTGGAAAGAAAAAGTGTCTCTAAGGCTGTCTATAATCTGAAATAAATAAAAAAACTAATAATTTTCCGATATTGGCAAAAATTATTTTGTTTGAAAATTCCACTGTGTTTCGTTTTTTGTTAGAAATTTCTGAAAACTTATTATTTCTGAACATAGATCTCCAATTAATATTAAGTAATCATTACCAATTAAGAGAATAAGAAAAAATAATATTCCGCGTTATTTATCATGACCAAGTATAGTTTGACGTCTCCGGGTGTAATTACCGAATGTGGGTAAGGTAGGTAGCATTTGTGCCGTCTACAACGTTGCCATGTTTGCACAACCTAATATTTGGTGTGCTTGAATTTCGCACAAATTCGCGATTAAAAACATTAATAATTTTATAACGGTGCTCCGAATCCTCATTTTCACGGTGTCAGGCGTTAGTCCGATAATCAGTCGTCCGTACCTATTTTTCAGCTCCCTGGTAGCATTTTTCGGCAAATATAAATAATGTGTAAGGTAATCCTATCGCCAGGCTTCAATCCATAGGATTTCAATTTTTTTAGCTTCACTAAATATATTAATGATCGTCTCTGTAAAATTACAGGGTCGGTTATCGACCTAATTACAGAGAAAAAAAATTAAAATTGCGTATTTTTGTGAAGGAATTCCGAGACGACATGCAAAAACTCCATTTCCGGTCGCTACAAAAGTGTATATAATAGTGGGAATCCGTCAGATTCTTAAAAATAATCAGATTTAGATACTTAAAACTTGTAGTAATCCAATGCTTTTAGAAAAAATTACGCTTATTGACCTAATTTGTATGTAATATCAAGTTTAATTTGAACTTCCGGTATTGGATTTATTACCACTTGCTAAGATGAAGAGACGTGACAGCAAGGCAACAGCCCAGGTAGCAATTTGAAAATAGTTGTCTATTAGTTGTCCAAATGGGTACCAAATGTCCGCTTGGAAGTTACCTATAAGTTATCATGTGTCCAACAGTTATCTTTTTGGGTGGTCGTTGACTTTAAGATAACTTCCGGGCGGACATTTGGCACCCTTTTAGTCGACTTTTGGACAACTTTTTGAAAATTGCTACCTGGGGCCGGGAGCTGACTGTAGTCCTAACCTCATCTCACTCATTCGAATTTCCACACATATTTCATTTTTAACCGACATATTTCGCCGACACAAATTTTCCACGCTTTTTACCAGTCGTGGCTCGAATACAATCCTTTATATTTCCCGCACCTGACGTTGTTTTGACAGACTGACGTTGAAAAGCATGGAGGTTAAACTCGCCTGGTTGAGTAAAAAGAGACGGAGATGGAACCAATGTTGTCAAATATCGAACCTCGAAATACTGCGCGAATCGTTGTAGTAACTATTTTTTAAATTAAACGTGAACAATCATTAAACAGTTTACACATGGAACATTTTAGTTATTACAAATTTTTTTTGCATATGTTAAAAATATAAATTGTACAAGTCTCAAGTATGTTCAGTGGTATGACTAGTTAGCGATAGAATTACCTTAAAAAGGATCGAGAGGTTTCCACAAGCGTAATATGATTAGCCCACGAGAAACGTCAAGTTTTTTATTTCTCTTTCTAAAAACGGCACTGTGGCATAAACCCAAACTGCACAAAATGATGGGCAAAGGGGTAATATAATTCTAAAAAAAATCAACCCGTTTCGACTTGGCCCAGTTTGACTCATTTTATGTTGTAATGCCTTTGTATTTCGTATTCACCATATTAAAACGTATTCATATTTTCTTGCATTAAATATCCTACTACATGATTATGATCCTACAAATTTGACTTGGTCCCATAGAACAATAAGACGAAGTGAATGTACCACGTGGCACATGCGAGAATGATAGCTGAATTTTTCAAACAGAGTTTTCTCTGAGCGAAAAATGTCGCCGGCAAAAGAAAATCATCAAGCTCTGCGTCAGAGAATTCTCCAGAGCCTGATGCTTTGTTTTTCCTAAGAAATCTAAACGATCTATGAGAAACTTTGGTCGAAAATTCGCGCGATTATGTCGACCTTGTACATGCCCTTGAGTCGCCATCAAGGAGCCTAGAGTAAAGGTCATGGAGGCTAGAGTGGGAGGAGGCCGATCTGTGCATTTCAAAGTGGCTACAAAAATGTGGTCAAGCCGGGATGGCGCCACTATCTCTAAAACCTCGAGCAGGAAGCTGAGTATCGATGTCGTGTAAGAGGGATGGAAGAGGATCGAATACGCATCCCAGCAAGCAGTGCAGCGAGATCGCGCGCACAAGTTACCCCCTCTCTAGCTCTTACGCGCCCATCACACAATCATAGTAGCGCGTGTCCGTGGGCGAGCGACGCTCGGACATCTTCGGAAAGAGCCGAGCGCGCCGAAGTTTCCCGACCGCGCCTTCGGCACCTACACCACACATGGACGCCGTGCTCGTTCATGTGCGGCCAAGCCGAAACGAAGGTTTCGAGGGAAAAAGCAATCTGAGCACGACTCGCGCGTGACGTCACCCGACGGAACGCGCGAGGCTTTTAGATGATTTCAATGCTTATTTAGCTCTTGATTCTCTGCGTTATTGATGCTCTTCATTCTTTGATCTTATTGATGCTCTTGATTTTCTGCGTTATCAATGTATACAAAAAAATGTATCGCGCACCCTGATCGCTCATTTTTTTAGTTCATACGTTAATTTAAATATAATAATAAATCCAAATTAGAACTTGTTTATCTTCTAAAAATTGTTTACGCTTTACTCACACCCGTCCTTATGCCAAATAAATTATAATTCATAAAAGTAAGCGGAAATATATGTATATTCGTATTATTATATTAATTCTCATACGTTCATCAAGCGACAAAGCATTATCCCCAAAAACAAGCCAATCATTCATCCGGCCGCGAATCGTCAGTACCAGAAAGTGCATATTCTACAAGCGATGAGATGGTCCCGTTGGTAACGTTCCTGGCTTCGGTCCGCAGGGGCGCGGGATCGTTCCCCGCACTCAGTGCTTTTTTTTAAATTATTATTACCATTAATTCTTATTTGATTAGTTATTTTTATTAGTTATCATTATTATTTTAATTAGTTATCTTTTAGTGTCGAAAAATTTATCACGCACTCCAACGGCTTATTTTATTAGTTTGTACGTTAATTTTAATGTAATAATAAATCTAAATTACAAGTTATTTATCTTCTAAAAAATTCTTTGCGCTTTACTCACACCCGTCCCTATACCAAATAAATTATAATTCATAAAAGTAAGCGGAAATATATTGATATTCGCATTATTATATTCATTCTCATATACTATCATCAAGCGATAAAGCATTATCCCCGAAAACAAGCCAATCATCGATCCGGCCGCGGATCGTAACTTACGAAAATGAATATAATTATAGTCGTACTTATAATACGACTATAAATATATTTCCGCTTACTTTTATGAATTACAATTTATTTGGCATAGGGACGGGTGTGAGTAAAGGGCAAACAATTTTTTAGAAGATAAAGAAGTTGTAATTTAGGTTTATTATTACATCTAAATTAACGTACAAACTAATCAAATAAGCGGTCGGAGTGCGCGATACATTTTTCGACACTAAAAGATAACTAATAAAAATAACTAATCAAACAAGAATTAATAGTATTAATAATTTTTAAAAAAGCATTGAGCGCGGGAACGAATCTGCGCCCCAGCGGACCGAAGCTAGGAACGCTACCAACGGGACCATCCCATCGCTTGTAGAATATGCACTTTCCGGTACTAACGATTCGCGGCCGGATGAATGATTGGCTTGTTTTTGGGGATAATGCTTTATCGCTTGATGAAAGTATGAGAATTAATATAATAATACGAATATAAATATATTTCCGCTTACTTTTATTAATTATAATTTATTTGGCATAAGGACGGGTGTGAGTAAAGCGTAAACAATTTTTTAGAAGATAAATAAGTTGTAATTTGGAGTCATAATTATATTTAAATTAACGTATAAACTAAAAAAATAAGCGATCAGGGTGCGCGATACTTTGTTTTGTATACATTGATAACGCAGAGAATCAAGAGCTAAATAAGCATTGAAATCATCTAAAAGCCTCGCGCGTTCCGTCGGGTGACGTCACGCGCGAGTCGTGCTCAGATTGCTTTTTCCCTCGAAACCTTCGTTTCGGCTTGGCCGCACATGAACGAGTACGGCGTCCATGTGTTGGTGTAAGTGCCGAAGGCGCGGTCGGGAAACTTCGGCGCGCTCGGCTCTTCCCGAAGATGTCCGAGCGTCGCTCGCTCACGGACACGCGCTACTATGATTGTGTGATGGGCGCGTAAGAGCTAGAGAGGGGGTAACTTGTGCGCGCGATCTCGCTGCACTGCTTGCTGGGATGCATATTCGATCCTCTTCCATCCCTCTTACACGACATCGATACTCATCTTCCTGCTCGAGGTTTTAGAGATAGTGGCGCCATCCCGGTTTGACCACATTTTTGTAGCCACTTTGAAATGCACAGATCGGCCTCCTCCCACTCTAGCCTCCATGGTCGCCATCCTGCTCTGTTCCTACAGCGCTCCTTGCGGCGGTGTACTCGTACTACGAGCATGAAGCGCTGAACCTTACCGACACGGACACAAACATTCCAGATTTTTTTCTCCCAGAACCCAAAGAACACGCACATATCGCCATCTTGCGCCATCGCTAATTATTACCCCGAACATTCACGAGAAACGGCGCAATCGACGTTCGTTATTCGAATGACAGAAGAAACATCGGCTCCAGTCTCGCGCGTTCGACTATAATATTTAGATGTATACGCTACTGAGTGGTTTGTACAAGCATTTAGTGCAAAAAGATGAGTATTTTATTCTGATACTCGGTCTCGACAATGCGGGAAAAACGGTGAGTGAATTTCCTCAGTTATCAATTTGGAGGTTATATCTATCGAGAATAAGCGATTATCAATTATTTCCACGACGTTGCTCGCGATACCGCAGACTTATCTAGAGGCTGCTAAAACAAAGTTCACGAAAAACTACAAGGGCATGAATCCGAGCAAGATAACAACGACGGTGGGCTTGAACATTGGTAAAATCGACATTGCCGGAGTGAGTTTCAACTTTTGGGACCTTGGCGGCCAGGAGGAACTTCAGTCTCTGTGGGACAAAGTAATCGTCATTGTCGAACTGTTGAAAAAATGTCCCTAAGAAAATGTCACCGACGTTGACGATAACTTTTCATCTTTTTTCAGTACTACGCCGAGTCCCACGCGGTCATCTACATAGTCGATTCTTCCGACAGAGAAAGAATCCCAGACTCCAAGGAAACCTTCGGTAAGAGCAAAGAATTGATCGAACATCTCGGTACATTTTTTCATCCGTAATGAAGATTGACGACTCGTCTCTTTGATTGTTGCGAATGTTCCAAAGATCGCGTCATATCGTCGGAGCATCTGACGGGCGTGCCACTTTTGGTGCTCGCTAACAAGCAAGACATCCCCGACTGCATGGGGGTCCGAGACGTCAAGCCCATTTTCAATCAAAACGCCCACCTGATTGGACGCAGGGACTGCATGGTCATGCCGGTCTCCGCGCTTAACGGGTAAGAAGTATTACGAGATATGTACATATCGGCTTAAGGCCACAGTAATGGGTATAGAAGCATGTGCGAATTTAACAATTTTTTTCCGTATGAAAAAGTGATTCGCTCATAACATTAATTACACATCTATTTAGTATGAGTATCAAGCTGTTAGAAAATATAAATATTTTTTTTTCAATGTAAAAAATGGCCGACTACTAATATTTTCTTTTGTTGTCTTTTTTTTAGGCGCTCCGCGGTGTGGCATTTAGCATCCACAATTTTTACCTAGAACAAAAAACAAAAATTCTCGTCAATCTACATTAGAATACCTAGAGAAGTACGTACGGAATTAAAAAAATATTGTTTTATTCAAAAGTTGTAGGTATTTGAACTTAAGAAATGAATTTTCAATGAAAAATTTCGTTATAACTGCTCATAAACTGCTCATAAAATGAAAAGTTTTCGATTAATCAGAAATTCCGTACGTATTTCTCTGCGAAATGCAATTAGGAACATAACTTTTAAATTTGATGTAAATCGAGTGAAAATTGTTGAAGTTATTTGTCACGCCAATTGGAAAAAAGCTGTTTCGAGAAGTTTCGAGTAGTCGGCCATTAAGTACATCGAAAAAAAATATTTCTAACAGCATGATATTCATAATAAATAGATGTGTAATTCATTTTATGAGTAATCACTTTTTCATACGAGAAAAAATTGTTAAATTCGCAAATGATTTTATACCCGTTACTGTGGCCTAAGGCCTTAAGGGGAGATATACACCTAGGAGCCGGGAAAAGGCCATTTTTGTGAATTTTTTCAAGAAAAACTATTTGAAATTTCGGAATGGGGTTTTAATTATCTAAAAGTATATACATTCAAAAACATGTTCAGTTTTCTTTATTTAAAAATATCAAAAATATACAAGGATATTGTATGATCCTTGGAGCGTCGTAAAAAAATCTGCGTATACGGTACCCACTGGCGTTTCTTCAAAAATCATCTGAAAAAAAAAAACAAAAAGATTATTAAATTAGATACTATGATCTAGTACTTGTCATAGCCGATTTTGAAAATAACGATTTATGACAAAATGGCGGACGTTTGACCATAAATAGTGATTTTTGGGCCAAAAATTAGTTATTATTTTGCCTATAAAACAAAAACTAAGTAACGGAAAAAAAAATCCTATGACAAGTACTAGATAATGGTGTATAGAATAAACACAAAAAACGTCAAGGCAATCGGTTCATTGATTTTCGAGAAATTTTGGGTACCGATTTGAAAAACGTGGTTTTGAGAAAAACGCGTTTTAAAATTTGGAAATGAATGAATCATGAAATTCGTCAGCTACATGGAATCATCGATACCAGGTCCATAGTGTAGGTCTTCTACGGTCGACGGAATGTTCATAGCTTCTAAATCGATTTTTTCGACCATCTAGGTGTATATCTCCCCTTAAGACGATAATTATCGTCGGTAGGTCATTTTCGCTCGTGGTCGTTTTGGAGATATTGAGTAAAGTTTGCTTCGAAATGCAACGCGAATACATTTTTTCGTATCGCTTTTTTTTTGCCTCATTTTGGCTGCGATAATCACTGCAACATTTTTTAGAATAGTTATAAAAAATTTCATAACCAAAAGCTGCAAAAAAGGATTTTCGATAATAAAAAGAAAGAAATTAGAAGATCAAGCAGAATGTGAGTTGCGTTTCAACGGTGCAAACTTCAACGCCATTTTAACACGGTGCGATGACTGATCGGGAAAAATGCACTGCACTGAAATACATGTGTTTAGATGCAAGGATTCGTAACACTCGAGGGTGAAGAAACCCTGAAAGGGCTCTGACGTGTGGGAAAAACTTGTTGATTCGGTGGAGTAAACTGTAGAGAACAAAAATGAACGGAAGACAAACAAACGTTGATTTGATAAACGGAAGAGAAATGAAAGTAAGCGGTGAATAAATAAAAATTGATTTGGTAAAGTAGACGCAGAGAAAAAATGTAAACGGAAGAGAAACGAGAAATTTGCCATCAGACGGCAATCTTAGTGAATTCCCTATGATGACCAAAACTCAGTAAAGTGTAGCCGCTAGTACCATCGGGAGCAATTGGCTGTGGTCATTGACAAATGGGGCTAAAGATAAAAGGGATCCCAAAAGTTTATGGTGAAGTTTGCATTTTTGGGATGCAACAAAAGCGATGTTTATTTAATTTCCCAAATTTCCTTTGTCAGATTTGAGCTACCAAAATCACGCAAACATTCTTCAGGATTCTTATTTAGCGATCAACAACCGAAATCTGCAAAATATGATTTTGGATAATAACGAGAGTAATAAATTGAAAAAAAAATCGTACCATTCCAACTATGCCGACTTCAACCCTTACCCAAAAGCATGGGGTTTGTAGTTTGCATCGTAATTTTGTTTTCAATGTATCACTTTCATTATTATTCACAATAATATTTTTCAGATTTAGGTTATCGATCGCTAAATAAGAATCCTAAAAAATGTTTATCTCATTTTCGTAGCTTAAATCTGCTGAAGGAAATTTGGGAAATAGAAAAAAAAATGATTTTCGTTGCCGTAAACGCCACGAGGGCGAAGGCATATTATTTTTATCAGAGTTGAATGTTGTCTTGCTAGACGAAAGAATGAAAATCGCGCTAGGCGTTTTGGAAATGAGAAATAATTGCGGATCAGGCCTCGTGACGTTCGCTCCGGTCAGCAATTTACGCGAATAAAGAAAATTTAAAAAAAGGCTCGGTAATTCTTTAGATAAGTGATTTTTCCGAAAATGAGCCTAAAATGTTTTTTTTGCTATTTTCTCATTTATTGGGTTATAAATAATGATATTCAGTCGGGGGAAGCTGAGATTCACCCTCCCCCCCAGTTATGGGGTTTTGAAGTTCGCGGAAACACGTGATAAAATAGGGCATTTTTGAACATTTTGACGCCAAAACTGGGTTTTTTCAAAGTCCAAAATTATTTTTAACGATTTTTCGCTCGTGAAAAATTTGGTAACGAAAAATGTCAGCTTCCTCCGACTGAATATCATCATTTATAACCTAATAAACGATATTTTATCGGAGAAATCGAATAATATTTTGCGGAAAAGTAACTCATCTGAAGAATTCCCAAAGACTCAAAGTTACACTTCTGTATTCCCCAACTGACCAACAGTGAAATTTGGGAAACGGAAAAAATAACTAGTAGTATCGAGTTTTATTTGCACAACTTTTTCGCAAAAATTTTTACAAAACATGACAATTTCACATACATACTTTTCACTTATTATATACTCCATACATTTCTGCATTCCGCATTATTGTATGGGGTTGAAGTTTGCATCGTTGGAACGCAACGAAAATTCTTATCAATTTCTTATTTTCATTATTATCCAAAATTATATTTTGCAGGTTTGTTGTAAATTGGTAAATACGCATCTTAACAAATGTTTTCGTGATTTTCGTAGCGTTAATCTGGCAACGGAAATTTTCGAAACAAAACAAACATCATTTTCGTTGCATTCCAACGATGCAAACTTCATCGTCATATTATTTTCATATTCTCCCTTTCTTCATTTATTCGTCCACTTCGTCGATCTCTCCTCCCCCATGCTCGTTACTCATCTTTCTACATATTTCTTCGATTTCCCTAAAATACTCGCATATCCTTATTTGAATTTTTCTTCCCAGCATATTTATGATTTCCTCCTTTACTGCCAATTCATCCATTCCTTCCATCCACTCCTCTGCTTTCTTCCTTGCTTTCTCTGATACTAACTTCCTACCTTTTTTACATATTATTAGGTGCTCCAATGTCTTATTGTTTTCTTTAGATATCCTGCACCTCCAATCCTTATCCCCTTTCTTTCCCGCCCTTCCTATGTTGCCACATCTTAGCCTCGCCCATATTTCCTTGCCCATACCCTTTACTCCCTCATCTGACCAATATTTCCATGGCATCTCGTCCTTTTCTATAATATATTTATACTTATCGTCCTACGTCGATTTCTGATTTTTTCCTCTTCCCTCCTTAAAATTCTGTTTTTCAAGTTTTCCAGTCTCTCTTCTATCCGTTCGTCTATTTTTTCACTTCTTTTCGCTCCCTTATCATTCTTATTATATCTTCTATCTCCCGATCTCTTAATACCTTCACTAGGTTTTTCCCCCATTTTGGCGGGTCACCGTTGTTATCGCTCTAACTTCGTCTAGTAAGCAAATTTTTGGCCACCTTGTCTCATCCATTCTCATCACTTCTCTAATATATCTCGACGCTCTTTCCCTTATCACATATTCCATAGTAAGCACTCCTAGTTCTCTCGTCCGTATATAATTTGGCGTCGTTCTGTCCACCCCTAACGCCATCTTACAATACCTGCTCTGTATTTTTTCAAATACGCTTATTTCTCCCATTCCCCATATCTCCACTCCATACATCGCTCCTGCTTTTACGCTTGAATCTAATAAATAGAGTCTCTCCTCCATCATATCTCTCCCCGCTCTCTTCCAAATTCTCCACACCATATTCGTTGCCTTTTGCGTTTTCCCTGTCACCTTTTTTCCACGTGCCCAAATTGAGTTTTTACACGTGAACCAATATCCCAGATATTTAAATTCCTTTACTATTTGTACTTCTTCACTTTTAATTTCCCATTTTCCTTCTTAACTTGTCCTCTGTTACTAAAAGCCGTGAGTTTTGTTTTCTATGCATTTATTTCCATCATTCTATGCAAAATTTCGTTTCATAGTATAGACAGCGCCACGGAAACGTACCAAAACGGACGAAGTAGACTCCAGCTTTATGTTCTCTACCCTTCGCCGATAGGTTGGAGTTCATAAGAAATACAAATAATTTATTTAATAATTTTAGTATTTTTGTTATGTATAAATTTACCATTTTTTCCGCCGAACTTCTTTTAAGACACTCGCATTTCAGGAAATATCGAGATATTTGAATGTCGAAAAATTGAATCAAAGCAAGATTCTTCGTCGAATTTTCATTAATTCTGTCTAATGCTACCTGGTAATTTCGGCGATTCATTCTTCTTAATTTAATTTTTTGTCATTTAAAAATTTTTTTCCCGATAAAATTTGTTCTTCAAACGCTTATATCTTTAAAACCAATCAAGATATTTTCAATTTTAAAATGTCAAATGGAAGCTACATTCTTCTCGCTTCGAATAAACGCAAGGCGATGAATCTTGGTCTTTTTGGGTTTTTTCTCCATTTAAAAACCACGTTAAAAAATTCAAAACTTTAAGACGTTTGCCGGAACGGAAGATATTTATTGTACATTTTTTCCTTTCGCACACTCTTTAGTGATGCCAAAACGCAACTTTCCCGCGATGTTACGATACGATCCGCCAAAAGTGACCGTTTTTCACTCCACCCTAGCAGATACACACACACACACACAGGACAGAAAAGTGAGACGAAAAAAGACGTATTTACAGTATTATCGTTCATTCGTTTTATCGCCTTCTTCGAGTTTTCGTTTTCTCCCATTATTTGGTCGATACACCTAAATAAAAAATAAATATAAATATAAATAATAGATAGGGATCTCCGAGTCGTTTACGAATATTCCAAGTTTAAGAGTACTCGACGTTTACGAGTACCAAAAATTTGAGAGTACCCGATAGTGGCGGGTAATGCAAAAACATAACCCGTCGGGTACCCGCACACCCCTAATGTTTCTCATTCGTTCGCAGCGACGGTGTCGACGAGGGAATTCACTGGCTGGTCGATTGCGTCAAGCGGAACAGCGACGTGAGACCACCGCGGAATCGGGACGACAATTGTTTATCGTAACTCGTGGAAAATTCGTTACCGCGTACACTGGCCAATTGCGTCGCCCAGGAATATTCCCGATCGGTTCACTCGTACGTGAATCGTTAGTTTGTACGAAAGTCGTCGGTGCTGGATGTACTGGAAGACAATTCTCGCGGGCTCTCAGGCTCTCGAACTCAAACGAGTCGCCTGGAAAAAAATTCATTCAAAAATTCACGACCATTTTCACAGCTGTACGAATTTCCGTCATGCGATGACGACAAGGGGAGGGGAGTAGGCAAGAATCGACGAATACTATTGACGGGAGATCGCGGCTACGCTAGATTGGTGTTTCACAACGTTTTTCGCTGCCTGATATCAAATCAACAAGATAAGAGATAACGGATCCCGAGCACACCTTCGTGCGAGCACTTGCTCCGCTCGCACGACACCATTACGTGCTCTGTCGCTTTTACCTTTAGTCGACAAGAGCAAAAAAGCACGAAGCACCGAAAATTTCGCATTTTTTCGCCTCCCGATGGCATAAATCAGGGCGGCGCGTTCGCGTTGATATACGACGAGTGTCACACGGTCCGTGCGTTTTTTTCTTCTTCTTCTTCGCGTCTCGCGTTAACGTGGCGATAAATACGCGTTTGTTTACCGATTTTATTGGTCTACGAGGCAAAATGTGGTATTACGAGGCGGATGATTGGAGCGTTTTGCCACCCGAGCTCAATAGAAGGTAAAAAAAAGCCTCGTTCGTCCTACTCGAGTAAGTTCCCCCTGATCGCGCTCCGCGCTTGTGAGTCACGGCCCCGAGACGTTCAAAGTTGTTTTCTCTTTCAAGAAATGTCACAAACAGCCCCGTGCGTGGCTCGTTAGAAATTCGTTACACAACGCGAATTGTGTGTCGCTTCCAATAAGTTTGTTATCGAGAGTGTGATAAATATATATATATGTATATGGTGAATGATACCACGAATGTTCTCAGATTATTGCCAGATCACGAGATACGTCGACAACGTGAAATTAAAAAAAAACATCTATTTTATCAGTTATTTCTTTATATTTAATACAATTTATTAAATATTTTATATTCGAGCGAGAAACCCTATTTTCAGTTTTACATAACAATAAATGGTGATAAGATTATTTGTAATAATAGATCGTAACATTTGACTTCTTGTACCGACATTAATTGAATTATTTTCATTTTTTATTTAATTATTGTACCACATTAATTGATTTTTAATTAATGAATGTACTTTGTTAATTTGATTATTATTCGTGAGTAATTCGTTTTTAATTAATTAATGTACTATATGTAGTCATGTGGCACATAAATAAATTAAAAATTAATTAATGGGGCACATTATTTGATTTGTAATGTATTAAGGGGAGGGTAGGCGTTTCAGCGTGAAAAAAATATCTTTTGCGATTTTTTTTCAGCTATATGGATAGAGTGAATTTATTGAAACCTTTTGTACATTGTTGAGTGTCATTTCAAGAACATTCCGTGAAATTTGTACGCGAAAATATCCACAAACAAGCCGGTGACAAAGCTTTTCCAAGAACGCCTTTGGAAAAACACGATTTGCGGTGTTCACTGTATCTCGGCTATAAATTATCTGAAATCAAGTACCATTAAAATTTAGTCAAAGTATCATCGAATCCTCCCCCCAACGGTTTTTGATAATTTTTTTTTCACTTCTAAATTTTTGGTGGTCATGTAAAGTGAAAAGTGCTATTTTTCACGAAAAATTCCGCCATTTTGGGGGTGGAAAACCCCCTCAATGTAAAAAAATCTCAAACTAACCGTTGGGGGAGGTATTTTATATGTAGAAAGTGTGTACCAAGTTTGAAATAAATCGGTCATGTAGTTTTCAAATGGCAGGGAACACGGACTTTGAAAAAGTGGTTTTGAGAAAAACGCGGCACCGGCTTGTTTGTGGATATTTTCGCGTACAAATTTCACGGAATGTTCTTGAAATGACACTCAACAATGTACAAAAGGTTTCAATAAATTTACTCTATCCATATAGCTGAAAAAAAATTCGCAAAAAAGTTTTTTTTCACGCCGAAACCCCTACCCTCCCCTTAATGTGATACATCAATTAACTATTAATTTATTAATGTGGATGCGAGAAAATCCCTAATATTACGATTTATTATTATAATTAATGTTATTGCTAAATTGATTGAATAAAAAATAAAAATAATTAAATTAATGTAGTTTCGTTTAATAAATGTACCACATGAATTATTTTTTTATTCATTAATGTATACGATAAAATGTGAAATATTACGATTTATTATTACACTGCATGTTACTTACGTCAATTTAATTCAGATTTAAAATAATTAAATTAATGTACTACATTAATTGGATAAAAAATTAATTAGTGGTTATCCCACGTGCGCGGCGCAATTCATCCTTCGTAGTAATGCAATGACAATTATCGCCGAAGAATTCGCGACACAACGAAAGTTTCAAATAGTTCGCGGGCTCTCGCGTGGCGCCCTCTCGCGCTGAACAGCAGTGAATTTATCGCCCGCGGCGAAAATCACCAGAATTCGCCAAATTTCCGAAGATTCCGGATCGTTCGAACGTGAAAATTGTTCGTCGCTTTTTCCGCGTGCAAACGCGTTATTTTGTTGTTGGGGAAAAAGTACGTGGCGTGAAAGAATAATTGACGAAATGCGAAAAAGAGGCCAGCGTATGACAATGCACGCGGCCATTTTGGTGCACGTAGTACAAACGGTACAAACTACAATACACGGGGAAATTATACATGTATACAGGTTATAGTGGGTAGCTCGCGAGTGTCGCGAGTGTAGAGGACTCGTATGCGCGCAGGTGTTGCGTGTGTGCGTGGTATATAGTGGGCGTACGCGTGTGTGGCCGTCGTCGTCGTCATCATCCGTACTTCGGTTAATACAGTGGATTTAAACCCACGTTCCAGATATTCGCCTCGTTGCTACAAGCAGCCCACGAGCCAATAAAAACGCGAGAAAGAAAAGAGGGAAATTGCACGGTGTCTCGACGAGCGAGCAATTGATTTCGTAGGAAAGAAAAAGTACTCGAAGCTCTCGCGATACATGTCAATTATGCGTGTTGGACGGAACGGTGATACGACTAATGTGATTGACTGATCGTTGGTAGTGTCTATCGGCGAAAGGAGTACGTACGGAAGCGACACTAGTTACGATTACATTTCGTATTTCCCCATCGGTGAACGAATTCCATATATAACACATCCGTAGCGAAAAAAAAAACGAGATCGCGAAGGAGAGAGAGCGCGTACTTGGCGAAAGTGGACGAAGAAGCGAGAGATAAAAAAATTGTAGTGTCAGGTGCGGCATTTTGTGAGGGCGCTTTATTCGTGACTCGTGTGTGTTTTTACTTTTGCGCGCGCGTATGTGTGCGCGCTACCTACGGATTGCCCCGTGTCGCCTTTGAGGCGAGGCTTTTTTTTTCTCCGCCGTTTTAAACACTCGCCGCACACACACGTATGACTTTGCGCTGTAGTGCAACTCGCGACGTTCCACGTCCCCGGGGAGACAATTTTCACGCGCGCAACGGGACGAAAATTTTTCGTCCAAATTTCACCGATCCCCAAAAGGCAAGAGAGAGAGAGAGAGAGAGCGCACACGGTTGCCGTGATCGATGTACGTGTGCACACGCGTATGAGCGCGTGAAAATTTCCGTCAATTGCGACCGGGGCACCAGGAAGCAGAGTGCGACGTCTTGACTTCCGGTTGATCCTCCGAACGTCATCTACGCTCGGAAAACGCGTTTTTCCTGACAGCCAATCGAGCGGTCCGACATCGATCGCGATCTGTACGAATCAATCGGAAAACTCGTTTTTTCTTTCTTTCTACTTCTTAACCTTCGGTTTATATAATCGCACGTCGCGAAGATCGGGCAACTTTTTATTCTCGCTCGCCAGCTGACAAGTACGATCTCTCGGAACTCGTTTTTTTTTTTGGAGGGAGTTTATTGGAATTCGTTCGTACGCGCATGGTTTTGTGCTTTTTGTGAATTACGAGTCTCGAGACGCTGTTGGGTTAACCCTTTTTTGACATATGACGTGTTGTACGCTAACAGGAACGTAGGGGAACAGAGTCACGCTCGACGCGGAGCTATCCTACTCGGCGGCTCCTGCCTCACGGACGTGCGCCGATCGAGCTTTATTACATAGAGAGCGGGCGTGCGAGGAGCCAAGGAAATATACATTCCGTAACTACGTTGAAATCATGAATGCCTCAGAACATGGGTAAATGCTATTTCATTAACGGAGAAAACTTTTCTACGTTGATGTTGAAGAGAGAGACTTTGTCGACGAGAGTGGAGCATTTTTTGGGCTAGAGGCTTTGAAGCGGGAAGCATTCGCTGTTGGGTAAAGACAAATGAGAAGTAGGTCGTGTCGATTTTCGGAGTATTTGTTCAGTTAGGAAACACCTCTGATTCGTGACGTTGGAGTTTGCAACGTTGGAATCCAAAGAACATTCTTGCTGTATTTTCATTTATTTGTTTTCTTCATTGTGCAAAATTATGCGCTGCAAATTTGGTCTGTGGATTTCTAAGGAGCCTAAAAATGTTCGAGTGATTTTCGTAGCTTGGATTTGTTAAATAAAGTTCACGATCTTGAAGTTCACATAGATGGTGTTGCAGTTTGCATCGTTGGAACGCAACGAAAATTCTACTTTACATTTTACTTTCAATATTTTTATCATTATAGGCAATCTCTTTTTATAGATTTATCATGTAGATCGCTAAATAAATTTCTTAAAAAATGGTTGGAGGACTTTTTTAGGCGAAATCTGCCAAAAGAAATTTAATTAGTTGCAGTCCAGCGATGCAAACTTCAGCATCGTTCACATAGTTGAAAGAGTGCAGGGTTGAAATTCTGATCCTCGAATGATCAGAATGCTCAAAACTCCTAAAGAATACTACCTTGAAGAATCAAAACGCAGAAAGAATTTTACCCGAAAGACCAAAACGCCGAAAATCTTGAATACCGTCAAAATAATTCGGCTATAGAATTGTTAAAAGTTTTGACGAATGATTTCAAGAATTTTTTTTATTAAGGCCTTGACATAAGCTGACATTTGGCATCCACAATTTCTTACCTAGAACAAAAAACAAAAATTCTCGTCAATCTACATTAGAATACCTAGAGAAGTACGTACGGAATTCAAAGAATATTGTTTTATTCAAAAGTTGTAGGTATTTGAACTTAAGAAATGGATTTTCAGTGAAAAATTTCGTTGTAACTGCTCATAAACTGCTCATAAAATGAAAAGTTTTCGATTAAACAGAAATTCCGTACGTACTTCTCTACAAAATGCAATTAGGAACATAACTTTTGAATTTGAAGTAAATCGAGTGGAAATTGTTGAAGTTATTTGTCACGCCAATTGGAAAAAAGCTGTTCAGAAAGTTTCGAGTAGACGGCCATTTTGTACATAGAAAAAAAAAAATTTCTAACAGCTTGATATTCATACTAAATAGATGTGTAATTAATTTTATGAGTGAATCACTTTTTCATACGAAAAAAAACATTGTTAAATTCGCACATGATTTTATACCCGTTACTGTGGCCTAAGGCCTTAAGAAGTTTTTTTACGTCAATTTTGAAATTTGTCTAGACAATGTTATACGTTCTACATAAATTACAGTCAACTGTGTAGACCTTGGCTGGCATGATCTTTACGAAACTTATAATTTCGGAACGGTAAAATTAGAAATTTTAAACCGTCGGAGCATTCAAAGTTCGGAATTTCAAGCCGGCCTCGTTGGAAGGCAACAAAAATTAATTCTTCTTTGGCCGATTCGGACTATGAAAATATTCGAACGTTTTTACATATTTTTATTACAGATTTACGATTTCAAGGTCTTAAAAAAGGTTTATAATAAAAATAAAAAAAAATTCGTTGCATTCCAACAATGCAAATTTCAACGTCATAAAAGTTCGGGCTATGACACTTTTGTTACGTTCCAACTATGCAAACTTCGGTACGATTCTGGGTCTCGATGGGTCTGCGTATACTTCTGACCCAAAAAACAGGTCGATTTTCTATATTTATATGCGATAGGGGTATCTTGATGACGAGGGTGGGATTTACGATACCGAAGTTTGCATAGTTGGAAGGCGACGAAAATTGTGTAGCTCATTTTTTTTTTGACAGACTTGTGCCCGAGAAAACCCTCGAACGGATTTTTAGGATATATAACAGAGCTCTACAGTTTAAATTTGCAAGCTAAGATTTTGGACAATGAAAATGAAGACACGAATACTATATAAAACATTTTTCGTGGCACTCCACCAATGCGAACTTTAATATCGTCGGGATTTTACACAGAATTAATGCATAGTCTTGGCAAATTTGAGTTTGTTGCGTTATATTGATAATTGTGAAAGTTATTGTTACGTAGACGAAGCGCCGCCATTGCTGCGTGGCCGATCGGAGTAGGTGGTTCTGGCAAATAGGGTCATCCGAAATAAAAAATTGAAATATATACTTTTCGTATAATAATGAAAGTTGGGCGTGACTGGATGCGTTTTTGAAATGTTTAAACTTACGTGATTGGCAACCTGTGGAAGAAAAGTTCGAATTTAAGCCAAATGAAATGACTTTAATCATATTTTGTTATGAACTGTATAAACGTAAAAAAATAATGCAGTTATAGGATAGAAAACGTTATACACTATGCTTTGCCCGAATTTAAAGTGAATGAGACGAATAGATTTTGAGATACGACTTATCACGTTCCATAATACATTTTCGAGAAGAATGATGTTGATGTTTGCATCCTTGCATTCCAATGAAAAGTAATTCTTTTTTGGCTGTCAAAATCACTTAAGGGGAGATATACACCTAGGAGCCGGAAAAAGGGTCATTTTTGTGAATTTTTTCAAGGAAAACTATTTGAAATTTCGAATTGGGGTTTTAATTATATAAAAGTATATACATTCAAAAATATGTTTAATTTTCTTTATTTAAAAATATCAAAAATATCCAAGGATATTGTATGATCCTTGGAGCGTCGTAAAAAAATATGTATATACGGTGCCCACCGGCGTTTCTTCAAAAATCATCTGAAAAAAAAAACCAAAAAGATTATTAAATTAGACACTATAATCTAGCACTTGTCATAGCCGATTTTGAAAATATCGATTTATGACAAAATGGCGGACGTTTGAACATAAATAGTGATTTTTGGGCCAAAAAGTAGTTATTATTTTGTGTATAAAACAAAAACTAAGTAACGGAAAAAAAATCCTATGACAAGTACTAGATAATGGTGTAGAGAATAACCACAAAACACCTCAAGGCAATCGGTTTATTGGTTTTCGAGAAATTTTGGGTACCGATTTGAAAAACGTGGTTTTGAAAAAAACGCGTTTGAAAATTTGGGAATGAATAAATCATGAAATTTGTCAACTTACATGGAATCATCGATACCAGGCCCATAGTGTAGGTCTTCTACGGTCGACGGAATGTTCATAGCTTCTAAATCGATTTTTTCGACCATCTAGGCGTATATCACCCCTTAAACGATTTTAAGTATTCTTAATAGAAATTTACGACTTGAAAAAAAAGAAGCCTTTGAATAAGTATAATAATACAGAAATGGAAAATGAACAAACAAAAGATCGTTGCCTTCCAATGAAGCAGATTTCAACGTTGTCGAAAAAAACGCTAAAGAAAAAAGTTCGCCATAGCTCAATAAATAATCTGACCCTTCACAAAAATGGTCATAATCTAATTTTTAGAATTTTTACAAAACTTGAGTTGCATATTTAAGTTCAGATCCTACGCTTCAAAACTATGCAGTAAAAATATCGTATTTTTGTAATTCCAAGCTTATACAGAACCTTTAAGGGGTTGTATACAGTCAGGAGGCCCAAAAAGATCGCTTTTTCAAGAATTTTTTTTGAGATGACCTTTAAATCTATTAACGTAAAAATGTGTACACATATTATGGTAACTTCTAACTGTATTTCAACATTTTTTATTTGTAAAAATAATTACTTTGACAACTGCTATAGCTGATCTGCGCGAGCACCTCTAAAAAAAGGCGTCTTGCGGTGAGCACGATATCTCCGGACTGGATCATCTAAAATGAAAGAACCACAAATATTTAGTTAATATAATGAATTATCGTGTAATCGATTGAAGGAATAAGCAAAATAATAATTTTTGACAAAATGGCGGCTTCTCAAACAAACAAAAATCGATTTTTGACAATAATATAAGCCTTAAATTGTTTATAAAATGGAAAATATTTATTGGCGAGAAAAAACCTTCGATTAATTACTAAAAAATGTACTTGAAAAGATTTTGTTAACGGCGGGGTAAAGTTAATTCGGCGAAAAAAAGGCATGTTTTTAAGATTTTTTTTTGGCGTAACGAATGGTGTTCGTTTATTGAAAAATTTACATATAATAAAGTAACATTTGAACAACATTCTCCTAAATTTGCATTGCAAAATATTCAAAATTGAGCGAGTGAAAATTAAACCCCGGAGGCGCCTCGAAAAAAAGTTGGTTTGCGGTGTGCACCATAACTCGCAACAGAATCATTTGAAACAAAAAATCAAAATGCATTTGTTAAAGGAGATGTTTCTCGAGGTAATGACGGGAGGATTTTTTTTTTTTTTTTTTTTTTGATTTTTCGATTATTCGTAGCACTTGAGAGCCAAAAACCCGATTTTCGCTAAAAAAACAGCTAATTTGTTGTTGAAAAATTAGTAATTATTAAAAAAAACAAAAAAGCTCTCGACAATACCTGGTGAATTATGTGAAGAAGTACTGTGCAAAATTTCAAAGCGATTGGTCCAGTAGATTTTGAGTTATCGTGCACACGGACTTCAAATATGACAAGTCTCAGAAAAACGGTTTGAAAAACGCAGAAGAGAAGAGAACGGCATGGAGCAATAGACGCTCAAATACTCATAACTTCGTCAATTTTACTCCGATCGACTTGAAATTTTAACACAATATTCTTGATATATTATGCATTCATTTAAAAAATAAAAATAAAATTTAAGTACTTTACCCCGCCCTTAAAATTTGAGACTGATCGGTTCAGCCGTTTCCGAGAAACCTTGCTCACCGACTCTAAAAACACAGATTTGAGAAAAAACGCGTTTAAAGTTTCAAAAGCACTTTCGAACGCTCTGACACGTCATTACAAATGTGCGTGTAACTTCGAGAATATTCGCCGGATTGATAAGAAATTTTCTGTGTGTGTACTTCAATATATGTACATTGCGATTTTTTGTTTTCTAAATCGCTTTTTCGAAAATGTTAACTGTATATAACCCCTTAAAGTGCACATGGGTTCGACTCAAGCCCCAGTCATTTTTAGCTTCAAGAATCTCAAGAACTGTACACCTTTCTGTAAAAAAAGTAGGAACCTTTTTCCAGCAACGTGATTTAAACCTGAGGCTGTGCAGTTGGATTAGAATAACGAGTTGGAATTTAGGGCTGGGTGAAAAATGTTGCGGTCGGTATGGACTTGAGTTCCCTAGATCACTTAATTGCCGAATATTATAAACTTATCTTTTTAAATATGTCCGGGTACATAGAATCAGCCTTCGAGAACGATCAATACTAATTCAATTACAACTTCCAAGAAATGAAATGTAGGGTATTGAAAATCTTCACTTCCAAGTTTTATTCGCCATCGATCCAAGTAAGAAAAATATTTTCTCTGGACAGTACAGGACGATTGAGCAGGGGTCGAGTTTTGGAATAGTAAAAACCTAATAATGGATGACGTTGAAGCTGCATCATTGGAAGGCAACGATCTTTTTTTTTCAAACATCTTTGTGATTATTCGAATCCTTTTTGTTGCAATTTGAGGTCGTAAAACTGTAATAAAAATACATAAAAACGTTGCAATGATTATCATATCTTAAATTGGCTGAAGAGTGTGAAATTCTATCAGTGAAAAATAATTCATTTTCCTTGCATTGCAATGATGCAAACGTCAAGATAACAATACCGTCTTATGATGAAGTATAAAGCTACCGATAGATGGCATTTTCCCCGTGCTGAGGCTCTTTCCAACTAGGAACTGACAATACGTAGCGATAAAGATCATTGCCTTACTACGAAGGACGATTGTATTAACGGCTAGCACACGTTGATACTCGTGTGCGTATCGTGTTGTTTGCGTGTTATTAAAGCGGCATGGACTGTGTAATTTTGCAGGTTTAACCCAGCCTTTAACATGGCCTCCATAAAGCAGGCTTTCAACGAGGCGGTCGAGCGAGGTGGGTAACCAGAAAACTTCCAGCAAATTCGAATGCGACACCCTTAACTTTTTGCCGCTTTCCTCATCATTCGCTTGGCACTTTTCTCGCACAAAAGCAACGAATTTCACCTCATCAAGCTGTTCGCTCGTCATATTTTTGCAATACGGTCTAACGATCAACGATCATTTATTCTCAGCGATAAAAAAATCCCCCCAGCTTTTGGCTTGTCTCGTTCGTTCGCTATGTCGAAGACTTTTGCATTGTTCTTTTGCATCCATTTCGAGCACTGCAAAGCATCACTGTCCCGAGTAAAAAGAGAAAAAGCAAACGAGCAAACCAGTTAGTACTGTCGTGCTGTGCTGTTGCTAAAAACCCCCGCAATCGGAAAAAAATAGCAGAAGGCTAGTTTTTTGGCAGGTGATTTTGTAGGTGCCGCGGGTGCTGAATCCAAGTTTGCCTAAAAATCGGGGTGTAGGGTTTTTTAGGGGATGAAAGGGGACAGGGGTGGATTAATGCCAAACTACAACCTTTACGAGGTCGGCGCCGTGAAACAAAATGTGCAGAAAAATCCGGGCTTTAGTTTTGTCCACAGCGCCGAAGTCGTGGAAGTTTATTTTGGCGATGAAAAAGTGGGGTGAAATTTTGAAAAATCAGTTTTAATTCAATGACTATTTAGAAAAAAATCGTGCACTTTTTGTTCAAATGGGAACGTTGTAGCCCTTGAAAAGACGCTTCGATCGAGTATTTGATCATCATTCTCCGATAACATCTTCAACCCCCAAAAAATGGTTAAAATACAAAAAAAAATGGTTTATTGAATAACTCAAAAACAATCGATTTTCGGGTATGGTTCAAATGTACGAAATGTAGAGAATAATTTTCTCGATATTTTCGTATCGAGAATTTTCAACCCCTCGCGGGGGTTGAAAATTCAAAATCATATTCTCGGAAAACTGTTCACTGCACGAATTCGCCGCCGTGGAAGAATTTGTAGTTTGAATCCTCAGCTACATTTTTGTCCACAGCGCCAAACTCGTATCTCTTCATTTTTGGCCAATAGTTTTCCCAGAATTTCATTTAGAATTTTTAACCCCTGAAAGGGGTTCGAAAAAGCAAAACTCAAGGGTGGTCCATAGAAACAAAAATATAGAGAAAATTATTCTCTACATTTCGTACATTTAAACCATCCCCGAAAAATCGATTGTATTTGAGTTATTCAATAAACAATTTTTTCTTAATACTAAACAATTCTTCTGAGGCTGAAGTTATTTCTGGAGACGGATGATCAAATCGATCGACGCGTCTTTTCAAGGGCTACAACGTTCCCATTTGAACAAAAATGGTATGCATTTTTCCTAAAGAGTTATCGAATGAAAACTGATTTTTCAAAATTTCCTCCCCTTTTTCACCCCTATAATGAACTTCCGCGACTTCGGCGCTGTGGACAAAAATAAAGCCCGGTTTTTTCTGAACATTTTGTCTCCCGATACTGACCTCGTGGGGGTTGTAGTTTGACAAAAAAAACCCTACACCCCGATTTTTAGGCAAACTTGGATTTAGCACCCGCGGCACCTACAAAATCACCTGTCTAAAAACTAGCCTCCTCCCAATTTTTTCCGATTTCAATATACAGCACGACTGTACTAAGTCGCCATTAAAAGGGCGCGAGGAAAGAACGGCAAACACGCTGTGTGAACACCGAGTGCACTGTGTTAACGTATACTGTTAATTTTAAAAGTATCGACAGTGAGAATGCCAGCGCCTACGCGACTCCGGGACCTCATAAGGCAAATAAGAGCCGCGAGAACGGCCGCGGAAGAGCGCACCGTCGTCAACAAGGAGTGCGCTTACATAAGGTCAACATTCCGGGAGGAGGACAGCGTTTGGAGATGCCGAAACATCGCGAAACTTCTGTACATCCATATGCTCGGGTTAGTGAAACTGAACAGCAAGAAATCTAAAGTCTGCACTCGTTTTAAATCACAATTTTCGTACGCGCTTGGAATTATTTACTAGCTGATAAAAATTCAGTAGGTATGAAATTTACACCCTTCTCATTACAGTTATCCCGCCCACTTTGGACAATTGGAGTGTCTAAAATTGATAGCCTCGCCGAGGTTTACCGACAAACGAATCGGCTACCTAGGCGCGATGCTGTTGCTCGACGAACGACAGGACGTGCACCTGTTGATCACCAATTGTCTCAAGAAGTGAGTTCCTATCGAACGCAAAGTTTTGGACGCGTGGGTGATTACTCGATGATGCTCTTCTTGAATACGAGTCTCTGAGAGTCATGTACATGAAGTTTGCATCGTTGCTATCCAACGATTTCATTTTTTTTTTCGATTTCTTAATTTCCTATTTTTTCTTGGTCAGTTCGGCTCTAGTTGCTAAAAAAATATGGTAAAATGAATAAAAAGCATTTACGGCCACCGGGACCAACCCTTATAGGGGGTGAATCTTGAAAAAAACCAAAAAAAAATTCTATGTCCTGCGCGTTTGACATAATCGTTTTTTTTATTGGCTTTGCGTGGAAAGTGGCCCAAAAGGCGCCTATAAAAAAAATACCGACCCTCTAAATGTTCCGGAACACACCCTTATCGGGGGGTGAATCTTGAAAAAAGCAAAAAAAAATTATATGTCCTGCGCGTTTGACATAATCGTTTTTTTTATTGGCGTTGCGTGGAAAGTGGCTCAAAAAGCGCCCATCAAAAAAATACCGACCCTCTAAATGTTCCGGAACACACCCTTATCGGGGGGTGAATCTTGAAACAAAAACAAAAAAAATTCTATGTCCTGCGCGTTTGATATAATCGTTTTGTTTATTGGCGTTGCGTGGAAAGTGGCCCAAAAGGCGCCTATCAAAAAAATACCGACCCTCTAAATGTTCCGGAAAATACCCTTATAGGGGGACGAATCTTGAAAAAAACAAAAAAAAATTCTATGTCCTGCGCGTTTGATATAATCGTTTTTTTTATTGGCGTTGCGTGGAAAGTGGCCCAAAAGGCGCCTCTCAAAAAAATACCGACTCGCTAAATGTTCCGGAACACACCCTTATCGGGAGGTGAATCTTGAAAAAAACAAAAAAAAATTCTATGTTCTGCGCGTTTGACATAATCGTTTTTTTTATTGGCGTTGCGTGGAAAGTGGCCCAAAAGGCGCCTATCAAAAAAATACCGACCCTCTAAATGTTCCGGAAAATACCCTTATCGGGGATGAATCTTGAAAAAAAACAAAAAAAAATTCTATGTCCTGCGCGTTTGACATAATCGTTTTTTTTATTGGCGTTGCGTGGAAAGTGGCCCAAAAGGTGCCTCTCAAAAAAATACCGACCCTCTAAATGTTCCGGAACACACCCTTAACGGGGGATGAATCTTGAAAAAAACAAAAAAAAATTCTATGTCCTGCGCGTTAGACATAATCGTTTTTTTTATTGGCGTTGCGTGGAAAGTGGCCCAAAAGGCGCCTATCAAAAAAATACCGACCCTCTAAATGTTCCGGAAAATACCCTTATCGGGGGATGAATCTTGAAAAAAACAAAAAAAAAATTCTATGTCCTGCGCGTTTGACATAATCGTTTTTTTTATTGGCGTTGCGTGGAAAGTGGCCCAAAAGGCGCCTATCAAAAAAATACCGACCCTCTAAATGTTCCGGAACACACCCTTATCGGGGGGTGAATCTTGAAAAAAACAAAAAAAAATTCTGTGTCCTGCGCGTTTGACATAATCGTTTTTTTTATTGGCTTTGCGTGGAAAGTGGCCCAAAAGGCGCCTATCAAAAAAATACCGACCCTCTAAATGTTCCGGAAAATACCCTTATCGGGGGATGAATCTTGAAAAAAACAAAAAAAAATTCTATGTCCTGCGCGTTTGACATAATCGTTTTTTTTATTGGCGTTGCGTGGAAAGTGGCCCAAAAGGTGCCTCTCAAAAAAATACCGACCCTCTAAATGTTCCGGAACACACCCTTAACGGGGGATGAATCTTGAAAAAAACAAAAAAAAATTCTATGTCCTGCGCATTTGACATAATCGTTTTTTTTTATTGGCGTTGCGTGGAAAGTGGCCCAAAAGGCGCCTATCAAAAAAATACCGACCCTCTAAATGTTCCGGAAAATACCCTTATCGGGGGATGAATCTTGAAAAAAACAAAAAAAAATTGTATGTCCTGCGCGTTTGACATAATCGTTTTTTTTATTGGCGTTGCGTGGAAAGTGGCCCAAAAGGCGCCTATCAAAAAAATACCGACCCTCTAAATGTTCCGGAACACACCCTTATCGGGGGGTGAATCTTGAAAAAAACAAAAAAAAATTCTGTGTCCTGCGCGTTTGACATAATCGTTTTTTTTATTGGCTTTGCGTGGAAAGTGGTCCAAAAGGCGCCTCTCAAAAAAATACCGACCCTCTAAATGTTCCGGAACACACCCTTAACGGGGGGTGAATCTTGAAAAAAACAAAAAAAAATTCTATGTCCTGCGCGTTTGACATAATCGTTTTTTTTATTGGCGTTGCGTGGAAAGTGGCCCAAAAGGCGCCTATCAAAAAAATACCGACCCTCTAAATGTTCCGGAAAATACCCTTATCGGGGGATGAATCTTGAAAAAAACAAAAAAAAATTCTATGTCCTGCGCGTTTGACATAATCGTTTTTTTTATTGGCGTTGCGTGGAAAGTGGCCCAAAAGGTGCCTCTCATAAAAATACCGACCCTCTAAATGTTCCGGAACACACCCTTAACGGGGGGTGAATCTTGAAAAAAACAAAAAAAAATTCTATGTCCTGCGCGTTTGACATAATCGTTTTTTTTATTGGCGTTGCGTGGAAAGTGGTCCAAAAGGCGCCTCTCAAAAAAATACCGACCCCCTAAATGTTCCGGAACACACCCTTAACGGGGGATGAATCTTGAAAAAAACAAAAAAAAATTCTATGTCCTGCGCGTTTGACATAATCGTTTTTTTTATTGGCGTTGCGTGGAAAGTGGCCCAAAAGGCGCCTATCAAAAAAATACCGACCCTCTAAATGTTCCGGAAAATACCCTTATCGGGGGATGAATCTTGAAAAAAACAAAAAAAAATTCTATGTCCTGCGCGTTTGACGTAATCGTTTTTTTTATTGGCGTTGCGTGGAAAGTGGCCCAAAAGGCGCCTATCAAAAAAATACCGACCCTCTAAATGTTCCGGAAAATACCCTTATCGGGGGATGAATCTTGAAAAAAACAAAAAAAAATTCTATGTCCTGCGCGTTTGACATAATCGTTTTTTTTATTGGCGTTGCGTGGAAAGTGGCCCAAAAGGTGCCTCTCAAAAAAATACCGACCCTCTAAATGTTCCGGAACACACCCTTAACGGGGGGTGAATCTTGAAAAAAACAAAAAAAAATTCCATGTCCTGCGCGTTTGACATAATCGTTTTTTTTATTGGCGTTGCGTGGAAAGTGGTCCAAAAGGCGCCTCTCAAAAAAATACCCACCCCCTAAATGTTCCGGAACACACCCTTAACGGGGGATGAATCTTGAAAAAAACAAAAAAAAAAAATCTATGTCCTGCGCGTTTGACATAATCGTTTTTTTTATTGGCGTTGCGTGGAAAGTGGCCCAAAAGGCGCCTATCAAAAAAATACCGACCCTCTAAATGTTCCGGAAAATACCCTTATCGGGGGATGAATCTTGAAAAAAACAAAAAAAAATTGTATGTCCTGCGCGTTTGACATAATCGTTTTTTTTATTGGCGTTGCGTGGAAAGTGGCCCAAAAGGCGCCTATCAAAAAAATACCGACCCTCTAAATGTTCCGGAACACACCCTTATCGGGGGGTGAATCTTGAAAAAAACAAAAAAAAATTCTGTGTCCTGCGCGTTTGACATAATCGTTTTTTTTATTGGCTTTGCGTGGAAAGTGGCCCAAAAGGTGCCTCTCAAAAAAATACCGACCCTCTAAATGTTCCGGAACACACCCTTAACGGGGGGTGAATCTTGAAAAAAACAAAAACAAATTCTATGTCCTGCGCGTTTGACATAATCGTTTTTTTTATTGGCGTTGCGTGGAAAGTGGCCCAAAAGGCGCCTATCAAAAAAATACCGACCCTCTAAATGTTCCGGAACACACCCTTATCGGGGGGTGATTCTTGAAAAAAACAAAAAAAAATTCTGTGTCCTGCGCGTTTGACATAATCGTTTTTTTTATTGGCTTTGCGTGGAAAGTGGCCCAAAAGGCGCCTATCAAAAAAATACCGACCCTCTAAATGTTCCGGAACACACCCTTATCGGGGGGTGAATGTTGAAAATAACAAAAAAAAATTCTATGTCCTGCGCGTTTGACATAATCGTTTTTTTTATTGGCGGTGCGTGGAAAGTGGCCTAAAAGGCGCCTATCAAAAAAATACCGACCCTGTAAATGTTCCGGAAAACACCCTTATCGGGGGGTGAATCTTGAAAAAAACAAAAAAATTCTATGTCCTGCGCGTTTGACATAATCGTTTTTTTATTGGCGTTGCGTGGAAAGTGGCCCAAAAGGCGCCTATCAAAAAAATACCGACCCTCTAAATGTTCCGGAACACACCCTTATCGGGGGGTAAATCTTGAAAAAAAACAAAAAAAAATTCTATGTCCTGCGCGTTTGATATAATCGTTTTTTTTATTGGCGTTGCGTGGAAAGTGGTCCAAAAGGCGCCTCTCAAAAAAATACCGACCCTCTAAATGTTCCGGAACACACCCTTAACGGGGGGTGAATCTTCAAAAAATCAAAAAAAAATTCTATCTCCTGCGGGTTTTACATAATCGTTTTTTTTATTGGCGTTGCGTGGAAAGTGGCCCAAAAGGCGTCTATCAAAAAAAATACCGACCCTCTAAATGTTTCGGAAAACACCCTTATCGGGGGGTGAATCTTGAAAAAAAATCAAAAAAGAATTCTGTGTCCTGCGCGTTTGATATAATCGTTTTTTTTATTGGCGTTGCGTGGAAAGTGGCCCAAAAGGCGCCTATCAAAAAAATACCGACCCTCTAAATGTTCCGGAAAACACCCTTATCGGGGGGTGAATTTTGAAAAAAAAAACAAAACAAATTCTATGTCCTGCGCGTTTGACATGATAGTTTTTTTTTATTGGCGTTGCGTGGAAAGTGGCCCAAAAGGCGCCTGTCAAAAAAATACCGACCCTCTAAGTGTTCCGGAACACACCCTTAACGGGGGGTGAATCTTGAAAAAACAAAATAAAATTCTATTTCCTGCGCGTTTGATATAATCGTTTTTTTTTATTGGCGTTGCGTGGAAAGTGGTCCAAAAGGCGCCTCTCAAAAAAATACCGACCCTCTAAATGTTCCGGAACACACCCTTAACGGGGGGTGAATCTTGAAAAAACAAAATAAAATTCTATTTCCTGCGCGTTTGATATAATCTTTTTTTTTCATTGGTGTTGCGTGGAAAGTGGCCCAAAAGGCGCCTGTCAAAAAAATAACGACCCTCTAAATGTTCCGGAACAAGCCCTTATCGAGGGGTGAATCTTGAAAAAAATAACCAAAAAAAATATATCCGCGCGTTTGATATAATCCCTTTTATTATTGGCATTGTATGTAAAGTGGCCCGGAGGCACCCTGAATAAAAAATACCTGTACATTTTATTTTACGTAACCCACCCTTACTGGGTGTAGTAGTTGACAAATACTATTTTCCGTGGATCGAAAATAATCATACTTTTCCGGCGCTGTATGAGCGCGGTCCGAAAGAAGGCTCCGAAGAAATTTTCAACGATATTAATTCTCCGAATCCTAACGATATCCAAGGGTGAAAATAGAAGAAAAAAAATCGATGCTGCAATGTTATAAACATTGACGTTTTTCAATTAGCATTTTGAACGCAGCGACCCTTAAGAAACATCCACAAAAATTAAACGATTTTGACATTCTGGAACGCCCCTTAAAGGGATCCTGAACATTATGAAAAATGTTATCTTTCGTGGTGTAGAAATTGTCATTTTTTTATTGATATTGTGGAAAGTCCAACCCCAAAGCAGCCTCCAAAAAAAATTTTGATAACGTGAATTTTCCGGAACCTACCTTATCGGTAGGCAAAAGGTGAAAAAAGTTGTCTGGCCCACCGTTTGGAGATTGCCATCGCTTTTCATTTGTGTCACCGGCCGATACTACAATTTTAACAATTTTCAAAAAAATTTAGATAAAGTTCCGAATAGCGTTAACCGAATTTCGATCTGCAATTTGGCATACACCTTCGGGGCCGGGTTGAAATTTCGAACGGTCAATAATCAGAACGCTCAAAACTCCGAAAGGATACTACACCGAAAGATCAAAACTTCGATTGAATTTTACCCAAAAGACAAAAACTCCGAAAATCTGAATGGAGCCGGGTTGAAATTCCGAACTTTGAATAATCAGACCGCTCAAAATTCCGAAAGAATACTACCCCGGAAGACCAAAACTCCGAATGAAGTTTACCCGAAAGACTAAAACTCCGATAATCTGAACACCGTCAAAATAATTCGACTATGGAAGTTTTAAAAATTTAACAATTTTCAATGAATCTACGAATTATTTGAAGAATTTTTTTCTATCCAGAAGTGATTTCACGTCAATTTTAAAATTTGTCTAGACGATGTTATACGTTCTATATCATTTACAGTCAACTGTGTAGACTTTCGCTGGCATGATCTTGACGAACCTTGTAATTGCGTAATATTAAAGTTAGGACTTTTAAATCGTCGGCGCATTCAAAGTTCGGAATTTCAACCCGGCCCCCATGTCAAGATCATGCCAGCGAAAGTCTACACAGTTGACTGTAAATGATGTAGAACGTATAACATTGTCTAGACAAATTTAAAAATGGACGCAATTTCAATCGCACTTCTCAATTTAAAAGAATTTTGCAATAAAATTCGTCGATTAATTGACAACTAATTTTTTTTTTAATTTCCATAGCCAAATTTATTTTATGGTGTTCAGATTTCGGAGTTTCGGTCTTTCTGTAAAATTCTTTCGGAGTTTTGATCTTGCGGGGTTGTATTCCTTCGGAGTTTTCAGCGTTTTGATCATTCAAAGTTCGGAATTTTGACCCGGCCCCATCTTGAATTTCGGAACATTAAAGTACGGAATTTTAAACCGTCGGAGCATTCAAAGTTCTGCATTTCAACCCGGCCCTCATGTCAAAATCATGCCAGCGAAAGTCTATACCGTTGACTCTAAATGATGTAGAACGTATAACATTGTCTAGACAAATTTCAAAAATGACGCAAAATCACTTCTTAATAAATAAAAATTCTTTAAATAATTCGTCGATTTATTGATAATTTTGAAACTTTTAAAACTTCCATAGCCGAATTATTTTGACGGTGTTAAGATTTTCGGAGTTTTTATCTTTCGGGGTACTATTCTTTCGGAGTTTTGAGCGGTCTGATCATTCATGGTTCGAAATTTCAACCTGGCCTTATCTTGAATTTCGGAACATTAAAATTCGTAATTTTAAACCGTCGGAGCATTCAAAGTTCGGAATTTCAACCCAGCCCCGAAATTCTCCGTAGTATCCGAGGATACATCTCGGATAATGCGGGGGACTGGGATGAGTTAGGTGACTCGGATAATGCGGAACGTGGGTTAATCGAAGGTCGGATGAACGAGGTTCTACCTTGTTATATATTTTTTTAGTAGAGAAATTATACTTTTTTTGGTTTCGAAACCCACGTAACCCCTTAATGTTGCAATGGAGCAGATCGAAATGCTACCACTGAGCTGACATTTTTTAAAAGTATATGATCTCTTTGCCGATTATTCTGTGCCGTTTGGGTATGATCCACAGTATCGTTTGTTCGGCACGATTACGATATCTTTGGCGCCTTTATTTGACCCTGGTTTATTGATATTTGGCCCAAAATAAGACTTTTCAGGAGTGACAAAAATTGAAATTCGGCGTTTAAGGGGGTGAAACAGGGGGTTGAAAGTCGAAGCATTATTATGTTTGTGGTTCCCAATTTTGACCATGCAGCGTCCATATTCGATAGAAAATACGACTTTTCTGTGTGTGGAATCGTTGGGTGGGTCTGGAGCACTTTTGATATGTGTACGATACCGTTCAACGTTGATTAGTCTTAGGTGCTCTTAATTTCATTTTTCCGGCATATGCTTGGGCACGATTACGATATCTCTGGCGCCTTAATTTGATCGTGGATTATTCATATTTGGCGCAAAAGAAACACTTTTTTGAGAATAAAAAAAATCGCGATTTTGCTTCCTTTAGAAGATACAGGACATTTTACGAATTATTCGTTATTAAGCAATTTAGCTGGTTTGCGTTAATGTAGCTTTCTTCGGAATGCGCTATGTCGAGACAATAAACAAGAACAAACCCAAACAAAGTACGACGTAACAATGTAAAACACGTGGAAAATTCGATTTACATAGAAAATCGAAAAAATACACTTTTTCTCTTCGAAGCGCTGTAAATCCAAAACTAAGGCTCAAAAGGAAAAAAGTTATTCTTGTTTTTCGTATTTTTTTCGGCCATATTTCATAATCCAATGGTCAAATTTAGGCGCCAAAGATATCGTAATCTCCCCGTTTGTTCGATAAAAATGCGGAATCTCGACGTATTTCATGGGTTCATTATGTTACGATTGTGGAAAACTGTTGATCATTTTTAAGTAGATTATTAATATTTACCAAGAGAATTACGGAGCCGAAAAAATAGGTACGGTTCGACTAATTATTGGACTACTGCTTGGTACCGTGAAAATGAAGATTAACAGTACCTTTTTAAAACTATTAATGTTTTTAATCGCGAACTTATGCGCAAATCAAGCACACAAAATGTAGGGCTGCGCAATCATAGTAACGTCGTGAACGTCACAAATGCTCCCTTTTTTTCTACATATTCGGTAATTATGTCCGGGCACCTCAAACTACTTCGCCGAGATAATTAACAATTAATATTATTTGTTCTTATCCTCTTAATTAGTAATAGTTTCTTAATATTATTTTCATATCTATTTTCAGAAATGGTAATTTTAGACATTTCTAGGCAAAGGCAAAATCCATCCGAATTGATATCATACATACTTTTTAACGCGAGGCGAATTAACATCGTGGTAAATCGTGACATATGATAATAGTCGACTCGTACCTAATTTTCAGCTCCGTCATTCTCTTGACAAATATTAATAATGTACTAGAAAATGATCGGGAGTTTTCCACAAGCGTAATATAATGAGTCCACGAAATACGTCGAGTTTCCGCATTTTTATCGAAAAAATGGTACTGCTGGTCATACCCAAAAACGGCACAGTATGATTGGCAGAGATGATACACTTTTTTTTTAAATTCAGCCCCGTGGTGCCATTTCGACCTGGCCCCATAACTACCTTAAGGGGTTATGTGGGTTTCGAAAACAAAAAAAGTATAATTTCTCTATTAAAAAAAATATATAACACAGTAGACGCATTATCCGAGTCACCTACTCATCTGAGGCGTCCGCGTTATCCGAGATGTATCCTCGAATAAAACGGAGAATCTCGGATCAAACGGAAGAATCTGCTATGCCTATGCGTGGAGTAGACCTATATTGCTACTGTTTTCCGTATTTTCCGAGATTTTACTTATCCGAGGTACACTCTCCCCATATTACACCGGATAAGCGACGTTCTACTGTCTATAAATTATTTTATTAAAAATGTTTAGTACAGAAAAAAACATTTCAAGAATATTTTTTAAAAAATTTCATCAAAAAATTCGGGAACTTCAGCCGGTGGGACCTGGTTTCCGGAGACCCCTAAAAAACGGTGGACACGATTTCTCCAAAACTAATGCTCCGATCTTATTGAAATTTTGCACACTTCAAAGAAGCATTGACTCGTAATTAAACAAAGGTTTTTTTCGATTGCAACTAATGTTACACGGCTATACGTAGTGTAAATTATACAAAAAATTGAACTATTTTGCATAGAACTCTGCCAAAAATACAATTTTTTTTTTAATTCTTCGTTTAATCAATAGTCAATGCTATTTTGAAGAAGTGTGCAAAATTTCAATAATATCGGTGCAATCGTTTTTGATAAATCGTGTCCACCGTTTTTTTAAGGATTCTCCGGAAAGCAGGTCCCACCGGCTGAATTTCCCAAATTTTTGGATGATTTTTTTCAAAATATTGTTAAAGTGTTGCTCTTTTATGTGCTTGACATTTTGAATAAAATAATTCAAATATTATATTTTTCTTAAAGTACGGAAATAAGCTTTTTCGGCTTCGAAATCCATATAACCCCTCAACGCCGCATCGAACGCCGATTAACCCATTAACGCCCAAGAATCGCGATTTTTTCCTTCATTTTCAAGCCAGATTTTTATTATATAAAAATAATCATAAAAAATGAAGAGATACGTTCCCTAGTATTTTCGGGGGTGCTCTTTCAGAATCTGGGGTCAAAATCGGGTTTTGTTCATTAGGAAAAAAAATATGGCGGGTTTTAAACAAAAAAAACAGGAAAAATCGATGACACTTTTTTTTCAAAATTTTTTTTCACCTCGAAGCCGTTGAAAAGTCCGGTTTTTTTCCAATCATGGGTGCATAGAATAGTGACGATTGAACAATCAATTTTTTTATTTCGTCGTTGTCAACATTTTCACCCCCAAAATGGCGCTTTTCACGCCCTAAGTGACACGAAAAATTTTACGCTCGGTGTCCTAAATGAAAAGTAGTTGGATTTGGACGAAAATTGGTACTCAGAGGTTTTTGAGGTCGCTGATTACGATTCTGTTCTCAAAATTCCGAAATTCAAAATGGCCGATCCAATATGGCGGACACAAATGCAAAAGTTCGTTTGAATTGGATAAAACGTGGCACTCGGGGGTTTTCGAGGTCGCTGATTATGATTCTGCTCTCAAAATTCCGAAATTAAAAATGGCGGATCCAATATGGCGGACACAAATGCAAAAGTTCATTTGAATGGGATAAAACATGGTACTCAGGGGTTTTCGAGGTCGCTGATTATGATTCTGCTCTCAAAATTCCGAAATAAAAAATGGCGGATCCAATATGGCGGACACAAATGCAAAAGTTCATTTGAATTGGATAAAACGTGGCACTCGGGGGTTTTCGAGGTCGCTGATTATGATTCTGCTCTCAAAATTCCGAAATTCAAAATGGCGGATGCAATATGACGGACACAAATGCAAAAGTTCATTTGAATTGTATAAAACGTGGCACTCGGGGATTTTCGAAGTCGGTGATTATGATTCTGCTCTCAAAATTCCGAAATTCAAAATGGGGGATCCAATGTGGCGGACAAAAATGCAAAAGTTCATTTGTATCGGATGGAATGTGGCACTCAGGGATTTGCGAGGTCGCTGATTATGATTCTGCTCTCAAAATTCCGAAATTAAAAATGGCGGATCCAATATGGCGGACACAAATGCAAAAGTTCATTTGAATTGGATAAAACGTGGCACTCGAGCGTTTTCGAGGTCGCTGATTATGATTCAGCTCTCAAAATTTGAAAGCCTTTGGGTATTCGAATACCTGAAAATACCAGGTATTTAAATACCCAAAGGCTTTCGAATTTTGAGAGCATAAATATAATAAGCGATCTAGAAAACCCTCGAGTGCCATGTTTTATCCAATTCAAATGAACTTTTGCATTTGTGTCCGCCATATTGGATCCGCCATATTGGATCCGCCATTTTGAATTTCGGAATTTTGAGAGCAGAATCATAATCAGCGACGTCGAAAACCCCCGACTGTCACGTTTTATCCAATTCAAATGAACTTTTGCATTTGTGTCCGCCATATTGAATCCGCCATTTTGAATTTCGGAATTTTGAAAGCAAAATCATAATCAGCAACCTCGAAAAACCCCGAGTGTCACGTTTTATCCAATTGAAATGAACTTTTGCATTTGTGTCCGCCATTTTGAATTTCGGAATTTTGAGAGCAAAATCATAATCAGCGACCTCGAAAACCCCCGAGTGCCACGTTTTATCCTATTCAAATGAACTTTTGCATTTGTGTCCGCCATATTGGATCCGCCATTTTTTATTTCGGAATTTTGAGAGCAGAATCATAATCAGCGACCTCGAAAACCCGCAAGTGCCATGTTTTATCCAATCAAAATGAACTTTTGCATTTGTGTCCGCCATATTGGATCCGCCATTTTTAATTTCGGAATTTTGAGAACAGAATCATAATCAGCGACCTCGAAAACCCCCGAGTGCCACGTTTTATCCAATTCAAATGAACTTTTGCATTTGTGTCCGCCATATTGAATCCGCCATTTTGAATTTCGGAATTTTGAAAGCAAAATCATAATCAGCGACCTCGAAAAACCCCGATTGTCACGTTTTATCCAATTGAAATGAACTTTTGCATTTGTGTCCGCCATTTTGAATTTCGGAATTTTGAGAGCAAAATCATAATCAGCGACCTCGAAAACCCCCGAGTGCCACGTTTTATCCTATTCAAATGAACTTTTGCATTTGTGTCCGCCATATTGGATCCGCCATTTTTTATTTCGGAATTTTGAGAGCAGAATCATAATCAGCGACCTCGAAAACCCGCGAGTGCCATGTTTTATCCAATCAAAATGAACTTTTGCATTTGTGTCCGCCATATTGGATCCGCCATTTTTAATTTCGGAATTTTGAGAACAGAATCATAATCAGCGACCTCGAAAACCCCCGAGTGCCACGTTTTATCCAATTCAAATGAACTTTTGCATTTGTGTCCGCCATATTGGATCCGCCATTTTGAATTTCGGAATTTTGAGAATAGAATCGTAATCAGCGACCTCAAAACCTCTGAGTACCAACTTTCGTCCAAATCCAACTACTTTTCATTTGGGACACCGAGCGTAAAATTTTTCGTGTCACTCAGGGGGTGAAAAGCGCCATTTTGAGGGTGAAAATGTTGACAACGACGAATTATAAAAATTGATTGTTCAATCGTCACTATTCTATGCACCCATGGTTGAAAAAAAAACCGGACTTTTCAACGGCTTCGAGGTGAACAAAAATTTTGAAAAAAAAGTGTCATCGATTTTTCCTGTTTTTTTTTTGTTTAAAAGCCGCCATATTTTTTTTCCTAATGGACAAAACCCGATTTTGACCCCAGATTCTGAAAGAGCACCCTCGAAAATACTAGGGAACGAATCTCTTCATTTTTTATGATTTTTTTTATATAATAAAAATCTGGCTTGAAAATGAAGGAAAAAATCACGATTCTTGGGCGTTAATGGGTTAATATAAGCGCCAGGCTTGACGGAGTCTCGCTGCGCTGCGTTTGTGCCTGGAGAGTGGGGAGAGAGGATCTCCAGCGCCCGGTCTTCGTGGCAAAGCAGCTAGCCAAACGAAAGGCCCTGGTCGTATTTCCTTCGCGCAAGAGTAGGAGGTAGCCGACAATTGCCGACGGCGCACGAGCGAGGAGCACTCCAATGAAATCGTAAAAGACGCCCGAGCGAGAGTGAGAACGCAGCATGGTCTCACGGGCGGTATTGTGGCGTTCAACCAACACCGTCGAGCGCGTAGCAAAGCGTGCGCGTGCGAGTGAGAACGCATTATCCAATGTCGCTACAATGTATACGATCAGCGGAGAGCGCGATGTTTGCCAATGTGTGTGTGTGTTTTTTATGTATGTTTCTAGATTGTGTTTGAAGACGGGCCTACTATACGCTTCTTTGGAACGGGAATTACGTACGGTATTGAGGCTTCACGAGTGTGATGTAGCTGGGCGCCAATTTTCAAAAAGATTGTCTACCGAGTTAAATAACCAAAGGCTATTTAGTTAGTATAATATATTATATATTATAGTTAGTATAATATATTATATATTATAGTTAGTATAATATATATATATATATAAATAACCAAAGGTTAGTTAAATAACTAACTACGGCCGTCCATACCATTAAAGTTTGCATCGTACGGATCCAAAGAAAATAAATATTTCTAACTTCCTCTAATTTTTTCTGGCCGGTTTCGAACAAAAACATCCGCATCTTTTTTTTCAAATAATTCCGAACTTTGCAATATAAATCTGCATATAAAAATTTGTTTCGTTTTCTTTGGGTTAGGTCTGATATTGCTTACAATATTGGTTGTAATATCAATCTTTCTGGATTGCATTAAGGCGGATATACATTTACAACGATGAAAAGAACGTTTTTTTTTTCTTTAAACGATAGAACTATATATGTAGAATATTTGGCTAAACTTCCGAAAAGCGGAAACCAAATTTTGATCCAAAATTTGGCATACACCTTCCTTTTGACATTGAAGAGATCTAAAAGGATTTTTCGCGACGCGCCATAGTTCTGGAGATATCGATTTTGAAAAGATATTTTTCAGCGCGCTCCTACTATAACTATAGGTGACGGGCTTAACTCTAACTATACCTATAGATGTTATCGCGCTTTCCGCTTTGTGTGGATCTTCTTGAAATTTTGGCAGTAGCAATCCTCGTCCCATCGCTGCAGCGGCCCGTAACCAAGAATTATATTGGAGGTACCGTGTAAAATAAAAAAATTGAAAGCTATATGAAATTTTTAAAAACATTGAAGCCCTACAAACTTCCTAAAATTGAAAACGGGCAAAAAAAACGGAAACTAGAGAAACAAAAAAAATATAGAAATCACAAAATGTTTTACAGTTTATAAATGAACCCTAGAAATCAATGATACCTGCAAAAAAGTGAACTTTGGAAAAACAAAAAATTAATCTACGATGCTCTATGTCTATCTCAATATTCCACGCATACCCGTGTTGACCCGCACCCCCGCTAGTGTTTTACTCCCTCCACTATTTCGCACGCACATCCGAGGTGCCCTACGCCCACACCAGTGGTCCACGCACCCCACCATTCGCACAAAAAGGAGAGCGCGATAACATATATAGGTATAGCTAGAATTGAGCCTGTCAGCTATAGATATAGTAGGATCGCGGTGAAAAAATAACTTTCAGAAATCGGTATCTCAAAAACTATGGTGCGGCGCCAAAAATCATTTTAAGGGATCTCATGAAATATTAAAAAGAAGGTGTGGGGCCGGGTTGAAATGCAGAACTTTGAATGCTCCGACGGTTTAAAATTCCGTATTTTAATATTCCGAAATTAAAGATGGGGCTGGATCGAAATTCTGAATTTTGTATTATGAGAACGCTCAAAACTCTGAACGAATACGACTCCGAAAGATCAAAACTCCGAAAGAATTTTACAGGAAGACCGAAACTCTGACAATCTGAACATCTTCAAAATAATTTGGCTATGAAAGTTTAAACATTTTTAAAATTTTCTATTAATCGACGAATTATTTCAAGATTTTTTTTTATTGAAAAGTGATTTAGCGTCAATTTTTAAATTTGCCTAGACAATGTTATACGTTCTACATCATTCACAGTCAACTGTGTAGACTTTCGCGGGCATGATCTTGACATGGGACCTGGGTTAAAATTCCGAACTTTGCATGTGCCGACGGTTCAAAATTCTGAATTTTAATGTAACGAAATTACAAGGTTCGTCAAGATCATGCCAGCGAAAGTCTACACAGTTGACTGTAAATGATATAGACCGCATAACATTGTCTTGACAAATTTCAAAATTGACGTAAAATCAATTAATAGAAAAAAATTCTTTAAATAATTCGTCGAATTATTGAAAATTTTGAATTTTTTAAAACTTCTATAGCCGAAGTATTTTGACGGTGTTCAGATTTTCGGAGTTATAGTCATTTGTGTAAAATTCATTCGGAGTTTTGATCTTCCGGGATAGTATTCTTTCGGAATTTTGAGCGATCTGATCATTCAAAGTTCGAAATTTCAACCCGCCCCCGTTCACATTTTCGGAGTTTCTGTCTTTCCGGTAAAATTCATTCGGAGTTTTGAGAGTTCTGATCATTCAAAGTTAGAAATTTCAACCCGGCCCCGAATGTGTATGCCAAATTTTAGATCGAAATTCGGTTTCCACTATTCGGAACTTTATCCGAATTCTTTTGAAAATTGTTAAAATTGTAGCTCAGGCCGGTGACACCAATGAAAAGAGATGGCAATCTCCGAACGGTGGGCCAGATGACTTTTTTACCTTTGACCTGCCGATAAAGGTAGGTTCCGGAAAATTCAAGTTATCGAAATCTTTTTTAGAGGCTGATTTGGGGTTGGACTTTCCACAATATCAATAAAAAGCTGACGATCTCTACACCACAAAAGATACCATTTTTTTTTTAATGTTCAGGCTCCCATTAACGCGAGTTCCAGAATGTCAAAATCGTTCAATTTTTGTGGACGCTTCTTAAAAGTCGGTGCACCCAAAATGCTAATTAAAAAAGGGCAATGTTTATACCGTTGCAGAATCGATATTTATTCTATTTTTACCCTTGGATATGGTTAGGATTCGGAGAATTATAATCGTTGAAAATTTCTTCGAAGCTTGCTTTCAGACCACACTACATATAACCCCGAAAAAATCAGATTATTTTCGATCCACGGAAGATAGTATTTGTCAACTATTACGCCTAGTGAGGGTGGGTTACGGAAAATAAAATATACAGATAGTTTTTATTCGGGGTCCTTTCGGGTCACTTTACATACAACGCCAATAAAAAAAAAACGATTATATCAAACGCGCAGGACATAGAATTTTTTTTTGTTTTTTTCAAGATTCACCCCCCGATAAGGGTGTGTTCCGGAACATTTAGAGGGTCGGTATTTTTTTTATAGGCGCCTTTTGGGCCACTTTCCACGCAACGCCAATAAAAAAACGATTATGGCAAAAGCGCGGGAAACAGAATTTTTTTTGTTTTTTTCAAGATTCACCCCCCGATAAGGGTGTGTTCCGGAACATTTAGAGGGTCGGTATTTTTTTGATAAACGCCTTTTGGGCCACTTTCCACGCAACGCCAATAAAAAAAACGATTATGTCAAACGCGCAGGACATAGAATTTTTTTTTGTTTTTTTCAAGATTCACCCCCCGATAAGGGTGTGTTCCGGAACATTTAGAGGGTCGGTATTTTTTTGATAGGCGCCTTCTGGGTCTCTTTCCACGCAACGCCAATAAAAAAAAAGATTATATCAAACGCGCAGGACATAGAATTTTTTTTTGTTTTTTTCAAGATTCACCCCCCGATAAGGGTGTGTTCCGGAACATTTAGAGGGTCGCTATTTTTTTGATAGGCACCTTTTGAGCCACTTTCCACGCAATGCCAATAAAAAAAACGATTATGTCAAACGCGCAGGACATAGATTTTTTTTTGTTTTTCTCAAGATTCATCCCCCGATAAGGGTGTTTTCCGGAACATTTAGAGGGTCGGTATTTTTTTGATAGGCGCCTTTTGGGCCACTTTCCACGCAACGCCAATAAAAAAAACGATTATATCAAACGCGCAGGACATAGAATTTTTTTTTGTTTTTGTTTCAAGATTCACCCCCCGATAAGGGTGTGTTCCGGAACATTTAGAGGGTCGGTATTTTTTTGATGGGCGCCTTTTGAGCCACTTTCCACGCAACGCCAATAAAAAAAACGATTATGTCAAACGCGCAGGACATAGAATTTTATTTGTTTTTTTTTCAAGATTCACCCCCCGAGAAGGGTGTGTGCCGGAACATTTAGAGGGTCGGTATTTTTTTTATAGGCGCCTTTTGGGCCACTTTCCACGCAAAGCCAATAAAAAAAACGATTATGTCAAACGCGCAGGACATAGAATTTTTTTTTGTTTTTTTTTCAAGATTCATCCCCCGATAAGGGTATTTTCCGGAACATTTAGAGGGTCGGTATTTTTTTGATAGGCGCCTTTTGGGCCACTTTCTACGCAACGCCAATAAAAAAAACGATTATGTCAAACGCGCAGGACATAGAATTTTTTTTTGTTTTTTTTTTCAAGATTCACCCCCCGATAAGGGTGTTTTCCGGAACATTTAGAGGGTCGGTATTTTTTTGATAGGCGCCTTTTGGGCCACTTTCCACGCAACGCCAATAAAAAAAACGATTATGTCAAACGCGCAGGACATAGAATTTTTTTTTGTTTTTTTCAAGATTCACCCCCCGTTAAGGGTGTGTTCCGGAACATTTAGAGGTTCGGTATTTTTTTGAGAGGCGCCTTTTGAGCCACTTTCCACGCAACGCCAATAAAAAAAACGATTATGTCAAACGCGCAGGACAGAGAATTTTTTTTTTTTTTTTTCAAGGTCCACCCCCCGATAAGGGTGTGTTCCGGAACATTTAGAGGGTCGGTATTTTTTTGATAGGCGCCTTTTGGGCCACTTTCCACGCAACGCTAATAAAAAAAACGATTATGTCAAACGCGCAGAACATAGAATTTTTTTTTGTTTTTTTCAAGATTCACCCCCCGATAAGGGTGTGTTCCGGAACATTTAGCGAGTCGGTATTTTTTTGAGAGGCGCCTTTTGGGCCACTTTCCACGCAACGCCAATAAAAAAAACGATTATATCAAACGCGCAGGACATAGAATTTTTTTTTGTTTTTTTGAAGATTCATCCCCCTATAAGGGTATTTTCCGGAACATTTAGAGGGTCGGTATTTTTTTGATAGGCACCTTTTGGGCCGCTTTCCACGCAACGCCAATAAAAAAAAACGATTATATCAAACGCGCAGGACATAGAATTTTTTTTGTTTTTGTTTCAAGATTCACCCCCCGATAAGGGTGTGTTCCGGAACATTTAGAGGGTCGGTATTTTTTTGATGGGCGCCTTTTGAGCCACTTTCCACGCAACGCCAATAAAAAAAACGATTATGTCAAACGCGCAGGACATAGAATTTTTTTTGTTTTTTTTCAAGATTCACCCCCCGATAAGGGTGTGTTCCGGAACATTTAGAGGGTCGGTATTTTTTTTATAGGCGCCTTTTGGGCCACTTTCCACGCAAAGCCAATAAAAAAAACGATTATGTCAAACGCGCAGGACATAGAATTTTTTTTTGTTTTTTTCAAGATTCATCCCCCGATAAGGGTATTTTCCGGAACATTTAGAGGGTCGGTATTTTTTTGATAGGCGCCTTTTGGGCCACTTTCCACGCAACGCCAATAAAAAAAACGATTATGTCAAACGCGCAGAACATAGAATTTTTTTTTGTTTTTTTCAAGATTCACCCCCCGATAAGGGTGTGTTCCGGAACATTTAGCGAGTCGGTATTTTTTTGAGAGGCGCCTTTTGGGCCACTTTCCACGCAACGCCAATAAAAAAAACGATTATATCAAACGCGAAGGACATAGAATTTTTTTTTGTTTTTTTCAAGATTCATCCCCCTATAAGGGTATTTTCCGGAACAGTTAGAGGGTCGGTATTTTTTTGATAGGCGCCTTTTGGGCCACTTTCCACGCAACGCCAATAAAAAAAACGATTATATCAAACGCGCAGGACATAGAATTTTTTTTGTTTTTGTTTCAAGATTCACCCCCCGATAAGGGTGTGTTCCGGAACATTTAGAGGGTCGGTATTTTTTTGATGGGCGCCTTTTGAGCCACTTTCCACGCAACGCCAATAAAAAAAACGATTATGTCAAACGCGCAGGACATAGAATTTTTTTTGTTTTTTTTCAAGATTCACCCCCCGTTAAGGGTGTGTTCCGGAACATTTAGAGGTTCGGTATTTTTTTGAGAGGCGCCTTTTGAGCCACTTTCCACGCAACGCCAATAAAAAAAACGATTATGTCAAACGCGCAGGACAGAGAATTTTTTTTTTTTTTTTTCAAGGTCCACCCCCCGATAAGGGTGTGTTCCGGAACATTTAGAGGGTCGGTATTTTTTTGATAGGCGCCTTTTGGGCCACTTTCCACGCAACGCCAATAAAAAAAACGATTATGTCAAACGCGCAGAACATAGAATTTTTTTTTGTTTTTTTCAAGATTCACCCCCCGATAAGGGTGTGTTCCGGAACATTTAGCGAGTCGGTATTTTTTTGAGAGGCGCCTTTTGGGCCACTTTCCACGCAACGCCAATAAAAAAAACGATTATATCAAACGCGCAGGACATAGAATTTTTTTTTGTTCTTTTCAAGATTCATCCCCCTATAAGGGTATTTTCCGGAACATTTAGAGGGTCGGTATTTTTTTGATAGGCGCCTTTTGGGCCGCTTTCCACGCAACGCCAATAAAAAAAACGATTATATCAAACGCGCAGGACATAGAATTTTTTTTGTTTTTGTTTCAAGATTCACCCCCCGATAAGGGTGTGTTCCGGAACATTTAGAGGGTCGGTATTTTTTTGATGGGCGCCTTTTGAGCCACTTTCCACGCAACGCCAATAAAAAAAACGATTATGTCAAACGCGCAGGACATAGAATTTTTTTTGTTTTTTTTCAAGATTCACCCCCCGATACGGGTGTGTTCCGGAACATTTAGAGGGTCGGTATTTTTTTTATAGGCGCCTTTTGGGCCACTTTCCACGCAAAGCCAATAAAAAAAACGATTATGTCATACGCGCAGGACATAGAATTTTTTTTTGTTTTTTTTCAAGATTCATCCCCCGATAAGGGTATTTTCCGGAACATTTAGAGGGTCGGTATTTTTTTGATAGGCGCCTTTTGGGCCACTTTCCACGCAACGCCAATAAAAAAAACGATTATGTCAAACGCGCAGGACATAGAATTTTTTTGTTTTTTTTCAAGATTCACCCCCCGATAAGGGTGTGTTCCGGAACATTTAGAGGGTCGGTATTTTTTTTATAGGCGCCTTTTGGGCCACTTTCCTCGCAAAGCCAATAAAAAAAACGATTATGTCAAACGCGCAGGACATAGAATTTTTTTTTGTTTTTTTCAAGATTCATCCCCCGATAAGGGTATTTTCCGGAACATTTAGAGGGTCGGTATTTTTTTGATAGGCGCCTTTTGGGCCACTTTCCACGCAACGCCAATAAAAAAAACGATTATGTCAAACGCGCAGGACATAGAATTTTTTTTTGTTTTTTTCAAGATTCACCCCCCGTTAAGGGTGTGTTCCGGAACATTTAGAGGGTCGGTATTTTTTTGAGAGGCACCTTTTGGGCCACTTTCCACGCAACGCCAATAAAAAAAACGATTATGTCAAACGCGCAGGACATAGAATTTTTTTTTGTTTTTTTCAAGATTCATCCCCCGATAAGGGTTTTTTCCGGAACATTTAGAGGGTCGGTATTTTTTTGATAGGCGCCTTTTGGGCCACTTTCCACGCAAAGCGAATAAAAAAAACGATTATGTCAAACGCGCAGGACACAGAAATTTTTTTTGTTTTTTTCAAGATTCACCCCCCGATAAGGGTGTGTTCCGGAACATTTAGAGGGTCGGTATTTTTTTGATAGGCGCCTTTTGGGCCACTTTCCACGCAACGCCAATAAAAAAAACGATTATGTCAAACGCGCAGGACATAGAATTTTTTTTTTTTTTTTCAAGATTCATCCCCCGATAAGGGTATTTTCCGGAACATTTAGAGGGTCGGTATTTTTTTGATAGGCGCCTTTTGGGCCACTTTCCACGCAACGCCAATAAAAAAAACGATTATGTCAAACGCGCAGGACATAGAATTTTTTTTTGTTTTTTTCAAGATTCACCCCCCGTTAAGGGTGTGTTCCGGAACATTTAGAGGGTCGGTATTTTTTTGAGAGGCACCTTTTGGGCCACTTTCCACGCAACGCCAATAAAAAAAACGATTATGTCAAACGCGCAGGACATAGAATTTTTTTTTGTTTTTTTCAAGATTCATCCCCCGATAAGGGTTTTTTCCGGAACATTTAGAGGGTCGGTATTTTTTTGATAGGCGCCTTTTGGGCCACTTTCCACGCAAAGCCAATAAAAAAAACGATTATGTCAAACGCGCAGGACACAGAATTTTTTTTTGTTTTTTTCAAGATTCACCCCCCGATAAGGGTGTGTTCCGGAACATTTAGAGGGTCGGTATTTTTTTGATAGGCGCCTTTTGGGCCACTTTCCACGCAACGCCAATAAAAAAAACGATTATGTCAAACGCGCAGGACATAGAATTTTTTTTTGTTTTTTTCAAGATTCATCCCCCGATAAGGGTATTTTCCGGAACATTTAGAGGGTCGGTATTTTTTTGATAGGCGCCTTTTGGGCCACTTTCCACGCAACGCCAATAAAAAAAACGATTATGTCAAACGCGCAGGACATAGAATTTTTTTTTGTTTTTTTCAAGATTCACCCCCCGTTAAGGGTGTGTTCCGGAACATTTAGAGGGTCGGTTTTTTTTTGATAGGCGCCTTTTGGGCCACTTTCCACGCAACGCCAATAAAAAAAACGATTATGTCAAACGCGCAGGACATAGAATTTTTTTTTGTTTTTTTCAAGATTCATCCCCCGATAAGGGTATTTTCCGGAACATTTAGAGGGTCGGTATTTTTTTGATAGGTGCCTTTTGGGCCACTTTCCACGCAACGCCAATAAAAAAAACGATTATGTCAAACGCGCAGGACATAGAATTTTTTTTTGTTTTTTTCAAGATTCATCCCCCGTTAAGGGTGTGTTCCGGAACATTTAGGGGGTGGGTATTTTTTTGAGAGGCGCCTTTTGGACCACTTTCCACGCAACGCCAATAAAAAAAACGATTATGTCAAACGCGCAGGACATAGAATTTTTTTTTGTTTTTTTCAAGATTCACCCCCCGTTAAGGGTGTGTTCCGGAACATTTAGAGGGTCGGTATTTTTTTGGGAGGTACCTTTTGGGCCACTTTCCACGCAACGCCAATAAAAAAAACGATTATGTCAAACGCGCAGGACATAGAATTTTTTTTTGTTTTTTTCAAGATTCATCCCCCGATAAGGGTATTTTCCGGAACATTTAGAGGGTCGGTATTTTTTTGATAGGCGCCTTTTGGGCCACTTTCCACGCAACGCCAATAAAAAAAACGATTATGTCAAACGCGCAGGACATAGAACTTTTTTTTGTTTTTTTCAAGATTCATCCCCCGATAAGGGTATTTTCCGGAACATTTAGAGGGTCGGTATTTTTTTGATAGGCGCCTTTTGGGCCACTTTCCACGCAACGCCAATAAAAAAAACGATTATATCAAACGCGCAGGACATAGAATTTTTTTTTGTTTTTGTTTCAAGATTCACCCCCCGATAAGGGTGTGTTCCGGAACATTTAGAGGGTCGGTATTTTTTTGATGGGCGCCTTTTGAGCCACTTTCCACGCAACGCCAATAAAAAAAACGATTATGTCAAACGCGCAGGACATAGAACTTTTTTTTGTTTTTTTCAAGATTCATCCCCCGATAAGGGTATTTTCCGGAACATTTAGAGGGTCGGTATTTTTTTGATAGGCGCCTTTTGGGCCACTTTCCACGCAACGCCAATAAAAAAAACGATTATGTCAAACGCGCAGGACATAGAATTTTTTTTTGTTTTTTTCAAGATTCATCCCCCGTTAAGGGTGTGTTCCGGAACATTTAGGGGGTCGGTATTTTTTTGAGAGGCGCCTTTTGGACCACTTTCCACGCAACGCCAATAAAAAAAACGATTATGTCAAACGCGCAGGACATAGAATTTTTTTTTGTTTTTTTCAAGATTCACCCCCCGTTAAGGGTGTGTTCCGGAACATTTAGAGGGTCGGTATTTTTTTGAGAGGCACCTTTTGGGCCACTTTCCACGCAACGCCAATAAAAAAAACGATTATGTCAAACGCGCAGGACATAGAATTTTTTTTTGTTTTTTTCAAGATTCATCCCCCGATAAGGGTATTTTCCGGAACATTTAGAGGGTCGGTATTTTTTTGATAGGCGCCTTTTGGGCCACTTTCCACGCAAAGCGAATAAAAAAAACGATTATGTCAAACGCGCAGGACACAGAATTTTTTTTTGTTTTTTTCAAGATTCACCCCCCGATAAGGGTGTGTTCCGGAACATTTAGAGGGTCGGTATTTTTTTGATATGCGCCTTTTGGGCCACTTTCCACGCAACGCCAATAAAAAAAACGATTATATCAAACGCGCAGGGCATAGAATTTTTTTTTTGTATTTTTCAAGATTCACCCCCTATAAGGGTTGGTCCCGGTGGCCGTAAATGCTTTTTATTCATTTTACCATATTTTTTTAGCAACTATAGCCGAACTGACCAAGAAAAAAAAGGAAATTAAGAAATCGAAAAAAAAAATGAAATCGTTGGATAGCAACGATGCAAACTTCATGTACATCTGAGAGTCTAGGTTCCGGAAACATTGAAAAAGCCTCGAGCACATACTTAAGGGCACATACCTAGTTGACATTTATGAAAATATTGATTTTTGGTTTTTGAGGGACTCACAATATGACATTTTTTAAATATTCTCGCATCGAGTCGATGTGGTCGGGTTGTCATGAAAAACCCCATGTTCGAATATACTAGGTGCGTAACTAAATTCCCGGGTTTCACACATGGATGGCGCTGGCGACACATATAGTCGGCATACAGGTCTGAAATTGGGTGTCTTTATAGCTTGGACATCTGTTAAGAATACCCAGTCGTAATATAAACAAATATCGCAACACAACGACCTTTTTTCTAACCTCGAAAATGTTAAAGTTTGTGCCAAATAAACAGCATCGCGGGAAGCATTGCTTTTCTGCTTCAACCTAAAAAAACAGCAGCTGAAGCACGTCGGTTACTTGAGGAGGCCTACGGCGAACATATACCATCAAAAACAACGTGTGAAGTTTGGTTCAAGCGATTCAGAAGTGGCGATTTTGAGACTGGGGACAAGGAGCGCTCGGGAAGACCGCAAACATTTGCGGACGCCGATCTGCAAGCGTTATTGGATGAAGATGACACTCAAACAGAAGTTCAACTTGCCGATGCATTAAATGTGACTCGGCAATGTATTTCGAAACGTTTGCACGCCATGGGAAAAATTCATAAGGAAGGAAAGTGGGTGCCGCATGAGTTGACTGAGAGACAAATGGAAAATCGAAGAGCCACTTCCGAAATTTTGCTTTTGCGACAGAACAGAAAGAGTTTCCTGCATCGAATTGTTACTGGCCATGAAAAATGGATATATTTCGAGAATCCCAAACGCAGAAAATTGTGGCTTTCACTTGGCGAAGCGTCAACATCGACGGTACGGCCAAATCGCTTCGGAAAAAAGACAATGCTCTGCGTTTGGTGGGACCAGAAAGGAATCGTGTACTATGAGCTGCTGAAACCGTGCGAAACTGTCAATGGGCATCGCTACCGACAACAACTAATCAATTTGAACCACGCATTGCTCGAAAAACGGCCAGAATGGGACACGAGACGCGAACGTGTGATATTGCAGCACGACAATGCTCCATGCCATCGCAGTTCCATCGTTCAGGACACCATAAAAACACTGAAATGGAACCTGCTACCGCACCCGCCGTATTAGCCAGACCTGGCCCCTTCAGACTATCACTTGTTCCGGTCGATGGCGCATGGCTTGGGTGGGCCAATTATGATGCAGTACAAAATTGGTTGGACGAATGGTTTCAGTCCAAAGACGCGTCTTTTTATCGTCGCGGTATTTATGTATTGCCAGAGAGATGGCAAAAATGTGTAAATAGCGAGGGACAGTACTTCGAATGAACCATTTTTTGTATTTGTCTTGAAATTTTCGATTTTTATTGGTAAAAAAAACCCGGAAACTTAGCTGCGCACCTAGTACATATATCCTTAATTTTTGCACATATATATTTACACGTATACTTCAGTTACCGTGAAGGACGTTTTTTAAACGACGGTCTACACAAAACATTGCATTTACATTACAAAAATTGTAAAAGATGTAAGAAAGAGACTCAAGTATACCGAACAATAAATTCTGTACACACGATGAACCATCACGTCCAAAGTTCGACGAATTTCCGCGGTAGTCCAAATATTCAGGAAGCACAATTTTAATAATCTCGTTTGTCCACAGCGATTTGAACAGTTCGACCCAATTCGTGATCGGTCTGGCGCTCTGCACGCTCGGGGCGATAGCGTCGCCGGAAATGGCGAGGGACTTGGCTTCCGAGGTTGAACGACTAATGAAGTCACCGAACGCTTACATACGAAAGAAAGCCGCCCTCTGCGCCTTTCGAATAATAAGGAGAGTGCCGGAGCTCATGGAAATGTTTCTACCGGCTACGAGGAGTCTGTTGACCGAGAAGAATCACGGTGTTCTAATTACGGGGGTGACCCTCATTACCGAGATGTGCGAGAACAGCGTTGACACACTCAATCACTTCAAGAAGGTGAGAGATGCGGTGTGTTTCGCTTCGAGCTCTCGATCAGCTTCTTCGTCGAGCATATTCGCCCAAAGGGCACTTTAACCTGGTCTACGAATGCTACAGACAAAACTCATTATTTTCGAGGATCCGGACACGAAACAATTTCATTTCTAAAGCTTCTTTTTAGGTCTACAAATAAGTTCTCGGCCTTTCATTCATGGAAATAATAATTTATTTACTTAAAATCAAGGTACATTTCACTCGGGAAAGTAATCTCCGTTTGCTTCTACACATTTCCCGCACCTGCCAGGCAGATTGTGAATTCCTCGGCGCTAAAAAGATGGTGGTTTTGATTGGGTAAAGACGCCAATGAAATTTTTGACTTCATCTGACGTTTTCAAGTGGCTATCAGCCAAACGATGTTGGAGCGATCAGAACGAGTGAAAATCGGATGAAGCCAACTCTGGTAAATACGCCGGGTGTGGCAAAACTGCCCAGCCCAACGATCGGACACTGAGGGACGCCCGTGTAGACCAACCCTTAAGGGGCAGGGCCCGGGTACCTCGATGAGTAGCGACACAGCCAAGCCCGAAGCTGATAGACCAATATCGACGAGAGCGAGGCTCGTCAATTGGAATTGGGGCGGGTTTCCCGTAGTCACGAGGATCTGACCCATGATCGAGAATGGTACCGCGGGGGCTAGTCGCCCACCGTCCTACGGGGCGAGACTAGCGGGTGGTTGGACTCGTGGGGGCAGTGGTTGGCCGCATGCTGGTCAGGGGTCTTACGGGCGCCCGGCGGGTGAGCTACGTTGTTATTAGCTCGGGTAGCGACCTTCAGAGTCGTTAGAGTGTTGGAAAGTCACTCGGTTTCACGAGTAGTTGCGCTAGGACCCGCTTCCGAATGTAAACTGGTAGGCCAGCATATGCTTGTCGCGTTGATCGGCGTTTTCCGATCCCGTGCTCGCGTGGGCCGTGTTGTTTAAGGCCTTATATACACTTTGAGTGGACGAAGGGACGTGATTTTCTTGATTTTTTTGACGGGACAATAAATGTTTATTGAAAAACTGTAAACAACGTCGATTAGTACATATTTTCATGTACTTGTACAATTTTTTTTTATTCAAAAATATTTCAAAATGGCAGAACTCCAGCTGTCTTCCAAGAGCGCTTTTTTTTAGCATCAGTTGCGGTGAACATGATAACTCGAGAACGGTTCATCTGAAATCAAAATTTGAAAAAGATTTCATTAGTTTATTGCATTGGCTTGGGCCTGGGCGAAGAATTTGTAAAAATATTGATTAAAAAAATTACGATCATTTTAACAAAAAATCCTTTTTTGAAGTGATACATTTTCGGTTTTTTTGTTGCAAAGTAATTTGTTTTCAACAAAATTTAAAATCCTTCGTTCAGGCCCTAGCTATTATCATAATAAATAAGTGGTATAAATTTGGTATGGATCGGAACAATCGTTTTTTTTAGTAATCGTGTTCACCGCAAAGGTGTTTCTAAAAAAAGACGATTCTGAGATAATCGCGTTTAAGATTCAAGTATGTTTCTTTTACATTTAGAGTTCATTTATTCATACTAACATGGAGTCGTCGATTCCAGGGCCATACAGTAATCCTTCTGCATCCTCTGCAGTCTCTAAAACATTGATTTGATACCGCCTACGAGCCATTCTTCCTTTTCTTGTGGCTGCTTGCGCTTGCTGTTCGACAAGCGTAACACGCGACTTGCGCTGTCGTGCGGTTGAAATACATATAACTGCGAATCTAACGCTCCGATCTTTATGAAATTTAGTGAGAATATTCTTGAGATATTGTACTTAAAGAGTATGCAATCAAACATTTTTCCATTTTCCCGACCATCACAAGTGTATATAAGGCCTTAAAGCAAGCTCGGCACAGCACGTAAAATCGATGACATTACCTGCCCAGCCCAACGAATCTATAGCGTCTCTGGTCCTTGTTGCGGTATGTGGTATGGCATTGCCATGCGGCAATATGACCCGCCTAGGTCCTTTGTTTGTATGAAGCCCTTTTGGAATCTTTTTGGAGCTTTTTCAACCCTCCACCGTCACACGTTCTGGCTATAACATTCTGGTCACAGGGGGTCGCAATGACCCCAATCATGTTTCAACCGATTGCCGGTTTGACCCTATCGTTCCGAATGACTCATAAAAATTCGGGATATTAGTTTGAACATTCTAGAATGTGGCCTTCCCGGTACTATATTTTAATCGAATTTTAACATGGTGGAAAAAACCCAGCAATGTGTCAATGCGTAAAAAAGCTCTTCTTTACTCAACAAAATTATAACTCTTGCAATTTTCAATTTTTTCATAAAATGTTAGGGTGATTCCCTTGAGATATGATAGTTTGAGGGAAAAAATAGCTTCGTAGTGGAAAATAGTTTAAGGAAAGAAATAGCTCCACGTCCCTAGTATGTAGCTACAAAAGGGTACCGAAAAGCACCGCTAGACAACAAGCCAGTCGCATTGGCCGTCAACAACTTATAGTAATGTTGGCTTAATCCTTTAACTGCCATTGTTGGCTTAATCCCTTTAACTGCCATTGTAGCAAATTTGCTACGTTCACTTTGACCCCGTCCGTAAAAGCGTGAGGACGCTATAGCGGACAAGCTACTTTACAGTTTCATCAATCTATGCTAGATGCAGCTACAAATGCTGGGATAGCTTGAAGTTCAAACGTAAAAACATGAATTATGTTAAGGGGAGATACTCACCTAGGAGCCGGAAAAAAGGTCATTTTTGTGCATTTTTTCAAGGAAAAATATTTGAAATTTCGGGTTAGGGTTTTACTTATCGAAAAGTACATACATTCAAAAATATGTTTAATTATCTTTATTTAAAAATATCAAAAATATACAAGGATATTGTATGATCCTTGGAGCGTCGTAAAAAAATCTGCGTATACGGTACCCACTGGCGTTTCTTCAAAAATCATCTGAAAAAAAAACCAAAAAGATGATTAAATTAGATACTATAATCTAGTACTTGTCATAGCCGATTTTGAAAATATCGATTCATGACAAAATGGCGGACGTTTAAACATAAATAGTGATTTTTGGGCCAAAAATTAGTTATTATTTTGCCTATAAAACAAAAACTAAGTAACGGAAAAAAACATCCTGACAAGCACTAGATAATGGTGTACAGAATAACCACAAAAAAAAACCTCAAGGCAATCGGTTCATTGGTTTTCGAGAAATTTTGGGTACCCATTTGGAAAACGTGGTTTTGAGAAAAACGCGTTTGAATATGAGAATGAATAAATCATGAAATGTGTCAACTTACATGGAATCATCGATACCGGGCCCATAGCGTAGGTCTTCCATCTAGGTGTATGCCTCCCGTTAATATGGCAACAATGTTGTAGTGAAAATTTACGACGCTTGCCCCAGCATTTGAGCTGCTGCCTCTTTTTTGTCCGAAAAAGTAAGTAAATGGACATTCGTGAAATATTTTTTGATAGAATTGTGTAAAGGAAGCTTGACTGGACGGACTGGGCTTTGAAGATTTTTGATTGAATTAGAATAATAGTTCGAACCGAGCGGGTGAAAATGTTAGTAGCTAATTTGCTACAGTCCGAAAATACTACTTCCCAGGCCCTTATCGACAAAATTATGGTTGGATGTTCATATTTAACCCTTCTTAGCTATAATACCAGAGAAATTGATTCTGGGCCATCCAGAAATAGGCGTAGCCGTTAAAGCCGAAATGTCTTGTTGGCTAACTCCTAATGTAGTAATTTCCGATTGCGTTTGTCAAGGATCTTCGTCCAGCAACTGCGCCAAATCCTCCTCTTCGAAATGTTTAGGTCGTCCTGCTCTCTTGCCATCTTCGAGGTCGAAATTTCCACTTCAGAACCTTTGAAAGCACTTCTTCGCGGTACTGATAGATACGGCATCTCTCCCCAATGCCTGACAAGTCATCTGCTTAGCTTCGGAAGTATTTTTATTTCAATTCGAACGGGAAAAGCACACAGTGTAATTTAAGTAATTTTCTCGTAATTTCAACTCATTTTGCTCACTGTGCTCACGATGTATATCTTGAGGTTACATTAAGCTGTCAATCCGGAAAAATAATCTACTAGCGTCGTATTACATGACACCAGACCTGATGGGAAATTTTTCTTCTCTCAAATATTCGATACAACTGCTTCTATTCTCAGGCCGAGGACTTATTTGTACACCTAATACCTTCAAGTTCCGTGCAAATCCGTTGTTTTTTTTTCCATTTCGATGTAACCTTTACACTTTTTTTTTTTAAACTGCGACGAAAATTCGCTTTTCTTTCGCACACGAAGAGATATTCGTAATGTTATTAAGAGTGGTTTTGTCTTGTTTAGGAATGCGGCCACCGAGAGGTAAATTCACACAACCGTTTGCTGTGTTAATTACTACGTTGTTTAATGCATGAAAACTTTCGAAGCTTGATCGTGCGTCATAATTGAAATGAGAGAGACAAATGAGAACCATACAATCTCCAGTGATCTTTCGATAATTATTTTTAGGGCGAGGGCGTCGGCGACTCTCGCTAAGAGACACTTGAGAAAATAAGACGTCAAAACTATTTGCCATTCGGGAGAATTCACTGCTGCTGATCGCATGGACTAACTTTTTTTTCGCCCATTTCAGGAGGAGCCTTTCCTCTAATTTGAAAACGACGCTATTGATTTCCTGTAACAAAAACGAGTAATAATTGTAACTAATGGTTGTCGTCATCATCGTTGTTGTCATCGTCGTGATCATTGAAGTTACCATTTGAATGACATCCGCAGGTGTTCCCCCCCCCCCCCTTCCCCTATGTCTTCGCACCACGTTCATCCGTCTTAGCGCCTCTTCAACGCGCGAGCTCTCAATCAACTCTGCTCGCTCTCTCTCTCTCTTTCGTTGTACACATTATTACGTTCGAATGTTTATTTCGTTCCTTTTTCTTGTTTTCGTTGAACTGATATACACGTTGGAACAAGTCCGAAGTGACAAAGTCGAGATTTTAAGAATGTCTCGATCGTTGCTTCTCGTTTTCAGATAGTACCGAATCTCGTGAGGATTTTGAAGAATCTTATACTGGCCGGTTATTCGCCGGAGCACGATGTGTCCGGTGTCTCGGATCCGTTTTTGCAAGTGAAAATTTTACGCCTGTTGCGCATACTCGGACGAAACGACGTGGACGCGTCCGAGGCGATGAACGACATACTGGCGCAGGTCGCGACCAACACGGAGACGAGCAAAAACGTCGGCAATACGATACTTTACGAGACGGTATTGTCGATTATGGACATCAAATCGGAATGCGGCCTGAGAGTTCTCGCGGTCAACATACTCGGACGTTTCCTTCTCAATAACGACAAGAACATTCGTTACGTCGCTCTTAACACCTTGCTCAAAACGGTTTACGTTGATACCAGTGCCGTGCAGAGGCATCGCTCGACCATCCTGGTAATTGATCACAATTGCTCGACGAGTTTTAAAAAAAAAAAAAAAAAAACGCGTGTATAATACTTCGTTTTTCACTCGTTTCCGGTTTTCGCGTCGCAGGAGTGTCTGAAGGATCCGGACGTATCGATAAGACGTCGCGCCATGGAGCTCAGCTTCGCTCTCGTCAACACGAGTAACATTAGGAACATGATGAAGGAATTGCTTCTGTTCCTCGAGCGTGCCGATCCCGAGTTCAAGGCCCAGTGCAGCAGCAACATCGTCATGTCGGCCGAGCGATTCGCGCCGAACAAACGCTGGCATCTCGAGACCCTCTTCAAAGTCTTGGTTGCGGTAAAGCTACCTTCTCTTCTCGTGCATTTTCTTCCCTTTGGAAGGATTCGAGTTCTTTTTTTTTGACATCCATATTGGACTCCTCTAAAAAGGATTAAGACTACTCTCCCACCAAACGTCGGAAAAAAATACCTTTTCAGAGGCTACATCTACGTGGAGGCCCGAAAAAAATAGCCACATTCCGATTTCTTTTTTTGGGACACGGTTGGGGACAAAGAAACTCATTTTTTTAACACACAGGTATATTGAGGGTCTTGAAAATAAATCACCGGAAAATAGAGAAAAACAGAAAAAACATGGCCGCCGGCAGATGATGAAGTTTTTTCGCGCCGTTTGACGGTGGACACCAGCTTAAACGGTCTATCTGAAATCTAAAAACCGAACGGGTTATTCAAGTTGACAATACATACGAGCTGTTGACGAATGTGGATTTTTAAAATAGTTTTTTAACAACGTGGTGACGTTTGACATTTTTTTAGTCCCTTAAGGGCGGGGTAAGGTTAATTCGGTGAAAAAAGGCATGTTTTCAAGTTTTTTTTTTGGCGATACAGATAGTGTTACTTTATTCAGTCAATTTCCATATAATAATGCAACATTTGAACAATACTTTCCTAAATTTTGATTGCAAAATATTGAAAATTGAGCGAGTGACAGCGAATCTCCGGAGGCGCCTCGAAAAAAGTTGTTTTGCGGTGTACATCATAACTCGCAACAGAATCATCTGAAATAAAAATAATCAAAATGCATTTGTTAAAGGAGATGTTTCTCGAGGTAACCATGGGAGGACTTTTTTGATTTTTCGTCGCACTTGGGAGCCAAAAAACCGATTTTTGATTAAAAATCGGCTAATTTATTATTGTAAAATTAATAATTATTTTCAAAAAACAAAAAGCTCCCGACAATACCTGGTGAATTACGTGAAGAAGTACTGTGCAAAATTTCAAAACGATTGGTCCAGTAGATCTTGAGTTATAGCGTACGCGTACTCAAAACATGACAAGGTTAAAAAAAAACGTTAAAATTTGCACACTGAAAAATTCAAAATAAAACTCGATATTTTTCTTATATTCACACAGTCGTCGATGCCAGGTCCGTAGTGCAAAAAGCTTCTATCAACATGATCTAGAGCATCTTTTTGCATTTATCTACGCAAAATTATTCCTTCTTTACTGTCGTGCGCCGCTTGGTCTTCTGCTTTACTAATTCGCAACTCGTCAACTTGTCGCGCCCATTCGTGAGAACTTGCTCAAATACTCATAACTTCGTCAATTTTGCTCCGATCGACTTGAAATTTGATACAATATTCTTGAAATATTATGCATTCATTTAAAAAAACTTAAATACCTTACCCCCCTCCACCTTAACGTTGTTAAAAAAACGATTTTAAAAATCGTTTTTCAACAACGTGGTCACGAATTGGAACTCGAGCAAACAAAATTTATGGGACAAATCGTAATTATTACCGTAGAACCTCGATTATCCGAACCAATTGGGACCGAGACTAGTTCGGATAATCGAAACGTGGGTTATTTGGGACGGGATCATAAACAACACCTTTTTACATAAAAACAGTACATACATATATGCATGTACTGTTTTTATACATATATGTATGTACCTTTAGGGTACATGCACAAAACCCACGTTTCGATTATCCGAACTTTTTATACAAACGATTTTATAAAACAAATATTTAAAAAGGCATTCGGCTTTTGGGTTTTTTGGGACGAGATCATAAACAACAACCTTTTACATAAAAACAGTACAGTACATGTCAAATTTTAATATATATGTATGTACTGTTTTTATGTACATACATATATCAGGTGTTAAAAAAAAAATATATATATATATATATGATTATATATTAAACACCTGAAAAAAGTCGAATGCCTTTTTTAATATTTTTTTTATAAAATTGTCCATTTTTAATTGACGAACGGCCGTAACGCGTTTTTGAGCGGCTAAGTCTCGCAGCCGTTTGAGAAGGAGAAGTTGCGTTGGGTTGCTCATTGTTGCTCACGGCAGTGGCAGCGAGCAACAATGTATCTTTCGCGCGAACGTTCGGATAATTGAGCGTTTGGATAAATTAAGCCATCGTTCGGCCAATTGAGGGTTCGGATAATCGAGGTTCTACTATACGTAACTATTGAAAAATGAAGATCGATTTTAAATTACTGTGATCGTCAACGACGTTTAAATTTTTTTTAGCGTATCTCCTGTGAATTTGGAAACAATCCATCAAGTGGGTTTCGAGATATCGTGTCCACCGACTTTGAAAACTGTGTCTCGAGAAAAAAGCGTTTGAAGTTTGAAGTATGGTGCTACTACCACTTGCCCGGCCGACCGTTAGAAGTTCATTCAATTTTAGGAATATTTCAATGAAATTTTCAGGGAATATAGCTAAAAGGTATCGTCGAATACATTTTCTTTTGGAAAATGCACATTTTTTACCCACCTAGGTAGATGTAGCTCGTTAGGAATTTTAAAAAGGTCTTAAAAAGGGGCCGGGATGAAATTCCGAACTTTGAACGCTACGACGGTTTAAAATTCCTTATTTCAATGTTCCGAAATCACAAGATTGGTCAAGATCACGCCAGCGAAAGTCTACACAGTTGACTGTAAACTATGTAGAACGTATAACATTGCCTAGACAAATTTTAAAATTGACGTAAAATCACTTCTTAATTAAAAAAAAAACATTGTTGAAATAATTCGTCGACTTATTGAAAATTTTGAAACATAAAACTTCCATAGCCGAATTATTTTGACGGTGTCCAGATTTTCGGAGTTTTGGTCTATCGTGTAAAATTCTTTCGGAGTTTTGAGCGTTCTGATCATTCAAATTTCGGAATTTCAACCCGGCCTCCTTAAAAAGTTTCTTGAAAGGTAATTTTCGAGATAATTTTGAAGATAATTCTACCTGCGACTACAACGAGGAAAAGAATGCAGAAAAAAGTGAAAAATCGCCCAATACTTGCATCAATTATCGTGCCAATCGTTTCGAAATATCGACAAAAGCTCTTGTTTTTTCTTTCGTGATATCGCCTTCGACTTGAATTTCGACACGAAATTCTTGCGACGTAGAATGAAAATATAAAGAGTCGTTTCTTTTTCCATTCTGAAATGTTTCGTTGGGAGGGTGGCGTTGATTCCCCTAAAAGAAAGTTTAATTTTCCGAATATATTATTTTCTCCTCTGAAGCTGTCTTGAATTTGTATCCATCGTTTGACGACAGGCCGGTGGTTACGTTCGTGACGACGTAGTGGCGTGCACGATTCAACTTATATCGGAGACCCAGGCGCAACAGGGCTACGCGGTGAGCGCACTTTGGCGAGCCCTCGAGAGGGACACTTTCGACAAGCAGCCGCTGGCTCAGGTGGCTACGTGGTGTATCGGCGAATACGGCGACCTGTTGCTCTACGGACCGCCGATCGACGATGCTGACGCGCCCATTAACGTAAGTGTTTGTTTGGGTCGTCGTCGGGTCGAGGGCCCTCCGTTTTCAAGCGCGCTACGTACTACTCGGATCCTTCTTTAGATTCTCCGGAACAAGGGAGAATCCGTTAGAATATATTCCGGATACAGTGTATTCAAGTCATGCTGCAAGCTTATTTGAATAACGTTGCGGCGAGAGCTCCTCTTAAGGTTGTTATGGGGCTGAGTCAACATGTTGCCACCGAGCTGATTTTTTTTCTGGTCCTTTATAACCTCTACTGATCATTATGATATACCACGATTTACGACGTTGCCAACTCGTTTCGCGTTAATTGAGCGAGAAAAAGTTATAGAAAATAATTATACAAAGTAATGAAAACACTTAATGCAATCACCGAATGTTCAAAAATGCATATTTTTATCGGCTCCGTGCATAACCATAGGGCGCTTCTCTCGTATATCTCCCCCGACGGCTAAACCCCACAAGTTTTCTTTTTTTATATTTACGAAGGTTTAGTTAGAAATGGTTTATCTTGGTGCTAAATAGCCAAAAAAAATTACATCATTCGCAGTGTGAACATCTTTTGCTCATCTAACCGCACGTAAAATTACATGCATCAAACTATTCGTATCTCTCGTGTTTTATGATGAAAAAATTCGTAAAGACACAGTATAGTCTGGACAATGACGTAACTTTTTATTTTATTTTGAATCTTGGATTGTTGGTAACGCTCCAACTTCCTTAAGGCGGGCGCCTGAATTAAACGGTCCTAAAAATCGTTTTTTAAAAGCTTAAATCGATAGATAAAATATCCAAGAATATATTTACAAAGTTACAGAGGCCAATTGTAAATATTTTTAAAGATACAAGGCCAAAAGCAGAGAAGCAATTGATATTTCCTCCTATTGGAAACTTTGAAGCGCGTTTTTTCCCGTTTTCATTTTCACGATTCTTCCCAATTGGCAGACGTGATAGCAAAAAAAGCAAACGACCTATTGAATCAAACCAAAGTTTATTTTCTTCAGTATGAAAATCTCTTCAAAGTGAATTAAAAGAATCGTTGAAAAAGTCTTTTTCAATCATTTTTATAGCACGATAAAGTGTTTTTTTTTAACACTTTTTTTTCCAAACCTGAGAAACGTTATTATTTCACGATTTTCTCAGCTTTTTCTTAAGGCCTTAGGCCACAGTAACGGATATAAAATCATATGCGAAATTGACAATTTTTTTTCGTATGAAAAACCGATGCATTCATAAAATTAATTACACATCTATTTAATATGAATATCAAGCTGTTAGAAAATATATATATATATATTTTCGGTGTACAAAATGGTCGGCTACTAATATTTTCTTTTGTTATCTTTTTTTAGGCGCTTCGCGGCGTGCCATTTAGCATCCACAATTTTCAACCTAGAACAAAAAACAAAATTCTCGTCAATATACATTAGAATACCTAGAGAAGTACGTACGGAATTTAAAAAATGTTGTATTATTCAAAAGTTGTAGGTATTTGAACTTAGGAAATGAATTTACAGTGAAAAATTTCGTTATAACTGCTCATAAACTGCTCATAAAATGAAAAGTTTTCGGTTAATCAGAAATTCCGTACGTGCTTCTCTGCGAAATGCAATTAGGAACATAACTTTTAAATTTGAAGTAAATCGAGTGAAAATTGTTGAAGTTATTTGTCACGCCAATTGGAACAAAGCTGTTTCGAGAAGTTTCGAGTAGTCGGCCACTTTGTGCAACGAAAAAAAAAATATATTTTCCAACAGCTTGATATTCATACTAAATAGATGTGCAATCAATTTTACGAGTGAATCACTTTTTCATACGAAAAAATTGTTAAATTCGCACATGATTTTATACCCGTTACTGTGGCCTAAACCCTTAATTCACCCAGAAGAAAAATATATGACAATTGAAAATTTATTGGCTTATTTGGTTCAGTCAAGAATTGTGAGCTGCACCTTTCCTCCGGATTGGAGACTGCCTATTCCATGTGGCAAGACGCATATGAAATAGGCTGATAAATATGCAGCCATTTATTGTTTTATGTTGAATATTTTTTTCGTATATTTCAAATATCCATGAAAAGATACCTCAATGTTTAGTGGACTCACTTGTTTTTTCCCTTCTAAAAAAATACCCGGAAGAACGCTTTTTTGGACCTTCTAAACCAGGCTCCCGCCTTAACTAGCACACTGCTATCGCTGTAACAATAAGTTCTACCGTCAGTTTGCGATTGCTGCACCATGAGTTGAACCTTCCTCTTCAATTTGAAATAACCTTCGTAATTTTCACAGTAGCCCTCAATTGCCAATGTACAAGGTGAATTATTCGCGATTGTTCGTAGCTCACCGAAGATGAGGTGATCGACGTATATCAGAGGTTATTGTGGAGTCCGCAGAACACGGTCGTCACGAAACAGTACACGTTGTTGTCGCTAACAAAGCTGAGCACGAGATTCCAGCGCGGAAACGAGTAAGATTTGTTTTCTTTTCTTATTTTTCACATGAATTATCACAACATTAATAACACGATCGATGGGTTCTTACTCATTGACTCATTCGTTGATTCTTTTTTTTTTCCGTTGTAATAATCCCTGTGCCATTACCGTGTCTTTCGCGTTAACTCGCGTGATCCTCTTCTCAATGAGAAATAGTGAAAATGTTTCAGTACGCCAGTACCTCGATTTTACAGGAAAATACGCCAGATAATCGACACCTTCGGAAGTAACTTGCACATCGAGCTTCAACAACGGGGAATCGAGTTTTCGCAATTGTTCCGGAAGTACGATCACCTGAGGCCCGCGTTACTCGAGAGAATGCCACCTATGGAAACGGCGAGGCCTCAGGCGAACGGGATAATCGGCATGGTGAACGGCGAGACCGAGATCGAGGAGGACAAATCACCCAACTCGGGCATCGAACCGATCACACCTGCTTCGGACTCGGTAAGTTTGCCAGATGAAAAATCTTCGTGATTTTTTTTTAAAGCGGGATATACATTTAGACGGGGAAAAAGTAGGCAATTTTGAAGATTTTTTTAAACCAAAAAGTAATTATTCTACATTTATCAAACTGTAGGTATACTTTAATAGGATATTTGAGGGCCTCTGCACACGGCGTATTTCCTACGCGCAGACGACGCGATACAAACGCGATACACACTCGATCCACGCGCTTTTAGGACAAAAAACGCGCCGTAAAGAAAATACGCCGTGTGCAGAGGCCCTAAATATACAAAAACATTTGTTTTTAATTCATTTATCAACAAAATTACGGAGCCGCGGCAGAGTGTTACATTTTTCAGTTGAAATATGTATAGTTCATATTTGACAGTAAATAAACCGAAGAAAATGCAATTTTAAGAGAATGGTACGGATTTACAAAGAGATAATAAAAATTTCAAGCAAAATTTCTGTAAAATATTAATAAAAAAAGTAGTTTTTTTTCTAATTTTTCAAAAACAATTCCCGCCAAGTACGAGAGAGGAGAAAAATTAATGAGTTTTTTAAGTTGAGCAATATTATCAATATTTCTACCAAGTTTTACCTCAATCGACTTTTTATTTCAGGCTAATTTTAGTCTGTAGTTTTTGAGTACTGCGCGCCAATTTCGAAAATGCAGTTTTGAGATAAACGCGTTTAAAGTTTATGTAGAATTTGAATTAAATTGCACTGGGTACTTGTGGTAACTTATTACTCAAGTAATCTGTTACAAAGTAATTCAATTATCAATTACAGTAGTAATCGTAATTGTTAGTTGTTCATTCAATTACTTTTCGCCCATTTCTGCCTGCCCCTCTGCGCTCTCGCTTCTACCTGCGGCGCGCGTTTCGAATTTCATTTTGAAACTTTGGAAAATTATTCTACATATATAGTTCTATCGTTAAAAAAACCGAGTTCTTTTTTTCTTCTTTAAACGACATACCTATATATGTAGAATATTTTCCCAAAGTATCAAAGGGAAATTCGAAAAACTTCAACCGTTACAGCCCGTCAACGCTGTGCCTCACCGCTCCGGTTCGAAGCGGGCGTGAACTTCAAACGCGTTTTTCTCAAAACTGCATTATCGAAATTGGCGTGCAGGATTACACAAAAACTATTAAGCCGATCGAGTTGAAACTTGGTAGAAATATTGAGAATATTGGTACCTTCTACTTGACGCGAATTGTTTTTGAAAAATTGAAAAAAAAAAACTACTTTTTTCATCCACATTTTACAGAAATGTTGTGTGAAATGTTGATTTTTTTTGTAAATGCGTGCCATTTTCTTTATTTTAATTACCCTCACATAGAAACTATATATGTTTTAACTGAAAAAATGTTTGAACTTTTTTGCAAATCAAAGTCTACGGGAAGCTAGACTGCACGCCGATTCGCAACTCCCGCGGCGACCTTGCTGTAACACTCTGCCATAGCTCCGTCATTTTGACGATGAATTAATTAAAAAAAAATATTTTGTATACTTAAGTATACTACTAAAGTATACCTAAAGCTTGATAATCGTAGAATAATTATTTCTTAGTTTAAAAAATCCCTCAATATCGCTTACTTTTTTCCTGTCTAAATGTACATTCCGCCTTAAGGAAAACTTCGTCATCAGTTTGTTTCGTAATTTCAATTTCCAGAGTGCCTTGTTGGATCTGTTGGGCTCGAGTGACCTTGGGATTCCAATGCCGATCGCAGCGTCGACGGGAACCGCCGAAACGCCGATCACAACCACTTCGATCGGCAATAACGATCTTCTCGATTTGCTCGGCGGACTGGATCTTGGTAGCCCCGTATCGTCCGCCCCAGCACCCTCGCTCAGCCAACAAACACCGCAATCGCCAACCCAGTCGCTCTTCAGCCCGACGAACACGACAAACTTCCTCGTCAATGATCTTCTCAATTCGTCCGCCATAGAAAGTGGTTCGTTGACCTTGTTCGCTGTTTCCGAAGAGTTTATTTCGAGGGGCACGTTGGGCCGAAACCTGATTCGGGCATTTTGAAGTTGATTTCCAAAAAACCTGTTCAACTTTGGTCAAAATTTACAGTTGGTTCCTCAAAATGTACGGTCTTATATACCTTGGCATGGTCGAAAATCGGATTAAAATTTTTTTTTTTGAAACTACTAACGAAGCGATCGAAATGAGGCTTGGAGAGTTTATTTTACATATCTGTAGGTACTCAAATCCATTTTGATTTTCTAAAAAAAATATAAAATGACGGCGCAGTGACCGGTAGTTGAGAATGCTTTTTAAGGCCCTCCACGGGCGGTCGCGTTGGAGACGCACATGATCACCTGGAGCGAAAATATTTTTTTTTCGAAATCTACATGAGTTTTGCTAGCGAAGTACATACGATTATTGATTTTTGCAAATTTGGCACTATTTTGAAAAAAAGTCATATTTTCAACTAAATAAACGTTTTTAATTTGTTCATAAAAACCGTAAGTGTAAATCGGTCGTGAAAATCGTGTGTACTTCGCTAGAGAATCTATCTAAGAAACTACAATCGAAATTTGTAGTTAATCGATTGTGAATTGTATGAGCCATGAGGTCGCCCGGTTTTGGAAACATGGTTTCAAGAAAAACGCGTTTAACGTTTTAAAATCATTTTTCTTCGAACCATATCTATCTTGGGATGTTTATACATCATTGAAGCCAATGAAAAAAACTATAAATATTTTTTTCACAGGTATATAAGATCTTAAGGTAGTCCTATCCCCACGCTTCAATCCATAGGATTTTCATAACTTTTTTTGAGTTTCACTAAATATATTAATAATTGTCTCTGTAAAATTTCAGGGTCGTTTATCGACCTAATTACAGAGAAAAGAAATATAAAAATTGTGTATTTTTGTGAAGGAATTCCGAGACGACGTACAAAAACCCAATTTCCGGTCGCTACAAAAGTGTATATAATAGTGGGAATCCGTCAGATTCTTAAAAATAATAAGATTTACATACTTGACACTTGTAGTAATCCACTACTCTCAGAAAAAATTACGCTTATTGACCTAACTTTTATGTAATATCAAGATTAATTTGAACTTCCGGTATTGGATTTATTACCACTTGCTACGATAAAGAGACGTGACAGCAAGGCAACAGCTGACTGTAGTCCTAACCTCATCTCACTCATTCGAATTTCCACACATATTTCATTTTTAACCGACATATTTAGCCGACACAAATTTTCCACGCTTTTTACCAGTCGTGGCCCGAATACAATGCTTTATATTTCGCGCACCTGACATTGTTTTGACAGATCGACGTTGAAAAGCACGGAGGTTAAACTCGCCTGGTTGAGTAAAAAGAGACGGAGATAGAATCAATCTTGCCAAATATCAAACCTAGAAATACTGCGCGAATCGTTGGAATAACTATTTTTTCATTTTTCCAATTAAATCCGAACGTTCGGTAACACGCGTTTTGACCCGACGACAAAATATCCGCAGGACATAATATCCTCATGACAAAATATCCGTAAGACAATATATCTGCCGATATTATATACAGTTTAAAGTGTACATTCATGCCGTTGAAATTTATTCCACGTCAAGTGTACAGTCATGCCGTTGAAATTTATTCCCTGTCAAGTGGATAGTCATGCCGTTTAAATTTATTCCATCATAAAAAGGAGGAAAATTATTAATATGTGACCGATATGTTTGGGTTTGTTTAAGTTTGTTTGTCTGTTTTGTTTTGGTTTGTTTGTTTGGGTTCAATGAAGAAATTCGTATTATGCCATCACCCCACTATCTCACAACCCCACAAATGTTTTTTATCCTCATGCCAAAATATCCGCAAGACAAAATATCTGCCGATATTATATACAGTTTAAAGTGTACAGTCGTGCCGTTGAAATGTATTCCATGTCAAGTGTACAGTCATGCCGTTGAAATTTATTCCATCACAAAAAGGAGGAAAATGATTAATATGTGACGGATATGTTTGGGTTTGTTTGTTTTGGTTTGTTTGCTTGGGTGCAATGAAGAAATTCGTATTGTGCTCCCACCTCACTATCTCACACACCCCACAAAGGTGTTTTGCGCGCGACCCCGTTGATGTAGTGGACGAGATTTAGGACTTTGTCTCGCGGATGTTTTGTCTTTCGGATATGTTGTCCTCGGATATTTTGTCGTCGGGTCAGATGTGACGCAGCCGAACGTTCATTGAACACATAGAACACACACATGGAAAATTTAGTTATTACCATTTTTTGCATATGTTAAAAATATAAATTGTACAAGTCTCAAGTATGATCAGTGGTATGACTAGTGTGAAGCGATAGGACTACCTTAAAAAGTACATAAATATTTTGGAAATATTTTTGCGATGCGACATGGCCGCAATTTCGTCAAGTTGTAGGATTTAACGTAGAGCGAAATACCAAAGCGTTAATTTAGATATGAAACACTAGAGAAGTACCAAGGATTTAAAATTAATATTGATTCATAAAGAAATAACGCACACTTGCATTTTTTTCAATAATTCGCAATATCTCTTGGTCCCTCTCTAGAAAATGTCCCAATAAATATTGGCGAAAAAAGTCGAAGCGATCGGATATAAAAATTACATAAATTCCACCCTGAAATTCTTTAAAAAAATGTACTATTTTGAGAAAATTATTCGCAGTTTCGGTTGCTCATTTCTTTTCCACAACGAAGTGAAATCTAAACTCTACTTTCGTCCGCCATCTCTTTTTAGACTCAAAACCAATTGGCCAATTTCGAGACCACAAACTTTGTGAGCAAAAAAGAGTTCTTTCGACTCAGGACGGAGGTGTTACCCCTTAAAAAAAAGTATTTTCAGAATGGACACATTGTGGCTGAATTTTAATTACGTTTGCTTTCGATCGCAGAAGCACCGAGCATGGTCGTTCTGGACAAGGCTGGTCTGAAGATCACGTTCAAGATCGAAAGATCCAACGATCTGCCGGATCTTCTGGTGATAAGCATGCTCGCGTGCAATTCCGGGCCCACACAATTGACGGACTTTCTCTTCCAGGCTGCAGTTCCTAAGGTACGATTTTTCTCCTCAAACCGAATCACCTTTGGCGGTTCTTCTCCGCTCCCTGAGTTACTATTAACGGGGGAGATACCTTTGAGCGAGGAAAAAATTGCGGATTTTCATGATTTTTTTTTAAAGAAATATTTCTTCACCATTTTTGAGACTTAGTTTTATTACTACTTTTGGCTGTTACATGGATTGGGGAAGAATATCCATAAGTCGAATAACCATAAGTCAAATTTCCATAACCGAATATCCATAAGTACGAATATGCATAAGTGATTATAGTATCAGGTTGATAAAGTTTTGTCGCAATAATTTCAATATAATTTATTTATTTATATATCTTATACAAAACATTTCTAATCAACAATATATTCGCCATCGGTTTCTATGACACTCGACCATCTAGTTGGCAACTCATTTATTCCCTTAGCCAAAAACAGCGGCGGCTGGAACTCAAAGAAATTTGAAATATCCCTTCTGAGATCGTCGAAGTTTTTGAAAGTTTTATTTCTCAAATATGCCTTCAAATGTCTGAAAAAATGGTAGTCGGATGGCGCGATGTCGGGAGAGTATGGTGGATGAGGAACGGTACTCCAGTGAAGCTCAGTGATTGTTTTGTGGGTTTCCTTTGCGACATGGGGTCTCGCGTTGTCGTGGAGAAGGTGCACAGTCGCGCGTCTTGGCCGTTTTTTTCTTATAGCTTTTGCCAATTCGTGGAGATTCTCGATGTATCGTGTAGAGGAGATCGTCTTACCTACAGGGAGAAAATTGTCAAACAGCATTCCCTTTGCGTCCCAGAAACAGCACAACAAAACCTTTTGTGAGTGACGATCAGATTTCGGTTGGTGTGGCGGTTTTTCTCCGATAGGAAGCCAGTAGGCTAAACGCATTCTGTTATCATACAAGACCCAGCTTTCATCTCCCGTGACAAGATCTTCTAAAAAATCCTTGCGATGGTGGCGAAGCAGGAGAGACTGGCAGATGGTCACGCGACAGTTCTTATTGTCGTCGGTGAGACGGTGTGGTATTCATTGAGCTAGAACCTTTCTGTATCCCAAGTTGTGTAAGTGATTGACTATTGACGGTTGGGTGCAGCCGAGTTCTCTTGCTAGCTCGTGCGTACTTGCTTCCGGTTTTTCTTTGATGCAGCGGAGTAATGCTTCATCATCGATGGTCGACGGTCGTTCGGAACGTTCCTTATCTTCAAGGCTTGTGTCTCCAGATTTAAAGCGATTGAACCAACGCTGGACTGTTCGATGAGAAAATACGTTCTCGCTGAATTCCTGTATATTTTTAGCAGTTATATATTCCTGTATATTTTTAGCAGTTATATATTCCTGTATATTTTTAGCAGTTGTGCTTGCGTTCGTGCCGCGCCGCCACTCGTAAAAAATGATCCCTCGAAGTTGCTCCTGCGAGATCGAAGCCATTTCTGTCCACTAGAACGCGCGCTCGCCCTTTTATACCCTGTCACGCGGAAGAGTAGAAAACATTCTAGAATATTCTCGACATAGCTCGATGTCATATTGCGTCAATACGTAAAAAGACATTTTTAAAATTTTTGCGACAACACTTTTTTATCAACTTGATATATAACCCAAATCATATAACCCAAACAAACTTGAACTTTCACCAAGCGTTCTCTTTGTTAAAAAATTCTTAAAATGCTCATCGTTCTTCGTCTGTTAACTCTCCCGCCATTTCTGACGCCCATTTCTACTCTATACTCACTTATGGATATTCGACTTATGGATATTCGAGGACAGTCGTTACATGCCATATTTTTTTAAAATTAATCTTCAAAAATGGCACAGGTATGGCACGGTCTTCTCAACAGGTTGCGGCGGATGTTGTCAGACGGCATGACACGTAGCGTCGGCGGGATTAATCTAAAAAACACCAACGAAGATTTTTCTTTCATTAAGGGACACCACTAGTGTGACACTTTAAAAAAAATCGATTTTTTTGTTGCATTTTTTGATAATATATACTTTCAAGAATAACATACTAAAATTTCATGTACGGATTTCACATAGTTTTTGAATTACAGCCTTCTAAAGAGCGACCACGCTGTGAAAGGCGCAGCTGCTCTTTTATCTTTCAACGCGTTTTTCTCATAACGACATTTTTCAAATTTGGTGCCGTTCTATCTCGAATACAAATGATCCGATCGACTTGAATCTCGTTTTAGCATATTCAGTATTTGTTTCATCATACAATGACCGTCCAGTTTTTCGATTGCATAAAAAAATGTTAATTTGCCATGCACAAAACTATCAGACTTTTAAGCGTAATTTGGAAAGTTTTTTTTTTCAAAACTCCGCCATTTTGTTGGATTCTAATTTTTACAGAATCCTGCGTCATTGTACTGACAATACCTTCTAGTTTAACGGACTTTTTAATCTTTTTACTTCTGGCATTGTGAGTACCGTAATCCTTACAGCAGTGGGAGAGCTTTTTTGAGACTCGGGAGACGGCGCATAAGTCGCCAAACATTGAATATTTTCGTACAAAAAAAATACCGTATGCACATAATTTATATACAAATATATCTTCGAAATGTCAAAGCATTCGATGCAATAGTTTTCTTTCAAAAAATTTCCGAAAATCGCTTTTTTGCGCAGTCACACTAGAGGTACTTTTTAACAATCATACGCAGAATATGAACCAAGAAAAAGTGAGAAATGTTGAAAATTGATGAAATGGTACGCTTTGAAACAAAAAAAATTGAATTTTCCAAAAAAAAATTGCTCCATTTGGCAATGCAAAAATTTTTATTTTAATTAAAAAAACATTTAGGGTCATGTTTTAGACGATAAGGTTAAAAAGATTTATACCAAATTTCATCAAAATCGGTCGATTAGTTTTAAAAAATCTATAGGTCACAAATTACAAAATGCAGTTTAGAAGAACGTGCCATACCTCCGCCATTTTTGAAGATGAACAAAAACAAAAGCTACCACGTAACAGCCAAAAGTAGTAATAAAACCTACCCTAAGTCTCGAAAATGCTGAAGAAATATTTGCTTTAACCCTTTAACGGCCACGCCTATTTCTGGATGGCTCAAAATCATTTCCTCTGGTGGTATAGCTAAAAAAGGGTTGAATATGAATGTCCAACCATAATTTTGTCGATAAGGGCCTGGGAAATAGTATTTTCGGACTAGAAAATTTGCCGCTACCCGCTCGGTTCGAAGTATTATTCTAATTCAATAAAAAAAATCTTCAAAGCCTAGTTCGTCCAGTTAAGCTTCCTTTACACAATTCTATCAAAAAATATTTCAAGAATGTCCATTTACTTACTTTTTTGGACAAAAAACGGGCAGCAGCTCAAATGCTGGGGCAAGCATCGTAAATTTTCACGACAACATTGTTGCCATATTAACATAATTCATATGTTTACGTTTGAATTTCAAGCTGTCCCGGCATTTGTACCTGCATCTAGCCAAAGTTGGGCGTAATTCTATTTATAAATACGAATACGAATTTATTCACATCGTCATTTTCATGTGAATATAAATACAAATTTATTCATACTTCACTTATTTGTATTCACATGCATGCATACAAATACAATTGTATTTACAAATATACTGAACATACAAATCAATTCACAGAAAAAATTGCGAATATTCACAAAAAATGTGAATATTTACGAAAAATGCTCTGAATTAAAAAAAATTGACATACAAATCTGAATGCAAATGTATTCACAAAAAATTGTAAATACGAAAAAATTCACAAAATAAGTTGTGGATCTTTTTGTATTTAAGACAATTCAAATTCACAATGATTGGATTAAAATTTACACCAAAAGTGAGGACTCACTTGTGGTGTAAATTTGAATACAATTGTCGTGAATTCGATTTTAATTTTCTTCAACTTGAGGAAATTCACAACTCATTTTGTGAATTTTTTCATATTTATAATGTAATATTTGAAACTCACAACTTTTTTTGCAAAAAATTATTTGCCTTGACGCAATGTTTTCTCTCAAAATACGTAAGAACTCACTTTTCGTGTAAATTTTAATCTAATCATTGTGAATTTGATTTTAATTTGTCTTAACGGGTTACCCCCACTTGTAGCACAAAAAAGGCCTTTTTCATAAATTTTTTTAAAGAAAACTACAAAACTTTTTTAATCGATCAATATACCATCTTAAAGAACACATTTTGAAGAACTTTCAGTAATTTTTTTATTGAAAAATATTACATTGTTTAGTGGCAAATGGCCGTCAATGAAATAATGTTTTTATATACACGGTTTGCGGTGACCAACATTGCGGCGAAGTGGATCATCTGAAAAAAAATGCGGATGGATTTAGTCAAATATAAGTATAAACTAGTCTTTAATCGGAGGAATTTAAAAAATATTCATTTTTCACAAAATGGCGGACTGTCAAAGTTAATGGTTCGATTTTAACGAAGAAAAACGGCCGTTTTTTGGCTATAAAACGGCCATTTTTTTTCGAAAAAAAAATCGAACGATTAAAGATTATATTTTTATGTATTAAATAAGCCTGCAAAATTTCAAGAAGATCGGTTCATTAGTGTTCGAGTAATCTTGGTCACCGACTTCAGAAATGCCATTTTGAGAAAAACGCGTTTAAAGTTTCACTAGCCGGTCGTTTAAACAACGGATTCTTCTCTTTCAACGCTCATATCTCAGTCAATTTTGTTCGGATCGACTTGAAATTTTCAGGACATATTCTCAGATACTTATACTTCAAAAAAATGCAATAAAAAAAATCGATTTTTTCAAAATCGCAAGTGGGGGTAACCCGTTAAATACGAAAAAAAAAATCATAACGTATTTTGTGAATTTTGTTGTATTTACATTTTTTTGCGAATCCATTTGCATTCACAAATTAGGATGTGAATTTTTTTCAATTCACAGGATTTTTTGTAAATATTCTCATTTTATGTGAATATTCACTATTTTTTCCGTCAATTTAATTGTATGTTCAGAATATTTGTGAATACAATTGTATTTGTATGCATGCATGTGAATACAAATAAGTAAAGTATGAACAAATTTGTATTTATATCCCCATGAAAATCACGATGCGAATAAATTCGTGTTCGTATTTATAAATAGAATCACGCCCAACTCCGCATCTAGCATAGATTGATGGAACTGTGAAGTAGCTTGTCCGCTATAGCGTCCTTACGCTTTTACCGGCGGGGTCAAAGTGAACGTAGCAAATGTGCTACAATGGCAGTTAAAGGATTAAAAGAAAATCACGAAAATCAGCAAATGTTTTCCCCGCCTAAAGGTATCACCCCCCTCAACGTCCGTTTGCATCGACGACCCACAATTCCTCGCGAAACCCGAGTAAATCCAATGCCCCGATTTGAATTCTCAACAGACATTCCAATTGCAAATGCTCTCGCCGTCGGGCACCGTGATAACGCCATCGGGCCAAGTGACCCAAGTCCTCAAAGTCTCAAACATCAACAAAGTGAGTGTCGCGCCATCTCCAACAATGACAACAACCTCATCTTCCTTCCAAACCGCAACTTCACGTTTGTTTTTTTTCTTATCCTACCCAGGGATCACTGAGAATGCGACTGCGAATTTCGTACAGCGGAGCATCGGGTCCCGTACTCGAGCAAACGGAGGTGAACAATTTTCCCGTACACCTGTTCAATTCCCAGTGACAGCGCACGACGAGCAACAAACGAATTGTACATACGCCTGCCTAAAGAGGATACAACGTGGGAGCGCGAGGCTGGACGAATAACTTGGCGGAGAAAAAGCGGAACGCTCGAGAGTCTAATCGGGCTTTGCAACATCAAACTATCATATATAGCGCCTATCGTAACGCGTCTTCATTGCGAAGTACTGCCGACTACACACGGACACTCCGACACTTACGATCAATCGTTTATTATTCCTTTCTTTTGCGGAACAATCCAGACGCGAGACGAGACAATCGTTGTGTTCAAAGTGATCGAAGTGACAAACGACTCGATCGAAGATTCCTCGAGGAATATTCGAAAAGTCGCATCGTTCGTTGCAATATTGAGGAAGAGTAAAACAGCGAGCTCTCGGCGCTTATTGCGACTTCGTTTCTTTTTTTTTTTTTTTCATCTCCTTTTTCTACAGAAGCTTGTATAGTCAGCAGTGAAGAAGAGATCGGAAGGGGGCCAACGAGGTCGATTGTATTCTGTAAATATTAGATAAACCAGATGCAATTTTAATTTCCCGCCTCTCGGACACCGTCACTTGTAAAAATCCGAGAAGGCGTATTATTCGGGATGGAGCGTAAATCGATAATAGAAGAGCGAATAGGTGGGGCAAGGAAACGGATCCTCGACGTATTCGCTAGCGAGTGGAATTGCTAGACAGGATCGTTGGACTGAATTCGCGAGTTTTTCTTCGTTTATTTATTCACGTTGAGTCGAAGGACGAAAAGCTCGGAGGAAGTTGATACGCGTGTTCATTTTTAACTTTGCGCACGAAGAACGGAAATGAATGAGTCGGCGACAAAAAAAAAACGAGAATGCGAAAAACGGGTTTGCCCGTGACGCGTGCAGTGTGATATCGCGAAAAGAGACGAGAAAAATCGTGTGACGATCATACGAGAAAAACAAAATTTGTTTTTTTCCTTCATTTTCGCAACAAAAGCTCGTCTCGCGTCTCAATGCGTCACGTATTTTATACTGTTTCTTAATATACCTCGAGAATTTGCACGTTCGCGAATATCGAGCGGAAAACGTACTTAAAAAAAAGCCGGAAGTGAGAGGCAGCCGCGAATCGCTACATTATTTTCGTTACGATGCGCGCAACGATTAAAAAAAAAAACGAACACGCAGATTAGTGAGCAGAAAGGCATCGGCTGTGTTGTCTGTGCGCTCGAGGGTCGCCACGGCAGAGAATTTATCAACCCTATCCCTGATCGTTGTAATAAAACGCGTACGGCCCTTTTTTTTATTTCGACAAAGAAAGCAAGATCGAGCGAGAGAGTGTGTGTGTGAGAGAGAAAGAGAGAGACAGGGAAAAACTTTTATACCGCGAAAGATCGTTGCGCCGACGACGCTGCTGAGTTTAAAAACCGCGACAAAAGTAAACAAAATAAACTTTATAAAGTATAGCAATGAAAAATGTAATGTAGCGTATCGAAAGTAACATTATGAGTATGTAGACCGCATTTTAGCTCCGTCCCTTCCGTCGCACTCGGACCACCATTTTTTTTTACCGGGCATCGTTTCCATTCAGCAATCGTACGTGCGGATCGCGTCGAATTCTTCAAACGCAACTTACCCGACGATTAGTTTTCCAGAATCGCGTGTTTCTTTTTCCGCCCCGTCAATCCCGGCCTGCGCGTGACTGCATGCGAAGGAAAAAAGTGCGCCCGTGTGTGAAAAGCCTTTGCGGATTTAAAATTCTTCCTTGGCAGGAAGAAGGATGATGTACCGTGTTTCGTTTTTCTTTTCTTTGAGTGGCCTCGTTCTCGAGACTCCAACGACAGACGCAAATACGCTCTCGAAGCTCTAAGATCGGAGCCGAGGAGATGGCAATAAGCAGCTGCCTACATATTCTATCATTATTATTACACGCTAGTTTTATAAATATCATTATATATGTATACGTGTGCACACGCGCGTGTGTGTGTATGTATATATATGTCATATTGATGAAACAGAAAAAAATGCGTCGCGTCCGCAACGTGGATGAAACGAAATGAGAAAAAAAAAAGCTGTATATACTTTTTAGCGAACCAAGGTGTGAAAATAAAATGTATTTTTATTCCACTAAAGAATGAAGAAGAGAAAAAAAAATGTATCTCCACGTTTTTTCTTTTCGTTTATTGAAAGAAGGCGTTGTTTAATTTTTTTTTGGACATCGCGAAAACGTGAAAAATCGGCGGCATTCGTCAGTTCCGAGGCTCGAGTGAATGTTGGAACGATAAGGCTCGCGATAGGTGAGAATGGAGATTTTTACGGGTCGACGGGACTCGTTCCCACCTGATTGAACAGCCTGTCCTTGATTATTTGCGCCATTAAACCGTGTATAACTTCTATGGTGGTTTTGCAACTGTCGCGCGTCGCCTTGACGAGTTTGTCCTCGCCCCGACGATCGTGCATGTCGTTGACACCGAGAACGAAACCGCCGCGACCGAGGGCGACCTCCGATTGTTCCAGCTTGTCGGAAAGATCGAAAATCTGGCCGGTCGTGTAGTCCGCGTTGGTCAGTAGACTCGACGAGCTCAGAGTGTTCACCCAATATTTGTTCCAGAGGGAGTCGAGCAGCCGGCGATCGAGGGACGATTTGAAATAAGTTACCTCGAGGGAGTAGTACTGCTTGCAATGAACACCAAAGTCGTCTATCTTGTTGAGCGGAATCGTTTGATATTCCGAGGGCTCCTCCATCGCTGGCTTGTAACCCTAAAAACAAGTTACCCATTCGTGCACAAAATTTTCTTCTTTTTTTTCTTTGCTTCTTCAGACGGCATTTTGCACCAGGGAAATCCAGTTTACGGGGAGGGTAGGGGTTTCAGCGTGAATAAAAATACTTTTTTGCGATTTTTTGTCATCTATATGGATAGAGTAGGTTTATTGAAACCCTGTACATTGTTAAGTGTCATTTCAAGAACATTCTGTGAAATTTGTACGCGAAAATATCCACAAACAAGCCGGTGCCGCGTTTTTTCTCTAAACCACTTATTTAACGTCCGTGTTCACTGCCATTTGAAAACTACATGACCGATTTATTTCAAACTTGGTACACACTTTCTACATATAAAATACCTCCCCCCAACGGTTAGTTTGAGATGTTTTTTTTACATTGAGGGAGTTTTCCACCACCAAAATGGCGGAATTTTTTGTGAAAAATAGCATTTTTCATGACCACCAAAAATTTTGAAATGAAAAAAAAATTATCAAAGACCGTTGGGGGGAGGATTTGATGATACTTTGACTAAATTTTAATGGCACTTGATTTCAGATAATTTCTAGCTGAGATACTGAATTCTAGCTGAACACCGCAAATCGTGTTTTTCCAAAAGCGTTCTTGGAAAAGCTGTCACCGGCTTGTTTGTGGATATTTTACGCGTATAAATTTCACGGAATGTTCTTGAAATGACAGTTAACAATGTACAAAAGGTTTCAATAAATTTACTCTAACCATATACATGAAAAAAAAATCACAAAAAAGTGTTTTTTTTTCAGGCTGAAACCCCTACCCTACCCTTAAGGGCATGCACAAGGTCAACATAACCTCACAAATTTGCCAACCCAATTTTCTCATAGATAGTTAAATTTGTTAGGAAAAACAAAACATTAGGCTCTGGAGAATTCCCTGACGCAGAGGTTGATAATTTCCTTTTGCCCTAAATATGATTCATCTCTAAGAAATCTTTGTTCGAAAATTTCAGCTATCTCTCTCGCACTCATATGTCATGTGGTAGATCTTCTACTTCGCCTTAAGGTATTACTTTCGCGGAAGGCCGTATTTAGGGGGGCGTTGAGGGGAGATATACACCTACATTTGCACCTACATTCCGTCGACCGTAAAAGACCTACACTATGGGCCTGGTATCGATGATTCCATGTAAGTTGACAAATTTCATGATTTATTCATTACCAAATTTTCAAACGAGTTTTTCTCAAAACCACGTTTTTCAAATCGGTACCCAACATTTCTCGAAAACCAATGAACCGATTGCCTTGAGGTTTTTTGTGGTTATTCTATACACCATTATCTAGTACTTGTTATAGGATTTTTTTTGTCCCGTTACTTAGTTTTTGTTTTAAAGGCAAAATAATAACTAATTTTTGGCCCAAAAATCACTATTTGTGTTCAAACGTTCGCCATTTTGTCATAAATCGATATTTTGAAAATCGGCTATGACAAGTACTAGATTATAGTATCTAATTTACTAATCTTTTTGGTTGTTTAAGATGATTTTTGAAGAAACGCCAGTGGGTATCGTATACGCAGATTTTTTTACGACGCCCCAAGGATCATACAATATCCTTGTATATTTTTGATATTTTTAAATAAAAAAAATTAAATATATTTTTTAATGTATATGATTTTAGATAATTAAAATCCCAATCCGAAATTGGAAATAGTTTTCCTTGAAAAATTTGACAACAATGACCTTTTTTCGGCTCCTAGGTGTATATCTCCCCTTAAGGTATTACTTACGCGGAGGGCCTTATTTTGTGGGGGCGTTAAGAACCTTCTGGATCATTGGTAAATTACAGTGGCGCCTGACAAGAATAAGTCACAATCAATTATAATGCCCAACAATAAACTGAAATTAAAAAAATTCGCGAAAATTTAGTCGATTTTGACATATTTACATTTTCTCAATTCTGCTGGTCACATTTTTCTGAGTTTTATTATTATTTTCCTTAAACATTCGGTTACCCCCTGTTTTTATTTTCGTTACGGAATCTTTAGAATGTTTTACACGCGTGGGCGCCCGTGCAGAAATTTTGACCGGGATACCCTATGTCCGATCAAATCCCGATCAGGATTTGTCATGGATTCCCCAAAACCGGTATCCGGGTTAGAATCCAACTTGCATCAGTATCGGCATATGTACGACGACGATGGCATCATTTTGAAAATTTTGGCGTCACGTGTATTTTCTGTATTACTATGGAATTCCTATCTATAGATAGGAATTTCTATCTATAGATTCCTATCTATAAAATTCCTATCTATAGATAGGAATTTCATAGTAATAGCGAAAATACACGTGATGCCAAAGTTTCCAAAATTATGCCATCGTCGTCGTACATATTCCGATACTCATGCAAGTTGGATTCTAACCGGGATACCGGTTTTGGGGAATAAGTCTATTTATACCCACCGACATGTCGGTGGGTATAACAGCATGTATTTAAGACAAATTAAAATCAAATTCACAATGATTAGATTAAAATTTACACCAACCGTGAGTTCTTACGTACTTCGAGAGAAAACATTTCGTCGAAACAAAGAAATTTTTGCAAAAAAAGTTGCGAGTTTCAAATATTACATTATAAATATGAAAAAAAATCACAAAATGAGTTGTGAATTTCCCCAAGTTGAAGAAAATAAAAATCGAATTCACGACAGTTATATTAAAATTTACACCACAAGTGTAAACGTATTTTGAGAGAAAACATTGTGTTGAGGCAAAGAAATGTTCGCACAAAAAGTTATGTGCAAAAATTTCTTTGCCTCGAGGCAATGTTTTCTCTCAAAATACGTACGAACTCACTTTTGGCGCAAATTTTAATCTAATCATTTTGAATTTGATTTTAATTTGTCTTAAATACGAAACATTCACAACTAATTTGGTGATTTTTTTTGTATTTATAATTTCTTGTCAATACATTTGCATTCACAGATTTTGATGTGAATTTTTTTAATTCACATCAAAATCTCGCGATGAGCGCGATCTGCCATTTGAATCTTTAGACAAATTTTTTTTATTGATAGTTTAATGCACCAAAACTTTATAAATGTTATTTATTTTTATAATAAATTTAACATGTCATAATTCCATTTTTGACATTTCATTTCAGCCTGTATTCACCCGTGATCCTTCTCAGATTCCTCAATGATTCCATGGGGAATCTATTTAGAGTCATTAAAGGATCCGGTTCTGGATCCCTAATGGAATCCAGTTTACGGATCTTACATTTAGTCTTCGAATCTGATCCGATATCGGACTAGATCCCAACTGGGAGCCCGGGATACAAGTCAGAATCCAGCTGTATCCCTGCCAAAATTTCTGCACGGGCGGTTTGTATCAGGCATCTATATTTATTTAGTGCATAAATTGATAGATAGAAATTGTGGGCCGAAAAATGCCGTATAAATGAGACGATTTTTAGAGTCGTAATTTTTCGTTAAGGCCAAGTGCCACACCGACCGAGCGGCCACGAGTACGAGAGAGATAGCTGATTTACAGATTTCCAGTGTTCTCTTAAGCGGTTGATTTTTTATGAAAAAAGGAAAGAAACACCTTCCACTCTGTTGAACAACGAACGACTTTCTCTTCGTTTGCGCGAAATGTGGTCCGTCTGAGAGAGAACTTGGCGGTAGGATTTTTACCGTATGGATATGTGAGCCATATCCTTGAAAGTTCCGTAACTTGCGTTGAAATTGGTAAATATTCGAAAGTGGGGCTCCTGTTATAATCAGGTTCTATCAGGTATAAAAAAAAACTCAAACAAAGCCAAACAAAAATTGCCCTGATTCTAGCAGGAGCCCCGCTTCCAAATATTTAACTTGAAATTTTACCCGTACACTCGGATGTACTTTTACTTCATTATAGACGAAAATCAGCTAATTGTTAAATATTCGCGTTCGTGAAATGAATACCTTAACGGGCTACATCTTCCTAGGTGGGTCAAAAAATTGCATTTTCCAAAAATATTTCTATTCGATCGTATCACCTTTTCGCTATATTCCCTGAAAATTTCATTGAACTATGTCTAAAATTACACGAGCTACATTTTCTACCCGTCGGCGGGGCGAGCGGTAGCAACACCAGACTTCAAACTTTAAACGCGTTTTTCTCGAAACACTGTTTCTAAAGTCGGCTGATATCTCAAGAACCACTCGATGGATTGTTCGCAAACTTACAGGCGATACGCGATAAGGAACATTTAAAGCATTTGAATCACTTTTTTCAAATCGATCTTTATTTTCTAATCGTTACGTAAAAATGACGACTTTTTCATGGATTTTGTATGCTCGAGTTGAAATTCGTCGCTACGTTGTTTAAGGCGGGACATACATTTACAATGATAAAAAAATTGATATCTTTTTTTTTTTGAAACGATAGAAGATTTGAAAATATGTAGAATATTGTCCCAAAGTTTTAAAGCGACATTCGAAAAACTTCAAACGTTACAGCCCGTCAACGCTGTGCCTCAGCGCTCGGATTCGGGGCGGGCGTGAACTTCGAACGCGTTTTTCGCGAAACTGCATTATCGAAACTGGCGTGCAGGATTACTGAAAAACTATTAAGCCGATTGGGTTGAACGTTGGTAGAAATATTGATAATATTGGTACCTTCTACTTGACGAGAATTTTTTATGAAAAATTGGAAAAAAACTAATTTTTTAAGGGGCTATACCAGTATGACGCTTTCAAAAAATTCAATTTTTGCCTTTTTCGAGAGTTTGTTTGGGTTTGTTTGATGCTTGTTTGTTTGTTTATGCGATTGGCTTGAAATTTGAACTGAGTACTCTTGAATATATTTACTCTACAATGACGTAGGATATTTTTGATTGAATGAAAATTGACGATTTGGCATTGAAAAAAAACGACCATTTTATGGACAAGAAAACAGACTTTTTTTCATAATTACGCCATTTTGTTAGATTTTAATATTTTTAAAAAATCCTACGTCATTGTACAGGAAATACCTTCCAGCTTGATGACATTTATTTCCTTTTTCGGTTTCAGCTACTCAATCGACCGAAATCATGTCAGCAGTGGAGAAACTTTTTTTTTGGCGCCTCCGAAGGCAGCGCATAAGTCGCTTGGATCTCAATATTTTTGAATGAAAAAATTATGCAATATAGGTCAAATATAATCAAATATATTCTTCTTTTTCCAAAACATTTAATTGAGTACTTTTCTTCCAAAAATTCCCGAATTTTCAGTGTTCACACCGGTATAGCCCCTTAATCCACATTTTACAGAAATGTTGCGTGAAATGTTCATTTTTTTTTGCAAATGCGCGCCATTTTGTTGAATTTGCATTTTCTGCATTGTAATTACCGTCATATAGAAACTTTACATGTTTTAACTAAAAAATGTTTGAACTTTTTTGGAAATTAAAGTCCCGCGGCGACCTTGCTGTAACACCCTGCCACAGCTCCATCATTTTGATGATGAATCAATTTAAAGAAATTATTTCGTATACTTAAATATACTATTAACGTATGCCTACAGTTTGATAATTGTAGAATAATTATTTCTTAATTTAAAAAATCCCTCAATATTGCTTATTTATTGCTTATTTATTTCCTGTCTAAAATAGGCGGGATGTATATCCCGCCTTTATTTCCTGTTAAAAAAGGCGGGATGTATATCCCGCCTTTTTTAAGGCGGGATATACATCCCGCCTTAAAAAAGATTTAAAAAATCGGCGATCGTCAGTGACTCGTATTTATTGTTAACTTCAATAACCCGTTGGGTTTTTAGATTTCAGATGGACCGTTCAGGCTGAAGTTTCCACTGCCAAACGTCGCTAAAACAATTTCATCATCTGCCAGCGGCTCCGTTTTTGTTGTTTTTCTGCATTTATTGGTGATTTTTTAAAAGCCCTTAATATTCAGGGTGTCCTGTTATGAATGGATAATCCTGCGAATGGCGATAGGTCAGATCAGGTCTTACTATATGCTTGAATTCCAGTTCAGTAAAAAAACCCACGGTTTTCGAGATAAAAATCACCTGTTTTTGGTTTTTCGCGTTCCATTTCTAGCTAAATGATAACTTTTTTCACCCAGTTTAAAAAAAATACTCTTGGTTATTTGTTTTATCTAAAAAAAGTCTTCTTTTCAGCCTTAAATCTTAAGGAAACTCTATGAAAAAATATCTTACGCAGAATTTTCATACAAACCAATTCGAACATTTGTCTTTGATAGACTGCTATGTAAAAAACTGTACTACGCATATCGTGCCAATTACATTAAAAAGTTGCTTAGTTAGTGTCGATTGATAACATTTATAGAAATGGCAGGCGAAAAACAAAAAGCAGATGATTTTTTATCACGATTTTTATGATTTTTGTTAAAAAAATAACCCAAAGCCCAAAATCTCGAAAACCGTGGGACTTTTACTAAACTGAAATTCCAGCATATAGTAAGACATGATTTGACCTATCGACAGTTGCAGGATTATCCATTTAAAACAGAACACCCTGTACGTACCTTAGTGTTAAAAAAATGGGTTACTTTTTCACCAAGCTTTTCCAAAAAAATGTTTTCTTCGGAAATTGGCAATTTTTTCCGGGCCTGTAGATAGGTGTAGCCCCTTAGAAAAACTTTTGGACGAATTACTCTACGGAGAAGCGAACTTCAAACATTTCGTACCTTCGGATAAGTTCGGAACGCGCCGAGGCAAACTTTTCCCGCGGAGATCGTTCTGACGGGATCAATGACAATGGCGACGAACGGCTCTTGGTAATTTTGGTTCAGCATTTGCGTAGAAACGTCAATGCCCGATAACCAGCAACCGTATCCGGGATGACTGTGGTACCAGCCGATCGCGTTTTCGTGCCTGCCGACCTAACGAAAAAAGAGGAAGTCGAATATATATATACCAAACAAAGATTTAAGGGCGTAGGCCACTCTCGAGGCCGAAAAATAGGCTTTCTGGGGATTTTTTTTTTCGAAAAACTACAAGATAAATCGAGATTACAAAAAAGGGTGTTTATCATACATATCAGTGACTGATACAATATTTTTTTTGAAACGATTTATTTCAAAATGGTGGCTGTACAGCGTTTATCTCGAAACTACATTTTTTAAGGCGGCCGGAAACATAACTCAGACAATTTTCAACCGATTCACTTGAAATGTTGAATATATCTTGGAAAATACATTGTCTATGGAAGTACGTAGGATTTTTTCTTGATATTGCATAGTTGATTTGTTATTAACAATTATCTGACGATTTTTTAGGCATATTTGTGAAAAGTGAAAAATTTCATCAGGTAATTGTTAATAACAAATGAACTACGCAATATAAAATAAACTCTACGTACTTCCATAGACAATGTATTTTTCGAGATATATTCAACATTTCAAGTGAATCGGTTGACAAATGTTTGAGTTATGTTTCCGGCCAACTTAAAAAATGCAGTTTTGAAATAAACGCTGCACAGCCGCAATTCAAAAATTAATCGCTTCACCAAAATTATTATATGTATGATAAACATCGTTTTTTGTAATCTCGATTTATTTTGTAGTTTTTCTGAAAACAAATCCCCAAAAAGCCTATTTTTCGGCCTCTAGAGTAGCCTAACCCCTTAAACGAGTACGCGTGCTATTGATCTTTATCGTTATTCGTGGAGTACCTGCTTTGCAGCTTCGATGTAAGCTGTCATGTACTCGTAGGCCTGTGCTTGCGCGTTCACCCTCGTCTCTGTCCCCTCGACGGGCAGTGCGAAAGAATCCATAACTACCATTGTATTAGCGGCTACTTTTCCCAACAAAAGTCCCATGACTTCCAACGTACCGCCCGAACGAGCGTGCATCACCATTTTCAACAAGGCCAATGCAGATATCTTGATATCTTTGAAGAAGTGGGGACTGAAATTGTCGACGGGGAAGCATCAATAAACATACTCATTTTTAAGGTTCCTTAAGGCGTAAGACCACAGTAAAATTATCAAAAGATCGATTTTTTTCTCGCTAAAATGGTGCTTTATCGTCACAACAATAAGTTACTACTCGATTTATAGCAAGACATTTTTTTCACCGACTTCGAGCGTATTACGTAAGCCCACCTCTGGCACGGCCAGAGGCATATGTAAAACTTTAAACGCGTTTTTCTCGAAACAGCTTTTTTTCCAATTGGCGTGACAAATAACTTCAACAATTTTCACTAGATTTACTTCAAATTTTAAAGTTATGTTCTTAATTGCATTTCGCGGAAAAGTACGTACGAAATTTCTGATTAATCGAAAACTTTTCATTTTATGGGCAGTTTGATACGAAATTTTTCATTGAATATTCATTCAAATACCTACAACGTTTGAATAAAACAATATTTTTTTAATTCCGTACGTACTTCTCTAGGTACTCTAATGTAGATTGAAGAGAATTTTTGATTTTTGTTCTAGGTAAAAAACTTCGGATGCTAAATGTTACGCTGCGGAGCGCCGAAAAAAAATATATAGTGGACTAAAATATTAGTAGTCGGGCATTTTGTACATCGAAAAAAAATATATATATTTTCGAACAGCTTGATATTCATACTGAATAGATGTTTAATAAATTTGATGAGTGAATCACTTTTTCATACGAAGAAAAATTGTTAAATTCCCACATGATTTTATACCCGTTACTGTTGAAAATTTTACAGTGTGACGATCCCTTAAGGGGTTATTAAGGGATCCTCACACTGTAAAATTTTCAAAGAATCGATTTTTTCTTGTTGCTCTATCCGATAGTGTAGACGGTTATAAACATGCTGCTCAATTTTTTAAACGAAATTCGAATAATTTTGGTCGCTACATCCTTTTTTAGAGAAAGTGATTCTTCGAAAGTGATTTTTTTTTTAATCTTCATCTTTTTTTTAACGAAAAATTGTCGAAAACATAGACTAATTTCGATTTTTTTTTCCAAACCACCGCCATTTTGTCATTTTGAAATAAAAAAAACCTTCGTAACAAGATAGCGGCTTTCATACTGATTAGTAATCTTTTTACAAATTTTGTTTCAGATTATATTTACGGCCACGACCGTGTACACTGTGAGGATTTCTTTTTTTTTTTTAAGACATTATCGGCCGCTAAGAATAATGTTAAAAAAATAAAGATAAACGTTTTACAATTTGTCTTCTGTACTTCATGAGTGCTTTGATTTGACATAAAAACATCAGACTGATTAGCGTATTTTAACCATCAAAAAGAAAATCAACTATTCTTCGACCCTGGATCACTGTGATGATCCCTTAAGGTATTCCTTTCCCGGAGGGCCCTTTTGAATCATTGGTAAATTACAGTGGCGCTTAGTAAAAATAAGTCACTATCAATTATGAGACCAAACGATAAACTGTAATAAAAATGTTTGCGCACATTTAGTAGATTTAGACATTTTTTTATTTCCTCTGAAAACTCGGGGCTACGATATATTATTGATATTAATGATAAAACTTAGATAAAATTAATGATGATATTATTAAAATTAATGATAAATATTAATGATAAAACTTAGAAAAATGTGACTAGCGGAAGTATTTACTTCTGCTAGTCACATTTTTCTAAGTTTTATCATTAATATTTTCTTTACACATCTGCTCATCCCTGATTTTTGTCGTTACAGAATATTAAGATTTTTTTTTACACACACGAGCAGTTTGTACCAAGCATCTAGAGTTATTTAGTGTATAAATTATGTGGCCAGTGTGTTATCTCCATAACGCGCAGTATAAATGAGACCATTTTTAGAGTTGTAATTTTTCGTTAAAAGTTCGGAAGGTTGGCTTGATATTTGTTCAGTATACTGGCGTGTATTTCTACTTGATTACAGACGAAAATCAGTTAATCGTTAAACATTCGAGTTCGTGAAAGGAATGCCTTAACGAGGTAGGATCCTTGTGATAATTTTACAGTCCTAATAGACCCACTTTTACTTGTATGTTCATCAAAAGTATGACGATTGATGGTACGGAAAATGAAAAAGTATGAAACTCGTAGTCTCTTACTCTTTATCCCACGGCTTAGCGGCCAGTATGTCTTGCTGTTCCTTTCCATCGTATCTGTAGATTTCATCCACGGTGCTTATAGTCTCTACGCTGTTGTTGATCTCCCATGTTTTTTGGGCAATGGTCGTCTGCTCGCTCGACGTGCTCGCCATAACGCCACAGATTCCTCGCTAGTGAACCATAACCGAAACATGATAATCAAAAATGCTGACATCTCACTTTTACTTCACGCAGAGAATAAAAATGCGAACATAACCTCTCTAATCTTACGACCTCGGCTTGCACACGTACGAAGCCGTGTACAAAGTTGAGTTTGATAATAAAAATATCAGTGAATAACACAAACGTACGGTAAATGACAGATAGGGGAGAAAATATGGATATAACCTAAAAAAAGTAACGAGAGGTCATCGATGTTGACGTATAATTGACGTTTTTGCATGGATTCGAGTGACAAATTCAGATGCGGAACTGTCAAAGAATGTTTGATTCCAATTTACTTGCCTGGTTGATATTGTGCTAATATTGGCAATTCGATTTCTTCGTAAACAGTCCTAGGCGTCCTAACCTCTTTGTCCGACTCTTCAGTGGTGCTGTGCCGTAGCGGTCAACTAGGGAAGATTGTCATAGTTGGCTCTGTCGGTATTGCAGATCTGTCGCCGCCCATCCAGGCGCGCAATGAACAGCTCAGTCGTCTTCTGACTTCGCTCAGCTTTGCTCGTGTTTATGTGATAGTGGTGCACAGTGCTCGGCTCAATAAAGCAACGGATTTCATTAGTAAACATTGATAAATGTTTCATCCGACCCAAACGGCTCGCTAGTGACGCAACAGCGGTAAGTCACTTCATTTTTCCAAATACTAACTTCGAAACTACGAGACGCGGATCAACCAAGTCTCTGCAACTTTTCCCGCATTGAGGTTAGGTTTGCCGATTCTTTTTCGCGTTTCCCTTCTGTTTCGAACGATTTGTCAAAATGCCATCGGAGTTTTTTTTCTCCTATGCTACTCAGTTGATTTTGGCAATTGCTACTCGCTCGATTAGAGGTTAGGTTTAGTGTTTGCCGATTCCAGCTGTTCCGGAAGATTCGCTTATCGTCGGAATCGAGCGTGTTGTATGCGTTTTTTTTGCAGATGACGAATTTTTTTGTCTAATGAATAATTGCATATTCTATCGATTAAATTCAATCGTTCTTCCTTTTTATATCGATGTACTATATCGTACACCTACGATAATATTTATAAATATTCTTCGAACGCTCTTCCATTGGTGCTGATGAGAAATATGTTGAAGTTTGCATCGTTAGAATGCAACGATTGTTTTTATTTCTTCTGTTTTATTATTATTCGAAATCTTTTTTTGCAACTCGAGATCTCAAGTCTGTGATAAAAAAACGTATACACGTTCGAACGATTATCCCAGCCTAAATCGGCCAAAAAGAAATATTATCGACGAAAGAGATATCGTTTTTGTTGCGTTCTAACAATGGAAGCTCCAAGATTATTGAGAAATGACGTCTCATTGCTTCGTCTCTTTTTGAATGCCACAGCCCTCTCAAGGACATGTACAAGGTCAACATAACCTTACAAATATTCAAACAGGATTTTCTTATGGATGGTTCAGTTTTTTTAACATACAAACCATTTGGCTTTCGTGAATTCACTGACGCAGAGCTTGATGATTTCATTTAGCCTTAAAAATTAAGGGGAGGGTAGGGGTTTCAGTGTAAAAAAGAACACTTTTTTGCGAATTTTTTTCATCTATATAGAGCAAATTTATTGAAACCTTTTGTACATTGTTAAGTGTAATTTCAAGAACATTCCGTGAAATTTGTACGCAAAAATATCCACAAACAAGCCGGTGACAAAGCTTTTCCAAGAACGCCTTTGGAAAAACACGATTTGTGGTGTTCACTGTATCTCAGCTAGAAATTATCTGAAATCAAGTACCATTAAAATTTAGTCAAAGTTTCATCAAATCCTCCCCCCAGCGGTCTTTGATAATTTTTTTTTTCATTTCTAAATTTTTGGTGGTCATGTAAAGTGAAAAGTGCTATTTTTCACGAAAAATTCCGCAATTTTGGGGGTGGAAAACCCCCTCGATGTAACAAAAAATCTCAAACTAACCGTTGGGGGGAGGTATTTTATATGTAGAAAGTGTGTACCATGTTTGAAATCAATCGGTCCTGTAGTTTTCAAATGGCAGTGAACACGGACTTTGAAAAAGTGGTTTTGAGAAAAACGCGGCCCGGCTTGTTTGTGGATATTTTCGCGTACAAATTTCACGGAATATTCTTGAAATCACACTTAGCAATATACAAAAGGTTTCAATAAATTTACTCCATCCATATAGATGAAGAAAATTCGCAATAAAGTGTTTTTTTTTTCACGCTGAAACCCCTACCCTCCCCCTTAACCGTCTTCAAGACATCTCTGTCCATAAATTTCATCTATCGCACTCGTGTCACATGGCGCTTTTACTGTACCTCAATGAATCCAATAACGACAGGAGGTGGTATTGAGTATCTTCATTTTTGTGATAAAAACTACTACAATATTTATATAAATTTCTTTCAGCAGCAACCTTCAGTCGAATTCGATGAAGTTATTAACCAGAAAAATTGTGAAACTTTCTTTTCCTGTTTTAAACATCAACTTTTGTTTCCGAAAAGTTGATGTATGTATAAATTACATGCCCTCAAACAGTTTTGGAACAATCTCTCCTTCTCGTCGACAAACTTCACGAGGAATTCACACGGTAATACATATCAGTATTACATAACAAAGGAACTATGCAATATAAAAAAAAAATCCTACGTACTTCCATAGACAATGTATTTTTCAAGATATATTCAACATTTCAAGTGAATCGGTTCAAAATTGTCTGAGTTATGCTTCCGGCCAGCTTGAAAAATGCAGTTTTGAGATAAACGCTGCACAACCGCCATTTTGAACCAAAACGCTTTAAAAAAATTATTGTATACAGTCACTGATATGTATGAGAAACACTCTTTTGTGTAATCTCGAATTTGTAGTTTTTCTGAAAAAAAAAATCCCCAAAAAGCCTATTTTTTTTGCCTCTAGAGTGTCCTATTCCTTAACGTCCTACGATTTTTCGGAATCCCGAACGATTGCACAGAAACGTGGGTTTGGAGCTCCAAAACGAACATTGCGACGAGATTGCCAACAATTGTCAAGACATCTTTCACGAAATTCCAATATTCCATGCGTTATTTAGCGAGTTTTTAAGATTTCAACGAATCTTGGAATTGTCCTTCCTACGGAACCATCTTGTTGTAAGAGTGAGGAAGCTCGAAGATGACGTTAAACTTCGCTTGAGGTTGAAGTTTGCATCATTGGAATGCAATGAAAATTAATTTGTCTAATTTTCGCTAATTCCTCTGGCGGATTTTGTCTACAAAGATCTCTCGACTATTCTTTAAGATATTTATACAGAAATATTTAGAAAATATGGAAAATAAAATGTGAAAGAGAACTTGTATTGCCTTGCAACAATGCAAACTTCAACACCATAACTTTGCATCGTTGGAACACAACGATTTTTTTAAATTCCTTCTTTTTTGTTACTATTCGAAATATTTTTGTTGCAACTATCGGCCGTAAATCTGCGATAAAAATTCGTAAAAACGCTCGAATGATTTTCATCGCTTAATAGACCAGAAACAAATTTCACCAGTGAACAAGAATTCATTTTTGTTGCGCTCCAACCATACAAACTTCAAGATACTTCAACATACTCGAGGAGGGAAATGCGACCAATTTAATTCTCTTCGAATATCATTCTCCGCTGTTTGTTAGCAATAATCGACTGCCTCTCGCGACTAACTCTGGAGTCTCTCGTAAGTCCGAATCAGCGAGGAGCCAAGTGTGGGTTCGAAGCGAAAAGTATCCTAAGACTGGCAAAGGACATATGAAGGAGCATCGGCAAAGAAGACACGGATGATCATCAGCCAACCACTAATCCCGGAGCATGGAGACTCCCTTTCTGGAATCGAGCAAGCTCCCAAGGGAACTGCGCTCTGCCTTTCCCCATAGGGATTATCACCGGCAATCTCAAAGAGCCCGAGATCAGACAAGGTCCACTAAAAAAGCAGTCACCCAATTTACGGCGTCTCAATTCGTCTACTTCGAATCCAGCGAAAGCGTCGACTTCCGGTCGTGTCATCGCCTTCTGGAAGTTCCCGGACCGCCGCAATAACGAGGAAGCAAAAAAAGCGTTCGTGTACAAACGGCGTTAAGGGGCTATACCAGTGTGAACGCTGAAAATTTGGATGATTTTCGCGAACTTTTTTCGAAGAAAAGTACTCAATTAAATGTTTCGGAAAATTAAGAATATATTTGGCTATACTTGACCTATATTACATAATTTTTCCATAGAAAAATATTGAGATCCAAGCGACTTATGCGCTGCCTTCGGAGGCGCCAAAAAAAAAGTTCCTCCACCGCTGACATGATTCCGGCCGATTGAGTAGCTGAAACCGAAAAAGGAAAAAATGTCGTTAAACTGTAAGGTATTTTCTGTAAAATGACGTAGGATTTTCGAAAAATATCAAAATCCAACAAAATGGCGTAGTTATGAAAAAAAGTCTGTTTCCTTGCCTATAAAATGGTCGTTTTTTCCAACGCCAAATCGTCAATTTTCATCCAATCAAAAATATCCTACGTCATTGTAGAGTAAATATATTCAAGAGTACTCAGTTCAAATTTCAAGTCAATCGGATAATTGCTCTTTGAGTTACAATGTCAGCAAATTTGAAAAATCTCATATCAAGAAAAACGCGTTCAAAGATTTAACTATCGATTTTTGCAAGATAAAATGATTAGAGATACGGCCTTGAAATGTTGCCAGGATATTCTTGAGAGTACAAACTGTCGAAAAAGGCAAAAAAAATCGATTTTTCGATTGTCACACTGGTATAGCCCCTTAAGTTTTCCTCGGTACAACAAGCGGGCTGCACGCAAGGTTGCCATGCCATTATCGATTTCGCAGTGCTGGCGCGGCCCGCGTAAATCAAAGAGGCGGGGGTGTTTGGGAGGACGACCGGTGTCTGTCCTATATTCCGCGTGTTCTTCGTTCCACATAGCGAGGAAGGGGTAGTGCCGCTGGGAGGAAGAGTAGAAGTGGAGGGTGGCGACCGAGCGGAGAAAGCAGAGAAGGAGAAAAGCGGAACAGTGATCGCCGAGCTTCGGGAAAATCCGCATCGTAAAGTCATTCCCCGGGTGTCTCTCTCTCGGAAAAGTGTTCCAAATACCGCAACTGTGAGGTTTGTCATTGGCGCCTCCAGTCCTGTTGCCCCGAAGAGGATTGCACTCCATGGAATGAGCCTCGATAGGTGTTCCGCCAGCGTTGGAAAATGAACGAGGAGATCGCCTTCCATTGCGTGACTCGGTGAGGCCGTCCAGAGCCGTGCCATCAGGGGGGGCGGGGGAGGGTTGGCGACAGTTGGCGAGACTAACATTGCCGCACCGTGAAGAAGTCAATCGCGCGATGTCAATCGATCGTAATGCAAAGCGTCTCGGGTACGATCCTACCGACATCGGGCGTAACGACGACGGAACGAGGATCAAAGTCGTCCCCTGGACGAGCCGAGACATTCGGCAGTGTTGTATCGTCTATACGTTGTTGTTCGTTGCAGGAGGGCTTCGGGCCACCGGAGCAGAGACGTACGAGGCGGATTGACGGCCTCCAATTGCCCCTTCATCCTCAACAAGTGGTCGGTTGGCTGGTCATATCGATCGTGACGATCGGCACTTACGCCTACGTATTGCCGGAGTACTCCGCCTCGTTGAGGGAGCCCTTGAGCTATCTTCTGGCCTCGTGTCTACTCGTGCACTGTATCGCACACGTGAGTGCGTTGCTCCTCGACCCGGCCGACTCTCGTATACGTCGGCGTCCCAGCAACGCGGTCGTGCCCGAGTTCGATCGTCGTCGTCATCTCCACGTGATCGAGAACGGACGTTGCCACTTGTGCAACATAACGACCAGCTCGAAGCGCACCAAACACTGCTCCGTGTGCAACAAGTGCGTGGGCAACTTCGATCATCACTGCAAATGGTTGAACAATTGCGTGGGTGGTAGGAATTATCGGTCGTTCATCGTGTGTCTGGTGACGGCGGTCATCAGTTCGACGATAATAGCCGGCTTGGTGGCAGCCGAGCTCACCCTAGTCGGTGTGACGTACAGCCGACGAGCCTCGAGGAACATCACCGAGGATACGAGCCGGGATAACGCGACTGGCGCGATGGACAACGCGACGCTGTCACTCTCGCCCCTACCGGGCACCGGCTCCCTCGTCATCATCACCGTGGTCGGCGTACTATCCGCCATTGCTGCCGTCCTACTCATACACCTGTGCTCCTTTCACGGCTACATCGCCTGCCTCGGACTCACCACCTACGAGTACGTGAGAAACAAGAGGATGAGGAACGCCGCTGCAACCTCCGCCTCCAACACCAACACCAACGTACAAGCCACGAATTACACCTCGAACGTGCCACTCGGAGCGTCCAACTTTTGCACGGCCAATTCGGCGCCTGAAACGAACGACGAACAAGCCGTACGTTATCACTTCTGCAAGAGCGTCGGTGGCGATGATCATCCAAACAACGCACCCAACGAGACCAACGCCAGGAACGTGTACGTCTGCTCGAGTCATCAGCAACCCTCGAGCCTGCCCGTCACTCAGGCCAACACCGACAACGCCCTCAATGTCGCCATTAATCGGGAAAAACGCAACTTTCATCTGTACTTCTCGTACGACAGCCGCGACGACGCCACCTCCATCGAATTGTCGTCCTCGCGGAGCGTCGCTGGCGACGCCACTGGGGCCATCGCTGAACATCAGCCGGATATCAAACCGTCCACACCGTCGCCCGTATCCTGCTGCTTCTCCATCATGAATCATCACGCGTGGTCGTCGTCCAACGGCTCCTCCGGCAATGAAAACGGCCACGGCCAACGACGCGGCAGCGGCAAAAACAAAAAAACACGACGCTCCAACGGCGCTATCGAGGACGAGAAGAGCAACGGAAATAGATCGTGCACCACCGTGCGCAGGATACAAACTTATCTGCGCACAAGGCTGAGAAAAAATACGGCCAGACGCCGATCATTGGAGTCCGAAGCGTGCAATCGGTCGAGGAAGAACAGAGTCACGCCGATCGCCAGCCCGGAGAATCCTGACAAAATTTCCGTCGCCCGAGAGGATGATAACGGCGATCACGAGCCAGCGCAAAATGGCGTCGCCTTGAGGGAGGAACAAAATGGCCGTCCACCACTGAAACTTCCGCCGTTGAATCTGACGCCGAAACAAGGCGTCGCGGAGAACGACACGGCGAGTGTCGATTTGGACCAAGAGCACGGGGTCGATGCCATCTTTAACAGTCTATCCGTCAACAAGAGAAGCCAACAGCCGCATCTCAGAATACGAAGACCGTCCTTCAATCGACGACCGAGATTCAAAATGGGACCTCACGTGACACAAACCGCCCAATTGTCGCCCATACCCGAATCCGAACTGTCGAAACCCGCGTCACCGAGGTCACCGCCGAGGCTCAAACACTTCATGTTTCCGCCCACTCAGAATTGAACGCCGATTAACCCAATGGACGCGAGACGTTTTCTTTTTCTCTCGAATATATACATACATTTATATATACGTATATATACTTGCATGATACGCTTTGACGCGCCGCGGTCGAGCCTCATGATGGACGTCTGAGAATGCCCCGACGAGATGCTCGATTAGACTGGAGAGGAGAGACGCAGAGAATGAGACAGTGATGGGATGGAGCACGTATAGGGAGAAGATAAACGCTGATTATAGAATTGACGCACGACACTTTGACAAATTCATCTCGCACGATAATCTCTCGTTGCCGGGAAAGCCACGTTGAGGGGGCAGATAAGGAGGCGAGGAAAACGTTTCGGATTTTCATGATCTTTTTTAAGGGATGATTTCTTGGCCATTTTTGTGACTTGGAGTGTGGTTTATTACTACTTTTGGATGTTACATGGTTTAATCAAACAAAAAAATTATCTATGAAGATGGCAGAGTTATGGCACATCGTGCACCCTTTGCGGCATAGTGTAACACTGGTGTCACACTTAATTCAATTCACATTTTGACGATTGAATAGTGTTTTTTAATTAAATATGGCGGTTGTAAATGCATTTCAAGGTTCCTAGGACTTCAATAACTACTAAAACATACCTAGTAAATTTTTACTTTTCACGTATCGGATGTCATCAATAACGAAAGTGCAAAAAAACGTGCACGTAAAGAAAAATTTTTGCTTCAAAGGGTTGAGGGATAACACTACTTTAGCGGCAGAAAATAAGGCCTAACTGTGACAATTTATTTTGGGAGTATGGAAAAAGGAATAGGATTTCTTTTGAGAGGGTTTATTTAAGGGGTTAGGCCACTCCAGAGGCCGAAAAAATAGGCTTTTTGTGGATTTTTTTTTTCACAAAAACTACAAAATAAATTGAGATTACAAAAAAGGGTGTTTATCATACATATCAGTGACTGTATACAAGAATTTTTTTGAAACGATTGATTTCAAAATGCCGGCTGTGCAGCGTTTATCTCTAAACTGCATTTTTTAAGATGCCCGGAAACATAACTCGGACAATTTTCAACCGATTCACTTGAAATGTTGAATATATCTTGAAAAATACATTGTCCATGGAAGTACGTAGCATTTTTTTTATTGCATAGTTCATTTGTTATTAACAATTATCGGACGAAATTTTCATTTTCCAAAAATTTGCCTAAAACCTCGTCAGATAATTGTTAATAACAAATGAACTATGCAATATAAAAAAAATCCTACATACTTCCATAGACAATGTATTTTTCAAGATATATTCGATGTTTCAAGTGAATCGATTGAAAATTGGCTGAGTTATGTTTCCGGCCAACTTTAAAAACACAGTTTTGACATAAACGATGCACAGCCGCCATTTTGAAATTAATCGCTTAAAAAAAAATGTCGTATACAGTCACTGATATGTATAGTAAACACCCTCGATTTATTCGAGGGTTATTCGAGGTGTAAATCGAGAAAATCTCGATTTATTTTGTAGTTTTTCTGAAAAAAATCCCCAAAAACCCTATTTTTCCGACCTCTAGAGTGGCCTAAGGCATTAACACATATTAAAGTATTTGAAAACATTTCATTGCAATTTCCATACAAAATGGCGGCGACAGAGCCCATCTTGAAAAACGTGCTTTTTACAAAAAGCTTCACGGGAGGACGGTTTTCTCATAAAGTAAAAGACCTGGATCAAAAACCAAAAAAAAATGATAATCTATATATTATTATCTATGGGACCACGTAGGGATTTTTTTAAATCAAATTTTGAAAAATTCGCGCACTTCGACAGACAAATCGATTTTTTACCCAAAAAATAAGCACTACATTTTTTATAAAGAAAAAAGTTTACATTTAATACAAAAAACAGTTTGAAAAAAGTGGTTTCGATAAAAACGCGTTTAAAGTTGTACGAGGCGCCTAAAAGAAGTCCGAGACGCTGCGGCAAAATCGATAATTGGACCTTTGAAAAAAAAAATCGCTACAGGACCAATTGCATATTGTTTTTATGACCCGAAAGTATTTTTAAGCAAAAAAAAACGATTTTTCCAAAATTCTAGAGTGGTGTTATCCCTTAAGTTATGGCACGGCGGGATTAATCTGAAAAAAAAAAACCAGCTAAGATTTTTCTTTCATTAACACTCATACGCAGAATATGAACCAAGAAAAAGTGAAAAATGTTGAAAATGGATGAAATAGTTAGCTTTGAGACAAAATTATTGAATTTTCCGAAAAAATGGCAACATTTTGCAATGAAAAAATACTTTAAAAAAATGTTTCAAGAACATTTAATGTCATGTTTTAGACAATAAGGTTAGAAAGATTTATACCAAATTTCATCAGAATCAGTCGATTAGTTTTTTAGCTATACTTTACGCCAATTTTGAAAATGCAGTTCAGAAGATCGTGCCATACAACCGCTATTTTTAAAGATTAATAAAAAAAAATCCCATGCCAGATTATAATGCCATTTTTAAAGATTATTGAAAAAAAAATCCCATGAAAAACAAACAGCCTCAAGTTGTAACAAAACGTACCCTACATCTCAAAAATGGCGAAGAAACCTTTACTTAAAAAAAAAAAAAAACGTCCGCAAATTTTTTCCTCGCCTAAAGGTATCTCCCCCTTAATTATCCCCTGTTCGATTCAACGAGTTCTCGTGAGAAACAGCCAGCCTCGACAAATTCAATTCCCTCTGGAATACATGAAATAAAAAAACCGGGTCAATCGAACAGTCGATAATCGTGAGCATCCCATTTTTTCCATTCGCTCGGGCCACTCCAAACTCGTCATTTTTCGATTCTTCAATTTTACGAAATAATTGTTTTTTTTTTTCCTACGTGTTCACAGTAGACATTTCACCGGAAGTGTATATCCCAGCCTGGATCAGTGCACGAAAGATTCTTTGAAATATCCATTCCATTGTGATTGTATTCGATAAGATTTTCTACCGCCTCGTTAGGTGACGTTGAAGTTTGCATCGTTGGAATGCAACGATTGTTTTTATTTCTCCTTTTTCTTATTATACGAAACGTTTTTGTTGCAACTTGGGGTCGTAAATATATATATATATATATATATATATATACACACACACAGGGTGTCCCATTTTAATCTTACACCTGAATTTTCTCGAAAAATAGTGCTAGGACGAAATATTGTGTGGAATAAAACTTCTAGGGATTGAAGGGGGACGTTTGAAAAAAATTGATTTGAGGAGCCAAAATTCAAAATGGCGGCGTTACAAAGGCTGACATGTTTTTTTCAAACGGAAACATAACTTTTTTTTATTGCCAAAAAATTTGTCAGCTGAAAACTAAAAACTTTTGTTGAAAAAATGTTTTGATAAAGTTCATAGTTTTCAAGTGAGAACATCATTTTCAATTATTTCAGATGTATCCAGGATTTGTGTGTGTGTGAGTGTGTGTGAGTGTGTGTGTGTGTGTGTGTGTGTGTGTGTGTGTGTGTGTGTGTGTGTGTGTGTGTGTGTGTGTTTTTCTACCCATCGTGATCAAAGTTCGTCAAGGATTTAAAGAAACACGTTTTTGGGCCTGAAAATGGCACAAACGCTATTAAAATGGAAAAAAACTATTTTTCATCGATTTTCCTCCAAAATTTTCTCATCAAATATCGTCCAAATTTGAAAACAAAAAAACCAAAATTTGAAAACAAAAAAATTTGATTCTTTTTTTGTTCAAGTGGTCATACATTCGAAAATACAACATTGAGCGGCTTGCCGTGAGACATTTAGTCCATTTAGAGATGTTCTCACTTGAAAACTATGAGCTTTATCAAAACAATTTTCCAACAAAAGTTTTTAGTTTTCAGCTGACAAATTTTTTGGCAATAAAAAAAAGTTATGTTTCCGTTTGAAAAAAACATGTCAGCCTTTGTAACGCCGCCATTTTGAATTTCGGCTTCTCAAATAAATTTTATTCAAACGTCCCCCTTCAATCCCTAGAAGTTTTGTTCCACAGAATAGTTCGTCCGAGCAATATTTTTCGAGAAAATTCAGGTGTAAGATTAAATGGGACACCCTGTATATATATATATATATATATATATATATATATATACGTAAAAACGCTCGAATGATTACCATTGCCTAAATCCGCCAAAAAAAATGTTATAAGTGAAAAATAATTCATTTTCGTGTCGTTCCAACGATGCAAACTTGGAGATCATCTCTTCAGCCGTAGTCGAATCACCGAGTAGAAGAGTCGCGATTGCGACGTTTTTTCACGGACAAGTATACTATTGGGCTAGGGAAAAAAAATTCCAAAGCTTGCACCGTTGGAAGACAATCATATTTTTTTAATTGCTCAAATCTTTTTTGGCGGATTCAGGCTACGCAAAAATGCCAAAAATGCTCGATCTTTTTTTTTGTCGTCATCGATCTACAAACTGAGGCTGCAAATAATATCGTAAATGTCTAGAATCGGGGCACCTGACCAAAGTCGTCAACAGTTTCTTTTTGCTATGAGCAGCTTCAATCGCTCTCCACTAATGACATTTCTTCGGCAGAGGCTAACGATTTTTATTAATTTTATCAATTGGGCTTTTTTTTTATTGGGAAAACATGCAACGAAATTGCGGATTTCAAATACTCAGACGTGAATATTGAGGTCAGGGGGTAAGACAGACACACGCACGCCCATGAAAAAAACCGCCGCTTAACCGTTTCGAGCAGATTTTTGTGTACATGTGCGTGTAAATTATATTCTGTTTGGGTTTGTTTGGAAAAATGTCTTCCGCCGAGTTGTATAAAAGCACGAGAGTATCCTAAAAAATATCAGCTTGGTGAAAAAAATTTCAACCCCTTTTTGGTTAGGAGCCCCGATTCTAGACGTTTACCAAAAATATTTTGGTCACTAGCAAAAATAAAATAAGCAAAAGCAAAAAATATTTTTCGTTGCGTTCCAACAATGCAAACTTCGAGTCCCCGAAAAAAGAAACCCATTTTGTAAATGGCGATGGTTTTTTTGCGAAGGATAAGCGGTAACGAGAATGAGCGACGATAAAATAGATCCGTCCGATAACTCGATCGTAAATTTGCGCAGACCCGAGAAGCCTCGATCAAATGTATAATTATACGTAACGCGCGTACTACAAAGAAAATGCGAAAGAAATTTATAGGGTAAAAGAAATTCAATAACTTTGAGAAGTATCGTCGTTTATTTATAGCTGCCGATCAGCCGTGTGAATACATTTCAAGTAATTTTATACCAATTATTGTACATAAAATGTCTCCTAGCAACGACGTTGATACGACGAAAAGAGCATGATAAAGGAATAAACAAGAGTACGGAACGAGAATAATATATAGATTAGTTTTTATATTTATACGTCGTTATTGGCGATAGATAAATAAATAATTATACGTATACGATTGTTTGATCTCATCGTAGTTTCCGTTGCACGAGTCGTAACGTTAGAAAACGGAAGAAATAACGAGAGCAGTTTAGCGATGAAGTATCGTAGTCGATTTGTACACGGTGGTACGGCTTGGTACATCGTGATGGTTATATTCGTTCTCCCGTTGTGTGCTCGTTCCATTCGTGTGACAACCCCATCACCCTCGATCAGGGATACACGGGCCTTGCCGTTCTTGAGGCTCGCAAAAGAAGAAACAAAAATAACAAATAATCAATCGGTCGCGTTCAAGGGGGCACGAAAATAGCTGCGAATTGTTCCTCGCCGATAAACGTCCACGTTTCTAACTTTCTCGTATTCTTCGCTAAATTTCATTCCCCTCGTGCTGATCTCGCATCTCCCCCTCGGACTGTATATTATATTTTTGTTACGAAGGCCCCTTGATGCCGTTAGCAACGAGGATCCGAAATTCCGACAATAAAGTGGTTCAACGTTGTCCAATAAACGAACTGATGTTACATTAATAATCTCGGAATATGGCGCTGAATTGCATCGTTGGAATGCCCGGAAAGTTCTTTTCTACTTTTGTCATTTCTTCATTTTGATTACGGTCTATAATTTTTTTACATCACGGTCGTGGGGCTCTAATGAGGATGGGAAAACCGTTTGGGTGATTTTCGTACCTAGTACAGTCGTGCTGCATGTTGGAATCGGAAAAAAAATAGAAGAAGGCTGGTTTTCTGACAGGTGATTTTGTACGTGCCGCGGGTGCTAAATCCAAGTTTGCCTAAAAATCGGGGTGTAAGGTTTTTTTAGGGGATGAAAGGGGATGGGGGTGGATGAACGCCAAACTGCAACCCTCACAAGGTCGGCGCTGGGAGACAAGATGTTCAGAAAACTCCGGGCTTTATTTTTGTTCGGAGCGCCGAAGTTGTGGAACTTCATTTTAGGGGTGAAAAAGTGGGCTGAAATTTTGAAAAATCAGTTTTCATTCGATAACTCTTTAGGAAAAATGCATACAATTTTTGTTGAAATAGCAACGTTGTAGCCCTTGAAAAGACGCATCGATCGATTTGATCATACCTTTCCAATAATATTTTCACCCCCCAAAGAATTTTATAGTATAAAAAAAAATTGTTTATTGAATAACTCAAATACAATCGATTTTTCGGGGATGGTTTAAATGTACGAAATTTAGAGAATAATTTTCTCTATATTTTCGTTTCTATGGACCACCCTTGAATTCTGCTTTTTCGAACCTCTCCCAGGGGTTGAAAATTTAAAATTAAATTCTGGGAAAACTATTGACGGAAAATAAAGACATACGAGTTTGGCGCTACGGACAAAAATGTAGCTGGGAATTCAAGCTACAAATTCTTCCACGGCGGCGAATTCGTGCGGTCAATAGTTTTCCCAGAATTTAATTTTAAATTGTCAACCCCCGAGAGGGGTTGGAAAATTCAAGGGTGGTCCATAGAAACGAAAATATAGAGAAAATTATTCTCTACATTTCGTACATTTGAACCATACCCGAAAAATCGATTGGTTTTGAGTTATTCAATAAACAATTTTTTTTTTGTGGTTTAACCATTTTTTTGGGGGTGAAGGTAACATCGGAGAGTGATGATCAAATACTCGATCGACGCGTCTCTTTAAGAGCTACAACGTTCCCATTTGAACAAAAAGTGTACGATTTTTTTCTAAAGAGTTTTTGAATTAAAACTGAATTTTCAAAATTTCACCCCACTTTTTCACCCCCAAAATAAACTTCCACGACTTCGGCGCTGTGGACAAAACGAAAGCCCGGATTTTTCTGCACATTTTTTCTCACGGCGCCGACCTCGTAGCGGTTGTAGTTTGGTAGTTATTCACCCCCATCCTCTTTGATCCCCTAAAAAAAACCTACACCCCGATTTTTAAGCAAACTTGGATTTGGCACCCGCGGCACCTACAAAATCACCTGTCAAAAAACTAGCGTTCTAATTTTTTTCGATTACGGAGTTTTTTTAGCGACAGCAAGACTGTACTAACCCTAAATCGACGAACTAAATGCGACCGATAGAAGAAACATTAACTTTCGTTGCATTCCGACGATGCAAACTGCAATAACATGAATGAATTACTAAACGACACGAATTAAGGGTGTATGGGACTTTTACGGAAATACTACATTGGCGGTAAAAACTGGATCCATTATTTGGGTTTCGAAGCCTCTGTGCGAAAATTGAGTTTGATCCTGTTGAAAGATTATACCACTTGCAGTCGTTTTGCACACGTTTCTACATTGTATTTCTTTACGGTGATGAAGTTTGCATCGTTGGATACCAACGAAAATTCTTATTTCTTTCTTTATTTCCATTATTATCGAACATATTTCCTTGCCAACTTATATCATAGATTTTTACCAAAGGAAGAAAAGATTCTGAAAAACGTATGAGCGATTTTCTGTCCCGAATACGCAATAAATATATTTTGGCATAAAAAAAATTGACTTTTGTTGCATTCCGACGATGCAAACTCCAACATCATCTTACTTTTGGACACGATGAGAAAATGATATTGAAGCTTGCTGAGTTGGAGGCAACGAAAATAGAGTAGCCGGACGTTTTTTCGACACATTTGAGCTACGAAAATTACTCAAACGTTTTGTAGGATTCTTATCAGAAATCTACAGGATAAGATTTTGGATGACGGAGAAAATGAAGTAAAAATGTTCTTTGCAGTCCAACGATGCAAATTCGAACATAGTATGAAAAAAAGGATCATGAAAAAATGGCACAGAATGTTTTAGATTTTTGTGCAGGTGATTTGGGTACAGAAGTAACTTTTTGGAAAATGTCACAGTCACTACATAATTAAAGTGTAATTAATTAATCGCAACATGATGAATTTTATGCTGTTAAAGTTAGCATCGTTGGGACTCAAAGAAGACAAGTTTTTCTGGATTGCCTAAATATATGCTTTTAACGGATTTGGACTGCAAAAATCACCCAAATGTTTTCCAGGATCTTTGTTAAAAATCTACAACATCAATTGGCAGAAAAATATTTTCGATGGGGATAAAGATAACGAAATAAAGGAAGAAAAAAAGATTCTCGTTGCATTCCAACGATGCAAACTTCAACACCGTTTTATTTTCTCTTTCGGATCCCCCATACGTCCTCATCAAACTGTACGGCAATGCTTGCGAGGCGCGGCATATTCGCTCTCAAAGAGTTTTGCCCTAATAAACTTCAATATTAACAAATACGGGTGAAACGATAATTAAAAAAAAAACCTCCAATTGGATTTTTGAGGCTTGGCCTGCAACTTGTGCAACTCACGACTGATTTAACTTTACACCTAAGACATATGTATGAATATTTTATATTTCGACTACTTTTGCAACGAATGTCTCCCATGCATACCTCATTTAGCAAGGACATTATATTAGTGATGAACTCTTAATTAGCATTGAAAAATCAATAAATTGTCGCCTCATTGAACTTGAATAAATGTGCCAATGTTTTTCATCAGCCAAGTTGGCAATCGGATCAACGAAACTTGCCATACCTGTTCCACAAGCGAGATGCATATCTTTTAAATCCTTCGCAAGCAAAACTTTCTTTTTTGGTTGTAGTTATCATATCAAACCTTATAAACGTACACATTCGCCTCGTTTATTTTTGTAGGTTTGACGGGAAAAAAGCAAAAATCATCATGGGCGATTCAATGGAAATTTGCGAGGACAAAGTCGAGAATTCACGCACCTCCAAGGAATACGTTTTTTGGAGGGACGTTTTGGGCTCTCCGCGGTACGTCGTGGCGCCGATGGTAGACGCGAGCGAATTGCCATGGCGTTTGTTGTCGAGACGACACGGTGCACATCTCTGCTTCACGCCGATGCTTCACTCGTCGGTCTTTTGTCGCGATGCCAAATACCGGAAGGAAGCCATGGCGAGCACCGCCGACGATCGACCTCTCATCGTCCAGGTATTTTTTTTTTCTCAACGGAATTTTACATGATACGGAAGATGATAACGTATGGGATAGAGGTTTCGATTTTATGGCGTTGAAGTTTGCATCGTTGGAACGCAACGATTTTTTTCTCGGGTTCCGTACCCAACGGGTAGAACAGAATCCTATTAAGGGGAGGTACCTGAGTAAACGGCGAGAAAAACAGGTAAACTTCGGGAATTTTTATCTCAAAAAACTAATGTTTCGATTAGATACCGAGATATTTAGATTTGTATCAGCGATACTAACCTTGAATGACCTTGAACGACTTTGCCCCCCGAATGTTTTTTATGCGGCTTGAGGTGCTCCACAAGATAGTAGAAAAAGAATGTGCCATTCCATTTAAAAGAGTGGAGGTGACCTTCACTGAGCGTCAGCGCCTCCACCGAAATGAAAAAAAATTAGTCGCATTTGATGGCCCCCTTCGCACCGTACAACTTTTGGCTGGAACATTTTTTTGTGACGTCGATAATTACCGAGTTATTTCAGGTGGCAGAGATAAGAGGGACACCCTGTATATAATAATTTATTGTATACATATTACAATAAATTTATAACGAAAATATATAAAATTATTGTTATTTAGATATTTACAATACCAAATGACTTATTTTTGGGGTCGGTGCCAGCCAAGAACGAGAGATTGTCGTCACGGAAGAAACGAGATTGCAAATTGAAAAAAGACTGTCGATCGTATATTTCATTAATTTTCCTTCGCCTCCTCTTTTTCTGCGAACAATGTGACAATATTTACAAATGGCCGGTACCGACTCCAAAAATATTAGGAGTACAACTTTGCAGTGACCTTTTTTTTCAAAAGTTTAAGGCTTTATTATAAAAAAGTGGCTACATATTTTTTAATCAAAGTACTGCCCGTCGCTAGCTACGACCTCGGCCCATCTTTCAGGTAGCATCCGAATCCCGCGTCGATAAAAGTCTTGGTCCTTGGAGGCAATCCAGGAATCGACCCAATTTTTGACTTCTTCGTAAGTACCGAAGTGCTGGTCACCCAAATCGTGTGCCATTGACCGGAACAAGTGATAGTCGGAAGGGGCAATGTCTGGAGAGTACGGCGGGTGGGATAAAACCTCCCATTTCAGCGTTTGCAAGTACTTTTTCACGACATTTGCAACATGGGGTCGGGCATTGTCATGCTGCAGTATCACCTTGTCATGTCTTTCGTTGAATTGTGGCCGTTTCTCTTTGAGTGCCTTACTCAAGCGCATCAACTGACGTCGGTAGAGTTCCCCTGTGATGGTTTCGGATGGTTTGAGCAGCTCATAGTTCACAACGCCCAGCTGGTCCCACCAGATACACAGCATCATTTTGGATCCGTGAATATTCGGTTTGGGCGTCGATGAACCACCGCCGACACGTTTTCTCACTAATAGAATCCTCCCCGTAAGCATCTACAAGCAAACGGTGGGCCTCAGCCGCAGATTTCTTGATGTTGAATAAGTAAATCATAACCTCCCGCAAATGCTGAGAATTCGGCTCGTAGGTTGCCATGTTTGAGTGCCTATAACTTTATAATGCATACACGTATCCGTTAGCTTTTTTAAATTGTTTACATTGGCAGAGCCTCTAGTTTAAAATGCCACTTTTTTATTGAGCTAGGGCCACTACTTCGGCCGCAGTGGCTCTCTAAGTAAAACGGTCACTGCAAAGTTGTACTCCAATAAATGATTTGGTATTGTAAATATTTACATAAGAATAATTTAATATATTTTCATTATTGGCTTACTGGAGGAATATACAAAGCGTTATTTAGCTATCATCGCCCCATATGGTTCCAGTTTCGTACTACCTGAGAACAAAGACAGAAAAAAAACATTACCTAATTAAATATCTAGTTAAAAAATGTTAATTGGTCGTATGCACGGAACGCTGATAGAGCGAGCCCCGACTCGTACATGGCCGAGTTTTTTATTTGTTCATTTTTGTCACTATCCGAAGCATTTTTTTCGCAAATTGAGATCAGAGATTTCTAATGAAAATACGTAGAAACGTTTGAGCGATTTTCACTGCCTAAAGCGGCAACAAATGTAAGTAATTAAAAAGAATTAATTTTTGTTGCATTCCAACGATGCAAACTTCAACGTCATTCGATTTTTCTATCCACATAAAATTTATACGTCATTTATATTACATCAATATGTATTACATTTTGGGAAAAAAAAAAACACATTTCGGGCCCGATACACACAAATTTCAATCGCAGACAAAGATTTTTCAAAACGTTATCATGCTTTCGTCGTATGCGGGCATTGTAACTCTCTGTAGAGTTGTCCAGTGTGTAACAACTAAGGAGGTTGATACACTATAGTATAGAATAATCGTCTGGTTACCGCTTACTCTACAATCAAGTGGAAAAATCGATTGCGTGCACTTTCCCCGCGTTTGGACATAACATTCCGAAAAAGACATCTCCGCGCATACATAATTTTCGTGCACTCCATAACGACTACGATTGGGAAGAGAATCAAAAGAGAATTTTACAAATCGGTTAATAAATTAAATAATAAATGAATAAATACAGTGAATATCGCAGCAATCACTTGAAAACATGCGTTTCGAGAAAAACGAGTGTAGGTTATTTTTCGTGCATTCGCATTGACGGTATGAATCTACTTATCTGCTTGTAAAATTCAAAGCAGTCCGAATTCCAATTTGAAATGCGGATAGCACATTCCGAAATATAGAATGAAAATACGAGACGAGAAAACGTTTTTTTAATTTTTTTTTGCTATAAAAGTTAAGTTACGATATTTAGTTGATTTTATTTTTCTGGAAATTATTGAAGGAAATGTTGAAGGAAGGTACGTTGGTTTGAATTTCCAGTTCTGTGGCAACGATCCGGATGTACTGCTTAAAGCTGCGCTACTGGCCCAGCCATACTGCGACGCCATTGACATCAATATCGGTTGTCCACAGGCCATAGCGAAACGCGGACGCTACGGTGCCTATTTGCAGGACGATTGGGAACTCCTGAACAAAATTGGTATGCCTACGATTTATTATTTGTATTGAGGGAGGATACCACTGTGATGGGCTGAAAAATGGTCGATTTACCGATTTTTTTTGTCTACTAGATTATTTATTCCGAATTTTGAAAAAAAAGGTATGTTATTAAGGCGGGTTATACATTAACGACGATAAAAAAATCGTTTTATTTATATTTATCTTTAAATGATGGAACTATATATGCAGGATATTTTGTCAAAGGTTCAAAGCGAAATTCGCAAAAGTTCAAACGTTACAGCCCGTCAACGCTGTGCATCACCGCTCGGATTCGGAGCGGGCGTGAACTTCAAGCGCATTTTTCTCAAAACTGCATTATGGAGATTGGCGTGCAGGAGTACTCAAAAACTATTAAGCCGATTAGGCTGAAACTTGGTAGAAATATTGATAATATTGGTACCTTCTACTTGACGATTATTGTTTTTGAAATATTGGAAAAAAACACTACTTTTTTAATTCACATTTTACAGAAATGTTGCGTGAAATGTTGATTTTTTTTGCAAATGCGTGCCATTTACTTAAATTTGCATTTGCTTCATTTTAATTACCGTCACATAGAAAATATACATGTTCTAACTGAAAAAATGTTTGAACTTTTTTGCAAATCAAAGTCTACGGGAAGCTAAACTGCACGCCGATTCGCAACTCCCGCAGCGACCTTGCTGTAACACTCTGCCACAGTTCCGTCATTTAAATGATGAATTAATTTTAAAAAATTGTTTTGTATGCTTAAATATACTATTAAAGTATACCTAAAGTTTGATAATTGTAGAATAAATATCTCTTAGTTTGAAAAATCCCTCAATATTGCTTATTTTTTTCCTGTCTAAATGTATATCCCGCCTTAAGGGGTAAGGCCACTGTAACGCCCCAAAAAAAAGGTTTTTTCACTAATTTTTTGCTCCCGAAATTGAAGGTATTTGAAAAAAAACTTTTAATGGTGTTATCGGGCATACATTAAACTTTATTATAAAATTTTTTTACAGTAAAAAAAAAACAAAATGGCGGTTCCACAGCTATCTTCCCGGGACATGTTTTGCTTCCAGGGCTCCGCGGCACGCAGCACCACTGGTGCACTTTTGAATCTAGAACAAAAAAAAAAAACCATTAATCTAGAGGGCTATAGCTAGAGAATGTCGATCGGATTTTAAAAAGTATCAATTTTTGTGGATTTGGCGTGCGTTTGAAAAAAAAAATTGATTTTTGACGAAAAAAACGGCAAGTTTTTTGTTAATAAAAAATCAATAAATAAAGTTCTTGAAAATTCCGATCGACATTCTCAAGATAATGTAAATGTTCACATCTGGTTAAAATTTCAAGTAAAAAAAATGAAAATTGTTCGAGTTATGCTGCGTGCCATTTTGAAAAACCATGTTTCGAGAAAAACGCGTTTAAAGTTTTGCGAATAGTTTTTTATTGGAAAAAATTTAAAAAAGAAGTTTCGGAGAAACTTAAACTATTTTTTATTTTAAACTTAAACTATTCTTTAAGCCAATAAAAAAAATCGATTTTTCAAAAAATTTACAGTGGCCTTACCCCTTAAGCACACATTGAACTTATTTCGTGTAGATCTTTAATTTAAAAAATTAAAAATATCAACGTTATTTACGTACAATAGAGTCTCCGAATAACAAACGTAAAAAAATGCAAAAAGTTGATAATAGTGGGTGTGGAAAACAAAAATAAATACTCGTACAATCTATATAAATGTAGTTCTCGTTGCACATAGCCGTTCTTCGAAGAATTTTTTGTCACAAAATGGGTTTTGAAAAAAAATGTAATTTGGGCGAAATATATACTCACCATCGTGGGCCTAAAAAATAGTAATTAAAAAAGAATCGGCTACGTACAACTATAGCTACTGCAATTACGAAAATTGTATTTTTTTTAAATTGAACATCAGACTATCATAGTTAGAGTTATGATTCCGACCAGCTCGACAAAAGTCGTTTCGAGAAAAACGCGATCAAAAGTTTTAGTTACACACAAATCGTTGGCCTACCTGCTCTCACTAAATCGTCTGTAACTTGGTCAATTTTCGATATTTTAACTTGAATTTTTTTCTTCAGATATTCCTGAATATGTATACTTTGAGAAAATACCAAAAAAATCTATTTTTTTTTACTCATCACAGTGGTGTCCCGCTTTAAAGGATGATTGAATCCGAGAATCATAATGGAAAAATACACCAAAAAATGATTTTATTTACATTCATACTGCGTTTTCGCTAAATTTATTTGTCTCAAATTGCAAGTATATTACGGCGAATGTTTCATGGCACTACTTTGACAAAATGCAACAAAAAAAAACGATGTTTTTCGACCATCGCAGTGGCCTTAAAGGATGATTGAATCCGTGAATCATAATGGAAAAATACACCAAAAATGATTTTTTTTACATTCATACTGTGTTTTCGCTAAATTTATTTGTCTCAAATTGCGTTTGGGGCCGTCCATATATTACGTCATCGATTTTTGCTGATTTTCGACCCCCCCCCCCCCCCTACAATCATCCTATCGTCATTTCCTAATGACCCCCCCCCCTCTCGCAAAATTGACGTCATTACCAGTTTGGCAAAATTAAAACATTTGCGGATTTGAGAAAAATTGGGTAACATTAAAACATTTTGATAGAGTATCATCTTTTATTATTTTGTACTTTGGCAATGTTTATTAATATAATAATATTATTCTTTCCTATTCTTTAGTTTTCTTTGGATAGCTCCCACATTTTGTTATAGAATCATCTTTTATTATTTTGTAATTTGGCAATTTTCATTAATATAATAATATTATTCTTCTCTATTCTTTAGTTTTCTTTGGATAGCTCCCACGGAGTTTTCACCCATTCTTGCAAATCCTGGATCACGGGTAATATCTCCGTATCCTCCCCATATTCATTTTGGCTCGATCGAACTATTTTCATAGGTACGCTGTTATTTGAAGTTCTCGAATATAATGTAGACAAACCTTATGTAATAAATAAATAAATCATGAGTTCGATAATTAATACCATTAGGTACTTGTAAAATATTTTTCATCACTTATGCGGGGAAACCACTCTAGTTGTACAATATACTATTGTACGTTTTGAAGTAACTGGTATCACAAGAATGACGTCAATTTCGAAACGCCCCCCCCCCCCATCCATCATTTACCGTCATCCCCAGACGAACCCCCCCCCCCCTATTTTAAAATGACGTAATTTATGGACGGCCCCTTTGTTATTTTCAAATTGAGTTTGTTACGGCGAATGTTTCGTGGCAACAATACATGCTTCGTCTCCTCTTTCAGTCAGTAGCTTGAGCAACGAGCTTCGTGTACCGGTGACCTGCAAGCTTCGTATATTTCCGGAAATATCGAAAACGATAGAGTACGCGAAAATGCTCGAGGCCGCGGGCGCCAGTCTTCTGACGGTTCACGGTCGTACGCGCGAACAGAAAGGCCCTTTGACCGGTCTCGCGTCCTGGGGACACATCAAGGCAGTCAGGTACATTGTGATCAGCCAAGAAAGACCATTGAAAGATAAAAAAATTGTTGAATGTTCTTTAGACCATTAAGGGGCTACATCTACCTGGAGGCCCGAAAAAAATTACCAAATTCCGAATCTTTTTTCGGAGAAATGGTTGGTTAAACAGAGATCTACATATATCGAGAGCCTTTAAAAAAATAGCCACTAAAAAATATGGAAAAACAACAAAAACATGGCCACTGGCAGATGTGCAATTTTTTTCGCGACGTTTGGCGGTGGACAGTTTTTGGCTTAAACGGTCCGTCAGAAATCTAAAAACTGAACGGGTTATTCAACTTCACGGTAAATACGAGTCGTTGACGATCTTCGATTTTTCAAATCATTTTTTTAACAAAAGTTTTAACGCATATGGAAAACAGGGAAAAGTCAGGGAATTTTGGAAGTCCTCTGGAATTTTCTCAGAATGTACTTTTTACAAGAATTACGAAAAAACTGTAAAATATCTTTGTATCTTTTTAATATTTATATTATTCTTCATTATATACGAAAAAAGTAATATCAGTGCCAATCATTGAAAATTTACAAAACTGAAAACTAATTTACTGTAAAGCCCTATACATTTGCATTTGATCTGTCGATACACAGCCACATTATTATTATATATAAGTGTTTATATTTATTTTTTATTTATTGTCACCGGCATAAAAGTTTCCGTTTATAATGACAAACAGGTTCTGTATTTGCCTTTTATGTATTTCTTTTACTTCACAATGGCAAAATTATTTATAGAATTTCAGTTTTTTTTTAACTTTTATTTCAATTTTTAACATTCCCATATATTTGATCTTAAAAAAAATTATGTTATCCAGTTCAACATCATTTTTCAATAGAAGAATCGAATTGAGAATGTCCTTTGTCTTTTCAAAGTTAAAAATATTATGTTTAATAATATACATAAATAATATAATAAATAATATAAACAATTTCTGTATTTGCCTTTTATGTATTTTTTTTTACATTCCAATGTTAAAATTATTTTTAGAATTTCCGTTTTTTTTTTACTTTTATTTCAACTTTGAACATTCTCATATATTTAATCTAAAAAAATAATGTTATCCAGTTGAACATAATTTTTCAACAGAAAGATCGAACTGAGATTGTCCTTTGTCTTTTCAAAGTTAATAATATTATGTTTAATAATATATACATAAATAATATAAACAAATAAATTTGTTTTTTTCTCACAAAAATGGTTCATTGCTATTTCTACGTATATAATTTTTCCCGTATAGGTTGTAACGTTTACAAATACTAGTATGGTTGAAACGAGACTTAAATTGTGGTCTTTAACTTTAAAAAATATATACAGGGTGTCCCAAAACTCAACGATAATCTGAGACCGGATGAAAGGCCAAGTTATACCAATTCAGGGAAAATAAAAAAAAATCCATATCACTCAGTTCAGCGATAATAGACATTTAAAAAAAAAAGTTGAAATTCGACACCCTTGGTCGCATTTTCAAGTCCTGTGATTACCAATGTCACAATTTCGCTGTGATTTTTTTAATTTCGTGATCTTCATTAACGATGCTATTAATCGCAACTACAAATTAATGCAAAAAACATTGTTAATTTAATAAAATAAGTTAAGTTTTAGTGAGTTATGGTTCACAAAAATATTGTTAGTTAACTTTGACACTTCATTTTGAAAAAAAATGTACTACACTACCCTTGGCAAGTTGTTAATTATTGCAAGTTGTTAATATTAAAAATTTACAATTTTTATTGTAAAAAACATATGTTTTTTAGAATAAAAATTGGTTATTAACTGACTCAATTACCTCTTTACTAAAAATAATAATTTTATTTCAGACCAGAAACAAAAAATAACAAATTTTAGTAACAAAAATTCCTTATGTTGAGTTGTTCAAAATGAGCTCAATTTGAAAAAAATAAGAAAGAAAATTTTTAATGGCAAGAAAAGTGGCAAGTGTGGCACCATTTTGAAATCTTGATTAAATGCGCCATCTTTTGAAACAACTTGCCAAGGGTAGTGTAGTACATTTTTTTTCAAAATGAAGTGTCAAAGTTAACTAACAATATTTTTGTGAACCATTACTCACTAAAACTTAACTTATTTTATTAAATTAACAATGTTTTTTGCATTAATTTGTAGTTGCGATTAATAGCATCGTTAATGAAGATCACGAAATTAAAAAAATCACAGCGAAATTGTGACATTGGTAATCACAGGACTTGAAAATGCGACCAAGGGTGTCGAATTTCAACTTTGTTTTAAAAATGTCTATTATCGCTGAACTGAGTGATATGGATTTTTTTTAAATTTCTCCCAGAACTGGTATAACTTGGCCTTTCATCCGGTCTCAGATTATCGTTGAGTTTTGGGACACCCTGTATTTGATGAAAACGAAGTGTTCTTTACTTGACCCTAATCTGGTTAATTTGCGAAACCTGGAATTTTTGCAAAACCTGTATGGAATACATGGAAAAGTCTGGAATTTCTGAGTTAGTAATACGTAACAACCCTGATACAAAATCTATGAAAAAGAGTCGTTGTTTTTACGTAACTATTAAAAAATTAAGATCGCTCTGGAAAAAGTGAGATCGTCAACGACCTCTAAATGTTTCTCATCGTATCTCCTGTCAATTTGGAAACAATCCATCAAGCGGTTCTCGAGATACCATGCTCACCGACTTTGAACACAGTATCATCTGCCGGTGGCCATGTTTTCGTTGTATATCTGTATTTTTTGGTATATTTTTTTACGGCTCTCAATATATGTACCTTTGTGTTAAAAAAAAATGCGTTTCTTTTTCATCAGCCGTTTTTCCTGATGAAAAATCGGAATTTGGCCATTTTTTCGGGCCTCCAGGTAAATGTAGCCCCTTAACCCTGGGACCCTACACTATCTGTACGAAACAAATATCTATATCTATACAAATATCTATACAAATACCCCTACACTGAGATCACACCCCAGCACTTCAAATTAACGATGCTGTCAAACTGTTTGTCGTACAGATATTTTTTTTTAATCGCACGCCCGAAAACTGACGAAGGGAATAGGCTTTGTGAGAAAAAGCTAATATGAATTTTTCGCCATAAAAAATGGGATTGAACAAAGCAAGAACAATATTTGAGCATATCTCACTAAAAATAATTTTTAAAATCATCATACTTTTTGTACGCGTATGTTGGACAATTTTTTCGTTGATTCTTGAAAAAGACCGTATGGACCAAGCTTGAAAAAAATTATAAACAAAAATTCGAAGTTCGTGAAGAATTTCACAAGGGGTAAAGATGGCACTTTTTTAAATTTGAATATGTTTCGGCGTGGTTTCTTCAGGGAAAAAGTGTAGATAAATATTTAAAAAAAATGATTTTATCTCAAAAAATAGTGTTTTCTAGTTCAAAAAACATATTAAAGAATATTGAGCTGATCATAGATGAAATTATTTAAAAAATAATACATTGAGCTCAAAGTACAGGATATAGAACTGAGTTTACATAATACAGAAAAAAATCGCTACACGTAGTTTGACATAAGATATTAGAAATGAAAGCAAATGAAACGTATACTGTAGTAATAAATGCAGAAATGTAGGTTTGTTCGTTGGGAATTCAGTTCGGTGCGCATCGAGAGCACTGCATCGAGCGATGATATTGGCAACGCGAGAATCGGCATTCAACGTTTCGTCAGTTGACAAAAGATACCACGTTACACTTTCGCTCCTTATACTGGCTCCGGCCCTGACGCCACACGGCCTATTCATCTTATGAGCAGATGTAATGCGTGAGCGATGAGCAGGAGGGTCGAGTGACCATTTGTATCGGTTTTTCCCGTAAAGAAATTTACTCCGAGTACCGCCGAGAGCAGATTGGGATGTGCGACGCATTTTTATTCTCTCCGCTTCTCGTGCGACATGTCATCGTCGCTGTCTGCACCGTCACGAGCAGAATCCCGTCCTCCTCATAAAGAATCTTCATCAGAACCCTCCAATTCTTCTTCATGGTCTGATTCACTATCAGCCGAGTCGTTGTCCTGAGGTTCCTCTTCATTGTTGTGCGCCTGCAGCATCCTCCGGACCTCCTCCGCCTTTCGTACTCGCGACCTCGTCCCCATGGCTTTATTCTAATAAAAAAAAATCAGAATAGTATAAAAACGTTCGCAATGTAATTTATGTCGATAACACACTGGATTTATAAGGATAAATAACAAAAAAAGAATGGAAACAATTATATACTTACACAGAGAAAAACATCGCAAAAAGTGTGGGATTACGCTAACCCCAGGCTCTCGAAGAATGTTCACTACGTCACGTCCAAATTACAACTGACGGTTATTCCTGCACGAACCTGCTCCAGACAGCCCCCCTTCCTAATACGATCGATATTCTCACGCAACTACCCAAACTGCCGGAACGCCAGGGCCCCAAGGATGATGTGGGGTTTGGGGTACCCATGTGTAGGGTCCTAGGGTTAATTCGTTGGTATATTTTGTTGTTTGGATTTGTTCCGGTTCGTAAAAATGAAGGTCCGTTTCATCATAACTTTGCTTGCAGAGAAGCCGTAAAAATACCAATGCTTGCGAATGGGAATGTCCAGTGCGTTCAGGACGCGCAACGCTGCATGGAAGAAACGAAGGTCGACGGAGTTATGAGCGCGGAGGGAAATCTGTACAATCCTTTCATATACGAGTCGAGATATCCGCCATGTTGGGAACCGGCAATCGAGTATCTGGATCTCGTCGAACTTCATCCAGCCCCGGCCTCCTACGTTCGTGGACATCTCTTCAAATTGTTCCAGCACGTGTACGTGAAGTTTCATTTTCCTTGATGATTCCCTCCGAAACAAAAAGAACAAGTATAATAAGCAACGATACACGGCGAGGAGGGGCAAACTTTTATAACTGGATAGTCAGACTCTGTTTATCAGGCAATGAAGAGGCGAGATCCATACTGGCGTCACACTCAACGATGGAATCGTTCAGGCTCGTCGCCGAGGCCATCAAAAATCGATATCTACCGTACCACGAGGGCCTCTCGGTATGGCCAGATGCTCGTAAAAACGGTTTGTTTATTTTACTTTCAACGGTCGATTTCGTAAGGGCTTCTGTAAAATATTTCCCAGATAAGCGAGCGAGAATATCGCTAGCGGTAGACGTGGAAAAATCGTTGAGTATCCAGCAAACTAATCGACTCGTACTTTTCACGTGTAACTTAATGTCTAGCGGATTACAATCTGGAACTGCCGCCCTGGTTGTGCCAAAGCTACGTGAGACAATCGCCCGAAGAGCACATCAACAAAATTGAAGCAAGAAAGACGGAAATGGTACGTGAACGATTTTTTTCGACAAAAATTTTGCCGAATTTAGCCGCTTACATCTATCTCGTCGTCGGTAAAAAGAAGAATTTTCGTGAATTTTTTGCGGGGCAAATTTGTGCGTTTTTTCGACTTTTTTTTTACTTTAAAGAGTATGGTTTGAAATATCTTTTACAATTCTTCGATTTTCTTCAAGGGGCCAGTCCACTTTGGAGCCACGAAAAAGGCTACTTTCGCAATTTTTTTTGAGGATTTTATAAAAGATATGGATATAAAAGTTGTTGGGCTTGATAAATAAAGTCGTGAAATACATTTAAAAAAATTTAATTCATTTTTATTTATTTTTAAGTACAAAAACTATAGTTTAACGTAACGCCTCAAAAATAGGTGGGCTAGGGAGCTCCATCACAACTCGGCAACGGCTTGTCTGAAACAAAAAAATCAAAGTCCATAAGATTCGGTATGACACCAGCTACAAAATGACCCTCGGATATAAAGTTTTATAAAAAAAAATACAAAAATGGCCGATGAAAAACGAAAAAAGTAAAAAAAACGCGTCTTTTCGCAGTTTTTCGAAACAAAAAAAAGAGTAACAGTCAAAATGTTTAAACCATCGAGGGTCATCTTATTGCGAATCATGTTTACAATATGTGGTTCAAATTTCAAGAGAATCGGTTTATTAGCTTTAGAGATACGATGGAGCTAGATTTTGAAAACGTTGTTTCGTGAAAAACGCGTTTGAAGTTTATACTATGATCGGCCGAGCGCGCTATACGCTCACGTAGATGAAATGAGGTCCTGACGTTCAGGTAAAAAAAATACTTAGAGAGCTCGGATTTTCATAAAATTTTGATACAATATTTCTGAATGTATTTACTTTCGAAAACAGTGAAAAAAATCGATATTTTGAAATTTTCAAACTGGACTGGCCACTTAATCAACCGAGATAAGAAAATCAAACGCATTCAGTTTTTGCATGAAATTATCCAGTGCTTGGACGAGGGATTTAATAAAATATTGATTTCTGAAAAATCGGCCGCAGTCCAAATTAAAAGTATCGTTTTTCGGTTTGAAAAATTGCTCTATTTTCGTTGATAAGAAAAAACGAAGTATCGAAAAAATACCTTCGTCCAAGCGCTACTTTTTGCTTTGGAAAAGAAGCTTGTAAAATTTAAAGTTGATCGGTGCCTTGATTGTTAAGATATCGTGGTCACTGATTTTAGAACAGTAATCTTGAGAAAAACGCGTTTAAAGTCCGCCAGTTCGCGTAACCTACTTAAAAACGCTCATAGCTCCCTCAATTTTGAACGGATCGACTTGATGAAATTTCCATAGAATATTTTTGTAATGCCATATTTCGAGAATCCGCCGAAAACCAAAAATGACATTTTCAAAAAATTCAACTCGCTCTTAATGTTTTCTGACACGCTGGATCATTTTGACCCGGACGAAATTGAAGTAAAATTCTCACTTTTCCAAAATTGAAAGTTTTCAATATTTTTTTTACAACAATTCAATTGTCTACTTTCTGAATTCTCATTATACAGACATATTAAGAAATGTTTCAAGTGTATCCCAGATCTTTTTTCAATAAAACCGACCGAACGATTGTGAAGGGGAGATGGATAAAGTACTATCGGGGTCAAATTGACCCAGTGTGTCAAGGAAGGGTTAAGGTAATTATATCGGCAGGGTTCAATCCATAGGATTTTCATAATCTTTTTTGAGCTCCACTAAATGTATAAATAATCGTCTCTGTAAATTTTCAGGGTCGGTTATCGACCTAATTACAGAGAATAGAAATATTAAAATTGCATATTTTTGTGAAGGAATTCTGAGACGTCATACAAAAACCCAATTTCCGGTCGCTACAAAAGTGTATCCAATAGTGGGAATCCGTCAGATTCTTAAAAATAATCAAATTTTCACAATTAACACTTGTAGTCATCCAATTCTCTCAGAAAAAATTACGCTAATTGCCCTAATTTTTATGTAATATCAAGTTTGATTTGAACTTCCGGTATTGGATTTATTACCACTTGCTACGATAAAGAGACGTGACAGCAAGGCAACAGCTGACTGTAGTCCTAACCTCATCTCACTCATTCGAATTTCCACACATATTTCATTTTTAACCGACATATTTCGCCGACACAAAGTTTCCACGCTTTTTGCCAGTCGTGGCCCGAATACAATGCTTTATATTTCCCTCATCTGACATTGTTTTGACAGATCGACGTTGAAAAGCATGGAGGTTAAACTCGCCTGGTTGAGTAAAAAGAGACGGAGACAGAACCAATGTTGCCAAATATCAAACCTAGAAATACTGCGCGAATCGTTGGAATAACTATTTTTTCATTTTTGTAATTAAATGTGAACATTCATTAAACAGTTTACACATGACATTTTTTAGTTATTACAATTTTTTGTTCTTCATATTTTAAAGATATAAATAGTACAAGTCTTACATATGGTCAGTGGTATGACTAGTGTAAAGCGATAGGATTACCTTAAGGCTGTATGGGATTCTTACAGCAACGCGACCACGGCACCAAACATGGGATGCATTATTTGCAAAATTTCGAATCAATTTACTAGTCCGTTGAAGAGTTATGACTTCCTTGATTTGCCATATCTTCGAATACGTTTTTACGGGACGTTTTATTATGTCGATACTCAATTATGCTGAGAAAATGCACAATAAAAAAATGCCACTAGGGATTGATATTTTTGTGCAGGTTTCACGTACGAAACATTGTGAAAAAAGTCACAACCATTTACAGCAAAATTATAGTGTCATCAATTGCAACTAGTTCGACTCTCCCATTCATGCTCACCAAGCAATGCTAAAAAATTGATCCTCATACTATGCCACTTACCACTGTTCGTACGATCAGCTTCTTCTAGCATATAAATACATTTCTTTTTGGTTTGAAGGACCCGGCGTTGCGGGAGTTGAAACATAAATGCACGGACGAGGAGGGCAACGAAATACCGCGAAAGAGGTTGAAGAAATTGCGCCGAATATCCAGGAGACCGAACAGAACAACGCCAACGGCCAAGCGTGGCACGGACTTGTGCCACGGGTGTCCGAATCCATTGGTATGTCTATCATTCCGCCGCTTTCAAAATCGCCGTAACCCAAAAACGAACCACTAACCAATTTTGATCCAATTTTTTCTTCCTTTTTTTTTAGGGTTCGAAATGCGAGTACAAACTCTGCCGACAGTGTTGCAGAAACAAATGTTTCACGGAGAACCTCGATTGCCCAGGACATAGAAACTTGACGAAAACCAGACGCGAAATGGCGATTGAGTTTGCACTCAAACGAAACGACCTTGGAAACGTCGCGACTTGACGAAAAATCTGTAACGGCTGTACGTTTCTAATAAATATCGTGCGCAGACGTTCGATGCTTGCAACTTTATGGTCGAAAGATTCGCTTCTCGGTGAAACGGAAGAGAGCCAGGCTGAATTGTTACAATCGAACTTCTACTGTACGTGTAAATAATTCTAATAACCATGTCGCTTTAAGAGAAAATTCCTTCTAAAGATTCAAAAATTTTCTTCGGGTTTTCATTGTACATCTCAGGAATGTTGGGTCCTAGTTTCTGGTTGGAAGTCACGTGAGTGATATTATCAACACGAAATTATCAAAAAAATCTCTAAACGAGTTTTTCTTGGTGCGACTTTTTCGAAACGGCCGACATGATAACTGCTGCAGTTTTTGACAACATTGAAAGAAAAAAAAACCCTTCTGCATTCTCTTCCCGAAAGCAATTGCTGGCGTGAACTACAATTGTCAATTTACACCCACCCGTTGGTTTTTTAAATAAATGAGAATATATGCGCCGTAAGTCCGTTTTTCGAAACTATTGGGAGTACAACTTTGCAGTGATCGTTTTTTTCAAAAGTTTAAGGCTTTATTATAAAAAAGTGGCTACATATTTTTTAATCAAAGTACTGCCCGTCGCCAGCTACGACCTCGGCCCATCTTTCAGGTAGCATTCGAATCCCGCGTCGATAAAAGTCTGGGTCCTTGGAGGCAATCCAGGAATCGACCCAATTTTTGACTTCTTCGTAAGTACCGAAGTGTTGGTCAGCCAAATCGTGTGCCATTGACCGGAACAAGTGATAGTCGGAAGGGGCAATGTCTGGAGAGTACGGCGGGTGGGATAAAACCTCCCATTTCAGCGTTTCCAAGTACTTTTTCACGACATTTGCAACATGGGGTCGGGCATTGTCATGCTGCAGTATCACCTTGTCATGCCTTTCTTTGAATTGTGGCCGTTTCTCTTTGAGTGCCTTACTCAAGCGCATCAACTGACGTCGGTAGAGTTCCCCTGTGATGGTTTCGGATGGTTTGAGCAGCTCATAATACACAACGCCCAGCTGGTCCCACCAGATACACAGCATCACTTTGGATCCGTGAATATTCGGTTTGGGCGTCGATGACGGAATATGACCAGGCAGTCCCCATGATTTTCGGCGTTTAGGATTATCGTAGTAAACCCACTTTTCATCTCCAGTCACAATCCGGTGCAAAAATCCCTTCCTTTGTTGTCTTTGGAGCAGTTCCCGCAAATGCTGAGAATTCGGCTCGTAGGTTGCCATGTTTGAGTGCCAATAACTTTATAATGCATACACGTATCCGTTAGCTTTTTTAAATTATTTACATTGGCAGAGCCTCTAGTTTAAAATGCCACTTTTTTTATTGAGCTAGGGCCACTACTTCGGCCGCAGTGGCTCTAAGTAAAACGGTCACTACAAAGTTGTACTCCTAATATGTTAAAACTCGTGGAAAATATCACCAATTTAGTTTTTCCACTCTGTTGTAGTGCGAGCGATAACGATAGTCATATATTTAAATAGTCTTGGTGGATTTTGGGGATCGGTCAACTCCACGGGAAACGACGACATTAGTGACCTGGACGCTAAGGGGGGAAGACCATTTAGAAGGTAAAAAGTTTGGGTATTTTCGTGTTTTTCTTTTTCATGTAAAAAATACTCGTGGAAATTTGTAACTTTGTGTTTTTTATTTGATATTCTGAGTATGCAAAAAAATTGTATTATGTTTTTTTTTAAATGAAAATTGCCAGTCGTGTACATCGATGTTCAGAGGAAGTCGCTCAAAAAGTTTCCGCACTGCTGGAGTTCTCCTTCGCGCTGTAATTGTCCGACACAGAAAAATCAAAATGATTCTTAAGGGCTTTGTCTACTTTGGATGCATGAAAACAATTCTATTTTTATTAATTTTTTAGAGTATGCTGTTATGTTTATTGATGTAAAACTTGTTAAGCTTAACAAAAACATTCGTAAATTATAACAACAAAAAATGTATTGATTTCAATCACTTTTTTGGTGTGAAAATGCCAGGTAAACTGGAACCATCAAAAAGGAGGTGTGCGCTGTTGAAAAAATCTGTCCAACGGCCCATTAGAAACAAAAAAAACGAATGGTTTTAGGTTTATTGTGACAGTGGCACACTAAACCTAAATTAATATTTGCATATAAATGTTGCATAAATTTGCAACTTAAAATTTGCATATAAATATTAATTTATATGCAAAAATAACAAAATGGGGAACAAAAAAATGCTTAAACGTGCTTTTTTTGCATGTTTTTTGCGAAAAAAATAGTAAAAATTAAAATTTTGCAATAATTCTGGTACGGGATATAGCGATAAGTGTACAGAATATGTAATATTTTTTCAACAAGCGGTCCGAAAACGTTGTTTCGAAAAAAAGGCATTTAAAGTTTTTATTTATAAACCGGTATACGCAGCGGTTGGGGTGAACAAGTGCGATCAGGTAGCGTTCAACGTATGGAAAAATACCTTTAGAATGCTCTGATCTTTCTGAAATTTTCAGAGAATATTTTTAAATATATAAACTTTCGAAGAATGGGAAAAAATCGATTTTTTTAAGTTTTAAAGTAGACAGAGCCCTTAAAGGTAACACCTATACGCTGTCGGTGAAGCAGGATTTTGGAAATATATGCAAAATTCACGAAATGCCAGCTCAAGGTGCGCGAAATCTTGATTTCTATAGATTTTGTTCAAATTTTAACCAGATATTGTTCATATCATTATGCATGTTTGAGTAAAATTTCGGAACACTCGACTATTTCGATTGGGAGATAATGGATTTCAAAATGGCAAATTTTAACACTGCAGGGTCTGCATTGACCGAAAGTCAGGTCGCATAATTCGTTGTTCCTTTCTATTGTGTTTATAAATTTTGAATAAAAATTATGTTTAGATAGCAAACTAGTTAGGGAAAGAGTGCAAAAAGTTTGGATTGCCTTTACCATTCAGTTTTGCTAAAAACGTTCAGTAAAGACAGAATAATTATTCGTAAAAAATATTTGTCTCCTATAATAAGAAGACATATGGCAACACCGCAGAACAGTATTGTTCAATATTTCGAGAATAAAATAGTTATCATGTTCCTAAAGTTAAAAATGGTGTCATAACAAGTATTTGCATTATAAATATTAATATTTTATATTGTTTATGTTATCTTCATTAACAAATAAAAGTGTTGGTTCATTCATAACTAACTAAAAACTTTGTTCGATTAAAAATTACTTTCAAATAAAAACTTGTGTTGCCGTATTATTTTAAATATGCCGCGAAAACTCACGTCATTGGATACTTGAAACGATGCGGTATTGCCATATGTCTTCTTATTATAGGGAACAAATATTTTTTACGGAAAACTATTCTGTCTAAATTTCAATGCAGACCCTGCAGTGTTAAAAGTTGCAATTTTAAAACCCATTATCTCCCAATCTAAATAGTCGACTGTTCTGAAATTTCACTCAAACTTGCATAATGATATGAACAATGGTCGTGTTCGTTGGGTCTCATTTTTATACGAACAAGTGCGCATGCGCATAATGACGTGCAACGCGCAACTACGCAATGAAACGAGTCATGCGCAAATCGAATGACTCGTGACGAGTCGCAAAACGAATGACTCGAACAGGCGCGCATGCGCATCATTATGCGTATGCGCACTTGTTCGTATCAAAATGATGAGACCCAACGAACACGATCAATGGTCGTGTTCGTTGGGTCTCATCTTTTTGATACGAACAAGTGCGCATGTGCAAAATATTGCGCTGCGCGCAACTGCGCACAGAAACGTGCGCATCTCTATGCGCATGCGCAATCAAAATGATGAGACCCAACGAACACACCCAATGTCTGGTTAAAATTTGAACAAAATTTATAGCAATCAAGATTGCGCGCTCGTACTACCTCAATAAAGTCAATTTTGTGATTCTTCATGAAATTTTTGCTTTATTTAAGGTCACAAGTCCGTTTAATTTTTGGAATAAAAATATTTAGGTTCACCGACGAACTGATACAAGGAAAATGTTTTTGAGTAATCACTCCAGGAGTTGAGAAAAATACATTTTTTGAGAAAAACCGCGCTCAAAGTTTCAACAAGGAAAAACTTAATTATTTTGGTGTCTTACCGGCTAGTCCGCGATTCCAGCGCCATACAGGATTCCTTCGGATTCCTCGTAAAAACGATTTTCCTGCAGCTGCTGCTGCTCTGTACGGGCTTTCCGACCCCAAAATCAATAAACCGATAGGTCAACAGCGGACCAACACACTTCATCAGAGCTCGCACTAAAAAGTTTTTTGGCACTAACACTCTGCCTTCCGTTATTTTCCGTATTAACATTAGAATGTTGGTTTCCAAAAAAATGTTCGCGCCCGCGAAGGTCCCTTAGGTGTCGCATGAGAACCTTGTGGGTGCGAGGACATTTTTGAGAAGCACTAAGTACACAACTGGCCTCAAGTGAATTTTAAAGTACCTGCGACGACACCTGTGTCTAGTCAGCGCGAACGCTCCTGGAGTTTTTCCGCAAAAACCCAGGCAATTCTTGGAATTTCGCTTTAAAAATTGGACACAATATTCTCAAGACATTGAACTATCGATTTATGGAAAGAAAAAGAGTCGATTTTTTTTTCAAATTTGTATATGATCTGTCCCCCTCGAGGGGTTATGCCTAGTTTTAAAAGTCGAAAAATCACTTTTTTCAAAACTCATATATTTTGACAGTATATCATCTTATAAATTCCCTTATTAGTTCCTTAAACATTTCAAGGTGATCGGATCGATATTGACAGATTGATAGGCTGTTATGTTGATGCTCGTAGGAACGCTTGGAGCGTCGTTCGAAACTTCAAACGCTTGTTTCTCGAAAGTACGTTTTCGAAGTAGGTGAGCAAAATATCTTAAAAAAACTACTGCAACGATGTTTCTGAAATTTTTAGGGCTTTTTCTGGATGTAAAAATATAGTATTTGACCGGAGATTTTTTTTCCTCGTGTATGCTTTCGATTTGATGAATGAAAAATGCCCATTTTTTTTAAATATCAAAAATTCACAAAAATTATCTTTTTCTGGCTCCTAGGTGTATTTCCCCCCTTAATCACAGGATAAACTAATATACTAACGAATTCCGTTTGATTTTTTGATATCAGATAACCTGGTTCAGAAGGGCATTGCTCACCACAAAAGACGTTTTCGAGAGGTACTTCCCGCCTGTAAAATGATTAAAATAAAATATTTTTACACAAAAAAAATTACAGTGTTCTTCAGATGAAACTTTTTCAAATAGCTATAGTATTTGTAGAAATTTATTACCAGAATTTTATTTAAAAATCCCAAAAATGCGTTGTTTTCGACTGTTACAACTAGGCATTACCCGTTAATGTCGTCCCAGAAAGCTTTCCCGATATCTAGCACAACGTGTATGAGAAAAAAAAATCGAAAAAATAAATTTCGAGAGTAACAAATCAGAGAAATCGATAAATTGGTTGTCTATTGTATTATTTACAATGTCCGCGTATCGGTCGATTTTCCGTATGCGGAGGAGAAATTGGTGAAGTATTTTACAAAGTCAACGAATTAAATAATGATCGTATAGTTCTACAATTGAAATTACCGATAGCACGCGCTACGTTATTTTGATAACGACACTTTGTACACTATTTTCGTGTCCATCGAATGCGCCTCGCGACAGCAACATTGACGTTTCGAGGTAGGAAAAAAAACCGATTCGTTGCAAATTTCTAAGCGGATGATCCACTGGCCGTTAAAGTTCTCGTTAAGAGACTCAGCGCATCGTTTGCCGGTCGACGAATCGTTTCCGCAAGGGCCTTCGCATCCGGTTTGTCCTTGGCGTTTCCCCAGTACTTTTTGCTCAGGAGCATCATCAGCATAAGAGCCGGCAGATGGACGAGGGAGAAACGGAACAACTTTCGTGAATTCGCGCTGTCCGAATTTTTGTTGAATCTCCACGCTGTCGTGAAATAATAAGAAGTCAATCAACGAGGGATATAGATGTATGTCTATTTTTAAACGATGTGTGATCGGATATTTACGTTCGATAGAATTGTTATTGCATCAATTTTAAATATGGTAAATGCGCGTTAAGGAGGCTCGAACGTTTCACCGATGAAAAAGAATACTGATTTTTTTAGGAAGACGACCAATGAGAGCTCAGGTTTGAAGCTTCCGTAAAGTCCACTACATCTTTTTCAAGAATTAAAATTAGCATGTATAGGAGACATAATTTCAGGCAAGAGTAGTCGAATTAAATTATGTTTAAAATAATCCTATCGCTTCACACTAGTCATACCACTGATCGTACTTGAGATTTGTACAATTCATATTTTTAACATATGCAAAAAAATAATTTGTAATAACTAAAATTTTCCATGTGTAAACTGTTTAATGAATATTCACATTTAATTAGAAAGATAGTTATTCCAACGATTCGTGCGGTATTTCTAGATTTGATATTTGGCAACATTGGTTCTATCCCCGTCTCTTTTTACTCAACCAGGCGAGTTTAACGGCGGGGTAAAGTTAATTCGGCGAAAAAAAGGCATGTTTTTAAGATTTTTTTTGGCGTAACGAATAGTGTTCGTTTATTGAAAAATTTACATATAATAAAGTAACATTTGAACAACATTCTCCTAAATTTGCATTGCAAAATATTCAAAATTGAGCGAGTGAAAATTAAACCCCGGAGGCGCCTCGAAAAAAAGTTGGTTTGCGGTGTGCACCATAACTCGCAACAGAATCATTTGAAACAAAAAAATCAAAATGCATTTGTTAAAGGAGATGTTTCTCGAGGTAATGACGGGAGGATTTTTTTTTTTCGATTTTTCGATTTTTCGTAGCACTTGGGAGCCAAAAACCCGACTTTCGCTAAAAAAATCGGCTAATTTGTTGTTGAAAAATTAGTAATTATTAAAAAAAACAAAAAAGCTCTCGACAATATCTGGTGAATTATGTGAAGAAGTACTGTGCAAAATTTCAAAGCGATTGGTCCAGTAGATTTTGAGTTATCGTGCACACGGACTTCAAATATGACAAGTCTCAGAAAAACGGTTTGAAAAACGCAGGAGAAAAGAGAACGGCATGGAGCAATAGACGCTCAAATACTCATAACTTCGTCAATTTTACTCCGATCGACTTGAAATTTTAACACAATATTCTTGATATATTATGCATTCATTTAAAAAATGAAAAAAATGAAAAAAAAAAACAAAATTTAATACTTTACCCCGCCCTTAACCTCCATGCTTTTCAACGTCGATCTGTCAAAACAATGTCAGGTGCGGGAAATATAAAGCATTGTATTCGAGCCACGACTGGTAAAAAGCGTGGAAAATTTGTGTCGGCGAAATATGTCGGTTAAAAATGAAATATGTGTGGAAATTCGAATGCGTGAGATGAGGTTAGCACTACAGTCAGCTGTTGCCTTGCTGTCACGTCTCTTTATCGTAGCAAGGGGTAATAAATCCAATACCGAAAGTTCAAATTAAACTTGATATTACATAAAAATTAGGTCAATAAGCGTAATTTTTTCTAAGAGCATTGGATCACTACAAGTGTTGAGTATGTAAATCTGATTATTTTTAAGAATCTGACGGAATCCCACTATTATATACACTTTTGTAGCGATCGGAAATTGGGTTTTTGTGGGTCGTCTCGGAATTCCTTCACAAAAATACACAATTTTTATATTTTTTTCTCTGCAATTAGGTCGGTAACCGACCCTGGAATTTTACAGAGACGATTATTGATATATTTAGTGAAGCTCAAAAGAAAATTAAAATCCTATAAATTACAGCGTGGCGATAGGATTACCTTAAGAGCAATAAACGTGTCCCTTTAATTTTTTCGTAACTGATCATTTGGAACGAAAAGACGAATAAACGGATCAATTTGAAATTTTACAGGGCTATTGGGGTACATTTCAGCTTAAAAACCTGGAAACATCAGTACTTTGGTCATTATTTGCAAAGTAGCGGAAGAGTTACTAAAAAAAAAAACAGAAAGTCATTTTTTGTACTTTTTAAATCAATAGTGGAGGTAATTTTTTCCCCTGAAGCAATAAATGATACTTATAGAGGATTACTTCAGAGGTTAGGCCACAGCAACGGGTATAAAATCATGTGCGAATTTAACCATTTTTTTCGTATGAAAAAGTGATTCACTCATCAAATTAATTACACATCTATTTAGTATAACTTCAACAATTTTCTCTCGACTTACTTCAAATTCAAAAGTTATGTTCCTAATTGCACTTCGCAGAGAAATACGTACGGAATTTCTGATTAATCGAAAACTTTTGATTTTATGAGCAGTTTATGAGCAGTTATAACGAAATTTTTCACTGAAAACTCATGTCTAAAGTTCAAATACCTACAAATTTTGAATAAAACAGTATTTTTTAAAATTCCGTACGTACTTCTCTAGGTATTCTAATGTAGATTGACGAGAATTTTTGTTTTTTGCTCTAGGTAAAAAATTGAGCAGGCTAAATGTCACGTCGCGGAGCGCCTAAAAAAAAGATAACAAAAGAACATATGCGTAGCCGGCCATTTTGTACATCGAAAAAAAATATATATATATTTTCTAACAGCTTGATATTCATACTAAGTAGATGTGTAATTTATTTTATGAATCATTTTTTCATGCGAAAAATAATTGTTAAATTCGTACATGATTTTATACATGTTACTGTGGCCAAACCCGTAATGTTTTTTAAAACCATGGTTCGACTTACTGTACGATCATTGGTTCATGCAATATCGATGATCAAAGACAAAGTGCGACTTTTCATTCAACAATCGATATCTCAGCAACAAAATGTCGTACAGAGACCGTTTAAAAACCAAATTGAAGGTAAATGATCAAGCTTCCTAGATCTGGCATTGGCATAGTCAGAAAATGTTTTCTCCAGCCCATATTATCATAGCCCATAGTTTCATATTATCTATATATATTCATACCATATTATGTTTCATACAAGTTTTGAGAAAAATGGGATAAGGTTCCAAGGAGTACATTTTCCTAAACTGCATTAGTTTCGATATTATCTACTTACGCACTTTACCACGGGAAGGTTGCAGTTCCATCTTTAACACTATACGTATACCTAAACAACGCACAACGCACCAAACAAACCTAAAAAACTCCAACCTTCCCTCGGTAAGTGCGTAAGTAGATAATATCGAAACTAATAGAGTTTAGCAAAATGTACTTTTCGGAGCATTATCCCATTTTTCTCAAAACAGAATGGTTTGAGACAAAAACTGTATAGAACATAAAAGATCGATCTTTTTATAGATTACAACTTTCGTGAAAAACATTTTTCTCTAAAACAAACATTTATCAAAATAAAGTAGAAAAACTTCTAAAAAATCCGTTTTCGTGAGTTCGACGCTGAAAATCAAATTTGCAGGTATTTTCACTATCATATTCATAATCAGCGGGTCAAAACACATGTGTATCCGAAATTCTAAATTAATCGAAGGTCTGCCCTTTTTGGAACTACACCCCCTTTTTGCAGGTTTAGGTTATGGATCCCTAGTAGGGATATTTTCAAAAGTCGCAGTGATTTTTGCAAGTTAAATGTGCCATAACAAAGCTGATCAGTACTAAATATTTTCGTTGCATTCCAACGATGCAAACATAACCATAAAAAAAATTAATTTGGAAATAATTAACTTCCGTTTCATTACAACGATGCAAACTTCAACATGATAAGTTTCCGGAAGTGGAAATCAAAAGTCTTTTATTTTTACACCACGTGATTTTCTAGAGCTCCATTGATACTTGATATTCAACTACCTGAGTTTCTTAGAGCTTTGTGGAATTTGGAATAAATTAATGACTCGCAAGTCAGAGAGAAGAGAGAGAGAGAGAGAGAGAGAGAGAGAGAGAGAGAGAGAGAGAGAGAGAGAGAGAGAGAGAGAGAGATACGTTCAAAGTCGAAAGAAAAATATCAAACGATTTTGCTTCGCGATATTTCTTTTGATTGCGCAATAGTCGTGAATGTTAAAAAATGTTGACAATAAACTAGAAAACTGGAAACTTCGAGATTTAAAATGTTGCTAAAATGGTTACAGCGTCTTGAAAATGACCTTAAATTACTTGACAAAATTTTGTATGCTCGAGATTCAATCCGTCGCCACTTTGTCAAAAAAAGATATTTTACAAATCGACGATCGTCAACGCCTCGTATTTATTGTTAACTCGAATAACCCGTTTGGTTTTAGATTTCAGATAGACCGTTTAAGCTGGAGAGTGTCCACCGCCAAACGTCGCGAAAAAAAATGTCACCATCCGCCGGCGGCCATGTTTTTGTTGTTTTTCTGTATTTTTTTGGTGATTTTTTTAAAGGCTCTCAATATATCCTCGTTCGTACGAACGCGTCCGTAAAACGTTGTATGTCAATACCCAATCAGAACGCTTCATTCAGCTGATGCAATACGTCACGTGACCACAAGCGGCAACTTTTCGATATTGCAATAATTATTATCATAATAATTGCAATATCAACCACGACATGTACCTTTGAGTTTAAAAAATACGTTTCTTTTTCACCAACCGTTTCCCAGACGAAAATAATCGGATTTTGGCCATTTTTATGAGCGTCTAGGTAGATTTAGCCCCCTGGAGGAATTGTTCAGCTTGATTACCGAGATAAAGGAAGTACGCGTTCAGCGGCGTCGAAGCGACGGCGAACCACCAGTTCGTGACATCCAGTGCGGGCGCGAGATAAGAAAGACCCATGAGAACGGCCGTGTAACGAAAAGCCGTTCGACGACAGAGGCCCGGATTGGTCACCGCCATCATTCGGTAGCCAGCCCGCGAGTAGTCGGGCCGGAGGTTCCAAGAAAGTGCGTTGAAGTGAGGAAACTGCCAGGCGTAGAGCATGCCGGACATTATCCAAGCACCAGGGGCGAGAATGTCACCGGCGCAACCGGCCCATCCCATCAACGGGGGTATGGCACCAACTGGGCAGAAACAAAGATATCAATTATCGTATGAATTCTCGTGCGAAGCCTCTTTTTACGTACAGGGAGATAATGGGGACGAAAAAATAGGCCGCACTTACCAACAGCTCCGACCCACGTGTTTAAAATACTGAATCGTTTCATAGGCGTGTAGATGAGAGTGTAAAGAACAAGATTGGTAGCCCCCAATGCCGCGGTCAACCCGTTCACTTGAAAATACAGCATCGACAGTCCGGCAATTCCAGACATCGTGGCGAAGAAAATTGCGTGCGCTGGCCTGGAATTTGTTTTTTTTTTTCATTCGCAAACGTTTATCGTATACTAGGAAGCGTGGACTCAGTTTTCGGCTTTTTTCGACCGAAATTCGTCATACGAACGAAAGTTTTAATTGTTTTTTCAAATTCTAGTATTTTATTTTATGGGGCTATACCAGTGTGACACTTTCAAAAAATCGATTTTTTGCCTTTTTCGACAGTTTATACTTTCAAGAATATGCTGTACAAATTTTAAGGCCGTATCTCTAATCATTTTATTTTGCAAAAATCTATGGGCCTGCTATCGATGATTCCATGTAAGTTGACAAATTTCATGATTTATTCATTCCCAAATTTTCAAACGCGTTTTTCTCAAAACCACGTTTTTCAAATCGGTACCCAAAATTTCTCGCAAACCAATGAACCGATTGCCTTGAGGGTTTTTTGTGGTTATTCTATACACCATTATCCAGTACTTGTTATAGGATTTTTTTTCCGTTACTTAGTTTTTGTTTTATAGGCAAAATAATAACTAATTTTTGGCCCAAAAATCACTATTTATGTTCAGACGTCCGCCATTTTGTCATAAATCGATATTTTCAAAATCGGCTATAACAAGTACTAGATTATAGTATCTAACTTAATAATCTGTTTGGTTTTTTTTCAGATGATTTTTGAAGAAACGCCAGTGGGTACCGTATACACAGATTTTTTTACGACCCTCCAAGGATCGTACAATATCCTTGTATATTTTTGATATTTTTAAATAATGAAAATTAAACATATTTTTGAATGTATATACTTTTAGATAATTAAAACCGCAATCCGAAATTTCAAATAGTTTTCCTTGAAAAAATTCACAAAAATTACCTTTTTCCGGCTCCCAGGTTTATATCTCCCCTTGAACGCGTATTTCGCGAAATGAGATTTTTCAAATTTGCTGACATTGTAACTCAAAGATCAATTATCCGATCGACTTGAGATTTGAACCGAGTACTCTTGAATATATTTCCTCTACAATGACCTAGAATATTTTTGGTTGGATGAAAATTGACGATTTGGCATTGAAAAAAACGACCATTTTACATGCAAGAAAACACACTTTTTTTCATAACTACGCCATTTTGTTAGATTTTGATATTTTTCGAAAATCCTACGTCACTGTACAGAAAATACCGCCCAGTTTAACGACATTTTTTCCTTTTTCGGTTTCAGCTACTCAATCGGCCGGAATCGTGTCAGCAGTGGAGGAACTTTTTTTTTGGCGCCTCCGAAGGCAGCGCGTAAGTCGCTTGGATCTCAATATTTTTCAATGAAAAAATTATGTAGTATAGGTCAAATATAACCAAATATATTCGTAATTTTCCGAAACATTTAAGTGAGTACTTTTCTTCCAAAAAATTCCCGAAAATCACCCAAATTTTCAGCGCTCACACTGGTATAGCCCCTTAATCCTCACAATTCTCGAGTTACAGGTCATTTGCGAAAACTGCACTACTTTACGAAAAGCTGAAAGGCCTTGCGGAAATAATCAGATTATTATTCGGAAGCCAATTGCAAGTGAATCTCTGCTCATTCGAGCCTCTCAAAAAATTTCCGTCGCCGCTTCTCATAAAATAACGCGTGAGTTTTTGAAGATAGAAAAATCGTCAAACCGTCATCAATCGTCAAATGTTCAAGGTCACCGAGCGAGTAAAAAAAGTACAGTAGAGCGCCGATTATCCAAACGTCAGTTATCCGAAACGTCAATCATGCGAATGGCGATTTGAGCTTTCAAAAATATCAATTATCTAATCAATAACTTTGTTCATCCGAATGGTCAGTTATTTGAACGATTACGCCCTATATATTGTTGCACGATGTATACACTGTTGTACGTCCCCTCCACTTTCTCGGTCTGTACTCGCGCGCACTTTGCTTTCCGCTAGCACTTGAGATTTGGCAGCAAAGAAACGAGCTACCGTCGCGAAGCAGAAGAAAATCGTCGACTTTTTCAAAAATAAATAGATAAGACCTATAGATGTACGAATGTTGATTACTTTCAAATACATATCTAACTCCGTTCTATATCATTAAATAATACAACGGTTATTTTTAATTCACCAAAAATGTCCTTGTATTATTAACATATCAATGTTCATTGTATTTTCAAATATACATATTTTATCATATTGAAAGAATCGACGTTTTTTTCGCCCACGGAATATTGCTGTTTGGTTATTCAAATTTTCGACGATCCGAAAGGCGCCCGGTCCCAATTGATTCGCATAACCGACGCTCTACCGTAGTAGATAAGAAAAGAGGTACAAAGGATTTTATTTGTATTTTCCAAGCGCCCCGGAATATCCATTTGCATCTTTTTCGCCAACGATGTGAAACTTTTCCTCAGTCGAATATGCCCAAACGGTTCTACTCACGTCACGTAACCGCGCACGAGAACGCGGTTCTTCGTTCTGGACATTTGAGAATCGAACGGTACTTCGAAAAATTGATTGATGGAATTGGCAGTTGCGGACACGAGACCGGTGCCGAGGGAGCACATTACGAAGGTATGAGGGTCGAAGGCCGCCGGCGCTAGAGCGTAACCGCCCATTGTCGTTATCACCACGAGAGCTGCAACATGGGCAAAAACATCAGAGAGAAATCTTCACCGAGTCGTTCGTTTCGATAATAATCGGCGTTACGTACACGCGGTAACAATAACCTTGAACAAAAATGTATAATATTGAAACAATATACGTAGAAATTCAACCAAACTCGCAATTTAGTGAGAATTTCGTAAGACGTTTCAGGAGATACTCACTTGTGAGTCTTATTTTCGAAAGCATCAGGCAATATTTATGAAGCTTCGTAAGGTCCAATTCGATTGGCCGCCATTCCGATTCCTCAGTCTTCTTCCGTTTCCCTACCTCAAGGGCAACATCGCGATATTTCCCTTCCGGACTCCGCAGCAGCTCGTGCGGCGGATAAAAAACCGCCGGATCAATTGAAGCTTTGCGAAACTTCGTTTTCTCCGAGAGACTGATCCAGGGCGGTTCCTGCAGCTGCGTCTCTCTGGGTGCAACTTGAGAAGCGCTCGCCGAGTACTTGCAAAAAAAAACAATCCGCAAGTCATTTTCTCCAGACGCTGAAACGATTAACGAATGACGATGAATATTTGCAGCTGTTATCAAATTACCACGGCCGAGAGAAGCTTCCAAGTCGACGAATGTATTCCATTTCGACAGAGCCCCAATGGTCTGAACAGGAGTATCATTATATTTAAAATCGTTCGAACTACAAACGGCGCAAAGTCGTCACCATCCTGGAAATCAAATATCCTTTACATTTTGACACACAGTTTGGACGAATCTAATCTGTAAACAAAAGTGAAAAGTTTCGAGTTGGAACCATAACCTAAAAATAATAAGACTTTGAAGGCGATGCTGAAGAAAAAGAGTAGTCGAAGTAATAAAAAAAAGAATCCGACGATTGTGTCGTTCATTTTCGTGTATGATATTTGTAAAAGCTGTGGAAACTCACGTGGCTCGCGACTTCTCTGTGCTATCGATACAATGATACGTTGCATAACACACGCGGATGCGATCTGTCTGCGTAACAATACACCCTCGGAATTTCCGTGTCAAAAATCACGAAATTGCACTGGGTGTACGAAGAATTGATATATGTATATTTATATATATGTCAGCATATATATATATACCGGTGAATTATTTATTCGCGCGTATTTGAGGTTATGTGCTGTTGACGCAGCTGGCAATAGGAAATTCGCTGATATCGACTTTTTAGTTCATCCTTTCGCCGTGGAACGGCGCCACATGACGATACCCCCACTATCGAAACTTTATTCCGCCTATTTTAATTTTCTGATATAGCTATCATTATTATTATTATTAATTTTTTTAAACTACAGATTGTTACGGCAGGTGACCGGTGGGAATCGCACTGCTGAATGAGTTGCTTGATATTATCGATAACAAATTAATTAACACCACTTTCTTAATAAAAAATGTTGCCTTATCATCGACTCTGCACTTCTTGATCGCGATTAAGGGGCGATATACACCTAGGAGCCGGAAAAAGGTCATTTTTGTGAATTTTTTCAAGGAAAACTATTTAAAATTTCGGATTGGGGTTTTAATGATCTAAAAGTATATACATTCAAAAATATGTTTAATTTTCTTTATTTAAAAATATCAAAAATATACAAGGATATTGTATGATCCTTGGAGCGTCGTAAAAAGATCTGCGTATACGGTACCCACTGGCGTTTCTTCAAAATCATCTGGAAAAAAAACCAAAAAGATTATTAAATTAGATACTATAATCTAGTACTTGTCATACCCGATTTTGAAAATATCGATTTATGACAAAATGGCGGACGTTTGAACATAAATAGTGATTTTCGGGCCAAAAATTAGTTATTATTTTGCCTATAAAACAAAAACTAAGTAACGGGAAAAAAATCCTATGACAAGTACTAGATAATGGTGTATAGAATAACCACAAAAAAACCTCAAGGCAATCGGTTCATTGGTTTTCGAGAAATTTTGGGTACCGATTTGAAAAACGTGGTTTTGAGAAAAAAGCATTTGAAAATTTGGGAATGAATAAATCACGAAATTTGTCAACTTACATGGAATCATCGATACCAGGCCCATAGTGTAGGTCTTCTACGGTCGACGGAATGTTCATAGTTTCTAAATCCTCAACTTCGACCATCTAGGTGTATATCTCTCCTTAATGGATATATATCGCATCAGCCATAGATTTGCAACACTGTCGATGATTGATTGAGAAAAAGAAAATATTGTCAAGCTCCGCGAATTTACTATATTTAGTCGTTATCATTATTCATGGCCAGATTGAATTTGAAACATTTTTTACTAATTGCGTCAGCAAGAGGTCATGGTACAACTTTATTTGCTTTCGTCATGTAAAATGAAACGATATCTCATCGTTTCCTAGATCCATGTCGTCATTTTTTCTCCCCTTCGGGAAAACAAAAGAAACCGCCGTTATCACAGTCGATTAATCCTAAATTAGCATGACTGACGTAAATAGCATAAAATATCAAATATTGATCGAGGTAAAATATCTTATCAAACGAAGAGAATATCGTGTTAGCTTATATTTTCTCTTATACGAATCGGAGCTTCGCGTTCTCAAGGCCGTTGACCTTTTGCATACGCCGCGAAGACATGCAGATCGGTCGATCAACAGGTCCTGAATTAGTCATAGGTGCATGAGGAAACTTTAATCGATACGAAATTTTGTACTTGGTGCGTGAGTGAGACAGTCAATATTATTTTACCGTAGCTATGACGACACGTTTTATCATTATTTTTCCCCTCTGCCCAAACCTATTTTCCCCCAGACGTATAGACGTATTTTACCGTCCAATAAAAAAAGGCCACATCGGGCGGACGGTCGGCGCATGCGCGGGCGCTTCTTTTCCGATGTGTCATCCGCGTTCGAGTACGTTCCATTTCAAAAGGTCTACTGCAGTTCGCACAATACGTTGCGTCAGATTCGCGGAGTATAGTAATCCGGAAAGCACATTGCGAACGAGATTAAGATAAATAACAATATACAACGTGAAAAAAAAATTGCAGAGCTTATCGAGCCATAAAGCAGTCGGTGCCGACAGCTCTGAGTTGATGGTTCGTCGTACGCTGCAAAATCGACGAGAAAAAACAGGCGATACGAGACAGGTGAGCAGCTTACGACAATCGATATGCCAATTGTTCGCGATCGGAAACAACTGAAGTCTCCGTATACTCAGGTTTTTTTAGCATGGTTTTATTTATTTGAGGATATTTTGTACATTTGTTCAATACTTACTTTAAGGTAGTACGAGCGCGCAATCTTGATTTCTATAGATTTTGTTCGAATTTTATCCAGAGATTGTTCATATCATGATGCATGTTTGAGTGAAACTTCAGAACAGTCGACTATTTTGATTGGGAGATAATGGGTTTTAAAATTGTAATTTTTAACACTGCAGGGTCTGCATTGAAATTTAGACGGAATAATTTTCCGTAAAAAATATTTGTCCCCTATAATAAGAAGACATGGCAACACGGCATTGTTCCATGTATCCAATGACACGAGTTTGCGCGGCATATTTAAAATAATACTGTAGCACAAATTTTTATTTGGAAGTATTTTTTAATCGAACAAAGTTTTTAATTAGTTATAAATGAACCAACACTTTTATTTGTTAATGAAGATAACATTAACAATATAAAATATTAATATTTATAATGCAAATATTTTTTTATGACAAAATTTTTAAATTTCGGAACCCGATAATTATTTATTTCTCTAAATATTGAACAGTACACTTCTGCGGTATTGCCAAATGTCTACTTATTATAGGGGACGAATATCTTTTACAGACAATCATTCTGTCTAAATTTTAATGCAGACCCTGCAGTGTTAAAAGTTGCAATTTTAAAACCCATTATCTCCCTATCTAAATAGTCGACTGTTCTGAAATTTCACGCAAACATGCATAATTATATAAAAATGTGTACTTCAATATTTTGGAGCGATAACCAACTTGGAATTTGCGTTTGAGACATTTTTTCAAATTCGACACGCAATTTGAAACGAAAAGATCATCGCTATGTGAAATTTGGACATTTGTCAAATTTCGACCGAGCAGAAACAAAATAAATTTGTTTTCCGCAACAAATTAAATTTTTTTAATCGCACAAGATCGATTTTTTCTTGTCGCTGTGAATTCACTTGTTTTAAATCAATAACAATTCGATTTCTATATAGCTATAAATGCAAAAAATTTGATCGCTGAACTTTTTTTAAAATTACATCACTGAAAATTTTAAAAAAATTAACCACTGAAAATTTACAAAAATTACATGACTGAAAATTAAAAAAAAAATTCGTCACTGAATATAAAAAAATATTGATTGCTAAAAATGCATTTTTTTGGATTGCTAAAAATCGCATTTTTACATAGCTGAAAAATTGCATTTTGTTAGATAGCTAAAAAGGCCATTTTTTTTTGGATCGCTAAGAATTGCATTCTTTTTCATCACTTAGAAATGAATTTAAAAAAATTGCGTTATCTCATTCGTATTTCGCAGAAATCCAGGCAGGTTCCCGGAAACTTCTGGCCATCGGATCTTGCGATAGAAGACTCTGGACACAGTTAGAGTTTTTTTGGGATACAACGACCGTGGAACTGTAATCTATGGCATACTATGAGTGCTATGAAGAGCGTCATAATCACATTGCCTAAGAGCCTCGCCAAGGCGCCGGGGTCCTTCGACTCGAGCGACGCACTGGCGAATAGTTCAAATTTCAAGTTCACCACATCTGTGCTAGCCACGAAGAGAAGCGCCGGTGCGGAGAGCAGGACAACGATGATCGAACAGCTCGAGGACAGCATGTCGCGGGACGGCGAGGAGAGCCTCAAGGCGGACGTGTGGCTTAGAGGCAAGAAACGGAGATTGGACCATCTCACGTGGGAGGAAAAACTTCAGAGAAAGTTAGTATCGTTATTTCAGGGTTGCGTAAGAAGTAGAAACCCACGGAACAACCGTATTAGGCTGGAAACTAATACAGTGACCTTGAATGTGAATTACACAAATCAATGAACTTTATTGAAAATATAGAAAACTAGGAGATACGAAGTATAAAAAAAATTGTTTTTCGAAAAAATGATGCATACATGCATTTTGTTTAAACAAACATTTTTATAAAAAAGTTAACGATAGACAATATTTCAATATTTCGTAGAAATCTTTGGTACATCCTAATGTTTCGAATTTACATAAAGTAACACTCCAGGTTTAAGGGGAGGGTAGGGGTTTCAGCGTGAAAAAAAAGCACTGGTTTGCGAATTTTTTTCATCTATATGGATAGAGTAAATTTATTGAAACCTTTCGTACATTGTTAAGGGTCATTTCAAGAACATTCCGTGAAACTTGTATGCGAAAATATCCACAAACAAGCCGGTGACAAAGCTTTTCCAAGAACGCCTTTGGAAAAACCCGATTTGCGGTGTTCACTGTATCTCAGCTAGAAATTATCTGAAATCAAGTACCATTAAAATTTAGTCGAATTATCATCAAATCCTCCCCCCAACGGTCGTCGATAATTTTTTTTTCATTTCTAAATTTTTGGTGGTCATGTAAAGTGAAAAGTGCAATTTTTCACGAATAATTCCGCCCTTTTGGGGGTGGAAAACTCCCTCAATGTAAAAAAATCTCAAACTAACCGTTGGGGGGAGGTATTTTATATGTAGAAAGTGTGTACCAAGTTTGAAATAAATCGGTCATGTAGTTTTCAAATGGCAGTGAACACGGACTTTGAAAAAGTGGTTTCGAGGAAAACGCGGCACCAGCTTGTTTGTGGATATTTTGGCGTACAAATTTCACGGCATGTTCTTGAAATGACACTTAACAATGTACAAGAGGTTTCAATAAATTTATTCTATCCATATGGATGAAAAAAATTCGCAAAAAAGTTTTTTCTTCACGCTGAAACCCTCCCCTTAATCTTCTAAATTGAAAAAATTCCGTGGAAAAAGCCGGTGAGATTGGACCATCTCACGTGGGAGAAAAAACTTCAGAGAAACTTCAGCTAGTCCACTGCTATTGAAAAAAACCTTTACGAATTTTTTCGTTCTCTTTTTCGTATGTATTTTGCTAAAGTAATAGTAAATTTTCAATAAAGTTCTTTATTTTTCACATGACTTCAAAGTCCACGTATCAGCTTTCGCGCTAACATGGTGGTTTTCTAATTTTTTAAACCATAAAAGTAAATACATAAACATGATTTAGCAAAAAGCAATTAATTTCGAAAAATAAAATAAAACAGTTTTTATTTCGAGCTGATTCATTCCTCCATATTTTGGATTGCATTTGAGGATGTTACCCTTCTAAAATCGATAATCTACAGTATTTGCAAAATATGGTTGTTCAATGAACAAGCGATCGGTAAAGATTTGAGACTAACTGCATTTGTCGTCCGACCGCAGGAAGCTGAAGAACAGAGTAGCGGCTCAAACGTCGAGAGACCGGAAAAAAGCGAAGTTGGACGAGTTGGAGGACACGGTGAAGGCGTTGCGAGACAGCAACGAACTGTTGACGCGCGAGTGCGCTTTGCTGCGTGCACGAAACGAGAGCCTGACGGCCGAATCCGAGAGACTGAGATGCGAGCGCGATGCCAATGAAATTGGCAGCTTGAAGGAGGGCGATGAGAGTTATTGCTCGAATTGTCGTCGGACTCGTGTCGGTTGCGCTGCTCCCACACTGGGATCAGCCGTATCCCCTATAAACCCTCTGCCGCAGGGTGGGGCAGCACAACCGGCATCGTGCCCGACGCCACTGAGCAAAAACTCGACTATCCTGAAGATCATGATGCTCTACCTCCTCTCGAGGAATTGTTCGGCGAGCTCCAAGGAGACGAGTACGTCGAAAGACTCGAAGAACTCGCAGAGAGCCTTCTACGAGAAGTTACCGCAGAAGTGGAAGCAAGCGCTTGCCGATCAAGTGAACAGGTAAATATTCACGCGACTAGGACCAAGCTAACTAATGTGAGTGTTGAAATTCCGAACTTTGAATGCTCCGACGGTTTGAAATTCCTAATTTTAATGTTCCGAAACTACAAGTTTCGTAAAGATCATGCCAGCGAAAGTCTACACAGTTGGATGTAAATGATGTAGAGTGGTATGAGTAGCGATAGAAAAAGGATTTCTTATACGAGATAATTTTCAGAAATAGTATGAAGATCAACGCTTTATTAGAACGACCAGTAATACGACATACAAAACTCCGAATATGTAATATCTCAAGCATGCCACAAAATTCCGAAATTTTTACTATAGAAAACGAGCTATATCCGAAAGTTTAATATAATAAAAACTAATAAGAGATTCGTCAGGTTCACGAATGTTTTGGACTCCGGAAATCATAGCTTCGATCATCCAGTTTGCGAAAACTGAAGTTTAGATAGTGTAACATTCCATTGAAAAACGTTCAGAACGTTAAAAATTCCGAAAACTCACACATAAAGCAGATAGCAAGTTAGCCTAACGCGTTTAGATCGTAGCACCACTAGTGTAACGCATATGAATCATGTTTCCATGAATCAAGTGCCGGAGGTTGAACATTCTTTCGGAGTTTTGATCTTTCGTGGTAGAATTTTTTCAGAGTTTTGATCGTCACGTTTCATTGTGATAATATAATGTAAGAATGTTTAGCTATCGATGATTCGTATCGATATTCTTATTTTCGGAACTTTTCCCTGTACTGACCTGCGCCATTCAGGAACTCGAATTTCTAACACTACAATTTTTCGGAACTGTGAACTCTGTAATTATGGAAAGTTGATACTTGTTTTATGTGCTGTGTTTTCATGTTGACGCTTTATGAGTCGTCCCCATGATTATTGTTATTTCATTCCTTCGTGTACTATTATTTTCGGTTATACGGTAATTCTGTTTATAAAATTTTGGAATTATGAATTTTCAGAAGTATTGAGTATTAGCTACTACATTTATTAGCTAGTACTTAATACTTCTGGAAATTTGTAATTCCAAAATGTCATAAACAAAAATTTTCGCGTTTTGAACATTCAAAGTTCGGAATTTGAGCGTTTTGATCATTTAATTCGTATTTAGAGCGTTTTGATCATTCAAAGTTCGGAATTTCAACCCGGTCCCAAAAATAGGATGCGTTGTAACTTCGTTGGTTATCGGTACGCAAAATTTGGGATCGATCCACTGCCCCGTTGAAGAATAATAACTCTTTTAATTCGCGAAAGTCACTTGTTCTCATGGGATGTTGTCTCACTCTCAGATATAACGATAAAAGGCACAACAAAAAGAAACTCTTCGCACAAATTTACAATCTCTCGCTACATAATTATAGTGTCATTAATGATGTTGAAGTCATTCACTGGAATGCAATGAAGTTCATTTTTTCGAAGTGCCACGATACGCGGTCTTAGATATAACAAAATGGCATAGAAGGTTTTGAATTTCTTGTATGGGTAATTAAGGGGCCAGTCCACTTTGGAGCCACGAGAAAGGCTATTTTCGCGATTTTTTTTTAGGATTTTATAAATTATATGAATATAAAAGTTTTTGGGCTTGATAAATAAAGTCTTGAAATACATTTAAAAAAAATTAATTCATTTTTATTCATTTTTAAGTACAAAACCTATAGTTTAACGTGACGCCTCAAAAATAGGTGGGCTAGGTAGCTCCATTACAACTCGGCAACGGCTTGTCTGAAACAAAAAAATCAAAGTCCATTAGATTCACTATGACACCAGCTACAAAATGACCCTCGGATATAAAGTTTTATCAAAAAATAAAAAAAAGGCAGATGAAAAACGAAAAAAGTAAAAAAAACGCGGTGTTCGCAGTTTTTCGTAAAAAAAAGAGTAAAAATCAATATTTTAAAACCATCGAGGGTCATCTTGTTGCGAATCATGTTTACAATGCGTGGTTCAAATTTCAAGAGAATCGGTCCATTAGTTTTAGAGATACGATGGAGCTAGATTTTGAAAACGTTGTTTCGAGAAAATCGCGTTTGACGTTTACACTATGAAAAACTCTTACCTAAACTCAATCGGCATTTCCTGTACCGTACAAAGTCCCTTCTGATTGCTCATCATCGTCGATTTCTTCGAGTCTTGTTTGCTTCCGATTTTTCGAAATTTTCAAAGTGGACTGGCCCCTTAATGGGCAAAAGAAACTTTTTGGAAAATTTCACATTTATTCACTACAGAACTGTAGTACAATTGACCGTAACGTGCTGAAATTCTACTTACTTTCTCACTCGACTCTCCCATACATTCGTGCCAAACTGTACGGCAACACAATAAACAGTTGAGCGTCTAAAAAATTCCGGCAGTCGCGTTTTGCCTCGAAAAGTTAAACATAAAAAAATCATCGGTGGAAAAGTAATTGAAAAATATTCCAACTAAAAATCGATTTCTACATACTAGTTCGAAATTTACTATAAGAAGATTAACTAAACCTTGGATTCCCATTCGAGAATTTCAAATTTCGGTTGCCTTCGCTTGAAATCCAATTTGCCACAAATTCTCCACTGTACTCTGTACAATTGTATTTTTCCTCAGATCACGATCAAGCAAGATACCACTGAAGAACCTGACGATCCAGAAGGAATGGTGGGGCCGCCACCAAAAAATGTGGAAGCCCGTACAACCGTCCACGGCGTAAGTTGCGCCCGTCGGAGTTCCGTCGTCGAGCCAAAAGTGCCACTAGCGACGTGCCCGCCGACGAGTTCCACGCGAACGTTAAAGCCACCGAACGCCACGACGAATAATCGAACACAAGCGAAATTCGGCAACTCGAATATCGCATCGGAAATGAGTGGAGGTGAAAAGTTCGCCCTTAAACACGAGATTGAAGTGAAGGAGGAGCCCGTGATGGACATGGACACGGTTTACGGCACCTACGACGAGGCCACAAATTGCATAATAATATATCCCGACGACAACGTCGGTATACAGGAATGCGTTCAAGAAGTTTCCAGCAGCACGAGTAACAGCGAGTCCGGAGTCTTCGACGAGCCACCAACAACGAATGATAAATCGACCAATCTACGAATACCAATGAGTTGCCAGGATAATCATCGTCTCTCGCCCGCTTACACCTTTCCAGACTCTATTTCGTCACCCATGAGCATAAATTCCGAAGATTCGGACACGGGAGTAGTCAATTCTTACGCGTTGGAAAACGCCTCGCTTTCCGACTACGGCTACGAGTCGCACGACTCGCCGCATCGGTCGATCGCCCGGGAAAAGAGCTCTCTAGCGAACAATGCCAGTGGGAACGTAAACGTCTCAAACGCCTGTTCCCTCACGGATCTCTGGCACGAAAGCTTTTCCGAATTGTTTCCGAGCTTGGTTTGAGAGTGCTAACGAAAGTAATCTTCAACTCCTTTTTCGCAAACGATTTGAGGAAGCGCGTTTTATCCTTCGGGATTTATGCTCAGACTGTGATAAGAATTAGACATAGAAATTCTGTAATTGAACGACAGTGACTGATTTTACGTGCTTGCGAAATGCACTGAACAAATGCACTCATTGTACCTACGAATAATTTGAGTAACAATTTTTTTAAACACTTTTCCATCACAGTGCTGACAAAAATAATCGAATCTTGACGTTATCGTTTCGTACACAGCACACGCAAATTACACCTGTAAATAGTCGTGTAAGAGAACTTCGTACCTTGCGAAAGCGATAATTTTATTCACGTTTTCGTTTTGTATCCGTGTAGTTTAGGCGTGAGCATTTCCAAGATTCGTTTTTCGTTTCTAGCCTCGTCGTTCGTTTTACTTTGATACCGCTTTACTGATACCGGTTGAATGTTTATTGATCCGAGAAGCGTGAAGGTGAAAAAGTTGTATACAGCGATCGTGACTTTATCGTCCCGTGGATTAACAATAAAGTCAATGCCACGACAAACGAAGTTGAACTCATTCGACGCTTGAGATCCTGCAACGCGCGCAACGGAAATTGCGCTGTTCCTGTAGGGAATGTGAAAAATGATGAGCGAACATCGGAGCAAACTCATAGTGTGCGAAAATTCTTTTTTGAATTTCAAGTCGCAATTCAAAAGAGTTGGAATTTTTTAAGGCGCTCCTGAGTGTATATTATCAACGTGAAACGATGGGGAAAAAGTTTGAACGCATTTTTTCTGCATATTTTGGCAGTACATATGAGTCTCCGCCGTTTGACAAAAGATGGTCCCACCAGTAGGTTATGGTTGAAATTGTCAGATGTAAAACGTCATATCGTAAGGTTGGACATCTGGCAAGACCATAACCTTGAAATATTAGCGATTTTGTATCAGCAGTAATTTTCGAGTTTTGAGCCGAATATGAGCGTAATTTGCGGGAACTCTTGCGTTTGGCACGAATCTTCCTCCAATAATGTTCCCAATTCCGCGTCTTTGTTTCGGAATTCCGCTACGTTCTTTGTCTTCGACGTTAAACTCACGGTTCTTAAACTTTTGAAACCACTAGGGGTGTGCGGGTAGCAGAATTGGTCGGGTCGGGTAATTAGATTACCCTGATAGACGAACGTGCTGTGAAAATTCACATGTCAGCATTATTTGCTTTTGCTTCCGCATTAAGCTGCAAATTTGCGCCACAGTGCGTGGTTTGGCGGAATAAATGTGTGGTGCCAAGACGGCAAGTTTGCAGTATATATACGCAACAATTACCTGCTGCAACAACGGTACGTGTGGCAAGCTCCAGATTTGGAGTGATATCATTTTTATATCGCGATTCAGTCATAAATGCACCCCGCTGTGACGCTCCGTTGCCGGTAAAAACGACGCAAGTTATCGCGGCATTGAGATGCAAAATTTGGAATACGTTATTCCGGCAAGGCTGGGGCACATTGGCGGCACGCTGTGATGTTCCATTGCCGGCAAAAACAAGGTACATGATTATAACCATAGGCAGATTCGCTACGACAAATGTCATGATCCTCAAATTAGTTACATAAGTTGAACCAGTTGGATTGTCGAGTGGTTAGCGTGCTTGCTTTCTGAACCAGCCCATCGTGACGTTGCGGAATCGAATCCCAGCGTTGTACTTTTGGAAAACAAATATTTACGGGCCTGACGCGTACCCTCAGTCATACGCCGGTGTCGCACACACGAACCGGTACGTGTGTGCGATTGTATTCAATAAAAAAAATTATTTTGCCCTCTTTATTCCCACTTGCCCAGCTACCGGTAATGCAGAACCCCATTTAGCCGGTCACAACACCGCAATAGCGGGCCTCGTTTATGCTGACGAAGGAGCGTTACGGCGTGGTCTAAATATGCCGGCAACGGAACGTCACAGCATGCGGCCAATGGGCCCTCACCTTGCCGAATAGTGAATTTCAAAATTTCCGTCTCAATGCCGCGATAACGTGCCTCGTTTCTACCGGCAATGAAGCCTCACAGCGTACCTTCAATGTGCCCTCAGCTTGCCGAAATAACGCATTCCAATTTTTCTGTCGCAATGCTTCAATAACCCAGCAATGAACGTGCTCCAAATGTACCGCCAATATTTTGTATTTTCGTACTGCAATATTAAGAGGGAACGACACCTCATCGCGGTCGGTATAGTAGAACAAGTATAGATTCCCAAAAATCTCTGACACGGCTCTTCAGATCCCGTCGAAACTTTGCCAAACGACGTCAAATAGATAGACGAACAGCTGTCTACCCCTCAAATTTTCTGAATTTCAGAAAAAAAATATAGTTGTGTTGCCGGAACAAAATTTCGTTTCGTAGTATAGATAGCGCCACGGAAACGCACCAAAATGGACGAAATAGACTCCAGCTTTATGTTCTCTACCCTTCGCCGATCGGTTGGAGCTCATAAGAAATACAAATAAATTATTTAATAATTTTAGTATTTTTTTATGTATATAAATATTTATATTTTTTTCCGGCAAACTTCTTTTGACACTCGCATTTCAGGAAATATCGAGATATCTGAATGTCGAAAAACTGAATAAAAGCAAGATTCTTCGTCGCATTTTCATTAATTCTGTCTAGTGCTAACTGGTAATTTCGGCCATTCATGCTCCTTAATTTAAATTTTTGTCAATTTAAATTTTTTTCCCAGGTAAAACTTGTTCTTCAAACGCTTATATCTAAGAAATTAATCAAGATATTTTCAATTTAAAAATGTCAAATGGAAGCTACATTCTTCTCGCTTCGAATAAACGCAAGGCGTTGAATCTTGGTCTTTTTGGGGTTTTTCTCCATTTAAAACGCACGTTAGAAAATTCAAAACTTTAAGGCGTTCGCCGGAACAGAAGATATTTATTGTACATTTTTTCCTTTCGCACACTTTTTAGTGATGCCAAAACGCAACTTTTCCGCGCTATTACGATGCGAATCCGCCAACAGTGACCGTTTTTCACCCCACCCTACACACACACACACACACACACACACGCGCGCGCGCGCGCGCGCACGCGCGCACGCACGTACTCACACAGGAAAGAAAAGTGAGACGAAAAAAGATTTTTGAAGTATTATCATTTATTCGTTTTATCGCCTTCTTCGAGTTTTCGTTTTCTCCCATTATTTATTCGTACACCTAAATAAAAAATAAAAATAAATATAAATAATAGATCTATATAATAGAATATAAATAATCCGATAATAGAATATATATAATAGAATATAAATAATCCGAATAATAGAATATAAATAATCCGAGTCGTTTACGAATATTCGAAGTTTAAGAGTACAAGACGTTTAAGAGTACCAAAAATTTGAGAGTACCCGATTACCAAATTCGGGTACCCGATAGTGCGGGTAATGCAAAAACGTAACCCGTCGGGTACCCGCACACCCCTAGAATTATTCGTTCATCAAATGGAAAGTATACATGGGATCAAAATCCTTCGATCAAATCCTATATTTTCACGTCTAGAAAAAGTCCTAGAAATTTCAGAAATTTTCATTTTCTATTTTTACAACTCGGCATAACCCCTTAAGCCCTGATTATCACGGAGACTACAACTCGACGTTACTAATATTCTTATACGGGAATTATAAATAGAAGACCCGTTTCTAGTTTCGGAATTTCTTTGAACTGACCGCAAGTAGATTGGAAAAATTAATAGAATTAGTTGCTCCGACCGACGGAAAAGATACATCGATCGGTCAAGCTATTCCAGGTACTCCGATATATTCGGATCGTGATGCAATTTTGGAGATTGCTCTATTTAAAGAAATGGAGCATTAAAAAAAATTCTCTGTTGCGGTGTTCGTCACATTTCATATTCCAAAGCATTCGATTGTTTTCATATTCTTCCATTAATGCACGCGTATTTTCTCTGGTTCAAATTGGGTCGTGTTATCGTCATAGTTGGGGGAGTAGGGCCGACTGGGTGCGGTTGAAACACTGCGACGATTCACGAACGTACAAGTGGTGCGGAGAGGGGTACAAGGGGAAAGACGCACGCCTTGCAAGCCTCGACACGCTTGGCAGTTTGGCAGTGCTACGTGCCACTCCCCGCAAAACTGACGCTTGCAGAGGGGCCCATTGAGTTTTTATCGTTCAAAAGTAAGTATGGGCGAAGCTCCGAAAAGGTCCAACCTTCGATCGGGCTGAAATTTTGCACAGACCTTCCTTTTAATATCTTGAGATATCCCCTAAAAGGATTTTTGGCCACGCGCCATAGTTTTCCAGATATCGGTTTTTGAATTTTTTTTGCTGCGCTCCTACTATATCTATAGCTGACCGGCTTGGCTCTTGCTATACCCATATACGTTATCGCGCTCTCCGTTTTGTGCTGATCTTCGTCAAGTTTGGGCCATATAAACCTTCCCACCATCGCTACTCCGGCCAGTAACCAAGAATTAAAAGAAGGTTCGTTGCTCGGAATAGCGCTCATGAACCCGCGGTATGTTGCGCCCACACTAGCATTCTACGTACCCCACGATTCCACACGCACGTCGCGACGTGCGTGTGGAATCGTGGGGTACGTAGAATGCTAGTGTGGCCCTCCGACGCGTCGGAGGTGCCCTGCGCCCACACCAGTGTTCCACGCACCCTACTATTCCACACGCACAACCGAGGTGCCCTGCGTCCACACCAGTCTTCCAAGCACCCCACTATTCCACACGCACATTCGAGGGGACCCGCGCCTACACCAGATACCAATATTACACGGACACACTCGCCACGCATACCACAAGAACACTCTCCATACACCACTAATTCTCCATCAAACGTCGAAATAATTCGTCAAGCTTGGGCGATATAAAACTTCCCACCATCGCTACCCCGGTTACCAATAATTATAATATAAGGAAGTTCGCTGCTCGGGATAGCGCTCATGAACCCGCGGTATGTCGCGCCCACACTAGCATTCTACCCACCCCACGATTCCACACGCACATCCAAGGTGCCCTGCGCCCACACCAGTGTTCCACGCACCCTACTATTCCACACGCACATCCGAGGTGCCCTGCGTCTACACCAGTGTTTCAGGGCACCCCACTATTCCACACGCACATTCGAAGGGACCCGCGCCCACACCAGATACCAATATTACATGGACACACTCGCCATGCAGACCACAAGCAGACTTTCTATACACCACTAATTCTCTATCAAATGTCAATATAAAGTCAGCGTTACACCGTAAACGACGACGATGTAAAGGGAAGGGGGGGGGGGGGGCTAAAGCGTGGACTAGACGAAGATCAGCACAAAAAGGAGAGCGCGTTAACGTATATAGGTATAACAAGAGCTGAGCCGGTCAGCTATAGATATTGTAGGAGCGCAGCAAAAAAAAATTTCAAAAATCGATATCTTGAAAACTATTGCGCGTCGCCATAAATCCTTTCAGGGGATTTCTTAATATATTAAAAGGAAGGTCTGTGCGAAATTTCCGCCCGATCGGAGGCTGGACCTTTTCGGAATTTTATCCGTAAGTATTTTTTAACAATTTCTTTTTGATATTACTTCGTTAATATAACAGTTTGCGTATTGGGCGATTTTCTGAATAATTATTGAACTTCGGAGCTTAATAAACAAGCAGCTGTGTATTTGTAGGTGGTGTTCCTTGGCCACTGGGATAGTTTTACTGCCGAATGGGAGGAGTGGTACGATTGCAATGATTTTCGTGGGTACGGTTGCAACATTATTAATGTTCTTACTCTTTACATTTTAGATGCCAAGATCATCGAATCTTGGCATCAATTGGTTTGAACACAATCGGTTATTTTTATTATTGAAATATCAATAAAAAAACGTTCATTTTTTCAGATATTCTATGAGAAAGTGAAAGCATATTTTACTTTCTGTTTCTTTGTATCAGACCGACTGATACAGTGAAGGCGATATATCCTCATCTGCATGATCTTGGACCTGCAACGAATTCCGAGACTCCTCAGATCCTGAACGACGATCCTACGGTGCCGAAAGCAACGGAAAATTTCGACGCGGCATTGGTTAACATCGTTAACATCATCATTTCTTACGATATGGGATGGAATAAACGCGGCAACGGAAGAAGTTACGACAGCCTCAATGGTTACGGCGCGATAATGGCGAAAAAACACTCAAAGCGTTTACAAAAAGCGTCAAAGGCAAAGTTGCCTAGCACAAAAACTCGCAGGAATATACTGGCTGATCAACGACAGGCTTTGAAAAAAAATATCTGAACAGCCGGCAGGAATTCAATATCAACCTAACTGTGGCTTTGAGGCAGATATCGACGACCTGGAAAGTAGTGTCGTTGAAGACGTTCCGAACAACAATATGCAGAATACTTCTCCATTGCCAGACGTTTCAAACTTCGTATTTTTCGACTTGGAAACTTCGGGCTTTCAAAAAACAGCGGACATTCTGCAGATTGCTGCTAAGTGCGGCGAATACACATTTTGCGAATATGCGGATCCTTCTCAACCAATTACACCTTTCGCAACGGCCATCACGGGTTTGAGAAATGTGGCTGGAAAGTCATTTTTATATGACAAGAGAGTTCAGTCGATTCCCATTCAGGAAGTGCTACATAAATTCAAAGATTGGCTAGTTGTGTTGAAGCCGTGCGTTCTTGTTGCGCATAATGCAAACTTCGACACTCCACGCTTACTCCAAGCTTTCAAAGATAATTCGATGATAAAGGATGTCAAAAATCTTATCGTCGCATTCGGAGACACTCTCCCCGCTCTGAGGAAACTTCATCCTCAAAGAAAAGGTCCTGGAATGTTTAAACTTTCCACTCTCGCTGTAGATCTACTACACACTGAACCGACTGCAAGTTTTCACGAGGCATCATACGATGTGGATATACTTGAAAAAATCGCTTCCACTATTCCGAAAGAGAATTTAATTGCAAATAGCAAATCTTTCACGGAATGCTTTGATCACGAAGCTCGACTGCAAAGGACAGCAGTACTCGAACGATCCTTGAATGTTTTTAAAGGTGTTATCTCTGCTGGGATGATTAAAAAAATTGCGAGTGCGGGGATCGATCATGCTAAATTACAAAAAACATACAAAGAAAGTGGAAGAGAGGGTATCATAGAATTGTTGTCGGCTAATCGAACAGACAAAAAACCTCGTGTCACGAAAGACAAGAAAATCTTAGGAAAGGTTCTCTCATTTTTGGAAATGAACAAAGAAAAAACAACAAAAATCTCATATAAAAAACATTTTTCTATTAAGGGGTTACACCTAGTTCGCGGCCGAACAAAAAAGGTGTTTTTGTGAATTTTTTTTTTGGGAAATGGGTACAGGTTTTGACCTTTTTTCCATAGTAAAGGGTATCATTTCAAGTATCTTCGACAATTTTTTTATTGGGAAAGATTTATAAGTGACGGAGGTACAGTAAATTGCACAGACCGCTGTGCAAAAAAGGTCCTTCGCGGTGACCACTCCTGCTCGGGAACAAATCATCTGAAAGAAAAAAAAACAAATGAATCTAGTTTTTATACCATATTATCTAGTCTTTAATCGAAGGATTCAATAAAATAATGATTTTTTGAAAAAATGGTCGCCGATCGCAAGTGATTGTCGAAATTTCGGTGAAAAAACACTTTATTTTTCTTGATATAAAAAAAGTGTGCATTGAAAAAAAATCCTTCGCTTAAAGACTGCATTTGACGTACAAAAAATGTCTGTGAAATTTGAAGCAGATCGGTTTAGTTATTTTTCAGATATTTCGGTCGCCGATTCTGAAAGAGTCATTCCGCGAAAAACCCGTCTAAGGGGCCAGTCCACTTTGGAGCCACGAAAAAGGCTACTTTCGCGATTTTTTTTGAGGATTTTATAAAAAATATGAATTAAAAGTTGTTGGGCTTGACAAATAAAGTCTTGAAATACATTTAAACAACGTTCTTAATTCATTTTTATTCATTTTTAAGTACAAAAACTATAGTTTAACGTAACGCCTCAAAAATAGGTGAGCTCGGTAGCTCCATCACAACTCGGCAACGGCTAGTCTGAAACAAAAAATCAGAATCCATTAGATTCAGTATGACACCAGCTACAAAATGACCCTCGGATATAAAGTTTTATCAAAAAATGAAAAAAATGGCAGATGAAAAACGAGAAAAGTAAAGAAAAACGCGTTTTTTTCGCAGTTTTTTGCAAAAAAGAGCAAAAATCAAAATTTTTAAACCATCGAGAGTCATCTTGTTGCGAATCATGTTTACAATATGTGGTTAAAATTTCAAGAGAATCGGATTATTAGTTTTAGAGATACGATGGAGCTAGGTTTTGAAAACGTTGTTTCGAGAAAAACGCGTTTGGAGTTTAGACTATGAACGGGCCGAGCGCGCTATACGCTCAGGTAGACGAAATGAGGTCCTGACATTCAGCTAAAAAAAAATATTTAGAGAGCTCGGATTTTCATAAAATTTTGACACAATATTTCCGAATGTATGTACTTTCGAAAACAGTAAAAGAAATCGATTTTTTGAAATTTTCAAAGTGGACTGGCCCCTTAAAGTTTTACGTTAGTTATATACGTAGATAAAAACGCTCATAACTCTACCGATTTTCAACGGACAGACTTGAAATTTTCAGAGAATATTTTTTAAAGGTTATATTATAAGAATCCGTCACCGGTGCGAATCGCAGTCGCGTACATTTCTCCGTAAAATGTTTTTCTTCGGCATTTCGCGGCGAAATAAGACAAAGTTCTACGGCTGGGGGGCGAACTTGATGACCGGCTGTATTGGTATAGGTTTTCCGCAGTTTCCCTATACCCATGTCAGAAATGTCATGATGAATATAATGCAGAGGGGGAAGTCGGCTGCGGCCGCAAGCAGGAGGGAACAGGGAGAAAGGTCAAGAAGAAAGGAGTAAACAGTAGAGGAAATAAACAGTCACTTTGGGGGGGGGGGGGGGGGCAATATATAACAAACGCGTACAGCGTGTACTTTAGGAAAACACCAAAAGAAAAAATATAAGAATTCGTCGAAATAAAAAAATCGATTTTTTCAAAAATTCCAATTAGTTGTAACCCCTCAAAATATATTACCCTACGTTATATTATATAAGAGAGAAAAAGATTATTTAAAAAAATAAGATTTATTTGTAACTCCAAAGCAAAAATCAAAATAACATATGCTCAAATAAAAAACATTGTTAATATTAAAAGATATATTAAATTGTATACTATATCCATACATATATAATAAAAGAATAAATTTGCAATAACAAGTATGCTTGAATTTTCTTTCACCAATTTCTTCAAATTCCATTTTTTGTCTGTCAGTCCGATATGTGCGCTGTTCAAACTAAAGGTAGGTTTACAGTACGACACTTTGGTGTATACACTCAATGTACACATCGACTGTCTGTGTGTGAACCCCACTGTCTGATCTCGTGACATTTATTGCGACATCTCGCTGGTGTCGCGCCGAGCGCCGTGTGAACAGCCCAGTAGGCCTATTCTGTAACTCGTTATATCTCGGTAACGACAGTTTCCCTTATCATTACCTAGCGACAGCCAATAAGAGGCCACCTTTCGTCTTTGAACGTGCATGCGATTGGGTGTCGCAAGCTAACGATAACGAAAACTGTCGTTACGGGCTATAACGAGTTACAGAATACTCAGCGTTGCCAGTTTAGTACAATGGTACTAAATCTGGTACGTTTTCGAAGTGTTTAGTACGTCAGTACGCCTTTCGTGAATCTATTACGTTTTACATGATTTCAGTACCCTAATAAGAAAAAAACTCAAACATTGATGAAAACCCTAGTTCATCCTCGATGAAAAAAGTAAAGTCCTGCGCCCTCTTCAGATTGTTGCAGTCGTTAGATTTAAAGTGACCGCCAATGCCACCAATTAAGGGGAGGTACCTGAGTGAACGGCGAGAAAAACAGGTAAACTTCGGGAATTTTTATCTCAAAAACTAATGTTCCGATTGGATCCGGGTTTTTTTTTATTTGAAAATATATACATTGAGGTATGTTCAGGAATTTTTTAAAATAAATTTGTTGACTCGAAGCGATTCAAACGCGATGATCTCGAAACATATTTTTTAAAGTCGGTGCCAAACAGTCGTCCAGAAGTTGTCTAAATGGGTACCAAATGTCCGCTTGGAAGCTACTTATAAGTTACCATGTGTCCAACAGTTATCTTTTTGGATGGTTGTTAACTTTAAGATAACTTCCGGGCGGACATTCGGTACCCATTTAGCCGACTTTTGGACAACTTCTTGAAAATTGCTACTTGGGAGGTTGTGTCGGAGTGTCTGCCGCAGTGTTCAATTTTTCGAACCAGCGCGAAATTATCCAGACACTCGCGACCGGCGTTCAATCAAAATGGCCATTACGTGGAGCAAGGAGAGCATTAAAAATGTGATATCTCTTGTGGAAGGACTGCTCGAACTTTGGCAAATATCTTGTGCTGATTATAAAAATAGAGCAAAAAACAGGTAGCACTTGAATGCTTAGCGGCACAGTTTGGCATAACATCGGCTGGAGTTCGGCAGAAAAATGCACAATTTAAGAACACAGCTTAAGAGGCTATACCAGTGTGAACGCTGAAAATTTGGGTGATTTTCGGGAATTTTTTGGAGGAAAAAGTACTCACTTAAATGTTTCGGAAAATTAAGAATTAATTTGGCTATATTTGGCCTATATTACATAATGTTTTCATCGAAAAATATTGAGATCCAAGCGACTTATGCGCTGCCTTCCGAGGCGCCAAAAAAAAGTTCCTCCACTGCTGACATGATTCCGGCCGATTGAGTAGCTGAAACCGAAAAAGGAAAAAATGTCGTTAAACTGGAAGGTATTTCCTGTACAATGACGGAGGATTTTCGAAAAATATCAAAATCTAACAAAATGGCGAAGTTATGAAAAAAAGTCTGTTTTCGTGCCTATAAAATGGTCGTTTTTTTCAATGCCAAATCATCAATTTTTATCCAATCAAAAATATCCTACGTCATTGTAGAGTAAATATGTTCAAGAGTACTGAGTTCAAATTTCAAGTCAATCGGATAATTGCTCTTTGAGTTACAATGTCAGCAAATTTGAAAAATTTGATTTCGAGAAAAACGCGTTTAATGATTTAACTATCGATTTTTGCAAGATAAAATGATGTTCATATGAATGATATAAATAATAATGATATTCTTGAAAGTATAAACAGTCGAAAAAGGCAAAAAAATGGATTTTTTCAAAGTGTCACACTGGTATTGCCCCTTAATAACAGCACATTGAATTACGGCTGCCGCCGCACGGCGTTTCTCCATGGCGTCCGAGCGAGTACTGCAGACGGGTCAGTAGTTTTGTGTGTAAAAATCTGAGACACTTGTGTAGCGACATCACAGTACAGACATTTTCCGGGCACCGAAACCGTCTTATGTGTGAACGGAACGGACATTAGTGTCAGACATTTGTGTCACAATTAGTGTCGTAGTCTATGCAGACCTTAAATCAAACTAACTTCAAGTGTAAATGTTCGGGATGGTCGTACTTATTTAAATTGCACAGACGCTTGGATAACGTATTGGAATAACATGTATGCCAAATTTCGACCGATTCTTAATTCAACTATCCTGAGGGGGTGCTACCTTAAGTTTTCTTGGGAATTATAATTTGTTTTTACTTTAAATTGTTTAAGAAGCGTTCCGTTGATACGATAAACAATTATCTTCATTAACCCTTCGAGGTAACTCGGCCTGTAACTTAGTTGGTCACATGGGGTCCGTTTGACCCCAGCCATGTTTAAACGATTGCCACGTTGATTCTATTTTCCCCAATAGCTTATAAAAATGCAGGGTGTTAGTTTGAACCTTCTAGAATGTAGAATTCTCAGTATAATATTGTAATCGACATTTAAAATGGCGAAAAAAATCAAAAAGGGATCAATGCGCGAAAAACGAAATTTTTAACTTTAAAAAATCATAACTTTAGTAATTTTCAATAATAACAAAAATTAGGGCAATACTCTTGAGATATGATACTTTAAGGGAAAAATAGCTTCATAGTGAGCGTTTCAAAAAAGGTCTATATTTGGACATTTGAAAAGGGCCCATTTCGGAGTAAAAAAAGCACAATAATCGTGAAAACTTAGTAATATATTTGACGCAGAGGCTCGAAAAATTATGAGATCATAGTGTAAACATAATATATATGAAAGATACAAAATAAGTATATTTATTAAAAAATACAAATTAGTAAAAAATCGTAAATAAATCAAGTTTGTCCCCCACAGTCGACACAGATGCAAACTCTGTGCTTGTCGCACATTCTAAATGGTTTTATGGTTTTCCAGATAGTATTGGAATGAGTTTTAAATGACATTCACGGACGTCGCAAAAAATTCGCATTTCGGAATAATTCATACAAACTTGATAGACACTTTTTTACCGTTCTCATATTTATACTTACATTACGTACAGTGATCCAACGCAGAATTTTCTTGTAATACCACTTTTTATGAAAAAATATACGTGCACGTCACATGGGGGTCAAAATGACCCCGGCGCTCGCTCGATTTTTTTGTATCGACTACCACGAAGAAACTGTTGTCATGAATCGTCCGACCCTAATCGGTACTTACAAAGGACACTTCAAAGCACCCTTGCAAGGCAGGCAGCCCCCTGAGCCGTTTACAACTTACAGTAATTTTTTCTCAAACTCGCGCGTGGGGTCCCCTGAACCCCATGTGCCCGCGAAGAGTTAAGGGGCTATACCAGTGTGACGCTTTTAAAAAAATCGATTTTTTTGCCTTTTTCGACAGTTTATACTTTCAAAAATATGAGATGAGATTTTTATACTTTCAAGCTTTTTATACTTTCAAGAATATGAAATGAGATTTTTCAAATTTGCTGACATTGTAACTCGAAGAACAATTATTCGATTATCTTGAAATTTCAACTGATTACTCTTGAATATATTTAATCTACAATGACGTAGGATATTTTTGATTGGATGAAAATTGACGATTTGGCATTGAAAAAAAAAACGACCATTTTATAGGCAAGAAAAAATACTTTTTTTCATAACTACGCCATTTTGTTAGATTTTTATATTTTACGAAAATCCTACGTCATTGTACAGGAAAGACCTTCCAGTTCAACGACATTTTTTCCTTTTTCGGTTTCAGCTACTCAATCGGCCGGAATCATGTCAGCAGTGGAGGAACTTTTTTTTTGGCGCCTCCGGAGCCGGCGCATAAGTCGCTTGGATCCCAATATTTTTCTATGAAAAAATTATGTAATATAGGTCAAATATAGCCAAATGTATTCTTAATTTTCCGAAACATTTAATTGAGTACTTTTCTTCCGAAACATTCCCGAAAATCACGCAAGTTTTCAGCGTTCACACTGATATAGCCCCTTAATTAAAAGGTGCTTCTATTTAATGCTTATTAGGATAAAAATAATAAATATGTCAACGTTGACCTCATTAATGTTGCAGACTGATTATACAGGACTATAAAATGTTTACCTAAATAATAATAAACAGTGCCATACTAGAGTAAAGTAATTTGAAAGTACCTTAGTACGTGTTTTTAATTTGAAAAAAAGTGATCACAATGCATGCACTATCTGTTATTTGGATGTGTTGCAACTGACCCCCCAGCCCTGTTACAACCGCCCCTGGTATGGGTACGGTTGTAACGTTGGCACATATTTTACAAAACGAGCTTTATCTCATATTCTTTAAGAGATGGGCACCTAATTGTGATTTCGATTTGAAGATATCCAGCCTTTAATATAAAGCATTTTATTTGCACGTCTTATACCATAATTGCAACGTTATGAGCGATCAACGGAAAACTGTTAAAACCGTACCCAGTCTACCCTACTGTCATAATTCGAAACTGGGTTCGAACCTTTGCGAGTAACTAGCCACTCGAGAGCAAGCTCTCACGAGTCTGATATCGGCGAGTTTGACGTTCCTGCCTGCGAGTTACTCTCAGGAACGTGTCAACTTACGAGTACCGCTCTCGAGAGCTACTCTCGAGAGTTTTACCCTCAGGTGCACAGGCACCATACTCGCACAACTTGCTACCGCAAATCTGCAGTGGCGAGTGCACGGTCTTACATACAGGTCTGGAAACGAAGCCAGATTTCAATGGAGTCGCGAGGCACCGTTATGAGCTTCACTTTTCATTCCGCTCGCCGTCACCGCCGGCGCTACTATCGGCGAGTACCTCCCACTCACGGTCTTCTGTGATCTCTCCCTTTGCCCCTTGCCTTGTCTTAGACCGTGCCCCGTGCCATTTATTACTCCATTTTTTTATGACAACGTTCTCGATAACCTCTGTTTGCGTCAACGAGCATTTGTAGTTTGAAAAATATTCATAAAGCTGGCGAAGGTGGACCGTTGTTTCAGGGCTTTCTAAACTGACGAACCAATAAATGTATTTGTATATTCAACATTTCATGTGTTGCGTATTTTTTTACTTTCGTCATCGAAAGAAACTCGGAATAAAATTCGAATAAAAATCCATTTCACTCGAAAAAGGTAAGTATTTTTATTTATTTTTTAAATTTTTATATTGGTCTTCTTCCAGCCATACAGGATCTTCCCCTTTTTACAAGCCCCACTTCTATTCTCTTCCACAATCCCCCGTCCTTATTCCACAATTCTTTCTCATCTATCTCTATTCCCCCTTCGCTCCCCACGAAAAAGGTAATGTGCATTTCGGATCATCGAGAAGATTGAGAGAGACGGACGGAAGCTGTTCTGCCTTGTCGCACACGTACACGCCGATAGCAATGCCACGTAGTGGCGAAAATTGGAAACAAACGTGGGTTCGTTAACGGTGCCTACCCCCACCACGGTCGTTTCCAGACCTGTATGTAAGACCGTGGGCGAGTGTTTAACTTGGACTTGAGAAACAATTGAACACTATTGGAATATTTCTTTCAATATATTTTCATTAAAAACCTTCCGAAACGTCTACATCGAGCTCGATAATAACATAATTTGGCAGAACGTCGGTGAAAACACTCGTCGAGCTCGTGACCCAATCTCGCGCCCCTTCTCACTCGTCATCAATCGTCGTTAGTGAATCGTTATTAATACTGCATTAATAGTGTCGGTAGTACCAGTTACTAGACTATTTCTTTTTATCTTCGTTTTAGCTTTTCGTTACAATTGTAGCACGTAAATATTTGACTATTTTACGTTTTACATATATTTAAAAAAAAAAAAGAACAAGTGGATCATCGTAGACGAAGTTTAACAGCGTGAATATCGTCGTGGCTGGAAAAATAATAGATCGCTGTTCAGCGTGTCCGGTAATTTTCTCCTCTTTCCCGGCAACTATTTTCTCCACGGCAATGAACAAAAAAATGAAATAATCCGTCGATCTGTCCCTCAAACTGTACACTACACGAATTCGCAAACGTAACAAAATCTTGAAGCAACTTCGCGTATTCGCCGCTGCTCAAATTGCATTATCGTCAATATGTACGTCGAATAATGTTCGTATATAAAAAAGATAGCCCGGCTACTGGGTTATTCGTTCGATTATCGTTAGTTAGAAAAAAAAATGTCGGAAAAAACGGTGATTAGCACCCGGTTCGGTATCGGTAATCGGTAATAATATGACGAGTAAAAAGAAGGGAAGTAAAACCTTCTCCGTGCTCGATCTCTATTGGAGCATTGAAAATGTATATATATATATATTTGTTTATAAATATATAACTATGTAGTTCGTTTTTTCCATCGCGAACTTTAATAACCTGATTGAAAGAATTCCGTCCTTCGAGACTGTTTTCCTTTTCGCTTTGAACGATGCAGCGAAATCGTCTTGTCGCACATTCGCGGCCCGAAACTCTTGCGACTTTCTTTATTGAAATATTATCCGCATGGGATCGATGGTTTTTCTGTTGCATTCGTTCGTGTTTTCGTTTGTCGCTTCTTGCTGATCTTTATCCGAACAGTTTCTCGAAGCAACCGTGGCAGTAGGGCTTGTCGTTTTGTTCCTTGAACGTGCCCTTGTTCAACTGCTTGAGACAGAAAGCGCATACGAAGTGTTCCGGATGGAATTTGCGGAACATCGCGGTTATGCAACGTCCTGGAACGAGAGAAAAAAACAATATATATAGATATTCAGCTGCGTTTGTTTATTCATTGCGGGTCGACTCGTTGTACCTGTGATGGGTTTGTGACAACCGGCGCAGAGGGAGCCTCGTTTGGCGTGATAGTGGGTTTCGCAATAGGGCAAACCTTCGTGATCGAAGAACGAACCACCCTGGAACTTTTGTCTGCAGTCCTGCAACGAATTAACAGCGGAAAGGGGAATTTCAATGTCGAATTCTTCGATATTCATCCGAAGCGCAATATTCGTAGATAAATTAGTCCGACGGTAATGGACGCGTGATCATCCATGGTTGGCAGTGTTGGCACGGACCGATACTTGGATGGGTGACCGCCAAAACCGCGCACTAGCAAGTGTGCGAGTCAAAGTTAGGAGATCGTAAAATACAGGGTAAATACGAATACGAACGAATACCAAAAATAAAAAAAATCATCAATAGATTTCTCGGTTCGTGTCCTGCCGAATTGAAAAATGGAGCCTTTTTTCGATTTAAGGGGTTAGGCCACAGTAACGGGTATAAAATCATGTGCGAGTTTAATAATTTTTTTTTTTTTCGTATGAAAAAGTGATTCACTCATAAAATTAATTACACATTCATTTGGTATGAACATCAAGCTGTTAGAAAATATACAGGGTGTCCCATTTTAATCTTACACCCCTAATTTTCTCGAAAAATATTGCTCGGACGAAATATTGTGTGGAACAAAACTTCTAGGGATTGAAGGGGGACGTTTGAAAAAAAATTATTTGAGGAGCCAAAATTCAAAATGGCGGCGTTACAAAGGCTGACATGTTTTTTTCAAACGGAAACATAACTTTTTTTTATTGCCAAAAAATTTGTCAGCCGAAAACTAAAAACTTTTGTTGAAAATTTTTTTTGATAAAGTTCATAGTTTTCAAGTGAGAACATCATTTTCAATTATTTCAGATGTATCCAGGATTTGTGGGTGTGTGTGTGTGTGTGTGTTTTTCTACCCATCGTGATCAAAGTTCGTCAAGGATTTAAAGAAACACGTTTTTGGGCCTGAAAATGGCACAAACGCTATTAAAATGGAAAAAAACTATTTTTCATCGATTTTCCTCCAAAATTTTCTCATGAAATATCGTCCAAATTTCAAAAACAAAAAAAAAATTACAACAAAAAAATTTGATTCTTTTTTTGTTCAAGTGGTCATACATTCGAAAATACAACATTGAGCGGCTTGCCGTGAGACATTTAGTCTAATTGTCCCTACCACCGGCATTTGCGTTAGCCAAAGCGTAGGAGGTTACATGACTGAGTCTGTTGCAGACCATTCGCGTTACCCAGAACTTGAAAACTATGAACTTTGTCAAAAAAATTTTTCAACAAAAGTTTTTAGTTTTCAGCTGACAAATTTTTTGGCAATAAAAAAAAGTTATGTTTCCGTTTGAAAAAAAACATGTCAGCCTTTGTAACGCCGCCATTTAGAATTTTGGCTCCTCAAATAAATTTTTTTCAAACGTCCCCCTTCAATCCCTAGAAGTTTTGTTCCACACAATAGTTCGTCCGAGCAATATTTTTCGAGAAAATTCAGGTGTAAGATTAAAATGGGACACCCTGTATATATATATGTTTTTTCGATGTACAAAATGCCCAACTACTAATATTTTGTTTTGTTATCTTTTTTAGGCGCTCCGCGGCGTGACATTTAGCATCCACAATTTTTTGTTCCTAGATCAAAAAACAAAAATTCTCGTCAATCTACATTAGAATACCTAGAGAAGTACGTACGGAATTGAAAAATATTGTTTTATTCAAAAGTTGTAGGTATTCGAATTGAGTTGTAGGTATGTGAATGAATTTTCAGTGAAAAATTTCGTATAAAACTGCTCATAAAATGAAAAGTTTTCGATTAATCAGAAATTCCGTACGTACTTCTCTGCGAAATGCAATTAGGAACATAACTTTTAAATTTGAAGGAAATCGAGTGAAAACTGTTGAAGTTATTTGTCACGCCAATTGGACGTTGTTTCGAGAAAAAAAGCGTTTAAAGTTTTAAGTACTCTATGGCCGTGCCAGGTTGGGCTTACGTTATAGGCTCAAAGTCGGTGAAAAAAAATGTCTTGCTATAAATCGAGTACTAACTTATTCTTATCATGATAAAGCACCGTTTTGGCGAAAAAAAAGATTTTTTGAAAATCTACTGTGGTCTTACCCCTTAAAGATTATGTAAAGAACGCAGGAAGTTTGTAAATAAAATCGATAAATGTCCTCTCAGACGTCACGATCATCCTACGGGAAGAGAATTTACCGGGCTACAACTACTAGGGTGGGTCAACAAATTGCATTTGCCAAAAATATTTTTATTCGATAGTATTAACTTTTGGCTTTATTCCCTGAAAATGTCATTGAAATATTCCTAAAATGGAATGAGCTACAGCTTATAGAAGTCGGCCGGGCGAGCGGTAGCAACAACTATACTTCAAACTTTAAGGGGCTATTCTAGTGTGACAACTGAAAAATTAGAAATTTTAAAGATTTTTTTTAACTGTTGCATGTATCGCTACAAACTTTTTTTCGTTTAAACGTCTGTAAATGAAGGTCCACTCTTTTAGAATAGAAAACAATTTGTTTTGTTGCATATGAATCTATATTTACTTAACAATTTATGATTGTGTATGATTTTGTGTGGCTCAAGCCGCCTTAAAATTCAAATTTTCATTCAAAGACCGATTTCTTTTTCGTCCACTGCTCACCCCTGAATTTTACGCTTTGTAATTTTTATGTTAATCTCGCAAAAGCTCCAGCCGGCCAATGAATATTTAGCGGTCGCTCAAGAGCTTCGGAATTTCCAATTATCGCCAATTTTTGTTTACTCTTCTCACTCATAAATGTGACATTTTGTAAAATTTTCCAAAAAAATGGATCCCTTTTTCGTTAGAAACAGATTTTTCAAATTTACCTCACACTTCTAAACCAAGAATTATAATCTTTGTTCTCATAAAATAATTCTTCGAAGCGCTTGACCGTAAGAAAAATTATAGGTCGTTTTATGCGTAAGACTGAAATTGCAGTTGTTTTCCGCGCATTGTAATGCGGCCCACAGTTGGTCTCGTTAATCAAATGCTGTGGACGAATTGTAGCTGTACTCTGTGACGAGCGACGCCAGAATACAATAATACATAATAAGACCTATCGTCCAATTGGTGTTTGTTACAAATTATTATGACGAATTATTCAGAATATGTAACACTTTGCTGTTTATTTTCTTTTTATGCTACAACGAATTATATATAGTGCATGCGAGATTTATTTTTTGGCGGAAATGGTAAATTTCGAAAACTTTGAGCGACCACTAAATATTCATTGGCCGGCTAGAGCTTTCGCGAGCTTAGTTTAAAAATTATAAAGCGTAACATTCATGAGTGGGAAATGGACGGAAAAAACTCAATTTTCTAATGAAAATTTGAATTTTTGGGATGCTTGAGCTATCTGTTAATATTTTTTGACCGCTCGCAGCTTCAGCGACAATTTTTTTTCCTTTGAAGAAGATAATTGGATGGTGAAAAAAAGGAAAAAAAAACTAGAGCTCAAATTTGTGCCAAGCGTTCTCTTAAGATAGTACGAGCGCGCGATCTTGTTTTCTATAGATTTTGTTCAAATTTTAACCAGACATCGTTCACATTATTATGCATGTGGGGTGAAATTTCAGGACGGTCGACTATTTAGATTGGGAGATAATGGGTTTTAAAGTTGCAACTTTTAACACTGCAGGTTCTGCATTGAAATTTAGACAGAATAATTTTCCGTGAAAAACATTTGTCCCCTATAATATGAAGACATATAGCAACACCGCATCGTTCCACGTATCCAATGACGTGAATTTGCGCGGCATATTTGACAGAATACTGCAACACAAATTTTTACTTGGATCTAATTTTTAATCGAACAAAGTTTTTAATTACTTACGAATGAACCAATACTTTTATTTGTTAATGAAGATAACACAAACAATATAAAATATTAATATTTATAAGGCAAATATTTTTTTATGACAACATTTTTAACTTTAGGAACACGATAATTATTTTTTTTCTCGAAATATTGAACAATGGTGTTCTGCGGTGTTGCCATATGTCTTCTTATTATAGGGGACAAATATTTTTTACGGAAAATTATTCTGTCTAAATTTCAATGCAGATCCCGCAGTGTTGAAAGTTGCAATTTGGAAACCCATTATCTCCCAATCTAAATAGTCGACTGTTCTGAAATTTCACTCGAATATGCATAATGATATGAACAATGTCTGGTTTAAATTTGAACAAAATCTATAGAAATCAAGATTGCGCGCTCGTACTACTTTAAGGCTTTAGGCCACAGTAACGGGTATAAAATCGTTTGCGAATTTAACCATTTTTTTCGTATGAAAAAGTGATTCACTCATAAAATTAATTACACATCTATTTAGTATGAATATCGAGCTGTGAGAAAATATATATATATTTTTTTTTCGATGTACAAAATGGCCGACCACTCGAAACTTCTCGAAACAGCTTTTTTCCAATTGGCGTGACAAATAACTTCAACAATTTTCACTCGATTTACTTCAAATTAAAAAGTTATGTTCCTAATTGCATTTCGCAGAGAAGTACGTAAGGAATTTCTGATTAATCGAAAACTTTTCATTTTATGTGCAGTTTATGAGCAGTTATAACGAAATTTTTCACTTAAAATTCATTTCTTAAGGGGGGAAATCACAGTAGCACACGAAAAAATAGGCATATTTTCGGGAATTAATTTTGGCTGAATAAAAGTATCAATCGAAAATCTGTAAAGTAGGTTTTATAGCAATACTAAAAAAGTACAAAATGTAATTTTTTCAATAAAAAATATTTTAAAATGGCGGCTGCGCAGCATATGCCCCAAGGCGCCTTTTTTGAGCTCGCCGAAGACATAACTCGAGCAAATTTTTACCGATCGACTTGAAATTTTGACAGTAGCTTCGAAACATCTTTCTCCACGGAGCTACGTAGGATTTTTTATTTTATATGGCTTACTTTTTTTTTATCGACGTTTTTATGGCGTTTTTTTTTTGTTAAAAATTTAACTTTATTTTCAAACACGCACCATTTTGCGAAAAATCAATATATCGAAAAAATCCTACGTAGCTCCGTGGAGAAAGATGTTTCGAAGCTACTGTCAAAATTTCAAGTCGATCGGTAAAAATTTGCTCGAGTTATGTCTTCGGCAAGCTCAAAAAAAAGCGCCTAGGGGCATATGCTGCGCAGCCGCCATTTTTAAATATTTTTTATTGAAAAAATTACATTTTGTACTTTTTTAGTATTGCTATAAAACCTACTTTACAGATTTTCGATTGATACTTTTATTCGGCCAAAATTAATTCCCGAAAATATGCCTATTTTTTTGTGTGCTACTGTGATTTCCCCCCTTAACTTCAAATACCTACAACTTTTGAATAAAACAATATTTTTTGAATTCCGTAAACACTTCTCTAGGTATTCTAATGTAGATTGACGAGAATTTTTGGTTTTTGTTCTAGGTAAAAAATTGTGGATGGTAAATGTCACGCCCCGGAGCGCCTAAAAAAAAGATAAAAGAAAATATTAGTACTCGGCCATTTTGTGCATCGAAAAAAAAAGTCTAACAGCTTGGTATTCATACTAAATAGACGTGTAATTAATTTTATGAATGAATCACTTTTTCATACGAAAAAACATTGTTAAATTCGCACACGATTTTATACCCGTTCCTGTGGCCTAAGGTCTTAAAGACCTTTTCCAACCGAGGATTCGGCGAATACCCCGCCTCGACCTCATTACGTTTGCGGCACTTCGCGCAAAAAGCGCCGCCCCCCCCCCCCCCCCTGGTGAAAAAAGCATCGTCTTTGCGCTGTAGCCCGAAGAAGAAAAAAACTCATCTCCCACACAACTAGAAGCACACACGATGTTTTTGGCAATTGTCCAAAAGACGCGCGCGCACGAGTACGACAAATTGCCGACACGTCTCGTCGCTGCCTGGCAAACGCAGCTCCGCTCGCGAACCCGTCGGGTCGCGGCAGCGCGCAAGGAGGCAAAAGATATCGTGGAATTCTCATCGCGAGAGCCGCGACGAGACTTCACTCGGCGGGAATAAAGAAGGATGAAAGTATCTCAGGATCATTGAAGGTCAAGGCACGAATGGGGCTGACGCGTAAGCAACGGATTAAAAAAAGCCTCGTCTTCTCAACGTTCCCATAGCTGATAACGGAAAAGACCGAGTTTGCTCGTTTCGAATTAGAAATTCGCGTGCCCCTTAAACGTCGAAATAAAAATCGATCATAAATTATGACGAATAACCGAGCACGAATCAGACCGACGAGCAAAATGGCGCACGTGTCAACGCGTCGCGCTAATCCGATCTCTCGTGAACAACGCGAGTCGTCGCAAATTATCCGAGAGCACTGGTAAAAGCGCGACGCGACGATCGAGCCGAGAGTTCATAAAAACTCCGCGGCCCTTCGCCCACCGAAATCGGCATTGTTGTGTGTTTGTTTTTGTTTTTTTTTGTTGTTGTTTTTTTTTTTCAATCATTTTTTCCACATTTATTAATTCGCCAAGTACAATGCTCGTGTAGTTTCGACGTTATTGCGCAAAAAAAAAATCGCATCGTTGCGATGCTTGACAATTTCGAAAGAAAAAAAAATAATAATATATAAATACGTGTGTTTGCACGGGAGCGCGAAGTGCGAGAAAGTTTGTTTGAAAAATAAATAAATATATAAATACGTTCGTTGAAACGGATTTTCGATACTTTCTTCGGCACTTTGCGGCTCTGTGCAAACGCTATGCGAAAGAATTGTCTCCTTTTGCCTCCCTCTCGGATACTTTGTTCTTGTCTCAAGTGTGTCTCGTGTCTTCCTCTCGGTGTTCTGATTCGTGCTCTCGGTATTTTATGATCGAGGAACTTTAGGAAGGATAGTTTCGGCGGGTTTCGAAATTCATTTCGACAAACACGCTGTTTGCCGTCAATTTTTTTTTCTTTCGCGACCCGCGTCACTTTTTCCGCGCCCGTAGCGTCTCAATCGTTCGATCTCGTCATCGTATCGCGTCCGAAGTGTCGCTTTGCCAATCTTCGATTTATCGAACCCGTCTCGATCGGGATCATTGATTGGGGGAGAGAGCTCCGCATTTTCGGAGCCTCAAGGGCATCGGGGACATTTGTTATCCCGTTATTCGAGTGTCCGATAAATCCAAGATCGTCGGTTCAAAGGCTTTCCTCGCGCGAAGCAACGAGTTCGAACGATTGCCCGGGGGAGAGAAGAAGAAAAAAAGGTAGAAGAAAAAAAGAAATTGGAAGAAAAATAAGGAAAAAGCCGTCGATTTTCTTATGCCTCCTCCTCTTCCTCCTCGTCGTCGACACCCACGCACTTCGGACACACGGGTTTTCCCTCCATGGCGTAGAAGGATTTGCCGGAAACGGGTTTTTTGCAGTCCTGCAATATCACACATTGGCAAATGTTTTCTCGTCAATTGTCCCACCGGCGAACGTTTTCCGAAACGAAAGTTTTCCCTCGTGTTTTCGATTCCGTTCGCTCTCGAGGGCCCTCAAGAGCGAGCGATAAAAATATCCTCGGTTCGTTTCGCGGTCGGAAAACGTTGCCCGGCCACCGATCCCGAAGGCTTTTCCATCTGCAATGAGAAATTCGCGTTTCGTCAGTCGGATTAGTGAGAAAGAGAGAGATCGTACCCTGCAAACGAAACAATCCGGATGCCATTGGCTGTTGAGGGCGGAAATATAATTCTCCATGATGGCGCGATTGCAGCCGCCGCACTTTGGCGCAAACATGTCAAAGTAATCCTCTCGGCAGTATGGCTTTCCGTCCCTCTCGTGGAAGCCCTCCTCGCCGAATTGCTTGCCGCATTGGGCGCAGAAGAAGTGCTCGGTGTGCCAAGTCTTTTCCAGGGCGGTCACACATTTCTGGAAAGCAAAAGAACGCCGTTACGAACGTCCCTTTTCAGCTGATCGAAGCACGGAAAGCAAATACTTAAGGGGTGGGCGAAAAAAACGTAAAAAATTGCGTTTTCAAATTACATCGAGAATCGGTCCGTTGCAGTAGGCGCAACGAGGCGAGAACAAATTGTGATAATCGGTCTCGCAATAGGGATGTCCCTCGCGTTCGAAGAAATTCCGCGTGCCCAATTCCTGATTGCAATGGGTACAGGTGAAGTGCTCGGGATGCCATGTTTTACCCAAAGCCGTGATGACCTGTCCGACGATAGGTTTCTCGCAGGCGTTGCAGCAGCCCTTCTGCGTCGTGTTTACACCCTGACGACTCATGTCCGCCTGTAAATTGCCAAGCATAGAATCCAACTGATTCTGTTTAACGATGTGGCTGGTAGTGGCTTGTGTTGCGGTCGTGTAAGTCTCCCCGTGCTGCGGCTGATACTGATGACTCGCGTGAGTTTCGGTTATGTGAATTCTCGTTTGTGACGGTGACAGGCCAGTTCCACCGCCGCCGCTGACAACGCCCACGACGTTACTGCCGCTACCCTCTTGCAACAACGGACTCGGCGAACTCTTCGTGGCCTTGTTGGGCTTCGCGTACGGTGAATCTGTCACGGTCTGATGCTGATGAGTACTACCGTTGATCTGGAAAAGAGAGAAATCACGTTGATTCGGATCTTAGCTCTGCCTGACTTTATTTCGTCTACTCCGCCGCCCTGTGGGTGTATGGGGCAAAATAAGCTCGGGGACTATCTACGATGTTTCGAGACGTGTGCTTTTTCGAGCGCGTGGGTGTGCCCCGTAACCGGCAACGGGCTATTTGCGGAAAGTGAATTTGCGGACGAGCCTATTCAGGCAGCAACGACTCAAAATTCAGTGCTTTTTTTGTTGCTGTAAATTAGTTCTTTTTTTTGCCAATGACCATTTATCAGTGGATTACGAATGATCGGCTGAGGATCGTTTGGTACAGCTCCAACGTTTCTCAACATTCGTACTGACGTTTTCATTCGGTCGTTTTTCTTCGAGGTTTGCAAAACTTGTACTTTTTATTCCGGACCGAGGTCCTCTTCGCGACTCTCGAGACACTCTCGTTCGACCGAGATATCTCCTGTGAGCTCGACAGCGATAATTACACTTTTCCATTTATGCGATTTCGGCTCTTTTCAAGGATAAGTTAGAGACTGCGTGTACTCGGGTGGTAAACCGATTCGTCACTGGACATGCGTTCCAACAGTAGCGAAAAATGTTCACGCGCAAAAGCTCGTTCTGTCAAACGTCAGTTTGAACAAAAGTTTCTTTTCCCCAATTACGAGATTCGTATGTCGTGCGCAATTCGGGAAACGGTGGTACTATATGAATTTACGTGGGAAATTACGTTTGCAAAACGAAGAGGAAAAAAAAAAGAATAGTTTGCAATTGGTGGTAACCGTACGGTATAATATTGCGAACGAGAAGACGATAAAGTCGAGAGCTTTTAGTCTCGGCTGCTTGAAGACTGACTGAAATGATTTTCGTGAACCGCGAAACTTCGCAGCACCACATTTTCCCCACCACCTTTTCCGCGAGTGAGCGAGAGAGACAGAGAGAGAGATGGATGATGCTTCGTGGGTTTTTTTAAACGTTTCGTGACCCCCTCCTGTTCCACGACGAAGATCATCATCGCTGAGGATCTTTTTTACTGTATCGAAGATAATCGCAGCGTTCTCCCAAACGAAAACGACGATAGATGTGGAAACATTGAACAAAGGTGGAAGAGAGACGGAGTGAGAATGAGGGAGAGTGGGAAAGACCTAAAGTGTGAGGAAGAAGTGGAGGGGATGGGGATGGAGGACACTGGGCTGATAATTCTATACTCTTAGAGCATTTTGCTCCCCGCCTCGTTACTAGTGTCGGCCGCAACAGCGTTGGAACAGAAGTTATTTCGGTAACTTGGCCAGCCAAGAATGGGCAGGAGAACGTTTCAACGTCACTGTTTTATTATCCTACCTACTACCCACGAATATGAATTGATATATGTATATTTACAAATTTATTGGCTCGTTTATATACATATACACGCATCGGGCCGCTATCGTTTGTGCTGATGCTCGAGTTTTTTTACTTTCTGCACGGCGGCAAGCCCTTCGTGATCTGAGCATGAATGGTTCCTTCGACTTCAATGACAGACCATTGTAACTGCGGACGATTCGTACGTCGGAATTCAATTTCTCATTGACTCGTGCGACGAAAGAAGAAAGCTGGCGGAAAGATTGAATTGAGGATTATCGTTCATAAAAGACGCAATATTCGATTTTTTTTACATAATTGACATCCTAAAAGTGTTTCGAATACGCGGGTAGAAAGATATTTTCACATCTAAAGTATTTTAGAATTTACAGCCTGTTGAGCGGAACCGTCCGCCGGCTGGAAAACAGCAGCTGAGACGCACGGGCGTTTTTCTGGAAACGCCAATGGATAAACCGATTCACATAAATCTCTGCGCAAATGAAAGAAAATTCAATTTGCGGGGCCATCGGGAAGCGTTTTTCGTCAAAAATTTATATAGAATTTTGTTTTTTCGTCTTTTGAAGCAAAGAAAACCGGGCAAAAATAATGGGTTCTTTTTCAAACGGCTGCCGTTTTGTTATCCAGGGTTTTTTTAGATAACACAAAAGGTTAGGCCCCCTTAAATTTAGTCTAGTTTGAGGCGCGACATACATTTACAACGATAAAAAAATCGATTTCTTTTTTGTCTTCATTAAACGATAGAATAGCTGTACTCTATGGTCCAGGCATAGCAGATTGACGGTGAGACCATTTTTTTTATTATGAATTATATACAACAACTTTCAAACGCGTTTTTCTCAAAACACGATTTTTTCAAACTACTGCCAGGATATCTCAAAAACGATTTGATTGATTCTGCTCAAATTTATACAGCATCTTCAGTACATATATAACTACAAGTTGAACTAAAATAATTAAGATTGCTTCGTTAGTTTTCTTTTTATCAGCTATTAGACCGCTAAAAAAACGAAAAATTGCATTTTTTTAAAGCGTAAACAAAATATTTTTTTTGGAATTCTAACTTTATTTTATTTCCATGTAGATCCTCAAGTCTCACGATTAAAAGCGCGTTTGGTTTTTCGATTTCAGATAAGCAGAACCACCGGGATCATGGCAGCAGTGGAGCACCTTTTTTTATATATGTGTTCCTGCTGGGCGGTGTATCTCCGATTATATTCTATATAATGACTTCAAAGAATTCACAAAGTTTGTTTAAATGTTAATAAAAATGATATACAATTTATAAATTATTTTATTTTAATGGTTTGTCAAAAAAAAATCCCCAAAAAGCATTAAGAAACGGCCTTCACACTAGACGACCGCGTTAATCATTTTCCACCCGTTTTTGTCTTGGATGAACTGGCAAGGCTGTGGAGCGCCCCGCGCAGACCAAAACACGCCGTGCATAGCTTTATTTGGCTGAGCTGGAGCCGCAATTTTGGAGTTTTTTTTTCATAAATAAAAATGGAATTTACTCTTCATCAACGGAAGAATAAAATATGTTGAAACCCATTTTCAAAAGTATTTACTTTATATTGTAAAATAGTGTAAAATAGTGTAGTGTAAAATTTTCAGAAAGTCGATTTTTTTTGCATTATCCGATAGACGGTTATAAACGTGGACCTGGCTTCGCCGATTGATCGTAAGTAGACAATTTATATGAAGATTCCGCACTCGAAACTTTAAACGCGTTTTTTTCGAAATGTCGTTTTGCAAAAAGGTGTACACTCTCAAAGGAAGAGTTTTCAAGCTAACGGTCTCAAATTTTGACACACTTCACGCCATTCTTTATCTTGCTATGGAAGCTTTTTTTTAAATCTTCATATTTTGTTTAACGAAAAACTGTTGAAAAAATAGATTACATTTGATACTGTTTTTTTAAAACCGTCGCCATTTTTTCACTTTTGATTAAAATAAACCTCCATAGCAAAATAGCGGCTTTCATGCTGATTAATGATCTTTTTACAAATTTTGTTTCAGACAATATTTACTGCCACAACCGTGTACACCGTGAGGACTCCTTTTTTATCGAGGACATTTTCAAGCGTTAAAAAAATGTGACAAAATAAAAATAAACGTTTAAAAATGTATTTTCCGTTCTTCACGAGTGCTTTTATTTGACATAAAAAGATCAGACTGATTATCGTATTTTAAGGAGGTTGGAGCGATTCAGTTGAGTCAAATCTCGGTTTATTCATTTTTTTTTCAATGAACCTCAAAAAAATGCATACGAGGTACAGATTTATTCTATATATGCTAATTTTTTTTGAATACATAATTAAACGGCAAAATTATGCATTTTAACATTTTTATTACGTAAAGTAGAAAAACTTTTGTGTTACTACCAACTTGAAAAAGCACAATATTATCGATGATTATTATGAAAAAACTACGACAACGAATGTTTTATACAATTCACAATGAAATTTTCAGTAATTCATAATTATGTCTATTCGTATTTACGTCACGAGATTATTGGCCCATGGTTTACGATGGGCAAGATGAGGATTTTTGCTTTCTAAATGTTCACAAAGTTTCAGTTTGCTTTAATCCGTTGTTAGAAATGGTTTATCTTGGTGCTAAGCAACAATAAAAATTACATAACCTTTAGTGTGAAGGTCTTGCCCATCTAATCGCACGTTAAATTACATACATTAAACTATTTTTTATCTCTGGTGTTTGGTGGTGAAAAAAGTTCAAAAAATTCGTAAAGACTCAGTATAGTGTAAACAATAAAATGTATTTTTTTTTAATTTAACCTTGGATTGTGGCTAACGCTCCGACCTCCTTAGCAAACAAGAAAAAATCGCCAAAATCAGCAATTTTTCGACGCATTACACTGTGATGATCCCTAAAAAAAATTCCCGAAATTCATGCATTATTCATGCCTCTCGAGGATAACTTTTTTTTAATTTTTATTAAATCGGTAAACGGCAATCTGTTATTATTATAACACTCGGCTGTTTGCTTGACATTGGATGTGTTCAACGAGAATTCTAGGTGTGTGTCCAATGATACCTTTCCCTGGTGTGTACAATTGTTCGTATTGTGCTGGTGTATACACGTACAGGAGTTCAACGATAACTTGTCCTTAATTTTCCGAGCCTGCGAGGTGGTGGAAAGTGGTAAAGTTCGGTACCTTGAATTCGGAGAGCGAGGCCATGAGGTCATCGAGTTCTTTGGTGGCGGTACTCGCGGTGTGTCCGTTGCTCGTGTAACTTCTGTGCAGTTCGGAACGATTGAGCGAGTTGTTCTGGCTCGACGGATAACTCTCGTAGATCGGTTGTACCTCGGTGGAAGTTTCTTGGATCGTGACTTTGACTCGTCCTTCTTGAGGATAATCCCTGCGAGAGAGAATCACGATAATCGTTGAGTATTGTTGGGTCTTCCGGTGCTTCCTTCGTATGCCCTTGCGGGCTTGCCCGATCCCTCCAATTTTTTACGCCACACTTGGAACTGTTTCCAGTTCCTTAGAGATCGGTTGATTCGTCATCAACATTCAACCGTCGATCAATCGTTGGATCGATAGATCAGCGGGGACTTTCGTGAAACAAGAATGACATTTTCTGTTCTTACCCGTTCGGAACGGCCGTGCTCAATTCCTCGAGCAGGGAATCGACCGTAGGCCTCGATGCTGATAGGCTGCTCGGTGAACGACGCATGGGACTCACCGCCTCGCCGTTCAAACCACCCTGCGACGAACTCAGGGCCTCTGGAATTTTCGACATTGGCAATGTCAATTAACAGTCGTCAAATTTTAGGGTTTCGTAGTCAATTTCGAAACGCTCATGACTTCGTCATGTCACTTCATAATTGTTTTTTGAGCTTCACTAAATATATTCATAACCGTCTCTGTAAAATTTCAGGGTCGGTTATCGACCTAATTACAGAGAAAAGAAATATTAAAATTGCGTATTTTTGTGAAGGAATTCCGAGACGACGTACAAAAACCCAATTTCCGGTCGCTACAAAAGTGTATATAACAGTGGGAATCCGTCAGATTCTTAAAAATAATCACATTTACATACTTAACACTTGTAGTAATCCAATGCTCTCAGAAAAAATTACGCTTATTGACCTATTTTTTATGTAATATCAAGTTTAATTTGAACTTCCGGTATTGGATTTATTACCACTTGCTACGATAAAGAGACGTGACATTAAGGCAACAGCTGACTGTAGTCCTAACCTCAACTCACTCATTCGAATTTCCACACATATTTCATTTTTAACCGACATATTTCGCCGACACAAATTTTCCACGCTTTTTACCAGTCGTGGCCCGAATACAATGCTTTATATTTCTCGCACCTGACATTGTTTTGACAGATCGACGTTGAAAAGCATGGAGGTTAAACTCGCCTGGTTGAGTTAAGGAGTTACCCCCACTGGCGATATTGAAAAAATCGATTTTTTTTATTGCATTTTTTGAAGTATAAGTATCTGAGAATATGTCCTGAAAATTTCAAGTCGATCCGAACAAAATTGACTGAGATATGAGCGTTGAAAGAGAAGAATCCGTTGTGTAAACGACCGGAAATTGAAACTTTAAACGCGTTTTTCTCAAAATGGCATTTCTGAAGTCGGTGACCAAGATTACTCGAACACTAATGAACCGATCTTCTTGAAATTTTGCAGGCTTATTTAATACATAAAAATGTAGTCTTTAAACGTTCGATATTTTTTTTCGAAAAAAAAATGGCCGTTTTATAGCCAAAAAACGGCCGTTTTTTTTCGTTAAAATCGAACCATTAACTTTGACTGTCCGCCATTTTGTGAAAAATGAATATTTTTTAAAATCCTTCGATTAAAGACTAGTTTATACTTATATTTGACTAAATCCGTCCGCATTTTTTTTTTTCAGATGATCCACTTCGCCGCAATGTTGGTCACCGCAAACCGTGTATATAAAAACATTATTTCATTGACGGCCACTAAGCAATGTAATATTTTTCAATAAAAAAATTACTGAAAGTTCTTCAAGATGTGTTCTTTAAGATGGTATATTGATCGATTAAAAAAGTTTTGTAGTTTTCTTTAAAAAAATTCATGAAAAAGGCCTTTTTATGCGCTACAAGTGGGGGTAACGCCTTAAAAGAGACGGAGATAGAACCAATGTTGCCAAATATCAAACCTAGAAATACTGCGCGAATCGTTGGCATAACTATTTTTTTCATTTTTCTAATTAAATGTGAACATTCATTAAACAGTTTACACATGGAAAATTTTAGTTATAACAAATTCTTTTTTTGAATATTTAAAAAATATAAATTGTACAAGTCTCAAGTATAATCAGTGGTATGAACAGTGTGAAGTGATAGGATTACATTAAACCGATATGTATGCAATTTTCTGAGTTGATACTCCAAATTGGGATCTTAATTAATATATAGCAAAATATTGGGAAAACAAACATTTTCTAAGAGTGTTTCCACCTGGTAACATGGGACGAAGTGTTTTTCTCCGGTATCCTATCGGGTAGGAAGTCATTGGGCAGGTTTTTCAGAATAATATGCAGGTTCCATTCATCATTTTCCATTTTTGAGCCCCATTCCCGCAATATCAAGGTTTAAAATCATCCGCGATGTGTTAGACCCACTAATTTTCAAAAATTTGATTTGGAACATCTAAATAAATTTTAGGTACTAGCATTTGAAGAAAACTTTCAATGAAGAATTCGGTTAAGTTGCATCAACGGATTGAAGAAATGTGGACAACTGAGTTACTGCTAAGTTGACTTCATGGGAACTCCATGAAAGGATTGCACAAATAACTTTGTCACGTGCTGTTGAGAGGTTAGGCTACTGTGAAAATGACGAACGCTCGTTCGTCGCCTGGCGCACGTCAAATCGAAGAGGAATCGCAGATTGAAGATAAACTAGAGATCACAACGATACAATTGCTACTCGAATTTTAAATGCGTTTTTCTCGAAATGATGTTTTTCAAAAGGGTGTTCACGACTTTTCGATATCAAATGAATGGATTGACTTGAAATTCGGTACACTTATTCAGTGTAATAGTAGTTTAGTCTTGACCGACGTTTTTTTTCTTAACATTTTTTTCATTAGTTATTAACAATAATTTAATTGTTCCTTAAAAAGTCGAGAAAAAAATTCATTATTTTGGCTTTGATGATTGAAACACGATAACAGTAAAAAGAAGTTCGGTCGAGTCTTAGCCGAAATGATTTATTTTAACAAAATACTGTTTTTTGTTTGTTTTAGATCAACCGGATAGCCAAAATCAAGTACGCCGTTGAGCCTCTTACGTTTAAATGTCCTTCACGAGATTGTTTATAACTTCTTCATTAATAAATATTCTTAAATGAAATTTGGTATACAACTTTGTTAATGTACATATGAATAAATGTCCAAACGATTTTTCAATCATCTTACTTGTTCCTTCAAATTTTTTTTTTTAAATAACCATTCCGGATCGTCGCAGTGGCCTAACCGCTCAAAGCCTTGTTGATGAAATATCAAACGTCAAACAAAGCGCCCTCTTCACCCCGTCTGTGCCTTTAGAGTATTATCATTGCGGATTATTGAGCTCAAATAATATTAAGGGGTTACGTGGGTTTGAAAATTTAAAAAAAAATCCATTTTTTCAAAATTTTATTATGAACGAAGGTTTTTTTCGATTACAATAAATTTTACAACTTTATACGTAGTGAAAAAGGCACCAAAAATTGAACTATTTTACATACAACTCTGCCAAAAATTCAAAAATCCTTCGTTCAATCACGAGCTATACTTATCTACTAACAGAAAAAATTGGTTTTTCAATTTCAGATAAAGCTATCACGAGTTATCCTGACCACCACGAGTACATTTTTTTTAAGGGGTCTCCGGTAACCAGGTCCCACCGGCTGAATTTCCCAAATTTTTGAATGAATTTTTTCAAAAACATTGTTGAAATGTTGCTCTTTTATGTGCTTAATTTTGAATAAAATAATTTATATATTATATATTTTTTTTAATAGAGAAAATATGCTTTTCGTTGCCTTAGAAACCCACGTAACCCCTTAATATATAATTGTGGTACAATATACACATTAATAGAGACTAATTGTTAGCCTAATTGTTAAAATGTATTCTTCAATTGATCGCACAAACAAATGACTACGGAACCTTATTCACGCCCATTACGATAGCCACTTGGCAGGTTTGTTGTTATTTAAAAAAATAAGCGATGCGTAAAAAGGCCAGCGAGATTCGAATCGAGTAGGACTTGAATTTTTTTATCTCATTTAGAGCCGGAGCATTTGGATATCTCGTAATTCGAGAGACCGGAGTACGAGATAATTCGCAACAGAGTTGATGGAAGTGTGCCAAATTCGTCGCTTCTTGGATCCTCGGATAATTGACACGTTCAACGATCCTTGTCATATCCGATAATTAGTAGACCTCGAATGATATTCATTCGAATACTCCATATTGACGGTTCAATCATCCCGAATTCAACAAATTTGGGGACTCAAATAACTTGGGGAACAATCTCGTCACAACGAGATTGTTCGAAGATAAAATTGGAGTTAGAACTTACCACGCTCTTGAAAATGGGTGTTATAACGTGCATTGCTCAAATCTTGAAGCAACGTATCGAGCTCCGAAAGATTATTGTTCAACGAGGGTATCTTTCCACCACCGCTACCGGCATTCTGATATTGTCCACCGCCAGTGTTGCCGCTCTTCGTTATCGTCTCCTCGATCACCTCGCGATTCTGATAAGTTGGCTGGAATTTTAGCAAATAATGCGATTATAAATTAACAAATAGTTTCGTAGTTTGTCAAGGGCGCACATAATTGCAATGTCAAATTGTAAACTTGATTAGATCGAAACTTTTCGCGAAATAAACTGTTTTTTATTGGCTAACAGGTTTCCTACGAACGACGTCAATTTTTAGTATTTAGTGTCCAAAATATCGCGGAGAACGTTGTCAAATTAGCAGTAATGTTGAAGTTTGCATCGTTGGAACGCAAAGAAAGTTAATTTCTACTGCTCACAATTTTTATCGCCGATTTAGGGTACAAAAATCACCCAGACGCTTTTATTTATCTTCACTAGAAATCCACGACCTTAAGGCGGGATATACATTTACAACGATCGAAAAATCGATTTATTAAATTTTTCTTTAAACGACAGAACAATATATGAGGGATTCTCCGTCAATTCAGCCACTTTTTTTCGACCATCTCAGATCTGCCCCATAATTGGTTATATCAAAGTACTACTAAAAAGCATTCTATGTGAATTTCTTCAGATTTTTTAATTCAACATTTTAGAAAATTCCGCTTTTTTTTCAAATGAATATATCTCGGAAACTAGAAGTAACTGAAAAAAATGTCTGTACATAAAAGTTGTAGTTTTGTGTTAGCTTTCGAGCGGACGACATGAAATAATTTTTACGTTCCGGTAACGCTGATTCTTTAACAAAAAAGGGGGAAATTATTTTTTTATTCAAGAACGGCCATTTTTTTTGGCTGAAAAAATTACAGTCTTCCAGTATGTCTGACGATAACGCAAAAAAATCGCCAAAGTGGCACGGATCGAGGTTCTAGCGTAAAAAAAATGAAACCACACAAATTAATTTTTTTATACCGGAACCTCGTTCCGTGCCACTCTGGCGATTTTTTTGCGATATCGTCACATAGAAACTATACATGTTCTAACTGAAAAAATGTTTGAACTTTTTTGCAAATCAAAGTCTACGGGAAGCTAGACTGCACGCCGATTCGCAACTCCCCCGGCGACCTTGCTGCAACACTCTGCCACAGCTCCGCCATTTTGATGATGAATTAATTTTTAAAAATTGTTTTGTATGCTTAAATATACTATTAAAGTATACTTAAAGTTTGATAATTGTAGAATAATTATTTCTTAGTTTAAAAAATCCCTCAATAAAAGGCCGAAAAAGGTTTTTTTTCGATTTTTCTCTACTAGATTATTTATATTGCATTTGGAAAAAAGGTATGTTAATAAGCATACATTGAACTTGTTTCGTGTAGATTTGAGCATGGAAATGCTTTTAAAACTTCATATGTTTGTTGAGTTAGCTAGACGTCACGTAAAACTAATGCTACCCCCACTCCATTGCCACTGTGTTGTAAAAGAGTGGGGGGAGCTGCGACATGAATGCCTGTGATCGGTTGAAAAATGTCCAATTCTAATCCTGTTATTAATTTTTTAATTATGTTTCAACTCATATTACAAATCTATTACAAAAATGATATAACAATTATTATACAAACAAACCAAAACAAAGCCAAATAAACTTAATTAGTTACCACAATGTATCAATATTTTTTTTTAAATAACAAAAACCAACTCATATTATTTACATGTACCTGTTTTTTTATTACCCGAAAAGTCTGATTACATTTTCAATGCCATGAAACAGTTGCACTTTATGAAATATCTGTAGATTTTTATTTTGTTTAATTAAAAATCAACCACGTTTTATCATCTATATAAATGTAGTTCTTCGGTGTACGTAGCCGTTTTTGAAATTCTTTTCCAAAGAATTTCCCAAAATGGCGGGTGTTGACAAAAAGTGTATAATTTTCGCCAAATTTTCACTTATGTTCGGGGGCTTAAAAAAAAAATATTTAAAAAAGGCTACGTACAATAATAGCTACTGCAATTACGGAAAGTTTGGCTTATTAAATTGAAAATCTGACAATTATAGCTAGAGTTATGATTCCGGCGAGGTCAAGAAAAGTCATTTCGAGAAAAACGCGATTGAACGTTTTAGTATATGCAAATCGTTACGCGCCGCCTGCTCTCACTAAATCGTCTGTAACTTAGTCAATTTTCAATATTTAAACTTGAATTTTTCCCCCCATATTCAGGAATACTTGAACTTTGAGAAAATACATAAAAAATTGATTTTTTAACTCGAAGTTTCTTTTACCCGCCACAGACGTGTCCCGCCTCAATTTATAAAAACAAAAAAAATCCTGATAAAAATAATGAAGAAATGAAAAAGTAGAAAAGAACTTTGGTTTTTCGTTTCTTTTTTTTAAACTAATTATTGCACGGTAACCGCAATAATTATGCTTCATAGTACGTGAAAAATATTGTACTAGTTTTATGAATTATTTCAATTTTTTCAACCATATGTATGATTACAACAAAAGACAGGGCGCGGGAACTTTTTCGAACTTTCGCAATTAACGTGAAATACAAGTTTTTTTTGCACTCAGAACAAAACTATCGGCGTAAAGCAAATATCTGTAAAAAGACGTTGAACCATAAATAATATTCAGTCCGCCCTTATGACAGACGGAAACGTCGTTGTTGCAGGATAAAGTGTAAAGAAATGGTATAAATCGAATCAACCTTGCAGAGTGTATTTTAACGTGCGACAAATGCATTTGGACAAACGTTTGCCAACTTTTACCGCGTTACGTACAAAACTCCGTCGTTTATTTCAAACAACAAGCAGCTTCTTATAGTTTCGACATTATATTCGTAATGATGATGTCAGATCGCACGTCCGCGAGTGGCCATGTGTAATAATCACCTTCGTACTTGTTCGCGGTGCATCGGGGCATTGCGTGTCCGCGCAACGAGCGTGGGTTTCGCGGCAAAGAGACTACGGTCGTTTCGTTTGGAAGCTCATCGGAGCTCATCAATGAGGGCCGTAGAATTATTGGCTCCGTGACGGATCGTAAAGGAGCATGAGTCATTCCAGAAAATAGATTGAAAAGATAGCTTCAAGGAATTGGCGAAATTAATTTTGTCAATCGTATCGCTGCTTTTATATTAACAATTTTATTTTGATTTTTGCATTTTTTGTGGGTCGAAAAGGCTGGATAATTTTCGTTTCTGTTCGACTTGAACGAAAAATAAGCTCTGTACGTTTTAACTGAAATAATTTGAAAATTAATTAATACTTTTTTTTTCGGTCGAAGAATTTTCGAGGCTAACCTTTACAGCTTTATAAGCTTTTTTTTTGCAAAATTCAATTTCATTTGTTTTACAGAAATCACAGCGATTTGAAAAATACGGGCTTTGAGTTTTCGACAGGAATACATGGATTCTTAAAAAAAAAGTGTAATTTGTGTACGAGTATTTAAAGTATTTAATATTCAAAATATTCAATATTTAAAACATTTAATATTCAAAATATTCAATATTTAAAACTTTCGAAAGCTTCAAAGATCAGCTTTAAGAATCTTTAACCAGATTTGACAAATTTTAATTAATTATTGTTCTTCCAAGTGTGAACTTAAAAAGCGATTTTTTCGTATGAATAGAGTGAGAACAAAATTATCAAGCCACTTAGATTCGATTCCGAGAGAGCTCGAATTTGGCATGCATTTTTTTCATTCCTAAAAATATTGTTTGAAAAATGTTGTTCCGAATCTCAATGCTGACGCCGCAACCAGTCGATATCAGCCTCTTGATCAATTCATATCAATTCTGTTCGATCCATTCAGTTCTATTCTGTATCTCAAAGATTCGATAACGTTGCAGTTTGCATCTTTGGAATGTAACGATGTTTTTTCCATTGTTTTATCTTTATTCTTGTCATATCCAAAGTCTTTGTTTGCAAATTGGGATCGTGAATTTCTAATGAGAATACGTAGAAACGTTTGAGCGATTTTCACGGCCTATATCGGCAAAAAAAATATTTAAGTAATTAAAAAGAATTCATTTCCGTTGCATTCCTACAGTGTAAACTTCAATGTCGTAAGAATGGTATTGAAGTTTACATCGTCGGAACGCAACGAAAGTTTATTACTCCGAACGTTTTTTGACAACTTTGGGTTACGAAAAATAACTGAAACGTTTTCTACGTTCCTCGTCAGAATTCCACAGGCCAAATCTGCAGGACAAGATTCTAGACGACGAGGAAAATAAAGAAATGATAAATTGAGAAAGAAATTTCGTTGCATCCAACGATCGAAATTTCAACATCGTATCATAAGATTCGACTATCGTAACTTTATATCGATCCATCTTTCGTTATCATAAATGATGTCGAGGTATGCATCGCTCGAATGCAAAACATTATTTCCCCCTCTTTTTTCGTTATCATAAAAAACGTCCATTTTTCTCTCTCTTTCTTTTCTTTATCATAAAAAGTTTTATTTTTTCCCTCTCTCTTTTCTTTATCATAAAAAGTGTCATTTCTTTCCCTCTTTCTTTTCCTAATCGAAAGAACAGTTCTACCTGCGTAAGTTGGAAGATCTCGGATGAGGATTCTAGAAAACCTTTTCGCGTTTTTCCGGCCTGAATAGATTTAAAAAAGGCCAATGAAAAAAACTGTCATTGTAACGATGGTAGCGTCAACATCGTAATTTTTACTATCGGTAGAGTAGACTGGGAACGGTTGTAACGGGGTACGGTTGAAACACTGCGAATATTCACGAAAGCATAAGTGGTGTGGAGAGGGGTGCAAGGGGTGAGTCGTGCGTTTAGCAAGACTTGACACGCTTGGCAGTGCTACGTGTTTTTTCGTTCAAAAGTAAGTATTTTTTATCAATTTCTTTTTTAAATTACTTTGTTGATATAGCAGTTTGCGTATTGGGTGATTTTCTGAATAATTATTGAACTTTGGAGCTTGGTAAACAAGCAACAGTATATATGTAGGTTGTATTCCTTGATCGCTCAGATAGTTTTATTGCCGAATAGGGGAGTGGGTACGGTTGTAACATTACTGGGTGGGGGTCAAAATGTCAAATGACCAAATATAGAATAACAAAGATTTCGAAACGACAGAATTATGAACTCTCAAAATAAGGAAGGTTAAATTATTCGAAATGTTATCCTTTGCCCGATGGCGAAATCGAATAACTATTACACCAAAGGATTATTTATTCGAGAGCTCATTTATTCGAGAACATATATTCAGATAGTCTGCACTTTGAGTCATACAAATACAGATTCGAACAATCTACAACATTCATATCTCCGAAATAGAAAAAAGTGAGTATCTAATATTCGTAATACCATCTATAGCCAAAAGCCATATATCGAGACTACAAACTTCGAATGTGCAGATTTTAGAAACGCAAATGATCGATGGTCCGAAATGGCGAATACCTAAATGGCGAACATGGCATGGCCTGACCCGACTGCCCACTAACGCCATCTGTCATTTTCATTGTGAAGCGCAAGTAGTATTGCTCGATCCCAAGTTTTCGTTATCCGGACCGTTCGCCATTTTGGCCCATCGCTATTTTGACTGATCGACTTTTTGGTCCTTCGCTTTAATGAATTCGAAATTGTACACGGTCGTAATATTTACAATTCGACGATTTGACGTCTCGAATTGTTTGGTGTATATATACAGGCGAATCGACATTATATTTCTCATTACTTTGTTAAATCTGATATTTGTTTTCGCTATAACTCAACTTCGAGATTTTAGTATTCACAATTTCGATTAACTATTTAACACACTGTCATAAGATTGATCTATCTATATTGGAACGTTCGTAATTACTGAATTCGAAATTTCGGTCCTTCTGAATATTGATCGTTCGAATTTCCGATCCCCACCCGAGACTATTACGAATAAGGATATAGAAAACGTTCTGAAAGAAATTGTATTTTTTTTTCTGTGTGTTTGCTGAAGTGTAGTGACTGTAAGTATTCCCGTGGCACGAGCTAAGTTTTTTTTTATCGCGTTTTATAGATTAAAAATCAGTTTATCTGCCAGATGCCGTACGCATTACGAAGTCGTGCGTTCCAAACGCACATGCTTGTCGAAGACGAAAATTTCGGTGACGAGTCCCCTGGCGAGGAGGATCGAGTCAGTGCAATGTCGGAAAGCAGCGAAACATCGGACGAGGATGAGGATATGGAGTTACAGAACGCCACTCTAGACTCACGAATTTTGGGGTCACGCGCTCGAGGCCGACCTGTATCTGTTTTGAAGGGCAAAAAAGGGTACACTTGGCAAACAAAATTGGAACAAAGGCGTTCAAGCACAGTTCGAAATTCCCGAAGGGATTTTGAGCATATTATTCTGTTGTAAACCTTATATTACTTTCTAGATCAATTACTATCTAGGCCTGGAGGGTACTGAACCTCGACAGAAGGAGCGAGTCACACCCCCGAAGCCAACGAGATGTAAGGTGTGCCCGTCCAAAGAAAATAAAAAACTAAACGACAGTGTTGCAGCTGTCAACGCCCGATATGCGATGCACATCGCGTCAATGTGTGCATCGAGTGGGGTGGCGAAGATAAAAAAAAAGTATGGTTAAGATCCTAATAAGTTTAAAAGAAAACTATTTTGACGACTTTTTAACCATTTCTTCACCAATAAAAGGCATATTTTTTCATAATTTGACCATTTTTCTTTACTCCAACATCGACCCCCTTTAAATACCGGAATGAATACCTTTTTCGGAACGCGCACTGGGATACCATTTTTTTCTCAAAAGGACCATATCTAAGGAGTATCAGGTTCAAATTTTAGGTATAAGTATTAAAAATTCACAGAGTTATGATTTTTTGACTGAAAAAACTTTTGTTTTCCTGCTTTCCCTCTTTATTATGTTTTTAAATATGTTGGCATTTGATTTCTTAGAAAAAAAAATTCGTACATCAACTAGAATGTTTGGAGGATGTTCTGTAATTTTTGAGATTTTTCCGACCGATAGTTTGGTCACAATACTGGTTCAAAAATGGACCGGGTAGAATCAACCCAGTGTGACCATCGAGATCGGTGAAATATGTGTGACCACGAAGAGTTAATGTTCTTACTCTTTACATTTTAGATGCCAAAGCCATTCAATACGTTTGAACTGAATCGGTTATTTTTGATTATTGAAATATTAATAAAAAAACGTTCGTTCCCTCAAATGTTCTATGAGTTTGATTATTTTACCTTCTACGACTGTTTCTTTGTATCAGGCCAACTGAAATAGTGAAGGTGATCTACCCTTATCTGCATGATCTTGGACCAGCAACGAACTCCGAGACTCCTCAAACCCGCAACACCGATCCGAACTACGGCGCCGAATACCGAATCGTGGGAAAAATTCGACGCAACATTGGGTAACATCGTTAACATCATCGTTTCTCACTATATGGGATGGAATAAACGCGGCAACGGAAGAAGTTACGACAGCCTCAATGGTTACGGCGCGATAATGGCGAAAAAACACTCGAAGCGTTTACAAAAAGCGTCAAAGGCAAAGTTGCCTAGCACAAAAACTCGCAGGAATATACTGGCTGATCAAAGACAGGCTTTGAAAAAAATATCTGAACAGACGGAAGGAATTCAATATGAACCTAACTGTGGCTTTGAGGTGGATATCGACGACCTAGAGAGTAGTGTTGTTGAAGACGTTCTCAACAACAGTACGCAGAATACTTCGCCATTGCCAGACGTTTCAAACTTCGTATTCTTCGACTTGGAAACTTCGGGCCTTCAAAAATCAACAGACATTCTGCAGATTGCTGCTAAGTGCGGCGAATACACATTTTGCGAATATGCGAATCCTTCTCAACCAATTACACCTTTCGCAACGGCCATCACGGGTTTGAGAAATGTGGCTGGAAAGTTATTTTTATATGACAAGAGAGTTCAGTCGATTCCCATTCAGGAAGTGCTCCATAAATTCAAAGATTGGCTAGTTGTGTTGAAACCGTGCGTTCTTGTTGCGCATAATGCAAGATTCGATACTCCACGCTTACTCCAAGCGATCAAAGATAATTCGATGACAGAGGATGTCAAAAATCTTATCGTCGCATTCGGAGACACTCTCCCCGCTCTAAGGAAACTTCATCCTCAAAGAAAAGGTCCTGGAATGTTTAAACTTTCCACTCTCGCGTAGATCTACTATACATTGAAACGACTACAAGTTTTCACGAGGCATCATACGATGTGGATATACTTGAAAAAATCGCTTCCACTATTCCGAAATAAAATTTAATTGCAAATAGCAAATCTTTCACGAAATGCTTTGTAGAAGCTCGACTGCTAAGGACAGCAGTACTCGAATGATCCTTGAATGGTTTTAAAAGTGTTATTTCTGCGGGGATGATAAAAAAATAGCGAGTTCAGGGGTTGATCATGCTAAATTACAAAAAATTTACACAGAAAGTGGAAGAGAGGGTATCATAGAATTGTTGTCGGCTAACCAAACAGACAAAAAACCTCGTATCACAAAAGACAAGAAAATTTTAAGGGAGTTTTTCATATTTCTAGAGACGAACCATAGCCCATCAGGTGTTCAGTCGAAAAGAGAAGAAAAAACGACATAAATGATATTTTAAAAAAATATTCGTCTATCAAAATATGTTACACTACGTTATACTATATAAAGGAGAAAAATATTATTTACATAAATAAGATTTATTTGTTACTAAATATCGTGTGTTCAAATAAAAAACATTGTTAATATTAAAAGATATATGAAAAGGTATACTATATACATACATATATATTCAAAGAATATATTTGCAATAACAAGTATGCTTGAATTTTCTTTCATCATTTCTTCACATTCCATTTTTTTGTCTGTCAGATTGATATGTGCGCTGTTCAAACTAAGCGCCTAGCCGTGCATACACTGTTGCCAGGTCGCCGTTCCGTTCCCCCTCCACGCGTTCGCTCGCTTGCAGTATATATCTTATAACACCAAAACCGTGATGCTTCTCAACGTCATATGTTTGAAACCAGATGGTAAACCAAGTGTAAATATCTGGGGTTCGGAATGATCAAACTCGTTTGAATTGCACAGATGCTTGGATGACGTTTTAAATAACATGTATGTCAAATTACGACCGATTCTTAATTCAACTATCCTTTGGGGGTACTTATTACCTTAAGTTTTCTTGGGAATTCTAATTTGTTCCTACTTTAAATTGTTTAAAAAGCGTTCTGCTGATACAATAAACAATTCTTTTCTTTAACCCTTCGAGGTCACACTCTCGACCTGTAACTTAGTTGGTCACATGGGGTCCGTGTGACCCCAGCCATGCTTAAACGACAGCCATGTTGATTCTATTGTCCCGAATGGCTTCTAAAAATTCAGGGTGTTAGTTTAAACCTTCTAGTATGTGGAATTCTTAGTATAATATTGTAATCGACATTTAAAATGGCGTATACAAATCAGGAAGGGATCAATGCGTGAAAAAGCCATTTTTCATTTTAAAAAATCATAACTTTTGCAATTCCCAATAATAAAAAAATTAGGGCATACATTGATATATGGTAGTTTAAGGGGTTACCCCCACTTGCGATTTTGAAAAAAATCGATTTTTTTTATTGCATTTTTTTAAAGTATAAGCATCTGAGAATATGTCCTGAAAATTTCAAGTCGATCCGAACAAAATTGACTGAGATATGAGCGTTGAAAGAGAAGAATCCGTTCTTCGTGTAAACTGAAATGGGAACTTTAAACGCGTTTTTCTCAAAATGGCATTTCTGAAGTCGGTGACCAAGATTACTCGAACACTAATGAACCGATCTTCTTGAAATTTTTCAGGCTTATTTAATACATAAAAATGTAGTCTTTAATCGTTCGATTTTTTCGTTAAAATCGAACCATTAACTTTGACTGTCCGCCATTTTGTGAATAATGAATATTTTTTTAAATCCTTCGATTAAAGACTAGTTTATACTTATATTTGACTAAATCCATTCGCATTTTTTTTTCAGATGATCCACCTCGCCGCAATGTTGGTCACCGCAAACCGTGTATATAAAAACATTATTTCATTGACGGCTATTTGCCACTAAACAATGTAATATTTTTCAATAAAAAAATTACTGAAAGTTCTTCAAGATGTGTTCTATAAGATGGTATATTGATCGATTAAAAAAGTTTTGTAGTTTGCTTTTAAAAAATTCATGAAAAAGCCCTTTTTTGCTTGCGCTACAAGTGGAGGTAAGGCCTTAAGGGAAAAAATAGCTTCATAGTGGGGGTTTAAAAAAGGTATTAATTTGGACATAAAAGGGCCCATTTCGGAGTAAAAAAATAGCACTAAAATCGTGAAAAATTAGCAATTTATTTGCAACAGTGGCTCGAAATATTATAACATCATAGTATAAACACAAAATATATGAAAGATAAAGGAAAAAAAATATTTATATATGTATAAAATACAAATTATTAAAAAATCGTAAATAAATCACGTTTGTCCCCCACAGTCGACACAGTTCAAAACTCTGTGCTTGTCGCATATTCTAAATGGTTTTATACTTTTCCAGGTAGTATTGTAATGAGTTTTAAATGACATGGACGGAAGTCGCAAAGAATTCGCATTTCGGAGTAATTCATACCCCCTTAAAAACTTTTAAAAAGTAAAAAAAAACGCCAAGTAATAAAAATCCCTCAAAATCGTTATCGCTTGTTTTACTATATAAAAAATTCTGATTTATCTCAAATATCTCAAACTATACTTTTCATTTAAGTTCACAAAATGGTTTTATGTTACTTCTTTAATGCAAATGTACAAAAAAAAGTGAAATCACTTTCATGAAATAGCCAAGCAAGTTTACTAGACATGTTGTACACAACATTTTTAAAGCTTAGGAATAATATTTTTGAAAATTTATAGTTTGAAAGAGTTTTAGCAAACCATTATAGCAAAAAAAATAATATCACCATTAGTTAAAAGTACAAAGTAGGTACCACACAAGTACACTGGAAATGCTGTGCAACGACTTGGCGTGCATGGTTAAGAAAAAAGCTCGGGAAGTCAGAGAATTTTCCGTTCCGCCCGCGCGCGAAAATAACTTCTGCGTCGATATATATATATATATATATATATATATATATATATATATATATATATATATATATAATTTTACATAATAACGTGGCATCGACTACCAGGGGTATTAGCAACATTTCAAATTATAACGTTCCATTAACTAGCAAGGCTATTAGCAATTATGTTCTACTGCCGCTCGCGCTAGTGTCATTCGTACAGTACGAAGCTACGTTATATTCGCTTAAAAAATAACTCGATAAATTGATTTTATATAATTATCTTGTATTATGCAAATAAAATAACATTACAAATGCCATATGGTCGAAGGATAGATCACTTATTTGAGCCGTACTCCACATAAATCTGGTTTTCACTTGCATAATAAATCGTGACGATTTATGTTTTGTTAACCCGAAAATTGACATGTTGGGATGACGAAATCCTTCGCCGAGCTTTTTTCTTAACCATGCACGCCAAGTCGTTGCACAGCATTTCCAGTGTACTTGTGTGGTACCTACTTTGTACTTTTAACTAATGGTGATATTATTTTTTTTGCTATAATGGTTTGCTAAAACTCTTTCAAACTATAAATTTTCAAAAATATTATTCCTAAGCTTTAAAAATGTTGTGTACAACATGTCTAGTAAACTTGCTTGGCTATTTCATGAAAGTGATTTCACTTTTTTTTGTACATTTGCATTAAAGAAGTAACATAAAACCATTTTGTGAACTTAAATGAAAAGTATAGTTTGAGATATTTGAGATAAATCAGAATTTTTTATATAGTAAAACAAGCGATAACGATTTTGAGGGATTTTTATTACTTGGCGTTTTTTTTTACTTTTTAAAAGTTTTTAAGGGGGATTTCATATCTTTTTGGAAGGGGAATTTCAATATATCTGTTCAAACTAGACGTCTGCGATTTCATATTCGTATTGAACAGGGAAAAGTATTTCAAGATATTTGAATCAGTCGGAGCCTAGGAAATGGCATCCACAGCATAATTTTCATTCTAAATCTTTTCATCTTTTTAATGTAATTCCTTTTACAGAGGCCCATATTTTGTGAGGGCATTAGGAGCGCCCTTCTGGATCATTGCTACATTATAGTGGCACTTATTAAAAATGATATCTAACGATGAAATGACAAAGTTCATGCATATTTGTAGATTTAGGCATTTTTACATTTCTCTGAGAAGTCGCAGCTACACAAATTCTTCTATGTTGACAACGTGTCATCTCAATGAAGCGCCGTATAAATGAAACGATTTTCAGAGTCTTAATTTTTTGTTAAAATCGGTAACATGGCTTCAAATTTTACCAGTAAATTGGGATTGTATTTTTACTCGTTTATAGACAAAAATTAGTTAATTGTTGAATATTCGAGTTCGTGAAAGGAATGCCTTAAGATCTCAACGTATAATTTAAAAAATGAAATTAAATATACATTTTGGAAAATCTTTCCACTGCAATGTTACTGCTTAATGTTTGATATTTTAATATACCATTTCCATGTTTATTTGGGTTTGTTTGTTGCAGCAGGAGAAAATCTACAAAAATATAAAATTTTGAAAATCCAGCACGAGTTGCATTCTTTTATTTGCGTGTTAAACGAATATCAGGAAAACCCATCAGTCAATATCAGAAGTACCCATTTACATTTTTCATGTGACGGATCAAGAGAAAATTAATATTTTTGTTCTTCGGTACCTCAAACTCAAAGAATCTCATCACCGGAGTCAACAAAACTTTCTGTAGAGATGCGACGAAACATCGCTCACACCAGAATTGGGCGTAATTCTATTTATAAATACGAATACGAATTTATTTACATCGTGATTTTCATGTGAATATAAATACAAATTTATTCATACTTCACTTATTGTAAATACAAATACAAATAAATTCGTATTCACAAGTGTGAATACGAATTTATTTATATTCACATGCATGCATACAAATACAATTGTATTCACAAATATTCTGAACATACAAATAAATTCACAGAACAAATTGTGAATATTCACAAAAAATGTGAATATTTACAAGAAATCCTGTGAATTAAAAAAATTCACATCAAAATCTGTTAATGCGAATGTATTCACAAAAAATTGGAAATACAAAAAAATTCACAAAATAAGTTGATTTTTTTCGTATTTAAGATAAATTAAAATCAAATTCACAATGATTAGATTAAAATTTACACCAACCGTGAGTTCTTACGTATTTTGAGAGAAAACATTGCGTCGAGGCAAAGAAATTTTTGCAAAAAAAGTTGTGAGTTTTAAATATTACATTATAAATATGAAATTTGAGTTGTGAATTTCCTCAAGTTGAAGAAAATTAAAATCGAATTCACGACAATTATATGAAAATTTACACCACAAGTGAGTTCTTACGTATTTTGAGAGAAAACATTGTGTTGAGGCAAAGAAATTTTCGCACAAAAAGTTTTGTGCAAAAATTTCTTTGCCTCAAGGCAATGTTTTCTCTCAAAATATGTACGAACTCACTTTTGGTGCAAATTTTAATCTAATCATTGTGAATTTGATTTTAATTTGTCTTAAATACGAAAAAATTCACAATTAATTTTGTGAATTTTTTTGTATTTACAATTTTTTGTGAATACATTTGCATTCACAGATTTTGATGTGAATTTATTTGTATGTTCAGAATATTTGTGACGATAATTGTATTTGTATGCATGCATGCGAATACAACTAAGTGAAGTATGAATAAATCACATGAAAATCAGGATGTAAATAAATTTGTATTCGTATTTATAAATAGAATTACGCCCAACTCTAGCTCACACACTGAACTAGACATCCATGGTGCTGGACTGACGAGTTTTCTATCGTGTTTCCGGGTGCCGCATCGTTGAAAGTTACCAACGATCCCAAATGTAATATTGAGCAGGCACTTGTCTGCTTTACTTGCGAGGCTATATGAATTCTTTTGCCTCTTTCCGACGCCTGAAATCATTTTTCATTTGTTGCGGGCAGCCCAACGGCATCCAGATTTTTGGAATCCTGTGCTGTTTAGCGTAAGGTAATTTTCATTGCCTATGGTTGATGCCAAATTCATCTTTGCAGCTTCTCGATACCTGAAACATTTTTTATTTCTTGCAATTTATCAATGTATCGAAAGCCAAAAATATTAATTGTGGTAGAAATACCACAATTCATATTTTTGGCTTTTTGCTCAATTTAGTGTATCGAATTGATTTTCGATATTATGAATATAAATCAACTGCGGCTAACCTGAGGAGTGGCTCATAGCTACTTTCCAAAATCAGAGAAGCATTACCGAGTGTCGCGTTGGGCTTCATTGTCATGGCGGTTCTCATCGTACCGCTGTAATTTACCAGAGTGGGATAGAGGTTCTTCGCTCTGCTGACCGACTCGCAGACCGCTATCGACAGTTCAATCCAGCGTGTTGAGATTCGCCATGTGCTTCGCAGTTTATTGGGCATCGCTGGTAATCAGGTCATATGGCTTTTTGAAGCTCGTATTTCTCATGCTTTCGTCAAACATCACCTAGCCCTAAACGTGCTTCGCATTATTCTTTGAGGTCGCAAATGCCTCCACCTCATGCTTGTCAGTGCTGTAGGTCACTGTGACTGCGACACGTGGGACGGCTCGAAGCTTGGAAATCTTGATACTTTCGACTCTTTTACCCATACCGCAAGACTCTTCCAATGGTCGCGAATAATTCTTCATATAATGAAAATACGAGGATCTTTGTATCGTACAAGGAAGGGAACTGATCTTTATTCTTTATCTTCACTTTCCAGTATCTGATTTTTTCTTACCTGTATCCGATGCTAGGCGATTTCGTGTGGGTGGCCTTTATTTCTCCGTTATCACGTAAGTCGATTGTTGCTGTGTCCATGTCAGAGAATTTCCTGAGGTCCGAATTTGCGATTTTGAAATGCCTTCGTCAAATTTATTTTGGCTCTGAAAAGAGCCGTTTGTTTTTTTTTGAGGTCACAACCGCCGTCAAATTAATATGGCCCTAAAAAGGGCCATTTCTTTTTTTTAAACTTTGCACTTTAACTTTTTTTAACTTTGCACAGCCTAACCCTATTTAAGGGTTAAGCTGTCAGATCACGGTAAACATTGAACCGAAAAAGTTAGTAGCAGGCGATGCTACTCGGAGGCGCTGCGTTCGCCCGGATGTGGCGCTCTCGCGGCTGCGCAGAGCCCCTCAAATGCGGATGTTGACAGGCAAATGTTAATCAACCCTAATAAGGGCGTATGTTTCATGTTTATGACATGGCCGAAAGACTTTATTCGATTCGGAAATCCCCCCGAGGGTGGAAAAATTTCTTGTCGTGAATTCGGTCGGAAATTCGGTGAATATTATGAGATCAAGGGGATTGAGTACACGGGTCGAAAAATGACCCAAACAAAATCGATAGGAAAAAATCACATTACATTGGTAAAATGTCATTAGATTTTCGATTTGTCGCCGCGTTTTCGCGTAATGTCGAATGAAAGTTAAAAGTCGTCTGCTAAAAGCCCATCTTACTGTATAAAGAGTCGCGGCGTGTCGTCAGTCAGTCAGTGGCGTCGAGATCGGTGGCGACGTTTGTGGCGTCGTTTTTTTTTTTTATTACTTGGCGTCAAGACGCTGCCGCGTCTCTTGATAAACTTGACAGAACATTTTTTTACCGTTCTCATATTCATACTCGCATTACGTAGAGTGATCCCACCCAATTTTTTTTTCAATACCACTTTTTAAGAAAAAATAAACGTGTCGGTCACATGGGGGTGAAAACGACCCCAGCGCCCGCCCAATTTTTTTGTATCGACTACCACGAAGAAACTGCTGTCAGAAACGTCCGACCCTAATCGGTACTTACAGAGGACACTTCAAAGCACCCTTACAAGACAGGCCAGCCCCCTTGGCCGTCTACAACTTATAGTAATTTTGGCTCAAACTCGCGCGTGGGGTCCCATGGACCCCATGTGCCCGCGAAGAGTTAATTGAAAGGTTTGCTCCCATTTAATGCTAGTTTAGAATAAAAATAGTAAATATGTCAACGTTAATCTTATTAATGTTGTAGACTGATTATACAGGTCTATAAAAATTTTACCTGAATGATAGCAAACAGCGCCGTACTAGAGTAAAGTAATTTGAAAATACCTCATACGTGTTTTTAATTTTTGTTAAGTGATAATGCATGCACTGTGTGGTATTTGGATGTGTTACAACTGACCCCCGGCCCTGTTACAACCGCGCCTAGTATGGGTACGGTTGTAACAGTGGCACATGTTTTACAAAACGAGCTTTATCTCATATTCTTTAAGGAGGGAGGTCTAGTAAGAATTTTCAAAAAATCGATTTTTTTCTTCATTTTCTAAAAGTATAATATCTTACGAGTATTTTCCGACTAATTGAATGTAGATCAGACCATTATTCGCCGAAATACATAACTTTGAAGGACGCCGTGTTTGAGCCATATAAAGTAAACAGTTAGCAAACAAACTCGTTTTTCTCAAAACCATGTTTTCGAAATCTGTGATCAATGTAACTCGAGAACGACTTTACCGATCGGGTTGAAATTTATATCACTTCTTCTATACATAGTTTTCCTCCGGATGAACGAGGGATTTTTTTTGGACAATTATTTTGTTTTTTATAGTCAATTTTTGTAAGTGAAATTTTGGTCAAAACAACACTTTTGACTTTCAACGTCCGCCATTTTGTGAAAAATGGAAAGTTTTTCAAACCCTTCGTTCAACCGGAGCATTATATCATTAACTAAAGATTCCCCCCTGTTTTGTTGGTTTCAGATAATCCGTCACAGCGTGAGAGTGATCACCGCAAAACCTGTTTTTTTCGCAGCGTCCTCGGCCATTGATACGTATCGGTTTGTTTTGAAACATATTTCTTTAAAAAAATTATAATGTTTACATTAAATATATATTTTTTAAACGGAAGAACTTTTGTTGTAAATTATTTTATCGTTTGACCGAAAAAAAGTCGGAAAAAGGCCTTTTTTTTAACGTTCCAACTAGACCTCACTCCTTAAGGGATGGGCGCCTAATTGTGATTTCGATTTGAAGGCAGATGTCCAGTCTTCAATGTAAAGCATTTTATTTGCACGTCTTATACCATAATTGCAACGTTACGGGCGCTCAACGGAAAAGTGTTACAACCGTACCCAGTCCGGCGATAAAAGAAAAAATCGTGCAAATTCGCGCTGTCCAGCGGAGCTGTAGAGTCGACGACGTCGATGTCAAGCCAAAAATATCCGTGGCGCGCGCGGAAACATGTCAAGGGTGAAGAAACAGAGATAAACACACACACGCGCGCCTATATGTTGGCCGTAACTTGGTGCTTGGTCTTTGGGTGTTCGTCCGCGCGAATCCTCCGTCGCGGTTTGCACATATGTACACCGACCAAACCGCGAGTTGATCCAATTTTGGACCGTTCAATCAGTTCTGTTGGATCTACGAGTACATGAACGAGAAAAATGGCGCGCTAGAGTTGCCAAAAAAGCGAGACAAACGCGCGGTTGCGATATAGAGATTAGGATACGTATAACGATGCCCGTTAATCCGGTGTCTCGTACACTAAATGCAATTAGAGACCGAACACGCGTTTCTATTTTTGAACGTCTGTCACGTCGCTTCTGGCCGGACGCGAATATGGTGCGTTCGATATTGTTCACAAATCGATCAATTCTATTCATATCACACAAAAATAAAATAGAAAACATTTGTCGTTATCATTCCTGCTGCTAGAGGAAACGCGCAAACAATACCAGTAATTTGTTTTCGAATTGGAACTGTGGGGAAGAAATATATAAAGGGGTTAGGCTACTGTGAAACAGTCGACACTCGATCGTCGCTTGAGACAACCCAAATTGAAGAGGAAGAGCCAACATATGGTGCAGGAATTGCGGATTGAACGTGAACTAATGATTACGATAGAACTGCTGGTAAAACTTCGAGGGGTTATATATAGCTAAAATTTTCGAAAAATCGAGTTTATTTTATTTTATTTTCGTAATGTAGATATATTTAAGTACAGCTGCAGAAAATTTCTTGTCAATCCGGCGAATATTCTCGAAGTTACACGCACATTTGTAATTACGTGTCAGAGCGTTCGAAAGTGCTTTTGAAACTTTAAACACGTTTTTCTCAAAACTGGGTTTTTAAAGGGGGAGGGTAAGGTATGTACATGTTTTTGCATTTTTTAAAAATCAATGCGTAATATCTCAAGAACATTGTGTGAAAATTTCAAGTCGATCGGAGCAAATTTGACGAAGTTATGAGTATTTGAGCGTCCGTTGCTCCAGGCGCACGACAGTAAAGAAGGAAGAGTTTTGCGTAGACAAATGCAAAAAGATGCCCTAGATCATGTTGATGGAAGCTTTTTGCTCTACGGACCTGGCATCGACGACTCTGTGTGAGTATAAGAAAATGATCAAGTTTTATTTTGAATTTTTCAGTGTGCAAAACTTTAAAGCGTTTTTCTGAAACTTATCATGTTTGAAGTCCGTGTACGCCATAACTCAAAATCTACTGGACCAATCGTTTTGAAATTTTGCACAGTACTTCTTCACATAATTCACCAGGTATTGTCGGGAGCTTTTTTTTTTTTTTTTTTTAAATAATTATTAATGTTACAACAACAAATTAGCCGATTCCTTAAAAATTAAAAAAACGGCTTTTTTCAGCGAATTAACCTTACCTCGCCCTTAAGGTCAGTGAGCAAGATTTCTCGGATACGGCTGAACCGATCAGTCTCAAATTTTAACACAATCTTTTCAAGTATATTTTTTTAGTAATTAATCCAAGGTTTTTTCTCACCGATAAATATTTTCCATTTTATAAACAATTTAAGACCTACATTTTTTTCAAAAATCGATTTTTTTTTGAGAAGCCGCATTTTGTCAAAAATTATTATTGTGCTTATTCCTTTGATCAAATATAAGATAATCCATTATATTAACGAAATATTTTTGGTTTTTTCATTTTAGATTATCCAGTCCAGTATATCGTGCTCACCGCAAGACGCCTTTTTTAGAGGTGCTCCCGGAGATCAGCTATAGCAGCTTTCAAAATAATTATTTTTACAAATAAATTTTTTTTAAATAAGTTAAAAGTTACCATACTGTGTGTACACATTTTTACGTTAATAGATATAAAGGTCTTCTAAAGAAAAATTCTTGAAAAATCGATCTTTTTGAGCCTCCTGATTGTATATAACCCCTTAAGGGGGGGGGGGGGGGACACCTTGAGGCGAGGAAAAAATTTGATGATTTGGATAATTTGTTTTTTAAAGCAAAAGTTTCTTTACCATTTTTGAAACTTAGGATATGTTTTGTTACGACTTTCGGCTGTGGCATGGTTTTTTAAATTTATTGATTAATCTCTAAAAATAGCAAAGGTATGGCACGGTCCTCTAAACTGCATTTTCAAAACTGGCGTGACGTTTAGCTAAAAAACTAATCGACAGATTCTGATGAACTTTGGTCTAAATCTTTCTAACCTTATTCTCTAAAACATGACCCCTTATATTTTTGAAAATTTAAAAAGATTTTTTTTTATTGCAAAATGTAGCCATTTTTCAGAAGATTCAATCTTTTTGTTCCAAAGTATACCATTTCATCAATTTTCAACATTTCTTACTTTTTCTTGGTTCACATTCTGCGTATAGAGTGTTAATGAAAAAAAAAACATCGTTCATTCTTTTCAGATTAATCCCGGCGACGCTACGTGTCACGCCGTCTGACAACATTCGCCGAATCCCGTTAAGAAGACTGTGCCAAAGCTCCCCCATTTTTAAACATTAATAAAAAAAAAAGAATACCATGCAACAGCCAAAAGTAGTAACAAAATATATCCTAAATCTCGAAAGTCGCGAAGAAATCTTTCCTTTAAAAAAAAATCATGAAAATCAGCAATTTTTTTTCTCGCATGAAGGTACCTCCCACCTTAAAAGCGGTTTTCTCGACACTATTTTTTTTAAATGGTGTACACGGTTTCTCGACAACTCATGAACGCATTGCCTCGAATTTTTGTACACTTGTTCAGTGTAATAGTAGTTTAGTCTTGACCGACGTTTTTCTTCCTAACTTTTTTTTTCATTAGTTATTCACAATAATGATGTCACTTTTCGTTGAACAATGGAGAAAAAAAAATTACAGAATTTTTTTCTCATGATTGAAACAGGATAAGAAAAAAAAAGCTCGGTCAAATCTTAGCCAAAAGTATCTATTTTTAAAAACTCGTTTGTGTTGTTCCCGATCAACCGGGTGGCAAAAATCAAGTAAGCCGTTGAGCCCCTTACGTTTAAAGGTCCTTTCCGAGATTGTTTATAACTATTTTAAATATTCATATTTTTAATGCAATTTGGTCCACAACTTTGTACATACAAATAAATGTCCAAACGATTTTGCAATCATCTAACTCATTCCTTGAGAATGACTTTTTATAAATAACCCTGATTTTCGGGTCGTCGCAGTAACCTGACACCTTAAATGAGGAATAAAGAGATAAACGAAGGGACCGTTTGAGAGGAAGTATCGCAATAGTTTCTTATTGCCAAGGTAAGCCAATATCAGATTATTAAGTTTCGTAATGCCTTCTAATCGTCCTATAGATTTATATCCTGGCAGCTGACTGCGAGGGAGAGAGACGGCGAGAGAGAAAGAGCTAATGCGCTCTAATCTTCGTGCAGCGATACTTGCCCGTTGTAAAATTTACGGAACACGTGTTGTTCACGTGTGCATATAGGCACGAGATATACGGGTATTGCATGTTGTGCATCGCAAATTTATTGCGTACATACTGGTGTCTGTATGACCAAGTCCATGTCGATAAACATATATATATCACCACCACCACCCCCCCGCGAATTACCCCCCCCCCCCAATCCCCCGAAAAAACGTATCACTGCTCCGAATATCGGCCACGCCTAACGCTGTTTAAGGCCTTAGGCCATAGTAACGGGTATAAAATCATGTGCGAATTTAACCATTTTTTTTTCGAAAAAAAAAAAAAAAAATTCTAACAGCTTTATATTCATATTAAATAGATGTGTAATTAATTTTATGAGTGAATCACTTTTTCATACAAAAAAAAATTGTTAAATTCGCACATGATTTTATACCGGTTACTGTGACCTAAGGCCTTAAGGGGGTCCTCTAGTGTGTCAGATCAAAAGAAGAGAAAACGGCCTTGCTTGACTTCTTTGAAGAAGAGAAAGGTGTACTCTATGGTCCAGGCATAGCAGATTGATGGTGAGACCATTTTTTTATTATGAATTATAAACAACAACTTTCAAACGCGTTTTTCTCAAAACACGATTTCTTCAAACTGTTGCCATGACATCTCAAAAAACTATTTGATTCATTCTGCTCAAATTTATACGGCATCGTTAGTACATATATAAGTACAAGTTGAACTAAAATAATTAAGATTGCTTCGTTAGTTTTCTTTTTATCAGCTATATAGACCCCCCAAAAAATACGAAAAATTGAATTTTTTTTCTAAAGTGTAAAAAAAAATTCTCATGATTAAAATTGCGTTTGGTTTTTTTTATTTCAGATAAGCAGAACGGCCGGAACCATGGCAGCCGTGGAGCACCTCTTTTTATATGTGTTCCTGTTGGGCGGTGTATCTCCGACTATATTCTATATAATGATTTCAAAAAATGCACAAAGTTTGTTGAAATGTTAATAAAATTGATATACAATTTATAAATTATTTTATTTTAATGGTTTGTCAAAAAAAATTCCTCAAAAAAGCATTAAAAAACGGCCTGCACACTAGACGACCCCGTTAACTCAAAGGACCGCCGGAACCGATCCCCCATCGCCCATTGGCTTGACGTTCGCATCGTTGAAAGGTGACGAAAATTCACTTTGTTAATTACTTTCATTATTATCCAAAATCTTTTTTTTGCAGGATTACGTTGTAGATCGCTAGATAAGAAGCCGAAAAAATGTTTTCGCGACTCTCGTAGCTTAAATCGTCCAAAAGAAATTGGAGATTAAAAAAAATCGTTTTCGTTGCGTTCCGACGATGCAAACTTGAACGTTATGAACGCTAATCCATCAGTGTCGGTTTGATAAATAACGTTTCATATATATATGTGTATAAAGATACATATTTTTTTTGTTTATGCATTTATTCCTTCATTAGACCGTCTGTACATACATACACAGACGTACACAACTTCATTTATTCCTTTGCATATTCATTAGTTTATTTACTTTTAGGGCATTAGAGCGCCACTAAAAAAAGTAATAGGGAAAATATGCATTCCAAAAAGTTTTTGTTTATTCATTAAAAACCATAATTAGGTTTGGGTTTGAATTGGCAAAAATAAATAAATTAAATAAGAATATTTGTGTTCGATGACTCGATTTATTTTTTGTCAGAGACTTTCCAAGCCAAAAAAATAATACGACAGGAGATGAACAGCTGGGATTCATATTCACTTAGAAAAAGCTCCGAAGTATAATAATACTTCGAGAAACATCGGTCCAATGTGATATCAATCGCTTTCGGCGACGTTAAGTGAATTTTTAAAAGTCTTCAGTGTTGGACCACAACATGCTATAGAGAGCAGGAAAGAAAAACAGGAAAACGGCGATTGTGCCCGTTTGTCGCGGTTTTACCCAAAGTAAAATCTATATAAAGGACGTTATATATATGAGGTATTCCACGTCAATCCGGTGGAGTTTTCCCCTGACCCCCACCAATTCGATTAATTTTTTTTATCTGATTCAATTGACTCTAAAAGACACCATCATTTTTTTACATTTTTCGAAACATTCCTTGGTAAAAAAAAAATTCTCCGAAAAAACGCCCCGATTTAAAGATCTGCGAAAATTCCCAAAAATGCGTGTTTATATGTAAAAATTTTCGAGCTATCACCCGCAGTGGAAGTATGATTTTTTCTGTGCTTTCTGAGCGATTAACGTTAAAAAAAAATTCGAAAAATTCAAGAACCGCTTACTTCGGGCGGATACTTAAATATTTTGATACCCACAATGAATTTTTTTGACCATTGTTGAGTAACCAAATCACAATCATGGACCTTGAACAGTTAGCAGTCAATTTTTGGATTTTTTTACGGTAATCGCTCAGAAAGTACAGAAAAAATCATAATTCCACTGCGAGTGATAGCTTGAAAATTTTTACACATAATCACGCATTTTTAGGAATTTTTTCAGATTTAAAAAACGGTGCGTTCTTTTCGGAGAATTTTTTTTACTAGTGGTTATTTCTAAAAATGTAAAAAAAAATTAGGGGGTCTTTTAGAGTCGTTGGAATCAGATTAAAAAAAAAATAAATCGCATTGGTGGGGGTCAGGGAAAAAGTCCACCGGATTCACGTGGAATACCTCATATATATATATATATATATATATAGGGCGGCTCGAATGGGAAAACGAAGCGTGTACGTTACTACATTTTCAAAAGCCTTCGCAACAGGCTGCTTAAACCGTGAGTCTACATACAAATCAGTATGTGTATGGGTGTGAGTGTAAAAGAGTAATCACAAAGATCTGGAGCTCGACTGCAAATAAATGTTCCTGTCTCTGTTTTCGAACTCATCCCGAATCAAACGCTGCGCTGGCGCTCGACTTTGGAAACATTTCTCGTCGATTTATCGCCTATCAAATTTCCGCACCACCAAAACGCTCAGAGAAGAAATACATTCGGCATAAATGTAGACCAAGCTTCGAATTTCCAGTTGAGTGTGTATATTTTTTACATGATTGCTTCAACTGTATTTATTAATATTCAATACAATTAGGCCACAACTCTTGAGAGTGAATATGCCACGCCTAAAGACAGTTGCAATTGTTGAGCCGCTCGATTGTTCAAGGACAATTGAAAAATACGATTTTTATTTATTTTTATAGCCGAGGGTCATACATTTAGTTTACAACAAAGTTTTTGTAAACACTTTAAAACTGAACGAGTTGTGACGATTTTTATGACGGGTCTTTATGAATGTTAATCCATTCACCAATAACAAATTATGAAAGCTGTTTTTTTTTTTCGATTTAAAATCGAACTTCTTTTCTACAGCTTGCCATTATCGTAATTTTCAAAGTGACAAACAGTATCAGATCATACGAAAGGTTTATCATTATACTAAAAGTACTATTAAATTTTTTTATCTCAGATTATCCTAGTTACCAGAACCACCTGCACTGGTTGACCAGGCAGCAACGGCGGCACTTTGTTTAAATAATAATAACTCCATTGTTTATCAATAGTTAGCAATAAAAAAATAACTCATACTTGGCAAGACTATGTATCAATTGGGTGTAAAATCTCGACCTCGTCATCCCAATACTACTACATTAAAAAAAATTGAAATTCGGGCTTTTTTTGGGTCCCTAACTTATGCAGGCTCGTTGAAGGCTTGCCATACAGCTTGGTACGTATGGGAGCGCCAAACGAGAAGAAAAGCAGAATATCAGTAGGTTACAATTAATTGCACTACAATTATGATACGAATGACTGTCAAATTTTCCAAAAAGATTCTTTCATGCATAAATCACCCGCACAAAAAATCTAAAACATGCTGTTTCATTTCCAGAACAATACGAGGTTGGAGAAAAAACGAATGCTGATTTTCCGAGCGCGCATGAGAAATTTTCTACAGGCGGAAGAATAGTCATAAAATTCGAATGGTCACTCGACAAGGAAAAAATACCGGAAAATGTCTGGCGAGCAGCGCGACTCTCACGAACAATTTTTCCCCTTCGATTCTCGAGAAAACCTTCCGCTCGACCGACTCTATTTATAGATATAATAACGTCTAATTATAAAGCGGGGCTTTTTGTAGGGGTCGGCGGAGCTCTTCCTACACGTTTTACATGTGTTACGCGTACATTGGCAACGTATCCGTCCCGAGATATTTTTTCACGTATTCACACGATCCGAGCGTATGTCCGAAATTTGCACTTTCGATTAACAGCAATAAACATCGAGTTATTAGTTTTTCCAGTATGCTCGTCGTTTTCCCAGAATCTATCGCGAGCCGAGACACTTGGACGCGTATTGCAATTAAGGTTGTTATGGGGTTAAGTCAACATGTTACCACTGAGCTTAAATTTTTTCTGGACCTTTATAACCTCTTTGCTCATCATCCTGTGCAGTTTCAATACGATACACAGTACCGTTTTTTAGAAGAAAAAAAACGGCAATTTATTATTAATGTTATTGATAGTGAATTTGTGCGAAAATCAAGCACAGAATCATGGCAACGTCGTAGACGACACAAATGCTACCTATCTTATCGGCATTCGGTTATTATGCCCGGGAACCTCAAACTACTCGGTCAGGATAATTAACAACGAATATTATTGGTATTTATTCTCTTAATTAGTAATAATTACTTAATATTAATTTTATAAGTATGTTCAGAAATTATACATTTCTGGACATTTTTAGGCAAATACAAAATAACGCGATTTTTTTTGTCGTACATACATTTTTTTCGAATATCGGAAAAATATTAAAGTTTTTAATTTCTTCGAGATTATTGATAGCTTTAGTACACACTTTTGCATTCCAGCGGAATTTTTTTTTTACTCGGACCAATATTCATTTTTGACAGCTCCTCGGGCCGATATTGAGGTTACGAACGGGGCGCATACGAGGGTGGGGTGAAAAGTTTTCGGCCTGACAAAGAAAAACGATGTTTTAAAAATTTTTTTGCTTTATTTTTCAACATAATCTCCATCAACACTGATACATTTCTCATAACGGTGTTCTAATTTAGATATACCAGTTTTAAACGTAGATTCGTCAAGCTCCTCAAAATACTGATTTACAGCTTCGATAACTTCTTCGTTGCTCTTAAATCTTTTTTCGCCAAGCCATTTTTTGAGGTTAGGAAACAGGTAATAGTCGCTGGGGGCTAAGTCTGGAGAGTAGGGAGGATGCGGCATCAATTCAAACTTCAATTCGTGGATTTTGGCCATGGCAACAATCGACGAATGCGCTGGTGCGTTATCGTGATGAAACAAAACTTTTTTCTTCGCCAAATGAGGTCGTTTAATTTGCAACCTCGTGCTTCAAACGTTGCAATAACTCTGCGTAGTATTGACCAGTGATAGTCTTACCCTTTTCAAGGTAATCAATGTATATAATTCCTCTCGCATCCCAAAAAACAGTAGCCATAACCTTGTTTGCCGATAAAATTGTTTTTGCCTTCTTTGGGGTTGGTTTCCCTTTTCCAACCCACTGTTTTGACTGTTCTTTATTTTCAGGAGTGTAGTGGTGGACCCATGTCTCATCAACAGTTATGAATCGACGCGAAAATTCTTTTGGATTACGCCTATACAGCGCCAAATTGTCGGTAGAAATGGTTTTTCGAAGCAGTTTTTGGTCGAGCGTTAGCAAACGCGGCACCCACCTTGCACACAGCTTTTCCATGTTCAAATGGTTGTGCAAAATATTTCGCACACGTTCAGCTGACATCCTACAGGTCTCAGCTATCTCATGCACTTTCAACCTGCGGTCTTCCAACACTATTTTATGGATTTTTTCAATCATCTCTGAAGTTGTGACTTCAACGGGCCGTCCTGAGCGAGGCTCGTCAGAGGTGCTCACACGACCCATTTTAAATTCAGAAACCCACTGCTTAATAGTTGAATATGATGGGGAGGAGTCTCCTAGTGCTGAATCCATATCTTATTTTATTTGTTTTGGTGTAAAACCTTTCAAATGGAAGTATTTGATGACAGCACGTTTTTCCAATTTTTCCATTTTTACGAAAACAACGGAAGCGTCTCGCGCAATGTGCTCTCAAACGCAAACTAACGTAGCGATTGGGCTGAAACTGTGCATACAAGCTCGGTAGGAATGGTACTGTAGGACGCCGCTCCAAAACTAGACCTAGTGGCACCATCTTTTGGTCAGGCCGGAAACTTTTCACCCCACCCTCGTATGTCTCTAGCTTCGCGACACTTCTGCCAACCTGGGCATTATGATATACCACGATTTACGACGTTGCCAATTCGTTTCGCGTTAAGGAGTTTCGGTGCAAAAGTTAACATGTTAAGAACTTGATCAAATTTGGTGATAATGTTCTTCAACATTAAGTGCGAAAACACATTTTTTTCAAAATTTTCTTCTACTTAGCTATTGAGTAATTAAGCATTAAAGCAGATTTCTTATGCCCGCAATGTACACCTATATATATGGAAACGCTATGCTTATACACGTGAACTTTAGTGTTAACTTACTCGATAATTGTGCAGAAGAAAAATCGGAAAAAATTTGTATTGTCAAATTTGGCACTAAGGTATATGTTCACCAATTTTATAAAATTCTGAACTTTTTGAAATTTGTTATGTTTTCAACATGGTTTAGCATGGCAACATTGAATCGCCCGTACCGAACATCCTTAATTGAGCGAGAAAAATATATAGAAAATAATTATACAAAGTAATGCAAAGACTTAATGTAATCACCGAATGTTCAAAAATGCAAATTGTTACAAATAGACGTAGAAAAATAGTTCGAAAACGCACGTTTAAGGAGGTTGGAGCGTTAGCCACAATCCATGGTTAAATTTAATTTAAAAAAATACATGTTATTGTTTGGACTATACTGAGTCTTTACGAATTTTTTTAACTTCTTTCACCACCAAACACCAGAGATAAAAAATAGTTTAATGTGTGTAATTTATCGTGCGGTTTGATGAGCAAGACTTTCACACTAAACGTTGCCATTTTTTTTTGTTATATATCACCAAGATGAACCATTTCTAACAACGGGTTAACGCAAACTGAACCTTCGTAAATATTTAGAAAAAAAATCCTCATCTTGGCCATCGTAAACCATGGGCAAATAATCTCGTGACGTAAATACGAATGGGTATAATTATGAATTACTCAAAATTTCATTATGAATTGTATAAAACATTCGTTGTCGTAGTTTTTTCATAATAATCGTCGATAATGTTATACTTTTTCAAGTTGGTAGTAACACAAAAGTTTTTCTACTTATAATTATATTCTAAAATAATTCTACTTATAATTATTCTTCTACTTATAATTATTTTCTAAAATAATTATATATTTTAAAACATCAGCATATAGAGAATAAATCTGTACCTCGTATGCATTTTTTTGAGGTTCATTGAAGAAAAAAATGAATAAACCGTCATTCGACTCAACTGAATCGCTCCAACCTCCATAATATAACGATTATTTGAAAGCTGACAGTTGGTAACAGTCAATTGGCTCCGTACACAAGAATAGGTAGATAAAATTTCTATTTGGCCGATTTATTCTCATTAGAGATATACCACCTCAAGTTGCAAACAAAAAGTTTCCAAAAATGATAAAAAATAAAGATATAAAATCATCTAAAATATTTTAAATTGCAATAAAAATTCTTACTATAATAACAATCTCGCTTAAAATGAATGTAAATGCGTATGACATGCGTACGTATATCGCCGAATTACTACAAACTTTGTGGTGTTTGGATAGTCGGAAAAAAATACTTTGACAAATATCAAACGAAATTGCGACGCAAAAATAAGTGAAAATCTATCCGAAGCGGTGCGTTTGCGATCGAAAAACAAAAGCACATATCAGTGCGTCGCGAAAGACACACAAATATTATTCGACAAAATTCCCCTCCGTGTTTTATTGACGATTCAGCGCAGCATGTAGTGAAAAAATTTGATATAGCGACCCGAATAATCAGCGGGCTTATTCGCACGACATACAGCGGCATGAATAACGCTGAGTAGTGCACGGCCCGCGAGGAACTGCGAAAATTCGATATTGCTATTCCAGGGGAAAGAAGCAGGTGTCTCTTCGAACTTTGTGCGATCGATATTACCGCAGTTTAGATTCACTTTTTATTCGGTTGTGATATTCTTGCATTCGCAACGAGCTACCAATGTTCCCGGTGGGAAGAAAACGAAGAACGTAGGTATTGAAAAACATCAGTCTTAAGGGGTCTTCTCACTTTAGACGCTAAAAAAGCCTATCCCCGGGTTTATATTATTGATATTGATATAAAAGTTGTTACACTTAATAAATGCACTTTCGAAAGACATTTTTAAAAAATTTTAATTTTTAATTTTGTTGATAAAATATTCGAAATTACTAAACCGATCTTTATGAAATTTTAACCACATATTCTTCACAACTATAGCTATAGCGTATATCAAGGATTTTTTTTTTATTTCGGTATTTATTATTTTTTCTTTAAAAAAACGGTGAAAAAACACGTTTTTTTTGTTTTTTCGAAGAATGTCCGCCATTTTGTTATTTTTGCATATATAAAAAATCATATGATATGCGCTATAGCTATTAACATACTAAATCTAAAATCATTTGATTGTTTTTTATATATAATCATTTCGATTTAGATATTTACTATTTTTTCTTTAAAAAACGGCGAAAAAACGTTTTTTTTCCGAAAAATGTCCGCCATTTACCAGCGCAGACTTACAATTTTTTTAACCGCCATTTTCGTGTATAAATAGTGACTTAAATGAATAAATAAAATGTTTAATGTATTTCCAAAATGTATTTATTAAGTGTAACAACTTTTATATCAAATTATAATTTCTTAATATAATCCTATCTAAAAATTTATGAAAATAGTCTTTTTTAGCGTCTAAAGTGAAAAGACCCCTTAATATGTGACTTCAAATTTTCATTAAAAAGTCTTCATTACAAGTTTTCATTAAAAAGTTGGAACGCAACGGCAATTAATTCATTTCAATTGATAACATTTCTTTTCGACCAATTCAGGATACGAAAATCACTGGGATACTTTTACGTATTTTCATAAGAGATTTACGACCAACATTTGCAAAAAAAGCTTTCTGATATCAACAAAAATAGAGGAATAAAAAATTAAGAAAAAAACGTCGCATCGGCATTTCGATAAAGCGAATGTTCATTGCATTCCTGATGCAAACTTCAACATCATTAATCACACTACAATTATGTAGCGGATGATTCTGAAATTGTCCAAAAAGTTTTTGTCATACCTAAATTGCCAACGAGAAAAATCTAAAACGTTCCGTACCATTTTTTCATTGTCCTTTTTCTCATCATGTCTGAGTGTGAGAAAACATCCCGTAAGAACGCGTGCAAAGCTACCGCGAATTAAAAGAGTTATAATTCTTCCACAAGTTAGTGAATCGATCCCAAATTTTGCTTACACGCTTACAACAAACGAAGTAACAATGCGTCCAATTTTTATTATCTTGGCAGTACTTCTGCGAGAACACCATACATCTCGAAGCCATATGGATTAATACGGAATAGAATTAGACGATAGTACCAGAAAAAAAAGAAAAAATAATAATTTTCTACATTATTTCACATTATAATAGAAGTTACGATAGAATGACGCGCATAAAAATATTGCAACATAAAAGCGTCCTAATTCTTGACCAGGTCAGTGGATTGATTCGAAATTTTGCTTACAAGCCTAAAACAACCGAAGCAAATGCACCCGATTTGTATAGCGATCGTAACATTCCCCACGACTCCCACGCATTCCATAGCTCGTTCGGCACTCCCATAATTGTAGTATTGAGTCAAAGCTCCACCGTGACGGATGACCGGACGGACGTGACGAAGTCACGTGACCCAATGGCCAAGAAACCCCGAAACATCTACCCAAGCCACAATATTTGAGGAATTTCGAGAGTAAAATCAAAATGCTTGCAAATGATCGAAATTTATATATCCGAGAGATTAATTTAAGATGCATTAGGTGTCGAAAAATGAATGCGTTTCACAACATAACGTTGCAGATTTTCAATGTTCAAGTTAAACATTCATCCATTTAGTGATACACACGGCACCTCGTAAATACTAGTTACAGAGCTGGAGGGACTAACATAATACTTCGATTTTAACAAAAAAACTGAGCAAACCCTGATTATAGTGTTAGGAATGTCGTGTCCAAAAATTAAGTGCCTTCTCTACTTCGTTAATTAATAATGCTCGAAAAAAATATGTGAATTCTGAGCTCGAACGGTTTGTTTTCGGACATTAACGAAACTTGTAGGTTAAACGTTCCAACACCACGTTAAGGCGAGATATACATTTACGATTAGAAAATCGATTTATTTTTTTTTCTCTTTAAACCATAGAACTATATATGTAGAATATTTTCCTAAAGTTTAAAAGCGAAATTCGAAAACTTCAAACGTTACGTTTTGTATACTTAAATATACTATTAAAGTACACCTAATGTTTGATAATTGTGGAATAATTATTTCTTAGTTTAAAAAGCCCTTAATATTGCTTATTTTTGTCCTGTCTAAATGTATATCCCGCTTTAAATGGCTCTGCCGAGTGGGCCACTCACAGTCAAGCATCGACTGGCGGGTACTTCTAAATCGGCGGGTGTTTTGAACGTACATAGTATTACAGCATTTGAACTTTATAATAAAATGTATTTATTCGTCCGCTCGACATTTTCAACGTTTTCTCGACTTTGTCGACTCAAAAACTCTTTATAAAGCGTTGAACATTGAACGTTTTTCGCTGTGTAAGTAACCCGAAGCGGACAACGCTTTACACAGCAGAAACGGTCGCTGTTGCCAAGCCTATCGGTTATTTTTTCTTGAATAAAACCGCAACAGATCTTCTTTCAATTGCAAAAATGATAACTATTGATGTCATTTTCCGGCTTAGAAATATTTTTCAACAATATTGTGCATTGGATATTACCCAATAATGATTTATTTTTACATGGAATTTCATTCGCAACAAATTGGCAGCCTGTCGAAAACTCGTACTTTAATCCCTACCATTGCAGCCAAGGAACGGTATCGAAACTCCTCAATATCACGAAAAATTAAGACTACGCAGGTCAACCTAACCTCACAATTTTTCACACACAGTTTCCCCGTAGGAGGTTAAGTTTTCTACGAAAAACAAAGTATCCCACTGAGGAAAAAAAAACCAATGAAACAAAAAAATACATTGGTTGATCCAAATAAATATCTGATCACGGAGCGCCACCGATATATGACATTGTTACAATACTATAAAATATTGGGAAATGTGATTAATTTTAAAAACATATTATTTTATTTGAAAATCTCTTCTGTTCTCTTCATATCTCCATTATCCTTAAAATAAAACGATAATCTATTGAAATCATTCTATATACAATCTGTAGATGCATGGATGGAATAATCAAGCGATTGCTGCAACAATTTTTATTTCGTACAAAAATTTAATCAATAGAATGGATTTTTTTTTACCACATCAAAACGAATATGCCATTAGACGTAACATTTTCGTAATCCGTACAATATCAAAAGTGCAATATCATGCAACCAGTATGAGATAGAGACAAGTGTATTTCATGATTGAAATATCAACAATATGGATTCGAAATAATGGTATTTTTTGCCACATAGTACAGGTGCCATCTAGAGCGACGCATTTACACCCGTATTCATAGTCGTTCCTTAAGAAATAAGGCCTCCTTGTTCTTTGTTCTGAACAAAGGATAAGAAATAAGGATTCCTCAAGGTACATCGATGAATACGGGTCTTAGGCTCCGGTAGAAAAAAATATAATATTCGATGAAATAAATATTGATTGCAATCAAAAGGATATATTAATAATTGAAAGTAAATTTTTTTTAATCTTAATTAAAAAGTGAGCATTAAAATGATCATCCCCGATAATAGTGGAGAGAATATCAGATATCCAATGGAATATCCATGGAGAGAATATCAAATATTCAACTGATAAGAACAGATACTACTCTTTGATCTTAGCCACAGGCCAAGAAGCGAGAAACGAGCGCGCGTGCGGCTTCTAGCGGTTACTCCGAGAACTACGAGTTTCCTCACACCTATATTTTTTGTGACGCTCGGCCATGATTCGGTTGAATTTTTTCAACCAAATGCGCAAGAAACTAATTTTATTTTCGCATAATTTTTTAACAAATTCAGACATTTGCTTCATATTTTTCAATCAAAATAAAATATTGATATTTTAACGAATAATTTACTTAAAAATCATCATCGGATAGGGTGAAAAGAAATAAAATAACATATTTACTCAATAGAAATTTGATCTCAATCAAACGAGCGAAATTCAATTTTTCTTGTGTACTCGAATGAACAATATTCATGTTATGAATTAAAACGCTTTTTTGTTCGTTGCAGAAAATGCATTCAAAACCATATAATTTGTTCGCGATAATTTTTTAGATAGTTTCAATAATATATTGTTCTCGGCTAACAATATATCTTTAGAATGAAAAAAAAAACGTTCAATTTTATCATGTTATTAAAGTCACCAGTTTGTTTGGATTAATAAATCCGATTATTTACACCAACAATTTTCCAACTGAATCACCGAAATTTCATTCAATAACACCAATCATATTGGATCAATGATTATTTGTTCTCAGTGCAGGTCCCATAGAATTCACTGACTCAGAACTTGACGCTTTTCTTTTGCCCTAAATATTATTAACCTCCGAGAAATTTCTGTTCGAAACGTTCAGCCATCTCTCTCTCGCACTCATACGTCACGCGGTAAAGTTTCCACGTTCGCCTCAGAAATAAGAAAAGGCCAAGTCCGCGCCACACCCGCTTATCTATTTCCGGTGAGGCTGGAAAACCACGAGAGAAGGGCACGCGGCAACTTCGAATCCTCTCAAGCGCCGTTCTTTGAAAGCCTCGCCGATTCGGGCGGACAAACAAAACGCAATACGGCGCCGATGAGGAAATTGAGAATTTATGGGAAGTCGCGCGTAGGGCTCGTGAGGAGAAGACGCCTCGAACGATATATGTCATTCTGTAAAGTCGATCTACATTCGAAATGAATATTGCGATACGTTCGTACGTATGCAAATGTGTATATAAATATAATAAATACATTTAAAGTGACGAAAATCCATAGCATAAAATAAGAAATTAAAGAGCTACCACATAGATGTTGAAGGAAGAGACGAATGCCAACATTTTTCAAGGTAAGAACCAAGCTCTGTCGCACATCGCGACGTTTCGTAATATTTTGGTCGTCTCTTCGCAAAAACGTATATACGCCCCGCCGAGAAGCGTGAATGAGGCGTAAAATCATTCGTCGGCTGCCATCTAGCGGTCATTTTTCTGGCTTCGTTCCGACTTGTCTTTATATACACGCGCGCACAGATCCCTTCCGTCGATCATTCATACGCGAAGTATATCGATCGAGCAGCGTGGAAAAAACAGGCAACGCGCGTTTCTTCGATTGGTACAGACTTTACTTTGCGATGTGTGTATATATTTCTTTAGTTCCCACCACGATCTTACATACAGGTCTGGAAACTCCTAGGGTGGGGAGAGACTCAGATAATGAGGCAACACGGTCGTATATACAGGTCTGGGCGCTACGTTCAAAAATGCGTGACTCTAAGTGACGCCTCTATTTGCGCATTCCACCGCGGCGCTAGTGAAGGGGAGGCACTCTTGTTTATACCGCGTTTACGGGGCATGGCATGCACGTTGTGTGGTGACGGTCGTATGTACGTGTGGCCTAACCTCGTTTTGGCAGGGTGATTTCGAGTGTATCGTAGCCACGATTTTTATTCAATACGGAATAACAAAAGATGAAGTGTCTATATATTGCGATGCCGAAGCGGTGCATGATTCCGGGATGCAGAAGTGGATACATAAATAACCCAGAGCACGTCTCATTATTTTAAATTCCTAATGATGACTACTGATATTTTCTACGACTTTTCTACTACTACTACTAATGAAAGGAATGCGTGCTACACGTAAATTTCGAATGTTCTTCTTTTCCGTAAACGAAAAAAAAATGTAATTGGATTGAGCGATAGTTAAATCGGCATATCCATGTCAAAGACGATGAGTATCATTAACAAATGGCTCATCGCTCATATTTTCGGTTTATGCTTTTAGTTTTTGTGTTCGACTAATTATTTAGGATGTATTAATTTTTCATCACAGCCACGTGAAGGGAAAGACAATTCGCATACGCGCATACATCGCGCTCTGTCGCACATGCCTCCGAGATAGCAGCGCTCCACGCTTTTGCGGCCAATTCCGCAAAGAGAGGCGTCATATAGAGGCACGCTTTGGGGGGTATACGGAATATACGGGAGTGCCCAGCTCTGTATATACGACCGTGTGAGGCAAACAGGTAGTTCCCGCTTCTGCCACCCGCAGCGCTGGTAGGTAGAAGTTGGCCAATCAAACGCAGGTCCGAACAGCTGTGCAAAGGCGCAAATGTTTCGAAATAACCATAGTCTATTCGGTTTAGCTACGCTTTCTATAATTTCAATAGATACAGTAATAGAAAGTCCTCAGAAGGCGTAAGAAGTGTGGAAAAGTGTAACCATAACGAACACACCCAATATTTGTGAGAGCTATATAAATGGAAAATGATTAATTTTGTCACTCCTGAACCCCCGGACAGAATGAGAATTATTATTTCAGTAGACTGTATTTCTCGTATGTTCGAACTTCTGTAATAATTTTATTTGGTCTTTCGCCATTTGAGTAGATGGGGTATGAACAAATATGTGCGGTCAAAATTTTTGTTCCTTATAATTTATGTTTATTCTTAGTATATTGCATTGCTTGTTTGTATCTACAACTTTTATTCTTGCTTTTGCTTTTTTAACAATGTTAATAAGAATCTGAAAATAAACACAATGGAAGAGAAATAAAAAAAAATGAACGCATTGTGTATGTTTGAAAGGCACCGTTTTATAATTTAACGTTTTTATTGATTTGTCAGTTTAGCGAGTTTGTTGTATACAAAACATTGTTTTTGCCGTATTTGGTTTTGTTGATAGGCGAACTGGCGCATCCGCAATCGAATATAATAAAATATAGCAAAGGATAAGGCCGGGTCCACACTAAGCGGTTCTACCGGAGCGCTTCGGGTAGTTTAGATTTCTAGAAACGTTGTAAACACGTGTACTGACTGTCAGGAGGTTATTTTTCCATTTCCAAGACTACTTCTACTTGACAGCGCTTCCAGTGGATAAATGAGGACCTACGTTTTTGCCTCACTAACGACGACACTTTCCACTATGCAAAAACGCCGGAGTTTCCAGACGTGTATGTAAGACCGTGGTTCCAACCACGGTCTTACATACAGGTCTTGAAACGACGGCAGTGGGGAAAGTTTCCCTTAGCGTCCGGTTTTTGCTTCAATTTTCGGCCGCATGGTGCGCATAGGAGAGGGGGTGACGTGTGCAAAGAAGACAGCAGTATCATATGTCTCTGTGTTCCATACAGCGCATGCACTTTAGACCGTAATGTCTCGGTATACGGATTCTTTTTTTTGTAAGAAATGTCCGTTACACGGAAAGTAAACGAAAACACATGAATACATACATGCTCAAAAATATAACCAAACTTACTAGGTGCGCAACTAAGTTTCCGGGTTTTTTTTGCCAATAAAAAATCGAAAATTTCAAGACAAATACAAGAAATGGTTTATTCGAAGTATTGTCCCTCGCTATTTACACATTTTTGCCATCTTTCTGGCAATACATAAATACCGCGACGATAAAAAGACGCGTCTTTGGACTGAAACCATTCGTCCAACCAATTTTGTACTGCATCGTAATTGGCCAAGTGTAGCCCACCCAAGCCATGCGCCATCGACCGGAACAAGTGATAGTCTGAAGGGGCCAGGTCTGGCGAATACGGCGGGTGCGGTAGCCGATCCCATTTCAGTGTTTTTATGGTGTCCTGGACGATGGAACTGCGATGGCACGGAGCGTTGTCGTGCTGCAATATCACACGTTCGTGTCTCGTGTCCCATTCTGGCCGTTTTTCGTGCAATGCGTGATTCAAATTGATTAGTTGTTGTCGGTAGCGATGCCCATTGACAGTTTCGCCCGGTTTCAGCGGCTCATAGTCCACGATTCCTTTCTGGTCCCACCAAACGCAGAGCATTGTCTTTTTTCCGAAGCGATTTGGCCGTGCCCTCGATGTTTACGCTTTACCAAGTGAAAGCCAAGATTTTCTGCGTTTGGGATTCTCGAAATATATCCATTTTTCATCGCCAGTAACAATTCGATGCAGGAAACTCTTTCTGTTCTGCCGCAAAAGCAAAATTTCGGAAGTGGCTCTTCGATTTTCCATTTGTCTCACAGTCAACTCATGCGGCACCCATTTTCCTTCCTTGTGAATTTTTCCCATGGCGTGCAAACGTTTCGAAATACATTACCGAGTCACATTTAACGGCTCGGCAAGTTGATCTTCTGTTTGAGCGTCATCTTCATCCAATAACGCTTGCAGATCGGCGTCCGCAAATGTTTGCGGGCTTCCCGAATGCTCCTGGTTCCCATGTCTCAAAATCGCCACTTCTAAACGGCTTGAACCAATCTTCACACGTTGTTTTTGATGGTATATGTTCGCCGTAGGCCTCCTCAAATAACCGCCGTGCTTTAGCTGCTGTTTTTTTAGGTTGAAGGAGAAGAGCAATGCTTTCCGCAAATGCTGTTTATTTGGCACAAACTTTGACCTTTTCGAGGTTAGAAAAAAGGTCGTTGTATTGCGATATTTGTTTCTATTACAACTGGGTATTCTTAACAGATGTCCAAGCTATAAAGACACCCAATATCAGACCTATATGCCGACTACATGTGTCGCTCGCGTCATCCATGTATGAAACCCGGGAACTTAGTTGCGCACCTAGTATATTAACCGCGTGCAAAACTCAACTCCATTAAATTGTCAATAACAGTTGTTTAAGGTAATCCTATCGCTTCACACTAGTCATACCACTGATCATACTTGAAACTTTTACAATTCATATTTTTAACATATGCAGAAAAAATAATTTGTAATAACTAAAATTTTCCATGTGTAAACTGTTGAACGAATGTTTACATTTAGTTATAAAAATGAAAAAATAGTTATTCCAACGATTCGCGCAGTATTTGTAGGTTTGATATTTGCCAACATTGGTTCTATGTCCGTATCTTTTAACTCAACCAGGCAAGTTTAACCTCCATGCTTTTCAACGTCGATCTGTCAAAACAATATCAGCTGCGAAAATATAAAGCATTGTATTCGGACTACGACTGGTGAAAAGCGTGGAAAATTTGTGTCCGCGAAATATGTCGGTTAAAAATGAAATATGTGTGGAAATTCGAATGAGTGAGATGAGGTTAGGACTACAATCAGCTGGTGCCTTGCTGTCACGTCTCTTTATCGTAGCAAGTAGTAACAAATCCAATACCGGAAGTTCAAATTAAATTTGATATTACATAAAAATTAGGTCAATAAGCGTAATTTTTTCTAAGAGCATTGGATTACTACAAGTGTTAAGTATGTAAATCTGATTATTTTAAAGAATCTGACGGATTCCCACTACTATATACACTTTTGTAGCGATCGGAAATGGGGTTTTTGCATGTCGTCTCGGAATTCGTTCACAAAAATACGCAATTTTAATATTTGTTTCTCTGTAACTATGTCGATAACCGACCCTGAAATTTTACAGAGACGATTATTAATATATTTAGTGAAGCTCAAAAAAAAAATCCTATGGATTGAAGCCTGGCGATAGGATTACCCTAAGCATATCCAACTTTTTTTTATACGTGTAACCATTTTCAACTGTTATACGCGCATACACCTATTGGGATCTGTCATAGGGGCGGAGCCTAAAATCATGGCGGCGATAAGAGGATCGTCAAACGTAAACAGTCGTGAAGTTTAAGGCACATTTCTGTGATATTATGATAAGTATTAGTGCAATCTGTGACTGGGCCACAAGCCACTCGGGGTTTGTGGTAAAATTTCAAGAGAGGAAAAAAATCTGCAATAATTCTATTGCGTTGAAAACAGAAAAATACAACTTTTTCCTCTCCTAAAATTTTACCACAAACCCTATAGTTCTCGAATTACGGTAATTAAATCATCCGTTTTTTTTACCGGAAATAGGTGAAAGAAAAATATTTGAAAAAAGAATCTGAAAAAATGATCGCGAACTCAACGAAAACCAGAATTCAGGGTATTTTTCAAATTGTCCCTTAAAAAAAAATCAACATATCTTTAGAAAAAAACACCGCACGAAGCTTTAAAACGAAAAAGAAAATTGAAGCTTGAGCTTTCCCCTTTATGACTGCGGTCAAAGAAATTCATTTAAGAAAATTTGTCTGTAAACGAGGTCCACCAAAAAAGGAATAAATAAAGACGAAAAATGGTCGTTTTCGAAAAATGTTACTAATCGTAAAAAAAAGTATTTTTTTTTTAATACGGAATGAAGGTCAATTCCTCCCTTTCAAGATGCTGTTTATTAAATTCATTTATGTCAACTATCGGCGAAATGGCATTAACAATCGTTCCAGAACTTTTTTGAATTCTTGTCCGGAAACTTTTCATCGGTAGTGTGTATATATATACACACACACACACACACACACACACTGCCGGCCAAAAGTTTTTGGACACTTCAGATAATTGCATAACTTTCGACCACTATATAATTGCCAAATAATGTTAGAATAATATAATTCATTTTATTTATTGTTTTACCTAAATTCTATAGAGCTTCATAAGGTAAATGTCCCAATTATTGAACAGCTAAGGATCTGGGGGATTGAATTCGGTGAGAAAAAAATATAAAATTAAGAAAAAACCATCGCTTTCATGTTCAAATGATACTTTGATATTTTTACTTACGAAAAATCACCCTTTAAATTATTTTTAAATGATTTCAAATGAAAAAAAAGAATAACAATGTGAAGCATGCAAATGTCCCAATTATTGAACACTGGAAGTGCCTATGTCCCTAATATTGAACAGACATGTGCCAGTTATTGACACTCTCGGGAATTCTTTTTCCGTTCTGAAAATATTATTTTGGGTACAATATGAAGAAATAAAAGCAAAATCAAACACTTAAAGAATCTTTTATTAATTATGTGAAAATACAAAAATATATATTTAGCCTCTTTTGACAGGCTTTTGGTTCATTCGCATTTGGTTTATTTTTGCTTTTTAACTCGAACTTTATTTTATATTTCTTTTCAGCTTCCTCGTTTTTATGTTTTGTTTTTGTTTGATTTTGTCGCAGGTTGGCTCCCTGAAATATCGGAGAGCAAAAAATATTGATCATTACATTTGTATTTTTAGGTTACATTTAGGTTATATTTCCTTTTTATGTTTATTTCACGAAAATACAAATAAAAAATATATATGACGATCTTAGAGTTATTATTAAAAGAATAAAGGTAAGTTTATTCAGGAACTTACAGTTTTTGTTTGAATAAATACGATTCACACGATCTGTCACATGTGAACTGTCTCGATGTTTTGATAGGTTTAATGACGCTAACTTGGAGAATTAGAGTGTTCAATAATTGGGACACACTGCATTTTCTATTTCCCAATGATCGAATACCGTATTTCTTAACAAATAAGTAATTTAAAAAAAATTTAATCGTTATTTGTCAGAAATTTTCTGAGGAACCTGAAACGCCTTTAATTTTTGAGATGCGACAGTTTTTGAATTTTTTATGCCCTTACGCATGAAGCGGCGAGTCTTAGCAAAAACGATAAGCAGTTACCACGAGACGTCAAATCGGGTCACCGTTGCTGATTAAATAATTTTTTTCTCTATTAATTAAAGCTTTTTTGGCACAAGTAAGGTAACATTTCGATAGCTAAAAGTTCCATATATGTAATGAAATTTTTATAAATAAGTAAGTGCATGCAGGTGAATGAGAAATAATAAAAATACAAGATAGTGTTCAATAATTGGGACATTTACCTTATAATGAATTATATTATTCTAATATAATTTTGCAATTATCTGAAGTGTCCGAAAACTTTTGACCGGTGTATATATTGACGTATGATATTACAGCAATACATTTTAGTACCATATATGACAAAAACACTTTTTTCGTCTTCATCAGCAAGCAAACTTCTTGTCCATCCATACGATGATTCACGTAAAATCGGCATGGTTGAATCGAATACTGGCCAAAAATTGAACCCCGAGTGACAGTAACGCTTGAAAATTGAACTTCACTTACCGATTGTGGCGGCAGCGGCGAAGTGCGACTCTCGTACGATCTGTAGACGTTCGATGCATGATTGTTTCTTGCACCATTGAGCGAACCGTATCCAGGAGTGGCATTGTTGCTCACGTGATTCGGTCCGGAGGACACGGTATTCTGTAGGTCAGCCAATAATGCGTCTAGAAATAAAAAATGACAATTTTGATGGTTAATGAAAATTGATTTTTAAGAAAATGCTACCGATTTTTTTTTTCGTACAGATCGATGGAGATAAGTATATATTTATACATATATTAGGATGGGTAAAAGAATTTTTTTTTAGTGATTCGAACGATGACGTATCGGAAAATTCCATCCCGGTATTGTTTATTTTACGAAAGTTACAGCTATTAGAAAAATGCATGTATTTTTGTACTAAGGGCTTACACATAGATAACATTTTTGAAAATATCAATTTTTCATTTTCGACGGATTTTTTAAATATAATATTTCAAAAATATTCTCTGAAAAATTCAAGACGGTCCGTTCAGAATTGAAAAATATTCTCTGAAAATTTCAAGTCGATCCGTTCAAAATTGGGGGCGCTATGGGCGTTTATAGATAGGTTCCGCGAACCGTCGAACATAAACGCGTTTTTCTCCAAATTACTTTTTCAAGATCGGTGACCACGATATCTCAAAAATCACTGCACCGATCACCATCAAATTTTACAAGCTGCTTTTTTAAATATGAAAAGCTTGTACTACGGATTTTTTTATTCCATGCATGGTTTTTTTATCAAAGAAAATAAAACTTTTTCACCGAAAATCACTATTCTCCCTTTGGACTGCGGCTGTTTTTTCAAGAATTAGTGTTTTATTAACATTTTCGTCCAAGTACTAGATCATTTTATGCAAAAACTAGATGCGTTTGATTTTTTAATTTCGGATTTTTTGTTTCGGAGCAGCAGTGGTTTGCCATACGTTTTGCCATACAAAAACGTTACACGTTTTGTCATACAAAATTCACAAAAATCCCTCTTCTTCCGGCCACGAGTTAGGTATAACTCGTTAAAAAAATTAAATAACAAAAGTATTTTGCAAATTGCTGCAATTACTGTAAAAATAATAATATCGTAATTTAAAGAAGCAGTTTAAAGCTGTGAAGGAGAGCTTTAAAAATGCTCAACCAGATTGGACGAACGTTAATTAATTGTTGAGTTATTCAAAGTTTTAGAGTAAAAGTCGAATTTGCGGTTAAATGAAATCATTTTAAAAATCCTACACTGTTTACATTCGAGTTAGAAATTCCAAATTTCATAAAATTTCATCATAAATGTATATATGATTAATTAATAAATAGATAATTCAATGGAGTCATCAATAATTCAAATCCAATAATTACTGATCAGTTTTGTGCATAATATAAAATATTATTTATTAGTTTATTCATTATATTATTAAATGTCAAATCGAAATATGAAAACTTCCGGGAATATTTTTCCTCGTCAAGCTAAAACATATGTATTTTTAAACGCATTGTATTTTTTTCGTGATGATTTCGCCACTGCTGATAAATACT